>OX155653.1:10000000-10730128 GCA_944567765.1 Carterocephalus palaemon | reverse complement strand
CTCTCATGACCGAATCTTCGATCGATTTCTTATGATCAAAATGTGGAATTCGCTTACAAAATTAAGTTATTTATTTTATTTATTTATTTAAAGACTTTATTGATACCTTACAAAAGTAAAATACACAAAGGGCGAGCTTAATGAGACTTAGTGATATAACTAAAATATTATAAACTAAATAATATAAACTAATGATATAAACTAAATAAAGAATTATTGTCGTTCACATCCGCATAACGACAAATATCCATCACGCACCCACAGAAACTAATCAAGATAGAACGGCGATCAGGTATTATTTTGATACAAATACATAGTAATGTACATAAGACAGTTCATAATGTACATACGACAGTTCAAAATGTATATAGGACAGTTCAAAATGTACATAGGACTGTTCCAAATGTATATAGGGCAGTTCAAAATTTACATAGGACAGTTCAAAATGTACATATGACAGTTCAAAATGTACACAAGACAGTTAAAAAAGTACATAGGACTGTTCCAAATGTTCATAGGACAGTTCAAAATGTACATAGGATAGTTCTAAATGTACATAGGACAGTTCAAAATGTACATAGGAAAGTTCAAAATGTACATAGGACAGTTCAAAGGAAGACACAAGAACAAGAGTGGCAGGTTCTAGTCGACATTGAAAACATCAAATTGAGAATCGAAGAATTACAGAGGGGGCTGCAAGAATACAAGATACAATCGGAGAGGATGATGACATCGAAGAAAATTATTATGAAGTGATAGCAGCCTTCATCAACATCTTCTGTCCACAACAAGCTGCCACAGCTAGACATCTCTTTTGATGGGACAGACTTGACAGAGTATACTCCGTTTATCAATATCTTCAAGGCCGTGGTGGACAAAAATGAAAGTGTCACACAGTTGCAATACTGTGTTACCTTAGGAAGTATTTCAAAGATGATCCTCTATTATTAATTCAGGGCCTGCCCTTAGTCAATGAATCCCACGTACAAGCTTTAGAGTTATTAAATAATAGATACAACAATAAACGTCTTATAATCATGCATCACGTTAATGCCATATTAGACTGCCAGCCAATCTCAAAAGGTACTGCTATAGAGTTGAGGCACTTAGTTTCTAACATCAGACATCATTTGGGGGCTGTCCAATCTCTCGGGGAACAAACTAAACATTGGGACATGATCATCATTCCCATTTTATTGAGCGGAGCTTCTTGAAGCTACCGTCTCTAATGGAATTTTTAAGTTTTATAGAAAGAAGGGCCACGAGTTTAGGAGAACACAGTATCCACTGGTAACGATAGCGTAACGTACCGTTACAAGCACTCGATCTTGCAGTATATTGCAAGACTAGCTTTTACCCGCGGCTCCGCCCGCGTGGTCAAAGGGAATCAACAATGAGTTGTTTATCATACATGACAACGCCATCTATTAACAACATCCGGAACTAAATATCTTAGAAATAACGAAATATTGACATCTTCCCATGAGGATGTTTTACCGGGGTAAAAAGTAGCCTACGTCACTCTCCACCCTCCTCACTATCTCCACACACAAAAACCATACCATATAATAGCTTCGTTGCGACGTAAAAGCCGGACAAACAAACAAACAAACAAACACACATTCACATTTATAATATTAGTATGGATTGCGGCACGGGGTTACGCCCATCACCGTTCTAGTGATTACTTTCCTTGCACACATAGCCTACGCGAAATAAACCCCCGAATTGAACACCTGCGAACTAATAACATTCCCGTCTTCGTCCACGTCGCACATGGTAATTTCCACCGCATTCTCAGTGGAGTCCTCCATCTTTTCCTCTCCCTCCGCCTGGTCCTGCAGCGTGACCTCGTACCGCACCGGGGTGCTCTCCGTGGCCTCGGCCACCTCCCGCACGTCGAACTTAAGGCGGGCGTCGACGAGCGAGCTCTTGGGCCCGCTGTAGTTGTCGACTATCTTGCGCGATATGTCCTCGTATTCGTATCGCGTCGTAGTCAGCCTGTAGAAGCCGTCGTCGCTTATCTGGTATCTGGAAATAAAGATAAAGATTTTTATTCATTTGCTCTCACAGTCTTGTTTACAATAGTCTTATTTATAGTTGTTTAATAAAACCATACTTTGTGAGAGCCTGGTGACTGATGTAGGTTTTTGGAAACCCGTGGTACAGTTCACCAGCGCCCTCCCGCGGGACGATGGCGCAGACATGTTATACTCATTGATTTATTACGCTAAATTGTTTTTTATTTTAAAAAAAGGCTTTTATAACTTTTTTTTATTTCCGTGCATTGTCATCGGAACCAAATATGTGTGCCAAATTTCAGCTCGATAGCTTCAGTGGAAGTGGGTGAAATATTGATTGCAAGATTCCAGGACATACATACATAGATACATACGAGTGAAGTGATAAAAGCTTTTAAAACATTTATAGTCTTCAGTATTTGCAAGTGGCACATTTGTTTGGCATTAGAATCTGTTGAGGCTTGTCGATTTTATAAGCTTTCGATGTCATGAACCATCGACCTCATGCATGTATTTATGTTTATACTTTTTACCACTACCAACACCACAACCCTTTCACTGTCCCACCCCCACCGTTGGGCACGGGTCTCTTCTCAGAATGGGAGGGATTAGGCCTTAGTCCACCACGCTGGCATAAACGGATTGGCAGACTTAACATGCCTTCGAGAACATTAAGGCATTCAGGCATGCAGGTTTCCTCACGATGTACCCTTCACCGTTACAGTAAGGACATTTAATTTCTGAAATCACATGTAACTTGAAAAAGTCATTGATGCATGCCGCTTGGATATGAACCCGGACCGCTCGAGTGAGAGGCGAGTTCGATAGCACTGGGCTGTCACCGCTTCGTATGACAGCCGCATATTGTTAACCATTTGGAGTAACGTTCATTTATGTCCGAACTCCTCAAATACGCTGGGTCGCCCTGAAAACCAGCGGTCATAGTTCGCTGCGACCATAGCTGAGTGCGGCCCCATTTCGGCAGATCCTATAGTTTTTACCTTATTTATTTTACATGCATATTGTTACTATACTTTTGTTAACATGTCGAAATAAATCTATATTCTATTCTATTCTATTGTAACGTAGATTTCATCTAAATTAGTTCAGTACTTGGCACCATAATAAACAAAGTTTACAAGTCAGTCTCAATTAGCTAAGTCATGAATGAATTTAGTTATACAAATGCAAATTATCCACAAATTAATACATCCATCCATGACAGTCTAGAATAGACAGTCTGAGAGTTAGTGGAAGTAATATGTATTATGTATAGCATGTAAGAAATATGTATATTTAGTTGGTATTGGATACTAATTATACTCTTTAATATACTCTTAATTATACTCTACAATTTTTTTTTAAAAAGCTTTTATAACTTTTTTTTTATTTTCATGCATTGTCATCGGAACCTAATATGTGTGCCAAATTTCAGCTCGATAGCTTCAGTGGAAGTGGGTGAAATATTGATTGCAAGATTCCAGGACATACATGAATACATACATACGAGTGAAGTTAAATAAAAGCTTTTAAAATAAAAAAATTAAATTATTATTAAATTGTTATTAATGGAAGATTCGACTCACCTAAACCGGCTGTACCCATACGGCCACTGGGCCCCGTGCACTTTCACCAGATGCTTGGTCAGCCGGTTCCCCCTCCGGAACACCTTCATCTCCTTCTCCGGACACATGTGGCAGGCGTACTGCCGCTGCACCTTCTTCTTCCTCTTCAGTTCTCCATCAGAGTTCTCCTCGTCTGACGGTCCTACGTCACTGTCTTCTTCGCTGACCTTCTTGCGATTGTGCGTTGCCTTGTGAAGCTTGAGATCCCAGTTTGTTATTGCTCTGGAATGGAGAAATAATATATATTAGATCTCTTATGTTAACACTAGAAAGACCAGGGCCGTCAATTTGACGGCACGGCGATTTCATTCTTAAATATTTTACAAACTATGTTTTTGTTTCGTGTGAAAACTGCACAATCTGTAAAAAAGCTGTTTGTGGAAAATGTATTAAAGATTTGAAAAAAACTAATATTTGTTGCAAATGTTTCTCAGTTTAAGTACTAAAATTGTTTATTATAAATAAAAAATAAATTCATACTATTATTTCATGGTTATTCTAACTGAATTTCTAGTGCCGTCAAATTGACGGCTGCGGTCTTGTTAAATCGTTCATTTATTTGTTTGTTTAAGATACACCAGCAACTTACACTAAACATAATATGTAATTAAATTTTATACAATATTTAGTTTTTTGTGATCCGCCATTATAGGCATAGGTATATAGCACATAATATCTATAGCTTACTACATTTGAAGTTCGTGATATAATTATCTTTACTACAAAATAATTGAACACAGTATTGTATTAAGAACAATCTATACTAATATTATAAAGAGGAATTATTTGTTTGTAATGTTTTCACACAAAAACGACTGGACCGATTTCAAAATTTCTTTCGATATTAGAAAGCTGCATCTTCACTGAGTGACATAGGCTACATATAATATTACTAGATGTAAACGAAGCTATTGTTATGTCTAATTCCACGCGAGCGAAGATGCGGGCGTCCATTATAAAACGTGCATGAAAGTCTAGCTCTGACCTTGTCTAGAGCATACTCCACCACGCTACACCAATGCGGATTGATGGAGTAATATTAGTATAGACAACTTTATAATATTAGTATAGACAAAATTAAAGTTAGGTAAGGGTTAGGCTTTATCTATATCTATAAAAGAAGCTGACTGACTGACTGACTGACATATCAACGCAATGCCTAAAATATAAGGATTAGAAACTTTGCACAGGGGTTCCTTTTATAAGGTAGGGAAGCACTAAGAAAGGGTTTTTGAAAATTCACCCCCTAGACGTCGTTGATGGGTCAAATTCTACGAGAGCGAAGCTGCGGGTCTACTAGTTATTCAGATACTGACCTGTAGTCGCAGTCGGTGCACCTGTACGGGCGCTCGGCGACGTGCCGGTACCGCATGTGGTGCGCGAGCGCGTGCGGCGTGGGCGCGGACATGTCGCACAGCGCCGGGTTCACGTTCAGGTTAGGTTAAGGGTTGGGCTTTACTATTCAGATATCGACCTGTAGTCGCAGTCGGTGCACCTGTACGGGCGCTCGGCGACGTGCCGGTACCGCATGTGGTGCGCGAGCGCGTGCGGCGTGGGCGCGGACATGTCGCACAGCGCCGGGTTCACGTTCAGGTTAGGTTAAGGGTTGGGCTTTACTATTCAGATATCGACCTGTAGTCGCAGTCGGTGCACCTGTACGGGCGCTCGGCGACGTGCCGGTACCGCATGTGGTGCGCGAGCGCGTGCGGCGTGGGCGCGGACATGTCGCACAGCGCCGGGTTCACGTTCAGGTTAGGTTAAGGGTTGGGCTTTACTATTCAGATATCGACCTGTAGTCGCAGTCGGTGCACCTGTACGGGCGCTCGGCGACGTGCCGGTACCGCATGTGGTGCGCGAGCGCGTGCGGCGTGGGCGCGGACATGTCGCACAGCGCCGGGTTCACGTTCAGGTTAGGTTAAGGGTTGGGCTTTACTATTCAGATATCGACCTGTAGTCGCAGTCGGTGCACCTGTACGGGCGCTCGGCGACGTGCCGGTACCGCATGTGGTGCGCGAGCGCGTGCGGCGTGGGCGCGGACATGTCGCACAGCGCCGGGTTCACGTTCAGGTTAGGTTAAGGGTTGGGCTTTACTATTCAGATATCGACCTGTAGTCGCAGTCGGTGCACCTGTACGGGCGCTCGGCGACGTGCCGGTACCGCATGTGGTGCGCGAGCGCGTGCGGCGTGGGCGCGGACATGTCGCACAGCGCCGGGTTCACGTTCAGGTTAGGTTAAGGGTTGGGCTTTACTATTCAGATATCGACCTGTAGTCGCAGTCGGTGCACCTGTACGGGCGCTCGGCGACGTGCCGGTACCGCATGTGGTGCGCGAGCGCGTGCGGCGTGGGCGCGGACATGTCGCACAGCGCCGGGTTCACGTTCAGGTTAGGTTAAGGGTTGGGCTTTACTATTCAGATATCGACCTGTAGTCGCAGTCGGTGCACCTGTACGGGCGCTCGGCGACGTGCCGGTACCGCATGTGGTGCGCGAGCGCGTGCGGCGTGGGCGCGGACATGTCGCATATGTGGCCCAGCGCCGGGTTCACGTTCAGGTTAGGTTAAGGGTTGGGCTTTACTATTCAGATATCGACCTGTAGTCGCAGTCGGTGCACCTGTACGGGCGCTCGGCGACGTGCCGGTACCGCATGTGGTGCGCGAGCGCGTGCGGCGTGGGCGCGGACATGTCGCACAGCGCCGGGTTCACGTTCAGGTTAGGTTAAGGGTTGGGCTTTACTATTCAGATATCGACCTGTAGTCGCAGTCGGTGCACCTGTACGGGCGCTCGGCGACGTGCCGGTACCGCATGTGGTGCGCGAGCGCGTGCGGCGTGGGCGCGGACATGTCGCACAGCGCCGGGTTCACGTTCAGGTTAGGTTAAGGGTTGGGCTTTACTATTCAGATATCGACCTGTAGTCGCAGTCGGTGCACCTGTACGGGCGCTCGGCGACGTGCCGGTACCGCATGTGGTGCGCGAGCGCGTGCGGCGTGGGCGCGGACATGTCGCACAGCGCCGGGTTCACGTTCAGGTTAGGTTAAGGGTTGGGCTTTACTATTCAGATATCGACCTGTAGTCGCAGTCGGTGCACCTGTACGGGCGCTCGGCGACGTGCCGGTACCGCATGTGGTGCGCGAGCGCGTGCGGCGTGGGCGCGGACATGTCGCACAGCGCCGGGTTCACGTTCAGGTTAGGTTAAGGGTTGGGCTTTACTATTCAGATATCGACCTGTAGTCGCAGTCGGTGCACCTGTACGGGCGCTCGGCGACGTGCCGGTACCGCATGTGGTGCGCGAGCGCGTGCGGCGTGGGCGCGGACATGTCGCACAGCGCCGGGTTCACGTTCAGGTTAGGTTAAGGGTTGGGCTTTACTATTCAGATATCGACCTGTAGTCGCAGTCGGTGCACCTGTACGGGCGCTCGGCGACGTGCCGGTACCGCATGTGGTGCGCGAGCGCGTGCGGCGTGGGCGCGGACATGTCGCACAGCGCCGGGTTCACGTTCAGGTTAGGTTAAGGGTTGGGCTTTACTATTCAGATATTGACCTGTAGTCGCAGTCGGTGCACCTGTACGGGCGCTCGGCGACGTGCCGGTACCGCATGTGGTGCGCGAGCGCGTGCGGCGTGGGCGCGGACATGTCGCACAGCGCCGGGTTCACGTTCAGGTTAGGTTAAGGGTTGGACTTTATTATTCAGATATCGACCTGTAGTCGCAGTCGGTGCACCTGTACGGGCGCTCGGCGACGTGCCGGTACCGCATGTGGTGCGCGAGCGCGTGCGGCGTGGGCGCGGACATGTCGCACAGCGCCGGGTTCACGTTCAGGTTAGGTTAAGGGTTGGACTTTATTATTCAGATATCGACCTGTAGTCGCAGTCGGTGCACCTGTACGGGCGCTCGGCGACGTGCCGGTACCGCATGTGGTGCGCGAGCGCGTGCGGCGTGGGCGCGGACATGTGGCATATGTGGCCCAGCGCCGGGTTCACGTTCAGGTTAGGTTAAGGGTTGGGCTTTACTATTCAGATATCGACCTGTAGTCGCAGTCGGTGCACCTGTACGGGCGCTCGGCGACGTGCCGGTACCGCATGTGGTGCGCGAGCGCGTGCGGCGTGGGCGCGGACATGTCGCACAGCGCCGGGTTCACGTTCAGGTTAGGTTAAGGGTTGGGCTTTACTATTCAGATATCGACCTGTAGTCGCAGTCGGTGCACCTGTACGGGCGCTCGGCGACGTGCCGGTACCGCATGTGGTGCGCGAGCGCGTGCGGCGTGGGCGCGGACATGTCGCACAGCGCCGGGTTCACGTTCAGGTTAGGTTAAGGGTTGGGCTTTACTATTCAGATATCGACCTGTAGTCGCAGTCGGTGCACCTGTACGGGCGCTCGGCGACGTGCCGGTACCGCATGTGGTGCGCGAGCGCGTGCGGCGTGGGCGCGGACATGTCGCACAGCGCCGGGTTCACGTTCAGGTTAGGTTAAGGGTTGGGCTTTACTATTCAGATATCGACCTGTAGTCGCAGTCGGTGCACCTGTACGGGCGCTCGGCGACGTGCCGGTACCGCATGTGGTGCGCGAGCGCGTGCGGCGTGGGCGCGGACATGTCGCACAGCGCCGGGTTCACGTTCAGGTTAGGTTAAGGGTTGGGCTTTACTATTCAGATATTGACCTGTAGTCGCAGTCGGTGCACCTGTACGGGCGCTCGGCGACGTGCCGGTACCGCATGTGGTGCGCGAGCGCGTGCGGCGTGGGCGCGGACATGTCGCACAGCGCCGGGTTCACGTTCAGGTTAGGTTAAGGGTTGGACTTTATTATTCAGATATCGACCTGTAGTCGCAGTCGGTGCACCTGTACGGGCGCTCGGCGACGTGCCGGTACCGCATGTGGTGCGCGAGCGCGTGCGGCGTGGGCGCGGACATGTCGCACAGCGCCGGGTTCACGTTCAGGTTAGGTTAAGGGTTGGACTTTATTATTCAGATATCGACCTGTAGTCGCAGTCGGTGCACCTGTACGGGCGCTCGGCGACGTGCCGGTACCGCATGTGGTGCGCGAGCGCGTGCGGCGTGGGCGCGGACATGTCGCACAGCGCCGGGTTCACGTTCAGGTTAGGTTAAGGGTTGGACTTTATTATTCAGATATCGACCTGTAGTCGCAGTCGGTGCACCTGTACGGGCGCTCGGCGACGTGCCGGTACCGCATGTGGTGCGCGAGCGCGTGCGGCGTGGGCGCGGACATGTGGCATATGTGGCCCAGCGCCGGGTTCACGTTCAGGTTAGGTTAAGGGTTGGGCTTTACTATTCAGATATCGACCTGTAGTCGCAGTCGGTGCACCTGTACGGGCGCTCGGCGACGTGCCGGTACCGCATGTGGTGCGCGAGCGCGTGCGGCGTGGGCGCGGACATGTGGCATATGTGGCCCAGCGCCGGGTTCACGTTCAGGTTAGGTTAAGGGTTGGGCTTTACTATTCAGATATCGACCTGTAGTCGCAGTCGGTGCACCTGTACGGGCGCTCGGCGACGTGCCGGTACCGCATGTGGTGCGCGAGCGCGTGCGGCGTGGGCGCGGACATGTCGCACAGCGCCGGGTTCACGTTCAGGTTAGGTTAAGGGTTGGGCTTTACTATTCAGATATCGACCTGTAGTCGCAGTCGGTGCACCTGTACGGGCGCTCGGCGACGTGCCGGTACCGCATGTGGTGCGCGAGCGCGTGCGGCGTGGGCGCGGACATGTCGCACAGCGCGCACGCCACCGCCGACACGTGCTGGCGCGTGTGCTCGCGCAGCAGCCGCGCCGACGCGTACGGCTGCCCGCACATCTGGCATATGTGCCCGAGCGCCGGGTTCACGTTCTGTTAACAACATTTTGTTTAAAAGCTTTTATTTGACTTCACTCGTATGTATGTATGTATATATGTATGTAGTATGTATGTGCTGGAATCTTGCAATCAATATTTCACCCACTCCCACTGAAGCTATAGCTTATAAGCTTTCAAAAAAAAAACCGTTTAATTTGTAGTTTTGACGAATTCGAGCGGCCAGGCTCAGCGATTGTGCGTTTTGCTAAGCTTGCATTAACCTGCAATTAAATATAACTTAATTTAATATAATTTAACAAAAGTACGTAACCAGCAGCCGCTCGAGGCACCGCGTATTCTTACTATAACATTTTTATCCCATTTCATAGGCATAACCATTACATAATTAACCATTAGATATAGAAATAATTATAATAGTGCCACAACCAGTGTATTACTCTGAGAACCAATAGATACGTGTTAGAAAAATTCGCATCTTTTCTTTCCTCGCTCCATCTCTGAACCATAATAAACTAAAAAAGCTGTTGGTCTGTTAGTTTGTTGTTGGCCACAACCAACACCCTTTTCAAGGTCCTTCGAGCCGGATTTGTCATGGGTTGGTCTTTTAGTGTTGTTGGCCAAAACCAACACCCTTTTCATGGTCCTTCGAGCCGGATTTGTCATGGGTTGGTCTTTTAGTTTGTTGTTGGCCACAACCAACACCCTTTTCATGGTCCTTCGAGCCGGATTTGTCATGGGTTGGTCTTTTAGTGTTGTTGGCCAAAACCAACACCCTTTTCATGGTCCTTCGAGCCGGATTTGTCATGAGCGGATCGCGATGCGGTGACGCACGGACCTGCCTGGCCAGATGGTCGCCCAGCTTCCTGTTGGTCGCGAAGTGCCGGCCGCAGTGGTAGCACGCGATGAGCCGCTCGCCCGAGTGCCGGCGCGCGTGCAGCGTGAGCATCACGCGCCGGGTGAAGCGCGCGCCGCACCCGCCCCACGAGCACATGTTGCCGTCCGCGAGGAGGATGATACCGGTGATGCACGGACCTGCCTGGCCAGATGGTCGCCCAGCTTCCTGTTGGTCGCGAAGTGCCGGCCGCAGTGGTAGCACGCGATGAGCCGCTCGCCCGAGTGCCGGCGCGCGTGCAGCGTGAGCATCACGCGCCGGGTGAAGCGCGCGCCGCACCCGCCCCACGAGCACATGTTGCCGTCCGCGAGGAGGATGATACCGGTGATGCACGGACCTGCCTGGCCAGATGGTCGCCCAGCTTCCTGTTGGTCGCGAAGTGCCGGCCGCAGTGGTAGCACGCGATGAGCCGCTCGCCCGAGTGCCGGCGCGCGTGCAGCGTGAGCATCACGCGCCGGGTGAAGCGCGCGCCGCACCCGCCCCACGAGCACATGTTGCCGTCCGCGAGGAGGATGATACTGGTGATGCACGGACCTGCCTGGCCAGATGGTCGCCCAGCTTCCTGTTGGTCGCGAAGTGCCGGCCGCAGTGGTAGCACGCGATGAGCCGCTCGCCCGAGTGCCGGCGCGCGTGCAGCGTGAGCATCACGCGCCGGGTGAAGCGCGCGCCGCACCCGCCCCACGAGCACATGTTGCCGTCCGCGAGGAGGATGATACTGGTGATGCACGGACCTGCCTGGCCAGATGGTCGCCCAGCTTCCTGTTGGTCGCGAAGTGCCGGCCGCAGTGGTAGCACGCGATGAGCCGCTCGCCCGAGTGCCGGCGCGCGTGCAGCGTGAGCATCACGCGCCGGGTGAAGCGCGCGCCGCACCCGCCCCACGAGCACATGTTGCCGTCCGTGAGGAGGATGTGCCGTTTTATGTGGTCGAAGAACGCCTGGAATACAATTAAACATTGCATTTTTTTTAAATATTAAATATAGCATTTTTTATAAATATTAAATATAGCATTTTTTATAAATATTAAACATAGCATTTTTTTTTTAGCATTAAGTCCGCCTTTTGTACCACAAGCTTCTTGGTATCGCTGCGACCCACAGACGTCTCACTGCTGGGCACGGGTCTCCCCCACAGACACTGCTGCGGTAGGTCTAGAGCATACTCCACCACGCTGCTCCAATGCGGATTGGTGGAGGGGTTAGTGGCCAACCCAGTGTCGAATGTTCTCAAGCCACCCGAAGGTCTTCGACAAGGCTTAACGACTGTTTGCAGCATTGAAAACAACCGGGACCGACGGCTTTACGTGCTCTCCGAAGCACGGTAGCGTCCATGAAATTTTGCCACTAGCGGTCACCCATCCACAAACCGACCGCGCCCGTCGTTGCTTAACATCTCGATCACATTGATTCGATGCGAGCCATTGGGCTATGGACGCTACTTCTTTATTATAATATCAAGAAGTTTTCTCTTCTTGGTATAACTAATAAAGAATAAATAAATAAAAATTAATAAATAAATATATACACAAATATACAAATAAATATCGAATACAAATAAATATATTTGTAATAAATCCGTAAATGTGTTATGCCCTATGTTTATTTTACAGATTTTTACACCCTTAAGGGTAACATTTTTACAAACTTTGAATGCCATGTTTATTTATGTCTAATCAACAGCCTAAAATATAAATTTTATGTTTCTAGTTCTGAAAATGACAATACTTTCATACAACCTTTCATCCCCCTTTTCAACCCTTTACAACACTTTTTTCCAATTAAAAAAGCCTATGTCCTTTCTCAGGCTCTAGCTAGACTATCTGTGTAACAAATTTCATTTAAATCGGTTCAGTAGTTTTGGCGTGAAAGCGAGACAAACAGACAGGCACTGAGTTACTTTCGCATTTATAATATTAGTATGGAAGTATGGATTGACAACTTTTTAATTCGCGTTAGTTCCTTTTTTTGCGTGAAACGGTAGTTTCGGCATACATAACATAACAAAACATCACGCCGTTTATTTCTCCGAAGGGGCAGGCAGATGTGTGGTAGTACACACACTTTTCACCAGTTATGTATCGCCACTTACACTATACAAGCTTTTTTATCTTGGTAACATTTACAACCTCAAATAAACTGAACAGAAGTGGAGGAATCACCTTAAACCAAAATAAGCTCGTATTCCCCGGCCACAGACAATCAATTACGGAGCTGCAAAAAGACTTCAATTTACACCAAAATTGTAATAAATCCCTGACATACTCACAGGCCCGTTGGCGCAATCGGTAGTGACCCTGTCTGTTGCGCCAAAGGTCGTGGGTTCGAATCCCACTCAGGACAAATATTCGTGTGACGAACACTTGTATGTGTTCTGTGTCTGGATGTCAATATTATGTATTTAAGTATGTATTTAAAAATATCTATGTATGTATATCAGTCTCTGACACCCATAACACAGGCTCGCGCCTACTTTGGGGTCAGATTTTTTTTTTTTTTAGATGGCCGTGTGTGAGAATGTCCAAGATATTTATTTATTTATACACTAAAATACCTGTATAGAGTTGTATCTTGCGGTACAACCAATCCACATGCAACAGTGTTCAGCCTTCAGGCTCGGCAATGTGTTCCGCTTGCTGGAGTCCTTCTTGCACCTCTCCAGGTTGAGAGTAGCGCGACCGTTGAACCCAATCGCTAAGAGCTTAGCGTGATACGCGTGGTAGTTTATGTGACGAGTTATTTCGCCATAATCCGACGTCTTGTGCCCGCATATGTCCCATTTGCAGATGTATTGGACTAGAAAGAAGAAGAAAGAAGGAGTGTATTTGACTATTATTATACTGCATATTTGTTAGAAGATGTCTCGATAAAAATATTCACACTGATATAATTTTTAAAAAAATAAAACCTTTTAGCAAATGCAGCCACCGAAGAGCTAGTTTTCTTGCTGTTCCTAAAGTCAGGACAAATTATGGAAGAAAAATGATTACCTATGCACAACTTTACAACAAAATACCGAAATGTATAAAGAATTTGCACTCATTCAACGCGTTCAAAACTAAATTAGCTGAATATATTTATAAAGAAAATTCACTACTGTGAAACTGAATGTGTTGAATGAGTTAAAGAGAAAGATATTTTTGTTATTTTTAATACATATAATACATACATACATATAAATCTTTACAAAATCCACTTTTGTATAAGGCGCATGAAATTTATGTAAACTATTATTTTTTAAGTTATTTAATGTTCTCATAGAAGTGACTTATTGTAGTCTTATTTTAGAAATAAAGATCTTTAAACCTATTACAATCAACATCATCACACGATCTTGACAAGCCCGTTGCCGTAATAGGTAGTGACCCCGTCTGTTGCGCCAGGGGTCGTGGGTTCGAATGGGATCACTCGAGAAAAATATTCGTGTGACTAACACTTGTATTTATTCTGTGTCTGAATGTTAATATTATCTATTTAAGTATGTGGGTATTTAAAAATATGTATGTATGTATAACACTCTCTTTGACACCAATATTACAGGCTCGCGCCTACTTTGGGGTCAGATGGCCGTGTGTGAGAATGTCCAAGTTATTTATTATATTTATTATTATTATCTTTCACTGTCCTACTGTTGGCATGCCACTCCTGTTGGAAGGGTTAATTCTTAATTCATGACTCTGGCTGCGGATCAGCAGACTTTTCATATCTTGAAGAAGGTTATGGAGAACTAACCTTCATGCATGTTTTCCATAGTGTTTCTTTTTCAGGTATAGCAGGTAACATTAATAGGTAAAACTCACTTAACTTGAAATGTCATTGATTGCTGTGGTGCTTTGATTTGAACATGGACCCTTTTGAGTGAGAGGCAGACTTTAAGCCACTGGGCTGTCAATTCTGTCAGCTCACTTCTAAGGAATTCTCTCAAAATAAAAATTGAAAAATTGACTGACTTTTCTGAAAATCCTTTGGGAACTTATAAAGCTACACAAAATGTGATAGATATTATAACACAAATCAAAGTATCAGACTTACAAACATCATCCGGTTCATTAACTCTTTCTGGTATGTGTTCGGCAACATGCTTCTGAAAGAGCTCATAGTCTGTGAAGTATTGCTGGCAGTCCAACCACTCGCACAGCATCAAGAGATTGTCCACGCGTAATCGGCGCACTGGCTACAACAATTTAAATCTTATATACAAGGTGTCCCAAAATTCAACGATAATCCTGAACCAGAGGATGGACCTGCTAATGACTACTCCAGGAAAAAAAAGAAAAAATAATTATCTCGATTTTTTTTCAAGTTACTTAATAAAAATGGAAATTCTTAGAAAATTGACACCCCTCATGATATTTTTAACTACCATGACCGCAATTTTTGAGATATTTCTGATATTTTTTTTGTATCCGTGACCTAAGTAGTACTGCTATCTACCACAAATCTTAAAATTCCTATAATGTCTGTAGTTTTCACACAATAAACAATTAAAATCATTGTTTTTCCTAAAAATTTTGGTCAAATTTACTTTCTGTCCACTTTCATTCACTGTGGTGTAAAAAAAAAGTATGGACACTACTATGGCAAGTTTTTTAAAAAGTTGACGCAACTAATCAAGATTCCAAAATGGTATAATACTCTTGGAAAACTAGTCACAAAAAAAAAGTATAATATTTCTAAACAAGAACCAAATTTCATAAATTGTACATGTTGATGGTTATCATGTGCCCAAAATATGATTTTTGTTGTAAATTTCTTGGATTTAAATGGGACATGTGCGTAGTCAAACAAATTTAGAAGAGAGAGATAGATAGAGAGAGATTACATGTTAGTCAGAGGTAGATGTAGATGTCGTTATTAAATAACAATAGGGCAGGTAGAGAAGTTGCTGTTCTCAGCAGTCAGTACGCTCTGCTTCTTTCTTTACTGTACACCGTTATGTATTCAATTGACTTGTGAATCAAGTAATCTGCAAATTGAACTGACTTTGCATTAATTTGACTGTTTAACTTTAACTGGGCCCTTTGAGTTACAAGGAAACTTAGATGGAAATAATTATTTGAACTTTTTACAAAATAACTTACCAGACTTATTAGAAGACGTGCCTTTAAGTGATTTACAAAACATGTGGTTTTAAAATGATGGTCGCCCAGCTCACTATGCCCGTCCTGTGCGAGACTACATAAACCAAGAGTAGGTATCCAGGGCGTTGGATCGGGCGACTTTGTCCTATCTTATGACCACCCCTTTCACTCGATCTAAACCCCCAAGACTTCTTCTATTGGGGTTGTCTCAAAGACAGGATCTACACAAACATTTTTCACCACCAAAAAACCTATTTTGGGCACATAGTAAAAGTTATTACTAATCGACAAGAACAATTTTTGAAATATGGTTCTTGTTTAGAAATATTATATGTACTTTTTTTTTGTGACTAGTTTTCCAAGAGTATTATACCATTTTGGAATCTTGATTAGTTGCGTCAACTTTTTAAAAAACTTGCCATAGTAGTGTCGATACTTTTTTTTACACCACAGTGAATGAAAGTGGACTGAAAGTAAATTTGATCAAAATTTTTTGGGAAAACAATGATTTTAATTGTTTATTGTGTGAAAACTACAGACATTATAGGAATTTTAAGATTTGTATTAGATAGCAGTACTACTTAGGTCACGGATACAAAAAAAATATCAGAAATATCTCAAAAATTGCGGTCATGGTAGTTAAAAATATCATGAGGGGTGTCAATTTTCTAAGAATTTCCTTTTTATTATGTAATTTGAAAAAAAATCGAGATATTTTTTTTTTCTTTTTTTTCCTGGAGTAGTCATTAGCAGGGCCATCCTCTGGTTCTGACTGACTGACTGACTGACTGACTGACTGACTGACTGACTGACTGACTGACTGACTGACTGACTGACTGACATATCAACGCAGGGCCTAAACTATAAGGGTTAGAAACTTGAAATTTTGCACAGGGGTTCCTTTTATAACGTAGGGGAGCACTAAGAAAGGATTTTTGAAAATTCACCCCCTAAGGGGGTAAAACGGGGGTGCAAAGTTAGTATGAAACATTGCCGTTTTTGAAGTCAAGTGGGCAACCCGAACGCGGGCAGACGTCGTTGATGGGTCTAATTCTACGCGAGCGAAGCTGCGGGCGTCCACTAGTCTATATATATAAAAGGAGAAGCTAACTGACTGACTGACATATCAACGCAGGGCTTAAATTATAAGGGTTATAAACTTGAAATTTTGCACAGGGGTTCCTTTTATAACGTAGGGGAGCACTAAGGAAGGATGCAAAGTTAGTATGAAACTTTGCAGTTTTTGAACTTAGTGAATGTCTAATTCCACGCGAGCGAGCGTCCACTAGTTATGTAATAAAATACTCTATACTCTGTTTTATTAGACTTGTCCAATTTAGTAAACAATCTCAGTGTAATATTATTATTTGTATTATAATAATAAGATAGACACAAAATAATAAGAATGAAAGATTGAATAGTAATTTAATTGCAAAAACTAATTTCTGTTTACTTTTTAAACAAATATTTCAATAAAAAGTTAGTTTATTAAATAAGACTTTAACATCAATAACACATTATGAGTTGTAAGAGTTTATTTACTTTATCTATACTAATATTATAAAGAGGAAACATTTGTGTTTTTGTTTGTAATGTTTTCACACAAAAGCTACTGGACCGATTTCCAAAATTCTTTCACCTTTAGAAAACTGCATCTTCGCTGAGTGACAGGCAATATTACATTTAAAAAAAAATAGAGATCCATACTAAAACTTCAATAATGTAACCCAAGGTGTAAAAAAATTAAATAAAGTATTCTTTTGCTGCGAAAATTATTGATGATAGAATAAAATAATGTACTATGACTTTGCAAAACACATCATTATTCGCAAAAATGTGTCGCAACAGCATATGTCTAACTACATATTTTAGTTATAAGTGGTATTTTATTTTAAAAATTTAATTGAAATACTGTTGCTAGAAAAGGATCTTTACTAAAATAATATTTTAATATTTATAATAATATTCAAATTTTCTTTTTTTAGTAACCTGACACAAATAGAAGGGAGGCAATTTTTACCAATCAAGTAAACAGTTCAACAACGTTGAACAGTTATGGTAGAAATGAAACTGAAAAAGCCAATCCTTATATTAAATTCATTTCAACAATAAGCATTGTTTCTTGCCAACATAAGACTTGGCAATTTAATTTTATAATGATCCCTAACCTAAACTTGTGCAAGATTTCAGGATGGTATACATTAAACTTCAAATACATAAACATGGCATATGAATAGTAACACGAGAAACACTACTTAATTTAGTAAAAAGTAAGTCATAATGTGTAGAATGTGTGCACCTTTAAGGGCATTATGAGCCATTATATCAACTCTCATAAATATTAATAAAATTCCCACAACATACCACTTTCATGGGTTTCACATTAGGCTCGTCTACACCAGCAGGAACCGTTAAGTCTTCTTTTGGAACCGAGAGGAAGAAATTTTTTCGTTGCGCATTACATTCAATAATAAACTGTATATCATTCTGGTTCTGCAGTGACAATTTCTTTGGCTCTAATTCGTTCTGTTTCTGAAGCCAGTCCAAGCAGCGAAGAAATTTATTTTTTGGTCCTGGCGCCTGATCTTCATCTCCCGCCATTTCTTTCTCCCCTGTTGTTTTAGATACTTCCATGGTATTTATTGGTAATACATATGTAACAAGATATCAGTTATTTTTGACAAACGGTAAGTAAAACATCAATCGATTTGTATATTATTCTAAAATTTCATTTTAAATAATGTTAGTGTTTTAGATTTAATTTCATTTTATGAAGGCAAAAATCACAAAATATAATTGACAGATTGACACACGTCACAGTGTCACACACAAACACAACTTACACAACACAACACAAATGACCATAGATAATATTCTTCACAACATAATAATGTCATCCAAACCCATAGTTTAGTATAGAGATAGCAATATTATCTATAGATCGTTGTCTTATTATGAGCAAATAAATTTCTTTTCTTTCTTTCTTTCTTTCTTTCTTTCTTTCAAACCAAAAACAATCACAATAATTTTTTTTGAATGGTCTTCTGCTGTATGGTCATACTGACCTTTGCGGCATCACCAAATAGGCTGGTAAGCTTCAAACAGCTCAAACCAAAATTAGAGTCCTGCATGTAGATTATCAGCAATATGATTGCGTCATCAACATTAGTTACACAAGAATAAACAATTAAATAACGAAATGCTCTGAAACAAGGAATTATTTATAGAACTCTGAATTAAACGCTAAAGCAAGAATAAAGTGTTTTAATTGTAACGTGTAGTTTAATTGCCTTTTGAAAAGAAATCTGGTCACACCATTAATTACTTGACCTTGATAAATAATAATGTGTTTTAAATTTTCTTAAATCTCTACCTAGTCTATGGTCTTGTCTGTCTGCTGCTCTGTGGTCTGTCATTTGTTGTCGATCATTGATGCCAGATTGGGAGATACCCTCCGAATTTGGGTTTTTTTTTTAAAGCTATGGGGAATCATTTGTGGAGGGAAACAAATTTGGTTTGGCCAGATCAGAAGAGTTGAGATAACTAAAAATATATTAATTGAATGCGACCAAACTTGACGAACAGCTCTATACAAAGATAAAGCCTTACAGCGCCATCTCCCTCAGCCCACGCTTCTTTCGTTTGCATCTTGTTTTGTCGGTTGCTTGTCTGAACTAACTGGTTATTTCAGCTCAATCAGGCAAGCAACTTTCGTTTGAGGTATTTTTTTTTCTTTTCACCTCCACTTTCCATTGCCTCTTTGAGTCTTTGCGCATTGAAATTCCAAGACTACTAAATCAATAGCCAAACGTTTATAACCGTTCTACTACTGAGCAAGTGTCTTCCCTCAGAACGGGAGGGATAAGAACATACTCCACTACGCTGACCAAGCGCGGATTGGCAAACCTACGAGATAATTTTAAAGAACTCTCAATATAGAGGTTTCCTCAAAATATCTCCTCTACCAAGTCTGTGGATGTCTGATCGACATATTAATACCTATCTTATTCATTCTGATTATTTACATAATAGTATTAAAGACATAAATATATAAAGTCACTCCTGTTTTCTACTGGGGTAAGCAGTAAACAGTTTATGAACAATTTTTTTTGGCAACACAATACAATTTATTTTATTGCACCAGTAAATAATAGTAAAAAACAAAGAAATATAGTTTTGTCGCGATAAAAATTATAAACGAGTACCGACTCGGTTCTGTCAACTGCTCTCGCTACTACCAAGAGTTTGATTAGAATCGTGGAACAATTATAGGTATCTCGCTAGTTATCAAAAATGTTTTGCCGTTTTGGATTATTTTTCTCTATTATCTGATTTTTATGGGATTTTTCGGAAAGTTTTGCGGTGATACCGATTCGCGAGACGTTCATCTTGCAACACTGTTTTCTTTCATCTTGCTTGACAATTAATGACAATTTCATTGAATAAAATAAAAACGTGCGTGCGTGCGAGACTAGCGCGTGAAGTGTGGTGTATTTGCGGCACGGCGCGCGACCCCACGTTACTACAAGTACGGGCTTCTTATCATCAATTAGCAACGCATAAATAGTTCAACATTTCATTCCCGACATAATATATACCGCGGCCGACAGACCGGAGGTGACATCTCTGGTGCTGATGAACTCAACTGTTTCATTAAAAGAAGTAGTGAACAAATTAGATAATCTCGCGTTACCTCTAACTACCAGGATGCCAAACATCAAGGTTTTCAGTGGTAGCTCGCACCCGGATCTAGCGCAAAAGATCGTCGATCGCCTCGGGATCGATCTCGGTAAAGTGGTAACCAAGAAGTTTAGTAACATGGAAACGTGTGTGGAGATAGGCGAATCGGTTCGCGGGGAGGACGTTTACATCGTTCAGAGCGGCAGCGGTGAGATCAATGACAATCTAATGGAACTTCTTATCATGATAAACGCGTGTAAGATCGCTTCCGCGTCCCGCGTCACCGCCGTCATCCCGTGCTTTCCGTACGCCCGGCAAGACAAAAAAGACAAAAGCCGAGCGCCAATCACAGCGAAGCTCGTAGCGAATATCCTCTCCGTGTCTGGAGCGGACCACATCATTACGATGGACCTCCACGCCTCTCAAATCCAGGGTTTCTTTGACATCCCGGTCGACAACCTCTTCGCCGAGCCCGCCGTCTTGAAGTGGATCAAGGAGAACATTCCAGATTGGAAAACTAGTATCGTGGTGTCGCCGGACGCAGGCGGAGCTAAAAGAGTCACTTCCATTGCGGATCGTTTGAATGTGGAATTTGCGCTCATTCACAAGGAGCGAAAAAAAGCGAACGAAGTCGCCTCAATGGTGCTGGTTGGTGATGTGAAAGATCGCACAGCCATCCTTGTAGACGACATGGCTGATACTTGTGGAACGATCTGTCACGCAGCTGAGAAATTGATAGAAGCTGGAGCGACTAAAGTATACGCTATACTGACTCACGGCATTTTTTCAGGCCCTGCCATTTCGAGGATTAACAATGCGTGCTTAGAGGCTGTTGTGGTGACAAACACAATACCTCAAGAGAGGCACATGCAGGAATGTCCCAAAATTCAGTGTATTGATGTTTCCATGATGTTAGCGGAGGCAGTTCGACGTACACACAATGGGGAATCTGTCTCATATCTATTTTCTAATGTTCCGTACTAGCTTTACATCTTTTGTTTTACTTACATTTAGGAAATGACCCAATGTCACCTGTATTGCTTCATATGTCCAATCCAATCTCTAGGCATGCTAACTATTGATATTGTTGTAATAGTTAAGGGTAAAAATTTGTACCAAGAAACAGTGATATTGTTATTTTATTCATGTTATAGGAGGACTGTTGGACATCTACTAATTTAGTTATAATTAAATCTCATTAAGTTAAATGTAAGATTTTGTTTTAACTATTAAACTCAACTAATGGTAAATTCATGGGATTAAAAGTTGGTATTCGCTGATGTAAAGATGTCAGGAATGGATAAGCAGTATGAAAATTTTTAGACCTTCTTTATTTTTCTGCTCTTTATCTTGGTGCATACCAGGAGATCATTCAGTATCAACAGCTCATGGCACATTTCTGATCAATTTATGATATAATCTGTATTTTGAAGTAGCTTTGCTGTAGTGTGTACGGATGGCTATACATCCACAAGTATCCTGTGTAACTTATTTTGAAATTATGTATCATGGTTCAGATAGAGCATTGTATTCAACCATTTTTAATAAAAATTAAAAAAATATGTTGATAATGTGAATATATTCTATGTTTAAATGTTCATTTATTGAAAAATTGTCATGACATTATTATGTAGTGTAGTTTTAGAACCATTCCATGATACTGTTGAGTTCTTAATTTTTTTTGCATTTAGAATGTGGTTGGAGTTTGTCTTATATAATATTCCACATTTCTTTTTTATAAATGTTATATTTGAAAGACATTCAGTTATTTTTGTCCAGTTGTAACAACTAGTATTTTTTATTTTTAGATTTATATAAAGTAGGTACAAATGAAATGTCAGATGTTTTTAATAAAATATAGGCTTTGGAAGCAGTTTTGAAAATGTACAAGTGGCCTTTACTGGTGTATATATTTACTAAAATTTAGAATTGCTGAATACTTTTATATGTATACATTTGACTTGATGAAATGCACTAAGCAGTATATTTAAGAGCCAATTGCAAATATTGTTTGAATTTTATCATTAATTTGGCGTAGATAATTTTAGGAAAAGATAGATTTTTTTTCTAAAACTCAAATTGACTTATATTTTTGTTTATATTTTACTATGTAGTTAAGATATGAATAAAACACACTTTTAACAGTGTTTTTTCCTTTTGATACAAACAGCTATTTAATTTTAATTTCTCAATGGTAAAACTCACTGGGATTATGCAGTAATAAATACTACTACAAATATTTGCAACATAGCACAACAATAATATTATATGAACGAATAAAGACAAACTACATATCTAATAACAGTCCAAAATTATCAGTGCAATAAATAATAATTGTTATTTGCTGCCAACAATCTGCGTAGCTATTACATCATGGAGCTATCAGCATGTGTGCTGACCCTAGGTCGCGGCCGTGATGTAAAGATGTTTGTTTGTGGGCTCGTCCAATGGAAACAGCTGTCTCCAATGATAACATGTTTGTTAAATATTATTATTAACCTATCATTCAATACACTGTTAACCAAAGAAAAAAGGAGAAGTGAGATTCACACCCAACCATTTCACGTTTTGTTTTACGTGGGAAAAACCCTTCAAACCCTCGATGGGCTTCCATAGCGCTTGAGGAAAGGACTCTGGGAACTGAGTGGCTTCTAGTAGGCTCCTCTTGGGACACAAAACGTCAACGTTGTGATATCGTTGTCTTTCTCAGGGTCACTGACTCCTGTTTGAATGGACGGAGTTCCCACGCTTGCCGCCCTCATCCCCAGATGTCCTCTTATAACAGGTAAGGGCTACCGCAGCACTAGTTCTCGTCCCGATCCACCCACAGATGTCCCACTGATAGTAAACTATCCAATGGAAAACGTGTTTCGAAACGAGATCGACAGAACATAACGGCAATTGGTGACCAATTTATGTATCTATAGATACTTATTAAGCGCGATCCGACATCGTCATTGTGAGGCAAAAAACAAATTGTAACAACATTCTGTTCAATGCTACCGTCTACCGTATTTTTTATCATGATGTTTCGTCTATGTTGTTACATACACAAGGCGGATCTATCTTCCATGAGCAACCTTCTAAAACAGTTGTTACAATACAGTAGGTACCTACGAGGACAAAAGTCATTATTATTCATATAAATCCACAAAATCTATTTAAAAATGTTTAGTCAATAAAGACTCAATTCACCTAGACGAATTGGCTCTAAAACATGATAAATGAACATGACTTCATTAGATGGAAAGAACCAGTCTAAATTGCGTCTTTCTATCTCATACATAACCTGATAAAGATTCGTACCGAAGTCGGAAGTGAAGTTGATATGGCATCTACATACCTAATTATAAACATCAGGTGGACTGCATTGTTCAACACTGTATATTTCGAAATGTTATCTGACGCCAGCAGATAAAATTGGGGAGTTTACAGAATCATTTTTATTGCAATTTATTCGAAGTTATGTAAATGATCATTGAACTACGTTACGGGTAAGTAACAAACAAATAAATATAAAACGTAAAGTACATAAAAATGTACCTGTAGGAGCATAAATATATACTTTGAAAGCATTAAAAATGTGTAGTAATTTAAAAGTGTTGGTGCGGCGTATTCAATTTACACAGATTGGTATATTTATTTGGATAGGTTACTTCCGTGCTTTGGAGGTTGGGTAGTTGGGCCGGAGTACTTTCGTTGGCTTTATTAAAGGCCTAAAAACTTCCGGCTCTTGCGCATGGGGGAATACAGGTACCTATACTATAGGCCTTATTTTTAATTATGTGCGCCCTAACATTGAATAAAAGCCCTCATTCACTAGGTGGTTCTTACCGTTTATACAAGACCACGCAAGTGAAATATGAACTTATTTTCAGAATGGTAGATTTTTAGTCTAGTCTATTGTCGCTAGGTGTAAAGTAGCTACCCTTTCATAGATTATAAATCCAATCTTTCTTGTTACATGTTAAACACTATACATCTAAGTATAGCACGCGCTAAAACCACGCGCTCAAAGTTAAGCCAAAAACAAGCGTCGATTTCTTCATACAAGCCGATAGCCTGCGACCTCTGTCGTGGACGTAAGTAAAACAAGAGTAAATAAACATGGAGATAAAATACTAGTTTGATATAAGTTTGTTACTATTATTGAGCTAATAAGTAATTTATTTTCTGAGGCTTATGACGTAGATAAGATTAATTTTATATTGTTAGACTACTTTAAATCTTGTCAACATCTACGATGTCGCTAGATGAATGGACGCTTCTACTTCTAGTTCAGATCACAGAGTACATTTTATGTTCAGATTCAAAAAAGCAGGTTCTACCGAAGCAATATCTATCTGTTCCCAAGTTACGGGGTCGGTCATCATAATCCAATGATCGTTTTAAATATCTCTGCTTTATGGACTGATCTTAGGTACTTTGATAAACTTTTTTACATTGCGTACAGGTGATATTTGAATTAAACATTGATTTTAAGTTACCTTATCTGTACATTTTGTTCTATGGGTTTATAGCCGGTGCCTTTGCATAAAGATACGGGTCGTTCCACATAATTTTACAATGATATTGCATCATTCTCGTCTTGGTACGTGTACCACGGTTTAAGATTAATTATAGCTAGGTACCGATAGAATTAGTGAGTAATGTTACGAATAAATTATCATAACTAAAAAGGCCCACTCTATGTGGGTTGTCTTCACAGCACTGTAAATATCTGGTTTTTAATTTGATCTTATTACCTACAGCTGATACTAGTTTTGAAACTATGGTCGTATTTCTAAACTGTTTTTAAGCAATAAACTACAAAATAATTTTATATTATTTCAATAATAACCAGGTAATGTGCGTGTGGTTTTGGTTTCATAAATAAATGGCCAATTTTCAAACCAACTCAAATTATTTGAATCATTATAATATCTGTTTCGCAAACGTTTTACAACGTCCAACGGCTCGGAGCTCTGATATACACGATGTGAAACCTACAGTAAACTAATACGGAAAACTCAACATAGGAATAACAACTTTTTCATATTTCCAATTGCAGAATGTACTACAATATTAGTATTAGTGAGCACCACAGGCACAGAATAATAGTACAAGCCGCAGGGTAAGAAATTTTTCCCCTGATGTTAAAAAAATAGACCATTAGGGATATCTCTCTTCCAAGTTGTAGAGAATTGTACCCTAATATACCCTGCAGGAATAAGAGTTGGATACACTTAAGGGAATCCCACGTAGTAGGTACCCAAACCGCTTCCAGTAAAGCCATCTCAAAAAATTCTTTTGGAATTTCTCCAACATGAGCTTATATTTATCCTCATTTGGACTCCAGATAAATGCATTACTTTCCAGAGTATTCTAACGAAGTTCAATAGTCTTGTTTTGATGCAAATTCAAATAAATAAAATAGCTCGGTTTAAAACCCCAGATTTAGCCATTGTGCAGCCAAAGTCAAAGTCAACAAATGAAACACAAAGAAAGTTTTAAACAATTTATTAATGGTGAGCATGGTGCCAACAAATGAAACACAAAGAAAGTTTTAAACAGTTTATTTTACTAATGGTGAGCATGGTGCGCCGCGGCGGCCGCCTTCCTCATCTGTGTGAGCACGTTGCTCATCTCCTCACGCTTCCTCTTGGCGCGCACGTGGGTGCCCAGGCGCCTCTTCAGGAACTTCAGGGCTCGCTTGTCCTTGTATACCTGGAAATGGTAGGTAGATATTTTATGGAGACAAACAGACAGATTTACGAGCATTCATTTTGACGTGGAGGGGTTGGGTTACTACACCATGATGGCCAAGTAATATGCTTTTGAGAACTTATGGAGAACTCTCAGACATGCAGGTTTTCTCCCATGTTTCCCTCCACCATTCACAGTAGGTGATGTTTAATTTTTCTTATATCGCTCATAATTTAGTCATTGCCGAGTGTCTTTTAGTTTGGAACCCACACCCTCTACTATGTGACAGTCATTCTAGATCTAGGGATTTAAAGTTGAGTTTAATCAAATAAATGAATCCATGTATGACCAAAAATATCAAGCATTCAAATCAATTCTGCATTAAGTGGCTATTGGATGATTGACTGCAAGTGGCAAAATAAGTTTGAACTCTTCTATGCTTTAAAGGGCATGGTCAAGCCGTTGGTACCCGTTATCTATCCTTAATCTATGTCAAAGGCCTAAAATGCTTCTTGAAAAACAAAAATAAAATCCTTTGACCAATCCAGTTAGGAGAGCCACCATCGAGACCAATATAAGTCTTTCTCATTTGTGAGAAGTGACTTGAGCTCTGCTGTTGCAATGAACTGCAATTGCTGGGCAATATTTATTATGGATATAATAGTAAGAGAAAGCCAAGGCGGTGACAGCCTATTGGCTATCAAACTTGATCAGTCCATGTTTAAACCCAAGCAGCACGCACCAATGACTATTCCAAGTTATGTGCGATTTAAGAAATTAAACGTCACTTGCTGCTGTAATGGTGAAGGACACATTGTGAGGAAATCTGCATGCCTGAGTTCTTCATAATGTTCTGTAAGGCATGTGAAGTCTGCTAATCCACACGTGGTAGACAGAGGCCTAATCCCTCCCATTTTGAGAGGAGACCCATGGCCCAACAATGGGACAAAGTAAGGGTTGTGTGTGATGGTGTAGTCAGAGAAAAAAATGCAGCACCACTTATTCTGCTGCTGTAACTGTAAACTTTAAACAAGTATACTAGGACTTAAGATTTTTGGTTGCAGCCACTTCACAGGCTGAAATCAATTGCATACCACAGAAAACAACCAGAGTGAAGAGGGAAAACGAAATATCATCCTTATTTTTCAACTTTAATAAAATTAGGTCTATATATCACTTCACTTCATCTTCGGTCTGCTTACTGACAGGTTAATTTACCTCCCATCAGGGATTCTAAAATTTGCTGTAGCTAAAACACAGATTATATTACCTTCAGCAACTCCATAGCCCTCTTCTCATACTGAGCATGGCCGACCACTTCACGGACCAAGTCTCGCACGAACTTTGAGTGCTTGGTTTGAAGCTGGAAATTAAAAATTTGTTGTTATTAAAATTAATGAGCTATCAACAAACCCCTTATAGTAAACCAGCTTTTATAAAGATATGGTTGGTAAATAATTCGATTTAATATTAATTAGGTAGCGATACCGAAATTGTTTGTACCTATTGATGGAAGGCACTACACACAATAACCCTCTTAATAAAGAAATGTGTACACAAATAATTACTTACACCCTTTAGCCTGGCTGGTCTGATTTTAACGGTTTTGTCTGTGACTCCCTTCTTGCCAGCGGAAATCTTTGTTGTTTTGTGTCCTTTTCGCAGACCGACTGCAATCTCAAACCGGGGCGCCATGCTGAAATGACGATAACGAAAACTTGAGGACGTAAAATAAATAACAAAAACGATCACATGAACAGCAATATACTTAGACACAACATCAATTTCAAACAATTTAATTAGATTTCCTTGATAAAATTAAATAGAAAAATCAATTCACATACATTCCCGATTGACAGTTTCACCAGAAAGAATCTTTTTGTTTTGAAATAAGTTATTTGACAATTGACACTTTCAAAAGTTTCAAAAGCTTAGTCTATGGTTTCTGGAACATTTCTGCTCGGTCAGAGAGATGAGTATGAGAACGATTTATAGCCCGTCCGTCCCTAAAAATTTGTAGCGCTGCCGTTGGTAATTAATATCTGTAAACTACTGTGAAGATGTGAAGTTAGCTTTTTATGAATGAGTACAATTTATATCATTTCAAATTAGAGCACAACAGCCCGCAACAAAAGGTACATGGTATAAAACGTTACAATGTCATCCTCTCCGGAAGCCTAGCTATGAAATTGCGTTAGGCCTTTATATTGCTAGTGCAAGTCCTATTATTGTGTTTTTATGTATGTAGCTCCTATATATTTGCCTCCGACAATGTCTAATTGTTACATAGCACAGACGTTTACGTAGTATCCCTTTATTATCTGTGGTAATCGTGCTTCTCCAATTTCTTTGAAAATAAACCAATGTTTTTTCTTTGTGCCAACACCTCCTTGTGAGTGTAATTAATTTTGTACTGTGTGGCCAACACTGAAGGAAGTCAATCAAATGAGTTGCTGACTGCAGTGTCAACTACTGTCAAGTGTCAACACTGTCAACGTCAACGCTCAAGCTCAACCCCTTTATCATCAAATATTGGGACTTGGGAGTATTTGCAACTTGCAACAAACCCAATATTTTTACAATGTTTGTTTTCTAAACTTTATACGAATACAATTTAAACTATGAAAATGAAATTAAAAATATGATAATATGGAAACAAATACTATTATTTTTCTAAATTTCAGGAAACGTGACACTTAATCTTAACCTAAAATTTGCTATTTTGACAAAGTAAATACTTGAAAATGGAAGTTGGAGCAGTAAAACAAGCCTTTAATAATGAAGTAAGTGTAGTTTATTTGTTTAAAAGTCAATTGAGATAGATTGCGTACACAACAAACCCAAGTGAAATAATTTTTCACATGGGCTTTTTTGGTCTAAGTACTTTTTCTATAATACATACTATGTGTGTTTTGGTATAATAATTGATATACTTCTTAATGCTTGATAGCATTCTTAATTCTATATTGTAAGGTGAGCATGGATATGCGAATATTTACCATTTTGAATAAAGGCAGTCCACCTCTACAGGGTCCACACTACTCCACACAATACCCAAATAAAATCAAATAAACATGTACTCTTTTTTTATGAATTGTTTTCTAACTTTATTGGTGTATCTTTTACAGGTTATAGTACTCAAAAAGAAATTGAACCAAGCTAAAATTCAGACTATACACAAGCTAACAAGAAAGGCAAAGACTTTAACTGAAAAGAAAGTTCCAGAAAAATTAAAAGATAAATTCAAAAAGAAAGCAGAATCTACTGTGAAAGAAGTACTTATCATAAAGGTAAATAACATTAGATTATGAGCTCAAAGACATCCTTGATTTGAATTGGCTAACATTTATGTCTTCATCATAATTATCACTATTCTTTTATAGGCCTGATGTTGGACTTTGTTTTTTCATTTTACAATAATTTCATATAAGATAAAACAATGTGCTAGTGAGTTGATACCTTGTAGTCGAATTTGTTGTTGTAGATCGCTGATAGTATAAGTATACATATAAGACCGGTAAAATCATTTTTATATATCATCCATCAGCCTTTTGAGGTCCACTGCTGGACTTGAAGGACTGGAAGTCTCCCTCAGTATTATAGTCCATATGCTTTTAATTCTTACAGAAACTTAAAGCGAGGGATGTGGCCAAGTTCATAGTAACTCATAAAGGAGAGTTAAATGAGTATTTAAATCGACCAACAGTGGATCAGGACAAAGCCTGTGCTAGGTTACTTCTCCACAAGGCTCTGCAAGAAAAATATAAAGTCTTAAGAGACAGGTTCTCAAATATTTCAATTGAAGACTTGTTTATGTCGCGTCTAGAGAGGAGAAAGCTTAAGAAAGAAGCTAAAGAGAAGCAAAAGAATAAAAGGAAAGGAAAAGATGCTAGTGGTCCTGTCCAAGTCCAGAGTGATTGGAATGTTGAGGATGTTTCTATGGATGACTGTGAAGTCAATCCATCAGATAGTAATTCAGAATCAGAATATGAAAATGGTCAAGAAATTAATAATAAAATGTCTGAGAATGATAGTTGTGCTTTTCATGATGATGATGATGACGTAAAACCTACTGTAAGACAAACTGAAACCATGGTAACTCCTGGTTCTGATTCAGAGTGTATGGAATCAAAAGATGAAGGGGACTCAGATAGTGATTTTGATGATCAAGAAGGCCATACTGACCCAAATATCAATTCGGTAGACTTGAATGATGACGCAAAAAAAGATGAAGAATCCAGTGATGACAATGAAGAAAAAATTGGGAAATTTGTCAAAATCGCTCCCAGTTCACTTGATAGCAATTTGTCACATAAAAGTAAGAAGTCAGTCAAATTAGAAAAAGAAAATAATAATTTAACTAAGAAAAATGTGCCTAAGAAATCAAAGGATGTTGGTAAAAATCAAAATTTGAATAATAAAATTTTATTGAAGAAATTTAACAAGGAAAAGTCGGAAAAGGATCTACCTGAAAACAAAGTGGTGGATCCCTTCTTTATAACTGCGACTGGGGAAAACTATATGTCAGTAGCTGAGCCGAGACAAGCAGATGAAGTGAAAGAAGTTCATAAACAAGGTAACAGGCAGTATAGAAGAGCTGTAATGTTTGGACATGTTCCTAGAACTAAACCTAGGAGGGATGACATTAGGCAAGATAAAAATAATTCAAGATTTAATAAGCACGATAGTAGCAACAGAAGTAATTTTAATGGAAATTTCAGAAGTAATGGTTTTGACAGATCCAATTCTGAGAATAGATTTAATAAATCCGAAGAGAGTAGTAGTAAATTTGGTTTTAAGAATAGAAATAAGGATAGACATAATAGTGTATCAATTACGAAAGAAGCACAGCCAGAAAAATTGCATCCTTCATGGGAGGCAAAGAAACGTCAATCAGGTATTTTACCATTTCAAGGTAAAAAGATTGTATTTGATGAAAGTTGACATTAAGAGAAATTAAAATTCATTTAATATGTTCATGTTTCTTTTTAACCTTTCTGTGTGTACCTGAGAGAGCGCCTGAAAGGTTCTGGGTTCGATTATTTGTTGTTGAAGATGATCAAGTGATAACAATTTTTTTCTTGACAAATGGTGTGCATCTACATACTTGTTCAGTAAAATATAAACGTGAACTCATGACGTTACTTTATGTTTCATTTTCTATTTATTATTATAAGACATAACAATGTCTACCACAAAATGGAGATAGCCAGGGCTAGAATGTTGAAGTAATCAGAAAAGAAAAATAATGTCTTCTTCTTCTGCGCCTATTTCCCATTTCTTTTGGGGTCGGCCCTCCTAATCTTACTGCGCCATTCTGAACGTGACTGGGTCAGGTCCGGCTGTAACGCCATCGCCTTCATGTCCCTCCATATTGTTCCCATCTAAGATGTTGGTGGTCTACCTCGGCCTCTTAGGTTGTTCCATCTCCAGAATTTATTAGATTAATAGAAATTATTAATTGTCTTATTAAACTAGTATTTCAATGTTTGCCTACGTACAAAAATATATGTGAATCGCTCAAAGCCATTCGGCTCGTGTCAATCATACGTGATGGATCGTGATAGACAATCACGTACGATTGGCGGGTGCGTTCGGTTTGTGGATGGGTTACCGCTAATGACAAAATACTATGGTTGCTTCCGTGGTTAGGAGCATGATATTATTATGTCGTCAGTTCCGACACTGAGTTGGCCACTAACACAGTGAAAATTATAAACAACCTCCATTAATCCGCATTGGAGCGGCGTGGTCGAGTATGCCCTATAACTCGGCTGCAATAATCACGTATGTGATACCTACGTATCGTACGTATCGTACATACGGATACAAAAAATTCGCAAACGTGAATTTTTTTAGCTGGAATTTGAATATGTTCGCAACCACGAAAAATTCAAAATGGCCTATTTTGTTTTGACGCAAGACAAGAATTCAGGAAGTGTATAGGGGTGGCGCGTTCCGCCCTTAAAACACGTAAAAACATTTAAAACAAATTAAAATAGTTCTAAATTAAATCAAAACAGTAACTAAACTAGACAAACAGTAAGTAACTTAGTTTAGTTATTTAGAAACTAAGGAATAAACACGACCAATTAAATTGATTTTACGAGTGCTCTTAGCTGCGATACTGGCATAGGTCCTCCTTTTTAAGTATATTTATTGTACTCTGTGCGGGAGTAGATACGTAGTACAGTAGTTCTATACTTATAAATCTGTGCTCGAGACTCTACTCGGGACTAACTGAAGAGTGAAGGCATGCAGGAGAAAGGAGAGAGGAAGAAAGGGAAGGAATGGCGTGGAATAGGTACGCCGCGGCCGCATTTTTAGTTAAAATAATGATTTAAAATACATTTTCAAAATATCGAACATAGGATCCGCTTTGTTTTTGTAGCACCAGTATATTTTTTACATTCTAAAACTCATCTGAACTGAACTCAAATAAAACGACATTTTATTCCTGTTTAGAGCTATCTTTGCGAAGTGAACGTGTATCGTGTGAGTGAAACATTTGATCGCTGCGACCCATATACGTCCCACTGCTGGGCACGGGTCTCCCCCACAGACGAAGCTGCGGGAGGTCTAGAGCATACTCCACCACGCTGCTCCAATTGGATTGGAGAGGCCAACCCAGTGTCGAATGTTCTCAAGCCACCCTAAGGTTTTCGACAAGGCTTAACGACTGTTTCCAACATTGAAAACAACCGGGACCGACGGCTTTACGTGCCCTCCGAAGCACGGTAGCGTCCATGAAATTTTGCCACTAGCGGTCACCCATCCTCAAACCGACCGCGCTCGTCGTTGCTTAACTCTTTCGATCGCATTGAATCGAACCGAGCCATTGGGCTGTGGACGCTACTACATTTGATCAAATACTGTGAAATATATTTGTTTCAGAATTCTATTATCTAAACTTTTGGAATAAAAAACCATTCCCTTGAATGTGTTTTGTCCTTACACCAGTTATCTCCGAAATCTCGTGATAGTCGACAACATCTAGCTAGACTAGCCATCATTGTAGTATATAGATACGATCACTGAGTGGCGAGTGAACGACTGAAGAGTGTCAGTAAAGTTATACATAATGTCACCTTGGCGGTTTAATCAAGCATTCCAACCATTCCAACGCTCGCCCACGACGCGATTTATTGCGGCATGTTTCCAAATTCCGCTTCGTAGGGTTGGCAGGTAATTCAAGTCCTGTAGTGGTAGGCCTACTTACTTACCTTCTATATGTATTTAACTTTATTATCTCCAAATAATATCTTCTTTGTTACTAACATGTTACTGTTCATAATTTGTTACTAACATGTTACGAGCGGTGACGGCCCAGTGGCTATCGAACCTGTCTCTCATTCGAGCGGTCCGGGTTCAAACCCAAGTGGCACGCACCAATGAATTTTCTACGTTATATGCGATTTAAGAAATTAAATGTCACTTGCTATAGTTAAGGACACATCGTGAGGAAACCTGCATGCCTGAGAGCCCATCATAATGTTTTCGGAGGCATGTGAAGTCTGCCAATCCGAATTTGGCCAGCGTGGTAGTCTAAGGCCTAATCCCTCACATTCTGAGAGGAGACCCGCGCTCAACAGTGGGACAAAGAAAGGGTTGTGATGATGATTTTACGCTTTTCTTTTATTTTCCTATTATTATTGGAGTACATAAGTGCCTAATCACTTTTCTATTTGTTTTTCTCTCTTTCTGTCCGTCCGTAACCCGTATTTCAACAGCGGAGATCAGGGATTGAAAGCGGTTACGGTATAAGGGTACGGTACCAGTATAAAATAAGTGTACCTTAATAAAATAAACATGTAGCTATGTATACCTCTATGTATACCTTTATGCGATATCCGTACCCAAAAACATTGAGTGACCGTGTTGCGAGACGCGGGAAGAGGGATGTTTGTTACTGTATATAGGTACCTACCTGAAATGTTTTTCAACCGTTTCTTTCATAAGTAGGTATAAAACCTTTAATTACTAAGATTTAAGTAGCGGTACCGAGATTTACCTTTTTCCATTTATAAATTCAAAATCTTTTCAAAATAATGGTACCGAAATAAATTTGGGATAGAGTAATAAATCTATGAATTTGGGTATCGAAATATTCCGGTAACCGTTATTTTTCAGAATGAAGTCATACCGCAATATAATGGTTGGTATAATTATTTTTTAGGTTTTCAGCCCCTGGCGGATATTTTACTGATATGTTTAACGATTAGAAATACAAATAGAAAATAATTTATTTCCTTTCTTAATGCTACAACATGAAAGTTGTTGCGTTCGTTTGTTGCATTAGTACCTACTTGAAATCACAAACTAGCTAGAGATGCTACTACGTCTTGAAATGGCTGTGTGTCGCGAATCGCGATGTACGTATAACTAGGCTCCGTTGAAGCGTAATGCGATTTATTTGCGCTTCTCGCGCACCCGAATTTCAAATGCCATCCGATAGGGCTGCGATAAACGCATAGAATTTGTTATGATTGTAGTATAGTAAACCAAACCACACAGCAAATTATTCTTGTCGACTCCAGTAAGATGCGTGTACTAACGAGTCGCAGTGTTGTAGCGCGTTTAAGTAGCGCTTGTTGTTTTCTATGCGAGAGCTTATCATTTATATTTTTGATGTGATAACGTCTTATAAATCGACGAAGGCCTACACAAACGAAACAAAGTGAGACGTCATCCTCCTATACCGCCAGGTGTTATGCCATCGCATTGAGCCAATTGTATTCATTCAATTTTAGTCTGTAACCCATAACAAAAGAGCGAATAATCGGTTGCACTAATTATACATGTAAATGACACCGGCTTAAAACATTCACGTTTACGTATTCTACAATAAGTCTCAACTGCGTGTTTCAGAATACAAATTTCCAGCGCCTTGAAGTGAGCAAAAGTGAGTGAGGTCTTCAATGACCATTCTGTTATATATACCTATTGTAATTGTAATATGTATTTCATATAATATCACAGAGAAAATAATGTACGTACTACGTACAACTAATTTTATATGAATATTGATAGGCCAACCGGCAACCACCGAACACTACTCAAGTCGACAGCCCTGTTTCCGCAATAGAGCCAAAATTTCACAAATATGCTCGTACCACCTGCAGCGTCATTTAGATTGGCCGCCGACAAATCGCAGCTAAAATCTTAACGGACGACCGCGACGCTGTATCGTGTGATGTGACCACTATATGCCGGCCACACACGCTCCGATGTACATGATATAGGTACGACGAACACATGTAGAATTTTATTTTTGATTTATTTAATTTAAACAATATTCTCGATGCCAGAGACATTGTTTGCTGACTGTCATTGCTTTTAGATTAGCCGTGGCCGTAGACTATTATTAAATTACTACCTATTAATAAAGTAAAATAAAAATAAAATAAAATGAACTTTATTTAATTTTAGGTAGTGTTTATTTTTACCCAATTTAATTATTTTCATGTCTTCTTGAATTCCTTAATCGATTTTGTTTTTGCTGCGGGCGCTTAGAAAACAGGCCGAGGGCTACCAGTCTCCCGCGAACTACCTGTTGGGCACCACAGACATAGAATAACAGCCCTAATATGTATGCCGAAATTCCTCCAATTTCATTAATGAATTTCATAATTCGTTGTTTAATTTTGGACAATTCATCTGTGTCACCATGCCGGAACGAAATCATGACAGAACTATGCGTACCTGTAGCGCCTGTGGCCGCCTGCGCAGGTTTACCTGTCAGGTAGAAAGTATCGTATGAGGCTGGCATTAAATGTGCTCCATAAAGGTACATATCGTATTCGCAAGGAACTCGTGTTTACGTCCCATTTGGTGCAACGAACGTTTTCATTCGCTTCCGTAAATGATATTGTGAAGCGGTTTTATGGCATAGGTACTTACTGAGGTTTGATATACGTATTTACGGTGAAACATGCTAATATGAGTTCCGATTTACTAACAAGTAAACGAAATTTAAGCAGAGGTGGAATTTACCGTTTTTGTTACGTGTTTAAACGATGAGGTTTTATCCGATCTCAATTAAATATAGGTACAATTACTACATTTCGAATGAGGAATGTACCCAATCCATAGTTATCCAGCGTTGCGACCACCACAACCTTTTCACTGTTCCACCTTTGAGCAATCTCCCCAGAGTCTCCTCTCGGAATGGGAGGCCTTAGTTCACCACGCTGACGGAAAATAAATAAATTAAATAAATTAATTTCTTAAAACGCACATAACATAGAAGTCTGAGTGAGGCGAGTTCGAATGCTACAATGCTACTGGGCTGTTACCGCCATCCAGCGTTGCAAACTCTTGAAATTGTTAGACGATGCCAAAGGACACGTTTATCTTTCCATACAACTTGGACCATGAGATGTACCTCGGGTACAAAAATTGATTTTTGGAGAAAAAAATGCGTTATTTTATACTTACCTAATAATGCTAATAATAATTAAATTTTAAATATATAGCATGGGTTAAGACTAGTAGGGCAAATAGGAATTACTTCTGGTACCTATATCTTACTCGAGAATTCTATGGTTCGTATCCCACTAGCAGCTAAAATTGCTATAATGGTAGATAGCTTTTACTTCGACAATGATGTGATATTTCATTGCGATTTCACAGTACTGTGTTTATTTTATACTAGTTGTATTGTTTCAAACTCCAACCAATAAAGATATTCCTCTTGGTTTAACACGGAATCTGTACGCAGTTAAACCATATAACCAGCCCAGCAATCTGTTATACGAAATAATTTACGCGTGACAACATAATCCACCCCGGTAATGTCCTCAATTGGCGTATTGAGGTTCAGCAGACTGGAGCATTTACCTACCGTCGTCTTAGCAATAATTATCTCTATTACTTCGTAATTACATTTCATAATATTACGAATCAGATGTGTTTACACGCTGCGGTGACTGATTTGCGCGCCAACTGTACAGTTATCAGGCGCCATATTCACGTCATCTGTCACCCGCGTTGTCAGCAAACCAATATGGCTGCCATAAATCGTTTCGAGTCAGTGCAGTATGTGTGTGTGTATTATAATTAAGCATTCCTGTGTTAAATCAGCGCGGAATTATTAGCGGGTCACCGCATCATCTGTCCGCGATGATTACAAATTACAGAGCTTTTGTCGTAATGTGCTGTTATGAGTTTTGGTTGAACGTTCAAGTGAAATATTGAAAATGGCACTGACATTGATGGTTGGAAATTTAAAAGTCTGTTTCGGAAATAATTTTTTTTTTCAGGTGCTGTGTAATCATACTGTTTGAATTAAACAAATTGGGGAACTTAATAACCGTGGCCGGCACACACTCGAGACGTTTTTTTAGTTTTTACCTGTATTTTAAGAATTTTAATGCCACCTGCTGTAACGGTGAAATGGTGAATGAAATAATGTGAAACCCGCATGAGGAGTCCCGCATGAGGTTTCTCCATAATATTCTCGAAGCCATGAAGTCTTCGATCCGTATCTACTCCTACTCAATCGTCCCATTCCGAGAGAAGAATTAGAACCCTGCCCAACAGTGAGACAGTTAAAAGGGATGATGATGATATTGATGATGCTGCCTACCCATTCCTTAATGTTTTCAAAATAACACTAACTCGCAACCAGATCCATGAGACTCAAACCCAGACAGTCAAATAAACGGCTGTTATTTGTAATGAACTCGTATTGCGGTGTAAATTCTTCTGTCGAAATATACACAGATTCGTCCGCCAAAAAATAAATGTCCCAGAAGTATGTTCATTACGGCAGTGACGTTTTTTCGGAAATTTAAACAGGAACGGCAGAACGGCTTTGGATGTAAATGAGGTCACAGAACGCCAGTTTAGTATGGACTGCGATATAAACTACCGTAAAATCTGTTCGTTGCGGTTTTATCATTTTATTACAGCTCCACTTTAAAATTATATCTTTATAAAATCCGCGTAAAACGTTTCAATATAGATTGAAGCAGCCGCAAAAGATGTCAAAGTCGGACCTAGAAGTTGTTCGGTTCGTGAATAGATCAAGCATTTCTTTTGAGCTTGTTTCGAAGATCTCTTTAAGTCGTCGGTACCGGTAGTTACTGATGTCTTAACGCCTTGTCACAGCCTATCTGTTAAGTAGCTTAAATATTTTCGACTCTTCTACCATTATACTAGATCAACGTGGTGATGTATGTTCCAGCCATTCCAGTATGTACCAGTTATGAATATATAGACCACTAACGAGTAATGACCAGCCGTTTACGAACAAACTTGAACAATTCAAACTATTACTCTCGTTACTAACCCTTTTCTCTTGAGGTGAAAACGCCGCGAAATGTGGACAGGCCGTGGTTTAGTTTAGAGCAAAAGTTATCATGAATTCGCCCTCGTCAAGAAGTTTTAAACCGTGCGATTTTCAGAAGTTATATCTTCTGCATGAAATTGGCGTGTTAAATCACTACCGTGACGCGAGTTGGGTCGCTTAATTTATAGCTAGACATGCAGATTAGATACACGGATTATAGCCATTGTACTCCCTGGCCAGTCAACGATACAAAAATGGAGTAGGTAGGTAAACCTATTTAATAAGTGTTCTATATAGCTTATTTAAAGCGTTCTGCCGGTCCTTTTACACAGGTGGACTGTGGTTGACATACGAGCCGGGCCTACAACTCTCTGCGTGATCAATATAACAACGCCTTAAGGATGCTGTTGCGGCTGCCGGGGCGCTGTAGCGCCTCTAAAATGTTCGCAGACGCGCACACAAGCGACTTTTACGCCATAATGCGTAAAAAAGCAACATCCCTCCTACAGCGCTTACGTAACAGCGGCAACGGCATCCTAAAGGTGATTGCTGCCAGAACTGACTGCTCCATAGTACACCACTTTATGGAGATGCATTGTGTGCAATTAATGTGTTTAACTAACAATACTAACTTACTAATTAAGTAAAAATTGTTACTAACATACTAATCAATCTATGGATGTATCTAATGTCTGAAATAAAAGTATTATTATTATTATATACTATATATCATACAATATACAATCCGCATTGGAGCAGCGTGGTGGAGTACGCTCTAGACCTCCCGCAGCAGTGTCTTTGGGGGAGCCCCGTGCACAGCAGTGGGACGTCTATGGGTCGCAGCATATTATTATACTATAATATATATGGCAGAAAATTTAGATCCTATCTGTGACTGTATAATTTGTCAGTTATCTAGATAATCTAGATTATGATAGATAAGTTGCGGATTGCATCGAATCGGCAGCAATACTGACCCGCGGTCACGCGCCGCTAAATAGGATCACGTTCTACGAATAATTACGCTCGGCGCTAAAAAAGGGAGGATGTTTTTTTAATTTTAATAATACGTCACTCTAATCCCTAGCCCGGATTAAAATTCGAACGTGACCTCTTTCACTTTTTAATGGCTGTCAGTTTGAATTGTTTTTTTTTATGCAGCAAATGTATGTCGCTGCCCAGTGTTTTGTTTTTGTTAAAGTTAGATCATAGAGTAAGGACCAAAAGTATAGTCCGTGGTTAGATTTACAAACCTTTGACCATTGTTCAAATTTTAGTCGCATAGATTAAAAATAAATAAAACGAATTTTTTTATGTAATAACAAGGTTTAAAACAAAACAATCTTTTTACAAAATTAGAAACTAGTTTCCTATTAGGTAGGTATGGTAAGTAATATAAAATGACACAGAATATCCATTTACCCACTACATAAGTATATAGATAATTACATTATTGTTTAAACAAAATCTTTGAACGTTTGAACCATTGTTGTATTATACGTACATAATAATAATAATATGTCATGTATCTAAGAGGATGTGTACATTTTCGTTTTCATCAGACTTCTACAGTAATGGGTAATAATGACTTCATTCAAATATTCTTTCAGATAACTGCCTCGTTGGTCTAGTGGTCAATCGCGACTGCAAACATAGAGGTCCTAAGTTCAATCCCCGAGTCGGGAAACAACTATTTTTCTAACTTGAAATGCCCGGCAAATCGGAGTCTGGATTTGTGTCCCGTCTATGGCAATAGGCTCACCGCCACATGGTGGTGAAAAGTTGTTGTAAGTACTACACACCTCTCCATACCCCTTCGGGGAAATAAAGCCGTGATGTTATATTATGTTAAACCAATTGCTTGCTTGGTTTCAGAGTGGTTGAGCGACAATATTCGGTGCTCTAAACTAAACCAACTCGAACGACTTATTAAATAACTTCTCTGTAAATAGATCATATAAAAATGCATAATACTGTATAGTTCTTATGTGAAGCTCTAATACTTTATAATTGAATAAAATATTAGAGCTTCACACACCCATGCCTGAAGTTGAACCTACCATCGACTTTGACGCATGCAAAATTATGTCAGTTGGTTTTAGATGTACCTACCATCATAATTTGTCAGAAAAATATGATAGATTTCTTAAGCAAGTTTGAACAGCAAGACACATGGTTCAAGATCCCAGTGCCGCCAGACGTTACTTATTTTCTCACAAACAATTTATATGCGATAAGCTAGTGTTACTACATACTTTGAGCGTGTGCATACTCGCTAGCTTGGGTAGACGGCCAATTCATTGGTATCAGATGCTGAAAATCGAAAATTTCAGTACCAACTTTTCTTATTTTCTCATGGCTGATTTTCACATATGTTTTAGTTCGTTATGTTACAAATTAATAATAACTATTGCCAGACACCTTCCGTCGGCCCTTACCCTTGCCAGACGCCTTAAAGATCCAGAAAAAATGATGTAAGTTTACTTATTTTCTCAAGCTTGATTTTTATGCACGACACTTGGGGAACTATTTCAACACTGTCAGTCAGCAGCCAGACCAATCGGATGGGCCAAACGTCCAGCCAGACACATATAAAGTGTCGCTAGTAGTCCGGTCAATTTAGACAATTGAAATAAAGAAAATTCCGACAGAGCCAAATCTTCGTAGAGACCTTAGGTTTACCACAAGGAATAAAGTGTCAAAAGTCCCAATCAGTCCCGTGCGCTTAGGGACTTATTCGGGGCCCAAGGTCAAAATTTTAGGTATTTTGGATTTTTCTCGAAAACTGTAAGTTTTATCGAAAAAGTACCTTAGAGCAAAGTTGTAGATCTTAAAATTCTCTATAAAAATGGTCCCTATAATTATTCTCTAAGACCCGCTTTTTCCCAGATATTGCGCTTGTAAGAATCATGTTCTACATAGTATGCACACAATATGCCACGTATATACATATTTAGGTACTCAAGCAAACAAAAATGCCTACTTCGGCCCCGAATAAGTCCCTAAGCGCGCGGGACTGATTGGGACTTTTGACACTTTATTCCTTGTGGTAAACCTAAGGTCTCTACGAAGATTTGGCTCTGTCGGAATTTTCTTTATTTCAATTGTCTAAATTGACCGGACTACTAGCGACACTTTATATGTGTCTGGCTGGATGTTTGGCCCATCCAATTGGTCTGGCTGCTGACTAACAGTGTTGAAATAGTTCCCCAAGTGTCATGCATAAAAATCAAGCCTGAGAAAATAAGTAAACTTACATAATTTTTTCTGGATCTTTAAGGCGTCTGGCAAGGGTAAGGGCCGACGGAAGGTGTCTGGCAATAGTTATTATTAATTTGTAACATAACTAACTACAACATATGTTAAAATCAGTACTGAGACTTTAATTTGTCACTCTCAATCGTACAAATAATGACCTCACGCTCTATACCTAGCGGCACTTTATATGTGTCTGGCTGGACGTTTGGCCCATCCAATTGGTCTGGCTGCTGACTAACAGTGTTGAAATAGTTCCCCAAGTGTCGTGCATAAAAATCAAGCTTGAGAAAATAAGTAAACTTACATCATTTTTTCTGGATCTTTAAGGCGTCTGGCAAGGGTAAGGGCCGACGGAAGGTGTCTGGCAATAGTTATTATTAATTTGTAACATAACTAACTAAAACATATGTTAAAATCAGTACTGAGACTTTAATTTGTCACTCTCAATCGTACAAATAATTACCTCACGCTCTATACCTAGCGGCACTTTATATGTGTCTGGCTGGACGTTTGGCCCATCCGATTGGTCTGGCTGCTGACTAACAGTGTTGAAATAGTTCCCCAAGTGTCGTGCATAAAAATCAAGCTTGAGAAAATAAGTAAACTTACATCATTTTTTCTGGATCTTTAAGGCGTCTGGCAAGGGTAAGGGCCGACGGAAGGTGTCTGGCAATAGTTATTATTAATTTGTAACATAACTAACTAAAACATATGTTAAAATCAGCCATGAGAAAATAAGAAAAGTTGGTACTGAAATTTTCGATTTTTAGCATCTGATACCAATGAATTGGCCGTCTACCCAAGCTAGCGAGTATGCACACGCTCAAAGTATGTACTAACACTAGCTTATCGCATATAAATTGTTTGTGAGAAAATAAGTAACGTCTGGCGGCACTGGGATCTTGCTCTAACAATATAATACAATATACAAAACAGAATATAACTATAAAAGATAGTAAAAATTATAGCTCTACAGTCGTTGGGTCAACATAAACACATACATAGCTATAGCTAAAACCCATACGGCCCACTATTAGGGGTCTCTCCCACAGCCTCAGCTGCGGGCTGTCTAGAGCATACTACTTGTAAGTATAAACGTAAATAGTAAGTATAAACTCGTTTAATATAGTAATCGCATAGGTACCTAAGAGTTTCAGCTTAGACACGGAAATCAGTAATATTATGCACTACGTACATATTACTTATACGTACCTACTGACTTACTATTACAATGTGTATAGGATACTAGGATGGAATTAATAGGAGATACCTATTAATTGTATGCTTGAACAAACTACGTATACGTTACTACTTAGTAACGCTTTCATGCTTTGTAATTATTAATATTAATATGTAATTATTAATGTAAATGTAATTATTAATATGTACTCGTATGGTCGCATAATTTCTTTCCAATTTAATATTTAAGTCACGACTTCATTCGCAGACAGCTTTGTACTTTTATCGACTAATACCTACAAAAATTCATCAAGGATATTATTGACTACAATACAATTATAAAAGCACATTATGTAAATTTTCGCGCTTCACCGAGATCTATTTAATCGATAGTACTAAGTATAAGTGGTTTAAGACTCACACATTTATTTTCAAATAACCGACATTAGTAAATTAACTTATAAAAATTACATATTGCCCCAAATATATTTTTTGGAAAAAATTTTTTTTTTTTAAATTTACATAGGGTTTGATTTTGCCCCGCTACTCACCAGCCAGGTCTGCAGTTCCGTGTTTGGGTATAATAGGAGAGGCGTTGGACAAGTTTTCAGTTTGCCTCAAATACCTACCGAAAAATTGGTGCCAGCTCTCCTACTATATACGGACGTGTTCAGGATCGCTCCGTGCCGCGATATCATGACACTCGAAATTTCTATTACTTTTTTTATAGTCAGGAGTGATAGTTTTGTTTTTTTATTAGGGTTAGTTTAGTTAACTTTAGTTTTACTCAAATTACGCTACATCGATTTTATTTAATTATTACTAAGCTACTGAGGCGCGGAACTCCACCGATCGCCCTCAGTCCATCACTTTATTATTTTAGAGACTTACAGCGCCGTAAGTGTTAGTTTTGCCCCACCTCTATAAATTTACATCTATTTCTGTTTAATACTATAATATATAAAATAATATAATGTACTAGACATTTACTCTTTTTTTTTCAAAACTTTGTCTTGTTATCTGCTTTCTTCTCCTCACTCTCCGAAGGTGCTGGGTTATCCTGATCTTGGGCTTCCTTCAAAGAGTCTGGCAGCTTCTGGTTGTTGGTCTCCGGTAATGTGAACACCAGTACTCCAGATAACGCTGCCATTATCCCGAACAGGATGGTCGGAAGAAACTCGTAGAATTTTGTCTGAAAATACGGTGTAATAGTTTAAATTTTGGTCCTAAAACATTCAAATATGGTTCACGGGCCCTCGTTATTTTGGCATGTCCAGTCTTGTGTGTATGTTTGCACGAAAGGCTTTTCAAGGGCGAGAGAGTACCTACTACCTGCCTTTAGCTTAAGTTTGAACCATAGGTATTTCATAGGTTTTTTTATGGATACAAGATAGCAAATGAGCTTGCACCACCAGCCATCTGCTGCCGCCCACGACAACTATGACTGACTGAACAAGACTCAATTAGGGACTGGGATGGTTAGTTCAGTTAGTTAATTAGATTAGTCAGGTCGCTAGTGGGTATGTGGGTATAAGGTAAAACCTTCCCATGTAATGATGAAAATCACCCACAAAATCAGTCAAAAAGTCGGTCGTATGGGAAAGCCTTTACATGGTTAAAATGAATTTATGATAAAATTTAATTAAAGAATACCTACATAAATTATTTTACTAAAAAGCTGCAAAATCCATTCAACGGCCGTCCACTGTTCTATGTAAGCCGCGTGTAACCAACCCTGTGACAAATAGTCTAAAACGTGCCTTTTCCATGTAATATAATTCGCGGGAAAAAGAAATCCGTTGAACCGAATTAAAATATGCGACTTGAGGGTTGTTCCGTGAAATACGTAGCGAGGAAGCAAAGTAAATGGCCCACATTAAACTGTTTGGGTCACAGGCTCTACCTTTCTGCGTCAGCTGATGTATGCACTATTTAATTTCTTGGCCAAAAAAGTTCTTCTAATGCCCCTTTAGCAAACATTCCAGTTGTAAATAGTTTACATTACGTGGATGACATTTGATTCTGGAGCTAAACATCTTCGAACATAGGCTCAGCCTAGGATTTTTTATGGATATTAGGTAGGAAATGAGCTTACAGCACCACCCATCTGCTGTCGCCCATGATAACTGTGTGTAATTTGAACAAGACTCAAATAGAGACCAGGATGGTTAGTCCAGTTAGCTGAGAGAGTTAATTAGAACATTAGCAGGCCAGTTCTTTAGTGGGTTTGAGGACTGGGGACTGTATCTTAGATGATCTATTTGATACTAGGTTATGGAGATTCTAACAAGCTTGAATTTCAAGAAGCTTACCAAAAGTGGTGTTTGAGGAGCCAGAGCTGAACCAATTCTGCCGATGGTAGAGCATATTGCCAGCAGCGTCGTCCTGTAGTTCGTTGGGAACACCTCCGCGGCGAACACGTACAATGAGTTGTAGGCTAAAGTAATAAAGAACTTTCCTCCGAGGTAGAAAGTTGTGGACCAGTTGCCAGCTGGAAGAGAAAATTCATAATTCTTATATTACGAGGAGTGGTTCAGAAATTAATCAGGATAGAACGGCGATCACGTATTATTTTGATACAAACGATGCGTGTCACTTTTTTCGTCAGCCCCGGCCAAATCTCGCCTACTATGTGACGTCAAACTATAGTGAACTAGCTGACCCGGCAAACGTTGTTTTGCCATATAAATAATTTTAATTTAATTTTCTTTGCTATAAACCTCACAGAGCCCGAGACCTTTCCAACGAATGCAAAACCGTGGAAATCGGTTCGTGCGTTCTGGAGTTATAGCGTCAGGAAGGAAAACCCGACTTATTTTTATATAGTAGATAGTGAGGTGATATATTCGTTTTAGTTTTAATTAAATCTATCGATAAGGTAACGTAGCGTAAGATACTTGTATCGACGCGCACTGACCGAACTGGATAGATATCTTGCAGTATATTGCAAGACTGCGGCACGAGGTAGGTATACGCTCAGTTCACCGTTATATCTTGATTAATTTCTGTGGTTATATCAGTCATTGATGTTTTGTTAAAGTGAATAGAGAAAGAAAATAATCATGTACAAGGATGTAATAAATGAGTTTTAGTTGGCAGTGACCAGTCTAACTTCCAACATTATTTATTGTTATAATTTTTCTTCTTAATTTTACCCTAACGCAGGTGGGCCTTTTGCTGTTAGTGGTCACCATCGCCTTTAAACATGAGCAACACGGTCGCCACTAGCCAATGCGTCGTTGTCACTAAAATTAGCTGGCAGGGTTGTTAACTAAACTGAACAACTAATGAAGTGATATTTAAGTTTTATTTTTTGGAGTTGAAATTACCTGGTATAAAACCGTAGCCGATGAGAATCAAAGCAGTCAGTAGGAAAGCTGTTGCTATGACCCGTTTCCTGCCGAATCTGTCCAAGCAAATCAATTTGCACACATTTGCTGGTGCTTCAATCAATATAACCACGATGTAGTTTAAGTAGCTATTTCCTGACAGTTCTATCGCATTGATGGAGAGACCGTAGTAGACTAGAGTAGATGCAGTCCAAAGAAAAGAGCATATAAACAGTCTTTTCCAGATCAAGGGTGATACAAGCAACTGTTTGAAAGTCGACTGGTTCTTTTCTATCGATTCAGTTTTCCTTGCGTCTCTTTGCTGCATGGCTTGCTTCTCAACTTGGTCGTAATGGTCCTTAGGCACGGATACATTGTTGAACTTCTCGCATTTCTGGAGGACGTTGAGACCTTCTTCATAGAATCCTTTGCTGAAGTACCATCGGAAGCTCTCGGTGAGAATCCACAAATAGACGAAGACTAGGATCGATGGTGTATAGATGATGAGCAGCAGATACCTCCAGCTTTGAAGCCACCATGAGAGTAAGGTGACAGTGACTCCACCGAGGATGAACATGGTGTTAAAGAGGAGACTGGCGAATACTCGGCCTTTCGGACCCACCAATTCCAGGGCTGGAAAAGAATATGTTACATTAAATACATAAGTGAATCAGAATTATTTTACACTACCTGATTATTGAGGATGCTTAACATTAACATATTTAGCAGATAGCTGCTAAATCGTTTGTTATTATATATTTGCTCAATTAAAAAAAGCACACTGACAGGACAGCTGCATAACGTTAAAATGTAGTGATTGTGTTTGGTGTTTGGGACTTTGCTTGCTGTTTGCGGTGTTTGTGACAAACAGCCAGCGTGTGGATGGGGCATTAGACTTTTATGTTTGTTGATTTTCAACATAGAGAAAGATCAAAAAGATAGAGAGAGATATGTCATTGTTTTGAACCCAGAATATTAAATATTAATCATAATAATATAATCGTTTTTATTTTTATAATATTTTTATATTATTTATTTCACGAAGGGGGACCTCCTCGGGGAAACTCCTATACAAAGTGACAAAGTTTTTGGTTAATATACTGGTTATATAACCGGCCTAATATACCAAGCGATGGATAGAAGAGGCAAGTCATCCACATTCAGGTCTCTGGAAACTTTGGTACCTACAGATGTGCCGGAAATGACGCAAAAGCATGATTAATCATTGACAACTGATGAAGCGTCACAGGCGAAGGTTGTGTTAGGTTTTCGATAGCAGTTACCTACCTATCAGCACGATGTAACATCAACTTTAACGAGTTATGTGATCAAGGTATATAACAAATGCCGACGAATTCATTTTTATATTCATTTTTAGGTGACCACTTCCACTGCCATCGTGTAAAAGCTTAACTCGAATGCTAGACGCTAGAAGGTACTTCTAACTTCAAAGGGTTGCAAGTTCCTTGCTATCAAAATATTTAAAATGATATTTAAGCATGACATAAAACTAAAACAGCACGATTCATAAGTACTTTTCATACAGAAGTTATCTGTATCAACCAGATTGTTTCTTTATGCTCATGTTATTTGGCATCAATCAACCATCAATAAAAAGCAAATTAAACAGCGCTACCAAAGTTCAAGATCACTCTGTGAAATCTATATTGGTCGTTAGTCAATTATCCTTGCCTTACCTTTTTACGCTATAAAAATCCCTGCCAGAAGCAACTTTCTATCAACGTGCAAGAAATAAGTAGATGGTTTAAAATAGAGCGATTGTGCAACTGCCCTTTTTGCGAGAACTTTTTCACTTCAATTAATCGAATCAGAATAACAAAGGAGGTCATAGAAATGTCACAGTTATTAAAGGTTTGCTTTTCTTCAGTATAGTGGGTCTAGGAGAATTATCACTACATTTCTCATTCAAAGAAAGCAATTGTGGAAGAGTATTAAGAGTAATTAGAAAGGACTTTATCTACGTGGAAAAAGTGTTACAGTTCTATCATGAAGCCTATATTAATCGGAAAATAACCCTATTAAATATACTGAAAATTATAGTAGGTACTTAATTATGGTTTTGAACTGAATTTTCCGTTTTTTACCAAAATACAATCGAGCATTTGCACTTAATCGGATAAAGGTTGTTTTATGCGCTTAATAATTAACATAACATTGAAGATAGAATCCACTTTATTTGAAATCGTACTTTGACGAGGTTGTGATATTCAGCTCATAAATCATTAATGCAAGTTCATTTGTACGTATTTGGTACCCCGCTGGTTTACCAGTAACTTACTTTTATTTGGATATCAAATTGGATATTTTATTTTAAACTGAGTTGAATTTCATATACAGTCGCTGCGACCCTTAGACGTCCCACTGTTGGGTACGGGTCTCCCCCACAGACGCAGCTGCGGTAGGTCTAGAGCATACTCCACCACGCTGCTCCAATGCAGATTGGTGGAGCATATACAGTGCCTCTTGAAAAATAAAAGCAGCTAAAGCCATTGCTTTAGGCATTAGAGGTCAACTAAAGTTATTTCGTTTGCTTTCGTATCTGCTACTCGTAAGAGCATGCACGGGGCCTTGGTATCCACAGAGCACGGAACACGGAACTGTGTAGTGGTGGAAAGTAATTATTTTTAAGGCATATACCAGTGTATACAGGCGTATACACACACACCCATACAGGCAGGGCGTAGGCTACCCGTTCTTGATTGATTCCATGGGCGCCGAAGGTAATACCTGTATGATCATAGCTGAGAGATATCGTTCGTATTGAATTGACCTCCTCGAAGGTACCTAGACATGAGTTTCTCAGCAATTCACTACACCCGGTAGTTACTCATTGGAATGGGAAGTTCTATTGAATATCGATGTAAGAAACTATGACTCTAGTCGTGACAGTTTAGGAAGCTAATAAATTTATTGAGCTGAGCTGAGTTCCGGATGACCTTTGCACGTAGAGTATGTAGGTCGTTGTAGTTAACTGAATGTAATAAATACAGTTAAACACAAAACACACCAAACTTTTTTCACGTCTATGATAGTAAAACAAATTGGCAAAAAAACGTGTTGCTCCTTGGCGGAGCCCATAGTTTTAATTAATTCGCTAATGGCACCTAGTAATTTTCATAGTAATTTTCATAAACGGTTTGCAAAATACTTTAATAAACTTCATCAAAACATAATTATGAATGCGTTTACATTTAATACCTTGTTTATTCATTAGGTCGGTTTATTGTATACATTTGAACCAGTATTTAACATAATTTAAATTCAATTGCGCTTGGGTGGTACCTACAAGATAATCTGTGAGAATCTGAAGACCTTGACCGAAATGCTCATCTTCAATTGACAAAGATGATGTGTATGGCCTAGACTAGACACTCCTTGATGACTTCGGCTTTAAGTCCTTGTTAAAATTAGGCACAAATCTCTCCCAAAATGGCCACAACCATAAGTCATAAGAGTTCCAAGTTAAGTCCTAAAAATGTAAAGACATATTTAGGACTTAACTAGGCTTAATTTTTTATTTACTGACAGTCTAAAATACATATAAAAAAACAATCTAGGACATCCACAGCACACACGGTAATCTGATCCCAAACTAGGCAGAGCCTGTACTATGGGTTTCAGAGACTGATATACAAACATAGATATTTTTAAATACATACTTTATTTAAGATATTTTAATCCAGACAGAAAAACACAAGTGTTCGTCACACGAATGTTTGTCCTGAGTGGGATTCGAACCCACGACTCTGACGAGGAAGACAGTGTCACTACTGATTGCGCCAACGGGCCGGTCGTATAGATAATATACGTAATATATAATATGTACATAATATTATATTTTAAATCTTAGTCACATTTGTGCGGCGTGGGCCGGTTTGTAAAAACTGTGTAACGATAATATACAGAACTAGTGGACGCCCGCAGCTTCGCTCACGTGGAATTAGACATTACAATAGTTTCGTTTACACCTAGTAATATTATATAGCCTATGTCACTCAGTGAAGATGCAGCTTTCTAACGGTGAAAGAATTTTTGACATCAGTCCAGTAATTTTTGTGTGAAAACATTACAAACAAATCTTTCCTCTTTATAATATTAGTATAGATATAATAGAATGAGAAGAAGAGTTTCTTGATGATTTGCTTAATCGTAAAGATAATTTAGTTAGCTAGAAACAATACAGGCAACTAACTTACTCGGAGAAGACTTACCGAGAACAAAACAAGCAGTATACACGCCGCCCCCAAGCGCTGGTTCAAGGAATTCGAGGACTATGAACATCTCATAGTTGAGAGAGAAGGCTCGAATTACCCCGAAGACACCGTTCGCGACGCTCGCGAACACCAGAGCCATGCGCCTTCCGAATCGGTCGGAGATCAGCCCAGTCAGCGGGATTGAGATGAAGAAGCCGGCGTTGTGGATCGTCCCGACGAGTGATCGCTTCCAGTCTTGGCAGCCGAGGTCGAACTGCAATTGGAAAAAAAAAGAAATAACAAAAGAGGTTTTCTGGAATTTGCCATTTTATTTTTAACCCCGCCAAAGATAGTCTCCGGAGAGACATAGGCTCTCTCTGTGTCCTCTACCGTATTTACCATGGTAAGTTGCTCGGAGGAACTTCATAACCATGGCCATCTGACCCCAAATTAGGCGCGAGCCTGTCCTATGGGTGTCAGAGACTGATATACATACATTATATATTTTTAAATACATTCTTAAATAGATAATATTAACATACAGACACAGAACAAACAAAAGTGTTCGTCACACGAATGTTTGTCCTGAGTGGTATTCAAACCCACGACCCCGGGCGTAACAGGCAGGGTCACTACCGATTGCGCCAACGGGCCCGACAAAAAGTACTAGTGTTTAGATTCAATGAAACAGTATTTAAGATAAGGGAACACAGTTGAAAACATATATTAAACATATTTAATCTGTCATCTAGTCTGACTAAATGCTCGAATCTCTGTTAAATTGCAACACTAATGTGGCGTATGAGTAATGAAAGGAAACAATTTACAGTTAATAGTAGTCATTAATCATTGCGACGTTTTGCACTTCAAAATGCTATGGTATTTTTAAATACTTAATACAATTTTTATAACCTGAATTGCATATTTTAAGTGGTTAACCATTAAGGAAACTGGAATGGCAGTTTTTGTTACATTTTCTTCGTGTAAGAAGGGCTAGTATCTATTCATATCTCAGACAATACCTATAAAATTATTCACGCTTTTTGGAAATAAGGCTATTATTCAGGATAACCTATACTAGAGTTTAGAGTCCCTATTTGAGTCTTGTTCAAAGTCAGTCACAGTTGTCATGGGCGGCAGCGGATGGGTGGTGCTGCAAGCTAGTTTGCTATCTTATATCCATAAAAAAAAACAATCGAAGTTGAGAGTATACTATTCATTTTTAAATTAAAAACAATACTAACACCAAATCTGCGTCAAATAAGTTGAATGAAATAACTGCCGTCTACGTAAAGTGCTACGAAGAACGCCTGATGAGTTGCCTTTAAGAAATTTACTTGACATTAAGCACCCAATTGTACATGAAGATCCACTCAATGCCAGTCAGTCGAAATAAATGCGTACAAAAGTTTGTTTTCATAATAATTAAGCTGTGCAGCAGTGAAGGTTCTTAAAATGTAATGAAGGAAGTGAGTTTACCGAGTGATAAAAAACTACGCAATGAAGAACGAAACGCAAAAATTCCTATCAGGTTCATAGACCATAGAAGGGATGTTATGGACTTGGATATGATATTTCAGGTACCTACGGATATCTGTATATTATTCATATATAATACCAGCTGACCCGGCAAACGTTGTTTTGCCATATAAATAATTTTTGGTTGATCGTAGAGGGTTGAAAATTCAGGGTTGTAATAATAATGCAATAAAAATGTATCTAACAATAAAAAAAAAAAAAATTTGGGATGGACTACCCTTAACATTTAGGGGGATGAAAAATAGATGTTAGTCGATTCTCAGACCTACTGAATACGCATATAAAATTTGGTAAAAATCGGTAAAGCCGTTTCGGAGGAGTACTGCAACAAACATTGTGACACGGAAATTTTATATATTAGATGAATAATATGATATCTGTTTCAGATTATGTTAGAGCCGCAATGGATGTAAATGTTTGACAAGAATGTTTTTGAATTAAATTATGTCCGATTATTACGTATTTAAGAGATTTTTAGGAGATAATAGGGTTTGTAAAAACGAAATAAGAATTACATGGCGAAAGTCGAAAAATTATCATATCAAAGACTAGTCGAAATAATACGAAACTTTTATATGAAGGTTGGCTACGGCTTCGGATATACTTTTAATTCAGTTGTCGGATATTTTTATTAACGGATACGGAGCTCCATAACATCTCATTTCCTACTAGTAACCTGTGACGTCGCTACACATTTAGCAGAAAATGCATGCAACGTCCGCGTCGTTTCGTTAGATCGTAAATCTAGTTTAGAATTTCCCTTTAGAGTTGTGAGAATTCAGCTAGCAGCCCATGGATGCAAAATGTTCGAGAGCATTCGATATGCACACTAGGTACCTACTGGCGACCCGTCTAACGAACCTTGTTTCTGTGCAGATTCGGCTGTCTTCACTTCCGCGCCCATTTTGATGAAAAACGAAGGAAAAATCAACGGCTGAATCACCGCTTCTGTTTGGGGACGAAATGCTGATGCAATGCAGACCGCGGTAAAAATATTTTCAGTTAGGTAGATTTTTGACTAGATTCTATGTAGATTGAATGTGATATTAGATATATTAGGTTTAAGTTTAAAGATCATTATTTCTCAAATAAGACTACAATAAGTCACTTCTGCGAGAACAATAGTTATCTTAAAAAATTATAGCTAACATAAAATTCATGCGCCTTATACAAAAGTGGATTTTGTAAAGATTTAATTAAGATTAAATAAGAAACATGTCTTTCTCTTTAACTCATTCAACGTTTCAGCGTAGTGAATTATTTTTATAAATATATTCAGCTAATTTCGTTTTGAACGCATTGAATAAGTGCAAATTCTTTATACATTCCGGTATTTTGTTGTAGAGTTGTTGATATTCCTGTTAGTAACCGTCTTATGCAAAGCTATACAACATAGCCTAGCTATAATTCAGTTAGTAGGTGTGTTAATGTGACGTCATCCATAAACATTCCGAAGCCTGGCTGCTATGCTCATTCATAATTGAATGAGCCAGCCGTATCAGCGATTGGCGCGGCACGAGCGGTAATCGCGATTTCACACCACCACCACGGCCCCACGCCGGCTACAGTGATTCAGGATACTCATCACAACGGAAATGTTACTTAACTTTTTTTTTTACCTATCTATATCGCTGCGACTCATAGACGTCCCACTGCTGGCCACGGGTCTCCCCCACAGACACTGCTGCGGGAGGTCTAGAGTATACTCCACCACGCTGCTCCAATGCGGAGAGGTTAGTGGCCAACCCAGTGTCGAATGTTCTCAAGCCACCCGAAGGTCTTCGACAAGGCTTAGCGACCGTTTTCAGCATTGAAAACAACCGGTACCGACGGCTTTACGTGCCCTCCGAAGCACGGTAGCGTTCATGAATTTTTTTGCCATAAAAAAAGTATTGTATAAGAAATAAATAAAATGATAATTAAAATTCAATGTTTTATTTACCTAACCACATCACCACAACCCTTTCTTTGTCCCACTGTTAAGCATGGGTCTCCTTTCAGAATGCGAGGGATTAGGCCTTAGTCCACCACGCTGGCCAAGTGCGAATTGGCAGACTTCACATGCCTTAGAGAACGATATGAAGAACCCTCAGGCATGCAGGTTTCCTCACGATGTGTACTTAGTTAGTTAGAGTTAGATAGCCACTGGGCTGTCACCGCTTATTATTTAACCTCATAATAAAAAATAAATATGAATACTATGGCGAAATGGAGAAGAAATTGACCTGATTGAAATACTTTATTAGGAAACATTAATAATTTTCAAGGAGTGATTACTCCGATCGGACAGCAAACTGGGACTGGCGCCTTGGTTATTGTTATTCTACACTAAAAGACCTTTCCAATTTCCAACGGTGTATCATACATTTCGATTGGTGCCGGTACCAGGTTACATACATTTTTGTCCATCGTCCTTTAAATATTTAACAATGACACCAAAATTAAATTGATCAAAACACTGTATTTATTATTTTTCTATCAACTGCAATGAGTGAAAACTAACATTATGACGTCACACGCGCTCGGATTTGTTCGGGAGTTGTCGGCGTGTCTTCGGTACTGGATTCAAAAATTATTGAATTGAATTTTTATTTTGAAATAACTTTTGAATTATTGCGAAAAAAAAAAAGAAAAAAAAATAGTTTTGTTATAAAACTTATATAATTGATCTTTCCATTTATCACAACAACAAAAAAAATTCAAATACCCAATTCGTTAATTTTCTTTAAATATATTTTAATGCTATAATTCTATTTTAAAGACTATATTATTCAATTTAACATTCACATTGAAACATTGACTGGTACAACCAGTAGAGTATAAAATTCTAAAACTACATATTTCAATAACACCTAATATGATATTGGATCAGCTAGAGATCGTTATAAATATGTCCACATCTCTGCCTACCCCTTTAAGGAATTACAGAATGTGTATGTGTTTTCTTATTAAGAAAAAGACATTCGTTGTAGCGTCTTTTTATTGAGCCTTCTACAAGACAAGGCTCAATAAAAATATTCATTTTAATTTGCATCGTGAAATAAGCCACAGATTAATGGTATTTTTCCACAGTCCTCACACCTATGTACAGTGTAACTTGACTAATACTACGCGATTTATCCAAAGATCATATTTTGTGGTTACAGCATAAAGCCTTCCATCGCGTATTGTGTTACCTACGGTCCTACGGTAAACAGTTCTGCGGTTGACGGAACATTCTAGAAAATTAACTTGTTTTTGAATTTTAAATTACTCTATATTTATTATTTTATTTTATTTTTATTATGATGGAGTTTCCACGTAATGTATGTTTTTAAATCAACTGTTTTCTGATGGAAAATATGTTGTTTCTTGTTACACTTTTATAGCGGCGCCCATAATCTGTGGTCATAAGGGAAAGAAATAAAGAAAGAATGAATATGTACTTTATTTTAGAAACGGGTTTTACGCAACTTACTAAAATAACTAAATCGTATACCTTACATACTGGATATTACCAACACTAACCAAACAATTTTCATATTACTAACATCTCACTGATTTCATACACTTCATTTCCCCGTAAGTCCCGTTCATAATTTGTCACAGTTGTCACCGGAAGCAGATGAAAGGCTCTGCGCAAACGGGCCACCGACCACAGCCACCGGTGGCCAGCGACAGCCACTTAACTAACATAAACTTTTTCATATTTTGTATAGACGCGCCGCACACGTGTAGCCGGTGGCGGCCACCAAAAGTTCATGTTAAGTGACTGTCGCGGGCCACCGGTGGCTGTGGTCGGTGGCCCGTTTGCGCAGAGCCATAGGTGTTGCTGTATTCTTGTTTGCTGTATTCAATTAAAAAAGGGCCGAAGAACCGAATGCCACCACGACTTGACAACGTACTGTTGAAAATTTTTTTAATAACATTTTGTAAGCTTACCTGTAATTGTTATCAGAAAATTAAGGTAGGTTTGCACCGGTGCGTTCTAACAGAGATCCCGGAGCCCTCCACAAGCGCCGAGGAAGGCCACCGAGAGGGTTATAGTGGGTGGAAATCCCACATAACTCGCAGTCGTTCCCACGATGTCGTGTACATTTAAAAGGTTTCCCACTCTTATAAAGAAGGTAGGCACGTAAGTATGTAGTGGGTAGGTAGGTATATCAGGTAACATCGGGTACGTTATGATCGTTTGTTGCCATTACACAAAACAATTACCATAATTCAATAATTGGATTAAGTTGAGTTCAATAATTGGATTAAGTGAAATTTGTCTACAGATTACAATCACGTGAATAAAACCCGACCGTGCGAAAATACCAGATTAGTTACATACTAGTAAACGTGACATAACATATGTAATGCGCTTAAAATATGCTTTAAAACTATTGTTTTGTATTGTAACAAATAAATATTAGTTTTTATTATATACTTGTTTCAACAGTCAAGTTCATTGTGCGAATAAATTGATTTCCGTTGAACGCTTGTAACGCTATTTGCGTATAGAGTAATCAACAACACGATGTTATATCCGAATTGAGAACCTCTTCCTTTTTATGGAAGTCGGTTAAAAAACAGGCCATTTTTGACAACTGCCGACAATAAAGATGACGTGTTTTTGTATCTTCCAATAGCAGCATAACAAATAGAAATGACATAATTTTGTAAATTACAAAATTAAAATTAGTCTGATAATATATAAATACCTACAGCGTGTCAATGATGCGAAGTCATGATATCTGTGGTGTGAAGTACACTTTTTGTTATGTTTGGATACCATGTTAAACTCATACATACACCGGGCACAAATCCAGACTCTGAGTGACTTGAAATATCAAACTAGAAAAATTTTGCAGTCGCACAGTTACAGGCAGAAATTATAATTATGAATTACAGACAGTCACAGGCAGAAATTATGAATGAATTGGGTGGCCTGTTGGCGCAATCAGTAGTTGCCTGTTACGCCAGGGGACGTGGGTTCGAATAGGACCACTCAGGACAAACATTCGTGTGACGTATACTAGCTGACCGCGTAAAAGTTGTTCTGCCACATGAAAAGTCAAAGTGAAGCGACACTTCATGTAAATGACTTCACGTCAATGAACGACGGCGGTTAAAATATTTCGATATTGTTCCAACAAAGATACTAAAATCGAAAACATTTTCCAATGGACCGAATTGTAAATCTAAACTATTCTCAAATCGCCTTGAACACACACAAAAAATTTCATCAACATCTATCCAGCCGTTTAGGAGGAGTTCAGTGACATACACACGTACACAAGAAATATATACATATAAAGATTAATTTATTAAACCATTACCTCTTTAACTATGGAGTGGTGTTCATAGTACACGTAGGAATCGCACTCGATCTCGGTAGAAGTGTCGTAATAGAGCGGCGAGCAAGTGTCGTTGGCGGCCGAAGCGTTGCTGAAGGGGGCGAAGCGCAGACACTTGGACGCTTCGCCCGCGTGCTTCGGGATCGTGTAGTTGAGGATTGTTTCGTTGTTCTCGCATTCCGGGATCGCGCATCTGAAGAACATTTATTATATTAGTCCAACCGCACGGTGATATACAAAATAGGTTTTAACTATCAACAGTCCCCAGTCCTCATACCCACTAACAAACTGACCAACTAATGTTCTTCTTAACTCTCTCAGCTAACTGGACTAACTATCCCAGTCCCTATTTGTCTTGTTCAAAGTCAGTCACAGTTGACGAAGGCGGCAGCGGATTTGTCCTGAGTGGGATTCGAACCCACGACCCCTGGCGTAACAGGCAGGGTCACTACCAATGGCGTTAACGGGCCCGTCCAACAGTACGCTTGGTACGATGGACTTTAACATGGAAGTACGCTTTTTGATAATTTTTTACTTCGAAAAACCTCTTAAGAGTTGCTGAATCAAAATCGAGCACTCGCTTGGCAGTCACTATCGGACGAAGTTAGTTCGGATCGAGTCGGAAATTTTATTAGCTTTATGCACTCTCTACAGTCCACTTACTATTCGATGAACGGTTACTAAGGCACTTTATTATTTAATGTTTCATCGAGTCTACCACGCTCAGTAGTTTCGGGATGATTAATATGATATTAATTGCGGGTTAACAAGTTCTAGAGGCGTTTATTTACTCCATATGAGTACCGTAGCAATTAGGTAGCAACGCATCTGTGACCATTTTAGAATGCTACCATTTCCTAGTAACAATTATTATGACTGAAGACATTTCTCAAGATTGTATTACAATTCACTTAGATTAAAAATTTTAGGTAAATTAAGTTAGTAATTACTACCTGAAATATTAATTACAATAACAGGAGTAGGTTGACAGTTGACAATGTCACTAAAATTAAACGCAAGGTGAATTATATTACTTCCATGTAGGTACTATGTTAACAGCTTCCTGCTTCTAATTTTAAAAGGGGTTTAAAACGCCGGCTTTTATAGGATTCCTACCCATTAAAATCCCTCGGTGGCCTTCCTCAGCGCTTGTGGAGGGCTCCGGGATTTTTTTCAAAAATCCTTTCTTAGTGCTCCCCTACGTTATAAGAGGAACCCCTGTGCAAAATTTCAAGTTTCTAACCCTTATAGTTTAGGGCCTGCGTTGATATGTCAGTCAGTCAGTCAGTCAGTCAGTCAGTCAGTCAGTCAGTCAGTCAGTCAGTCAGTCAGTCACCTTCTCCTTTTATATATAGATATTAAAACAAAACGCCAATTAGATAGTTACACTTATTTGTTTATTTTATTGATTTAAAGTTAAACATTTCTACATCTCAAACACATAGAGTTTCTATGCTTTACAAAATTTAATGCAAAATAACTTACTTATAGGTAATCTAAACATAGCAATCCATGCACAGTCTATGCTAAGTAGATAAGCACGCAATTCTATCTTAGATAGGTTTGCACGATTTCCAGTTAAATTTTGCATGCACGAGTACATATTACATACAACGTCAGTAATTTACCATTTAGATACTCGTCTATACGAAATTATTTTCAGAGCTGTTCAGGAGTTCCATTTTTGAATCGCTCGCGTGACTTTATCGCTCGACTGCGACTCATTATCGATTGAAACAATTCCGTGTTTAATATTTTGCCTTGAAAAATTTCTATCGAATGTGGGGCTCGAATCCACGAACTGCCCTCTGGTACTACTTTAGTAACTACGCGATTCGTAACACCAACAGTGGAATTATTCAATACATTTGTATTAATAACACTGTGAACAACTGTGTAAAAAATATAACTACCTACATATTTTGAATATAAATATTTTTCACGTTCACAGTGAGTGTGAAAATATAATATAATAAATTCCGTATTTAGTCTATAGTGGGCTCGCCAGTCTAGTGATTAGTAATATCACTCGTTGTATTCTAGTGATTCTAAAATACGGAATTGTTCCTGTCGATCTGGAAATCTCGTAATTTTTCGCTCGTCGGGCGGCGAGTGATTCAAAAACAGAGAAGAACATAAACAGACGGGACAGGCTTTGCGTTTCGTATTTCTTAACTAGCAAACTTCTTTTGACGACGCCCTTCAAATATCCCGTCCTATTTCCGCTGTTCTTTGAAATATTCGCGGCTAATTAAAAAGTTTTTCAGCTCCTCCAGGTAATATGTTTTTGGTGAGTCAGCTCTATTTCTGTTTTATCTTAATTTTTTAATTTTCTTTGTAAATAACTAGTCTGAAGAACACTTTTTAGTCAATTTGGGGAAAAATTACATAAGTAGTTAAGTAACAGTTTGGATTTTAGTTTAGATTAGAGTGGTTTATTTAGTTAGAGTTAACTAATACTAAAAGTTATTTGAAGAATTCATTCACTAATAAAATTATTTGAAAAAGTTTTTTTCACCGAAGTAAAATTGAATCGGTAGGTAAATTAAATACCCAATGTATTGACAAATGCCAATGGCAACGAGAATAAAGACTGTACTTTATTCTTGTACTTGTGTACTGGCTTTTACCTATTGGATAATATCCCGAGCCGTGGCATGTTATCGTATAACAATACTCGTTAAACCACGTCAAACCCTTCGGGTGGCCTAAAAACTTGTGACATTCGAGTTGGCCACTAACCCCTCCGCCAATCCGCATTGGAGCAGCGTGGAGCACGCGCTTAGCCTTCTTAATTGTGAGAAGAGACCCATGCCCTGCAGTGGTAACATTTTTACGAGATTTCTGAGGTCATTGTTGTTGTCGAGGACCAAAGAAATTGGAGCTGCCTAGTAACAGCTCCAATTTCTCTGTCGAGGATTTTAACGATCATTCACATTTACAAGCGGGAAACAAAGCAATGCTCATGCACTCTCCGCTTCTCAGTATGTGTCAGTTTGACAGGGATTTGAAAAATTCATAGAGGTGAAATCGCTTTGGGCTCCTGTGTTTATCTCACTGGTTAAATGAATTAATCCTTAAGCATAATTTCGCTTCAACTATCTGTTTTGTTGGTATTACCCGTGGTTAACTTGGTTTTAAAAAATTTCATTTTAGTACATACCTTCTTATAATTTATTTCGCCACATCATTATTTAATTAAATGATACCATAAGAAAATACATAACCATTTTGGATTTTAAAACGATATGTTTTTTGTCGATAGGTAATTGTGTAAGATAAGTGAAATATTAGAGAATAAAAAAAGCCACTCTTAAATCTTTTATTACTTATATAGAAAAAAATGTGTAATTACTAGAAAAATATTATTATGATAATACCTATGTTATTATTTCGTTCATGTTAAAGGCAACATTTATGGAATAAATCATCTGATAATGATAACCTAGTAAATGAGACTTTAATGTAATTTTATTATGAAAATTGTATGCAAATGAAGGTGTATTATAATTAAACATGACTCGCGGATCGGTTGAATAATTTTATATCATACTGAAATATTAGTACAGTGTGTATAGTTTATGATCTATTCGGGCACAGATACGGAAATAAATTATTTGTATTTCATAACATCACGCTTGTATTTCCCCGAAGTGATAGACAGAGGTACACCCTCTTACCACACCAGTTATGTTTAGGATGAAAAATACGATGAGCCTATATATTCCCAGCTGCTACGGGCACTTCAAGTTAAAAACCCAATAGATGTTGCCCATGACAACTGTGACTGACTTAAACAAGACGCAAATATGGACTGGGATGGTTAGTCTAGTTAGCTGAGAGAGTTAATTAGAACATTAGTTGATTAGTTCATTAATGGGTATAAGGCCTAGGACTGTTTGTGATAGTTAGTCCTGTTAGTTGGTGTTAGTAATAATCATGTTAGTAACCGTTAGTAAGAGTCTCGTTCCAAGTCTGTCACAGATGTGTTGAGGACTTGAGGACTAAGATGGTCGCCTCTAAAGAAGTGTGATCGGAAAACACACATGGTATTAATTCTGTAAAGATATTGATTTTTCACATCTTCCTAAGTGTACTTTTTCTGTGCCCTTTGTATCCCGGAATTTGATTATTCAGTGCACATTTTGAGTAGCGTACCGTATCGTGCACGGTTACAAAATGTATCAATATCAATCGGTGCATTGCACAGAAATGTCACGTGTAACACGAGTTATCACAAGCTGTTTCTACATCATCTTTGTGAAGACCTGCCTAGCAATAACTTCGTAACACGTTGAACATAGCGTACCTATTAGAACATAATTAGGTAATTTGAAGTAATTGTAGCTACAATACCTACAACTTTGGTATAATATAAATTATTATATTGTGTTCGGTTGTTCGTATTGTTTTAATCAACTGATCAGCTTAGGTATGTATTCGTATTGTTAACCAATAGTTTAATCTGAGTTTTAACATAAAATAACATCACGCCTCTATTTCTCAGAAGGCGTAGGGGATGGCCTGAGCTTTCTACCGATTTTAATTGTAGTACTACTGCAATTTTATCTGCGTTAGTATCTAGCACTCGGTACAAGAATTTTCTGCATCGTTTCATTACTTTCTAGGATTTGGTATTCACATAAAAACTTAGAAACACTATCTTTTTACAATATTATGAAGTATAGAAGTATTTACAGATGAACCGTCAAGACAACGATTCTATTTCCCGCCATTTTCAGTCGCCATTTTGCTACCAATTGAGTCTTCAATAAAATGGTTCGCGCAACTTCTTACATTTTTATTTTGTGTTAAGACCAGCAACAATTAGCTAGCTACCTTCCGAGGCTTTCACATATTTATTTTGTATCTTCGAAGAGTACAAATAAATTATATAATTTCCCAAAACGAGTGTTACTAAGGGTGAAAATTTTTAGGTATGGAAAACTAATTTTCACGGGAGAGTAAAGCCACGGATGAAGTCTTGTATGTAATTTTGCGGTGGAGCGTCATCTAAAACTGATTGCTGTGCTGGAGATTAAGGTAGGGATTATAACCTGGTGACCCAAGGCGTAATTTGTTTTGCAACTTTAGATTTACTTTGAACTCAGCTGGCATTGCTTTCAGTAGGTATCACGTAGGTACCTTAGAGGATATATTTGCGTGCATTCAGTGTTTTAACATTTCATTTAAGATTAAAGATACATTTAAAGGGACTTAATAGTTATTATTTATTAGACGATTCAACATTCAAGACATATAATCCGAACTAGGCGAAATCGAGAGTCGCTTGCAAACCAGCGGGCACGGTTTTCAGTGGTGACCTTTGGCCCCATTTCGTTTACTAACTTTTGAGATCCTTTAAATATCTTTACTAATATTATTATAAAGAGGAAACATTTGTTTGTAATGTTTTCACACAAAAACTAATGAACTGATTTAAAAAATTCTTTCACCATTAGATAGCTGCATCTTCACTGAAGTGACATATGCTATATGTATAATATTACCTAGGTGTAAACGAAACTATTGTTATGTCTATTTCCACTAGTGTATAATATTTTGGTATGTCATAATATCTTACCTAATTTAACGAAAAACGTTCTTGTTTTTTGTACCTAGTGCCTTATTTTGGCCTTTACGTAATCTATCAACTTTTTCAGCTTAACGGCTGGCAAGTATGAAGTTATAATCGCATTTCTTAGAAAACATCGCGAAACTTCAAGTACGAAGGTTGTATATCGCGATGGGTTCTTCGCGAATCTAGTGCATACGTGCCTCGAATACGGAACATGATATCGCAAATGAAAGGCGTGAGGATTTGTCGATTTATAGATCTTTATAATATTTCTTATCACTATAATCGCACTATTTCACAAGGGTCAACTCTGAACTGCCTCTTTTATCTAGTGGTCGCATGCGACTGCTAAGCTAAAAAAGAAAGAAAGAAAGAATGTTTATTTTGCTCTAAATATAAAGAAAAAGAAAAAAAAGGTAAAGGTAGAGGTAAAAAAAAGGTAACAGAGAAAAAAAAGGTAAAGGTAGAGGTAAAAAAAAAAGTAAAGCTAGAGGTCCTAGGTTCGATTTCCGGGTCGGAAAAAGTATTGTTGCGTTTTTATAACTTGAAGGACTTACTCGGAGTTTGAGTGTGCGCTCGATTTATGGAAATAGGCTCGCCGTTTACATAGGCACAACTGGTGATAAGTAGGTGTAGGTACTACACATCTAACTACCCCTTGGGGGAAATACAGGCGTAATGTTGTTATAAACGAAATCTGCAAATAATCACTTTTCGAGTTATTTACATTCGACACTAGCTTGGCCACTGTGGTGTTGAGTTTTACTGTTTATTCATACATCACAGCCACTAACCCCTCCACCTATCCGCATTGGAGCAGCGTCTGCGGGGTAGACCCGTGCCCAGCAGTGGGACGTCTATGGGTCGCAGCGAAATTGTGATTGTAGTAATTAATACTGAATTCGTCATTAATTTTGATGAGCTGACGAAAGTGAATAGTACTGGACCCCAATGTGTTTCACAAGCATAATGTCTAACATTTGGTTTAATGTGTTTGTATGAGTGCAATCAATTTCAATTATTTCCAAAGGTTGAGATAATGGGATGTCCTTGTTCGCTTAATGACATTAGGCTCTTTGGGTACGGGCACAGGCTTTTAAAAGTTTTGTTTAAAATTTTAAACAAGGCTTATTTTCATGTCACATTTACTTAATTCTAAAACTGTGTGAGATATATGTTCATTTCTTTAACTAGTCACATAATACTTAAAACTCTGCACTAAATTTTGACCCCACTAGGAATTGAACACGGGAACTTTGGCTTAGCACTCAAACTGCAATCAACTATGCAAAGTAGAGTAAGGTATAGGTATAATGCTCACTCAAGGTAGTCAAGTTATTTAATACTGAAATTCATGGTTATATCGGATTACTATCAGATACTCTTAGGCTGCCTATAGTGCATCAAGGGTAGACTATTTAAGGTACTCTTACTCTTCGTGAATACGCTCTAGAACCCATCGACATAATCTATACTTCTGTACTAATATTATAAAGAGGAAATATTTGTTTGTAATTTTTTCACACAAAAACTACTGGACCGATTTCAAAAATTCATTCACCACTAGAAAGCTGCATCTTCACTGAGTGACATAGGCTATATAATATTACTAGGTGTAAACGAAACTATTGTTATGTCTAATTCCACGCGAACGAAGCTGCAGGCTAAACCTTTCCGCAGGATAATCTGAAACCCATAGGCGTCCCACTGCTGGGCACGGCTTTCCACCACAGACTAATCTGCGGGAGGTCTAGAGCACACTCCACGACGCTGCTCCATTGCGGATTGGTGGAGGGGCTAGTGGCCAACCCAGTGCCGAATGTTCTCAAGCTACCCGAAGGTCTTCGACTAGGCTTAACAATTGTTTTCACCATTAAAAACAACCGGAACCATGCCTACTGCAGAGCTCACTCTCGTCTGAAAGACCTGGGGAGTACCCCACGCCCACCACGCTGCTCCGCTAACCGCACTGTCGGAGGTATTTAGGCCGCCCGGAAACCTCCGACATCTTAGTATCAGTTATGTTACGACCGGAACCTACGTCTGAACGTACCTAGCTAGTGGTCACCCATCCAACTGGCAGTCGACCGGCCCAACTTCAACCCAACCTTTCCTTTGTCCCACTGTTGGGCGCGGGTCTCCATCCAGAGTGAGAGAGATAAGGCCTTAGTCCGCCGCGCAGGCCAAGTGCGCATTTGGCACTTCACATGCCATCGAGAACATTATGATCTCTCAGGCATGCAGGTTTCCTCACGATGTGTCCTTCACCGTTATAGCAAGTGACATATAATTTCTTAAATGATAAGTAACTTAACATTATGGAATGTCTCGATCGACGTAACCACGAACTTAAGATTTATGAATAAAACTCATAATTTAACCTGTATTTGAGGTCCATAGCTTCGAAGTTATACACAGAAGAGTACATCCCGGCGAGGAAAACCGGGAACAGAATCAGCACATAGTTGTAAACATTGAACTTCCCGAACGGACCCAACACATGCAAAATGTCATCAACACTCACTACCTCCTTGCTCTTCTCCGGATCCATTTTAATAAATTATTTATTCGACTAATTAATTCATTAGCACAACACTACGATTTATTGAATTTATTCGTGTTAATGTTATTTTATTCGAAGTTATTTTATTAGAGCGCGCCGCGTGCGTCGGTAAGCCGATCGACAGTGCGCGAGAGTGGATGGATTCGTCGTTTTTATTGTTGATAAAAAATCATTGCCATCGACTTATCGGACTGAAAGACTTATTTTGCTGCAATGTTTAATTGCTCAATTGGTTTCGGTTATTTTGAGATTTTTCAGGCTTGTGATATATCTGTACTGGTTACAATACAGTAATTGGTTCTGTGGTCCACTGTTTTTTGTGATCTTATGGCTGCGTAAGAGAAAAATAAACGGGTATGTATACTACTTAAGTAAATGTAAAGAACTATAAAAAGTCGTACCTACTCGTAAATCAAAGGCGCGTGGCTATTCCACGTGATCGATCGAGTGAAGCAAAATCGGGTGCGGTCGGTATATGGGAAGGTAGCGAAATTTCATGAGCTCTTCCGTGCTTCGGAGGGCACATAACGTAAGGGAACGACGGAACGTTAACGTTATGTAACGTACGGTTGTAATCGTAAGTTAGGTTGCAAGTCTGTTTGTGCGTAAAGACTAAAAAGCAAAGATTTTCGTAAACTTAAATAATTAAACAAATCACAAATCCCATTTCAGCAATGCAATGCAGCAAGAAAGAAAAATTAAACAACAAATAAACAAACAAAAATTTTTCTTACCTAGTAGGTAGTAGAAATAAAGTAGTGATGATATACAACTCTATTCTCAGATGTACCGACAGTAGTATGTCCTGTACATCATCTGTGAATAGATTGAATACCTAGCAACGTCTTCATTAACTATTAGTATGCCAATGTTTTAAGAACTTTACGTACACGATTCTGCGAATCTCCCTCTTTATTTTCTCGTTTTAATAAACATTTGCTTATTCCGTACCTACTAGTGGACGCCCGCAACTTCGCTCGCGTGGAATTAGACATAACAATAGTTTCGTTTACGCCTAGTAATATTATATAGCCTATATCACTCAGTGAAGATGCAGCTTTCTAATGCTGAAAGAATTTTTGAAATCGGTCCAGTAGTTTCGGCAGCACACGCCAGAATAGCTCGCAGATGGAAGATTTTTTCCTACTTACTTGACATTTATCGTCATATTTTGGACAATTCACACAATATCTTTATAAATTGTAGCCTATGTTATAAGCTATATTATTGTAAAGTTTCATTCAAATCCATTCATTATAATATTAAATAATAAAATAGGATTTACAAGAATAAGGCAGTTGACTGCAGGGCGTAAGTTTGTATAAGAAACGCTAATCTAATTCGTTGACGATTAAATACGTACTCGTATAAGACTTAAATTTAAATTAGTTTTTAATTTTTAATTTAGACTGCCCATCTTGAATACTCTACCTAAAATACGTTACGGTACGTTTAAAAATTGGATTTTAAAATTATCAGATTAGACATCTTAACAACGTTAAAGGTTTGCCTGAGAGTTCTTCATATTCGCTTGGGTTTGTTAACTTTGCCAATCCTTAGTTGACCAGCATGTTAGACTATGTATTCTAATGTATTCTTTTGTATTCTGAGAGGAGTTGTTGAGGTAATCAACTGATAATCAATATATTAGTTGATTACCTCAAAGTTGTGTAGCGTCCATAGCCCAATGGCTCGTGTCGATTCAATGTGATCGAAAGAGTTAAGCAACGACGGGCGCGGTCGGTTTGTGGATAGGTGACCGCTAGTGGCAAAATTTCATGGACGCCACCGTGCTTCGGAGGGCACGTAAAGCCGTCGGTCCCGGTTGTTTTCAATGGTGGACACAGTCGTTAAGCCTTGTCGAAGGCCTTCGGGTGGCTTGAGAACATTTGACACTGGTTTGGCCACTAACCTTTCCACCAATCCGCATTGCAGCAGCGTGGTGGAGTATCCTCTTGACCCGCAGCAGTGTCTGCGGGGGAGTCCCGTGCCCAGCAGTGGGACGTCTATGGGTCGCAGCGACCTCAAAGTTATGAAAAAGTCGTCCCTATTCGTTCGAGGCGGTAGGAACAATGAATATTACTCCCGAAGTACCTACCGGGAAGCCCGCAAACATTTTCGTTCAAGTATTGCGGCTCGTCTCACGTCTCCCGCTTTGATTCGCCAGATCCCGTTTTTTGCGGGAGCTATTTGCTAGGAAGTTATTGGTTTTGCTCGAAGCGACTTCACGCTTTTCGCTGTTTCATACAAATCTCTGTTTGAAGAACCACACACGGGCTGAATTTTGATGTGAGCGACCGTTTGCTTTGGCAAAGTGTTATGGCGACTGGCTGGATGGTTTTATGCGAGCGGCGCTTGCCGTTTATTTTCTGTATGATGGTAGATCGCTTACAAAGCTTTAGTTACTAAGTCAGCGTCAATCCTTTTTTTAATTTTTAGAATATTTTTTACTAAAGCGAGCAAATCTGTTTTTCCCGTTTTATATTTTTTCTTACATCGTAGTCGTAGATGACCGCTACTGGCGAAATTTATTGAGCGCTTCCGTGCTTCGTAGGGCACGTCAAGTTGTCAGTCTTGGTTGATATCGAAAGACGACTGTTATCGTTAAGCCGTGTCGAAGGATTTTATGTGGCCTTAAAACTTTTTACATTTAAGTTGGCACTAACCCCTCTGCCAATGTTCATACGAGGTGGAGTATGTTCTAGACCAAATTTTTGTTATAAATTTGTTGCCCGACATTAGATTGTCTCTATTCTCTATTGACGATATAACCATTCCTTAATTATGCTTCAAAGGTCTTGTGACAATAAGACGGCCGTGCACTTTAAAATCCAGGATTAAAGAAAAATTTAAGTGGATGTGTGAATTAGGGTAAAAGCCGGATAGTTGCCTCGGACGGATACATGCCCCGGTGTTTAATAAACTATGTTAGGATTATAATTTGTGTTGGCGCTTTACTACAATAAGTAGTGACCGCCCCGCAGGCCTGAATGCCGCGTAAGCCATCGGAATAGACGCACGTGTTTTGTCCGTGTGAGCAAAAATCTTCCGCGGCGAAACTTTGACAGGCGTTATAATCATATTGGTAAGTCATTTCTATTGAATATTTTTGTTACTGATCGTGGTTTCAGTCAACTTTTTGTTTCTTTGCATGCATTAGAGTTTAAATTACATTGTTTATTATGTTTTATTGCTTAATAATTTTTATTTATTTTGCAAATAAAAAGGGCAAGTATCCACATCAAAAAGGATAGTCGCCCTACTTACTGTCGCGGATAGTTGCCCCTAGAGTGACTAAAAATTTCTTAACAAGCAAAGACGGATTTTATTTTTTTGCTGTTTTTTTTAATTTACTTTATCTCTAACTTGTTGTAAATTAAATAAATATCTACTTCACAGTTTTATATATTTATTCTAGATAAGCAAAATCATCAATCAACCAACTGGACAGAAGATAGCTTAGCACTTACCTTCGAGGAATTGAGAAGAAAAAAGGGCTACCGCAAAAAAAAAAGACTAAAAAATATATTGATATGACTAGCAGTGAAACTGAATCTGATAACATAGACATTATGAAACAGGACAAAGTAAAAACATCAAGGAAGAGAAAATTACCAATTTACAGTTCTGACAGTTCTAACAGTAGTGAAAGTGAAGAAAATGTCTTAAATCTAAACGACGAGAAATCGATAAGAGACCCTCGAAAGATATTAAAAGTCAAAAATGCTAGTAAATACGAAAATAAAGTTTCAATTAATAATTATTGCGTACAATGTTTTGATAACTACAATTTAACTAAATCAAAATCAGATTGGATTCAATGTAAGATGTGTCGGATGTGATTGCATGAAATATGTACAATATTCAAACACTGTTGTATGGGATGTGGAAAGTTAGAAACCTTAGCTTCTGGTAAAAATTAATGTTAATACCAAAGTTGATTACCAAATTGTTGTATTTTTAAGATAAATGCTAATATTTTATAATAACTTACATAACTTTAAGTTTGAATAATATTTAAATAATTTAAATAATATTTAAATAATTTAAATACTTACCTAATATTTTAATGATTTAAATAATTTTTGTAATCAAAACTGAAAACTATTTAATAATGTTCTCAGTAAATTATAAAGACTGTTAAATAAATAATAAAGATTACTCTAATTGATATAAATTTCTTTCTTTCCAAAATAAAAATCATACCGAGGTTACTATCCCCGCACGAGGCAAGTATCCCCCAAAGCATTTTCTACGCTAGGCTACTATCCGCCATAGTAGGCAACTATCCCTCTTTTGAGAGATGAAATAAAACAGTATTTATTCAAAACCAGTGTTAATTATGTATACAAAAATAGGCTTTTATAGAAGATAAAAGACCTATGTTGTGAGATACATACTGAATAATTTTCAGCAAGTTCATATTTTTTTTAAATAAAGCTTTCTCGAAAAGTGGGGCATCTATCCGGGTTTTACCCTACGAAATGTAATGGAAAATTGATTTTCATCGGCACTCCTTAACTAGTAATAATCAAGGTCATGTCTTTGTTAAAAACAATAAAACAAACATTACAACCGATATCGATAGTCATAGTTAGAAATATATCGATAACGTGCTTGGACAGCCCTACTTCAGCTGTTCCCGAGGAAAAGCTCTTTGTGGGATTGAAACTTTTTGACTCTGAGGGATTGTTATCTCGGAGTAGCTCCAAATGTATGCGCTTGCTTCCAATAGCTCAATAATCTGATAGGAAAATACGAAGCTCGCAAATAGGACATCTTCGCTCGACGTTCGACTTTAGGTGGCAAGCTTGTGGAAAGTCGTTTATTAATCAAGTAAAAAAAACCATTATCTATAAAACGGCAAAAACTTCATGTCTCTTGTATATAGGGGAGCCGCCCAAACATGCAGGTTTGGTTTCATATGGATATGAAAATAAAAATTGCGAGATCTATATAGACTATTACGTCGAATAGGTCACAAAGCTAGAACGGTTTTTTGCTTGAATATACATAATATACAGTGATGTGACATGAAAAGTTTCATCCATTCGACGTTATTACGACGGATACGTAGACTTCGTCGGCTGTCATTAACCTAAGCGTTTTGTACGTATCCGAACGGTGGTACATAAGTAAGTGTCACTTCTATTTAAAAGCACTGGAGTAATAGGAACAAAGGCACATTTTTCACTTTTAAAAGGCTCCAACGTTGCTATCTTTACTATTGCTTATATTTCCATCACCATAATTACCTTTTATTACTGTGTCCCACAGTAGCTTCCATAGCCAATGGCTTGCATCGATTCAATGTGATCGAAAGAGTTAAGCAACGACGGGCGCGCTCGGTTTGTGGAGGGGTGACCGCTACTGGCAAAATTTCATGGAAGCTACCCTGCTTCGGAAGGCACGTTAAGAAGTCGGACCCGGTAGTTTTGGATGTTGGAAACAGTCGTTAAGTCTTGTCGAAGACCTGAAGTTGGCTTGAGAGCATTCGACACTGGGTTGATCACTCACCCCCCCACTTCGCATTGGAGCAGCGTGGTGGAGTGTGCTCTAGACCTCAAATTTGTCTGTGAGGGAGATCCGTGCCCAGCAGTGGGACGCTATGGGGTGCAGCGTTTTTTTAATATAAGAACATTACTTGGTCACTTAGTGCTTCTTAGTTCAAACTGCAAACAAAGTATAAAGTCGAAGAAAGAGTGTATGAATGAGAAGTATAATAATATGAAGTTTACAAGCGCACTAAGCAAGCTGTCCGCGCCGCCTCCACAAAGCGATATCCGATGATATTAGAAAGATATTTCCTTGATACGGGTTTCATGTCGATAGCGATTTGATACGGCTTCAGCATAGATTGCGTCCGACGAATTGAATGAACTTGGCTTTTTATGAATTTCAGCAAAAATTTATACTTAACTAGCTGACCCCGCAAACGTTGTTCTGCCATATGGAATGTCAATGAACGACGGTTAAAGATAAAAATACTAAAATAGTGTTTATAAAACATTTTCCAGTGGACCAAATTGTGAATCTAAACCATTCTCGAATCCCCTTGAACATACACAAAAAATTTCATCAACATCTATCCAGCCGTTTAGGAAGAGTTCACGGTCATACACACGTAGGTACACAAGAAATATTTATATTAAGATAAGCTATACCTATAAGGTAAGAAGTAATAATTATAAGTCCATCAACACCTAGTTATTGGCTGGCTGCATGGTACCCATAATTATGTAGTCTGTGGTAGACAAAGTGATTCAAACTATAAAATGGTTAACCAATTGGTGTAATGTAAGTAGTGTTTTTTTCCAAATGATATGGCTAACGGTTGAATACTGAACCATGAAGTTTAATGTGTAATGGAATATAAGATCTCAAAAATAATTTAAAAATTGATTAACATCATACAATTAATTTTCACACTGTTACGTCTCCCAAACTTCACTGGGCCAGTGTCGACCTAGAATTCATTCAGGAAGAAAGTTATTTAAATAAATTTTGAGTTTATATGCACACTACGTTTGTTTTTTTCTTTCTTAAATGCCATTTTCTTTGTCGTTCTGTTGTCGTCGTCGTATTTCTTTACGAAATGTGGTCTACATTTCGAAAAGAAATAAGTAGATTCCCTGTACACCTTTTTCAGTATTGTATTTGCAATTTTTTTAAAATAAAAATAAATAAATAAAGTACAGAATGACCGTGCATAGGTACTCTCTCCACTAATAAATATACGCAGCAGTAACAACGGTTGTGGTCCAAATTTATGGCAACATTAATGTTATTAAAAAGAAATAAGTAGATTCCTTGTACACTTTTTTCTATATTATATTTTACTGCAATTTTTTTTTAAATAAAAATAAATAAATAAAGTTCAGAATGACCGTGCATAGGTACTCTCTCCACTAATAAATATACGCAGCAGTAACAACGGTTGTGGTCCAAATTTATGGCAACATTAATGTTATATAATGGCGAGTAGTGGCCACCGCGTCTTGTGCTCATTCGGGAAACTTAAGAAACCGAGATAATTAGAGGCAACATGGGCGTAAATTACAATTATTTCCTTGGTGAGAGAACCTGAGGTTTACGATTGAGACATTAGTAAATACGGTTACAACCTTTATTTATGTTATTAATCGTTATTTGCGTCAGAAAATATAATATTTGACATAATCTCAATAAACTAAGCATGAGTTGTTTTACATATAAGAAAAATCGTATGAATTTAATGTCGTTTCATTAAATTAATTTGTAAAACAATGACTTTTTTTAATTAGAAGGAAAAAACCTCATACCTATATGAAGTAAAAAAAGCTAACCTTACCTGCAGTATTACTTGAAAGCCTGTGAATAGGATATGGCAGTATTCTTTACGAAACTGGGAAGTGAAACAAGGTTTTTTTTCGAATGTACTTTTGCTGTATGGTCATACACAGACATTTACGGCGTCATGTAATAAACACAGGTATCAAAATAGTTTTTTTCCTAGATTTTTTTTCTGCTCTGTGGTCATAATTTCATAATTTATCGCTCATAATTTTCTGTATTCTGCAGTGTACGGGCTGAGGGCCATAAAATATCTTAGCAGCAGTAATATAGCGTAGCATGGTGGTAAGAAAGTCGGAGCGAAGTTCCAACTGCAGGTTGGGGTAAAGATAACAATGAGGATTAAACAAGGCACTGTAGTTAAGTCGAGAGGCGATATCTTGGAGCGGCTGCGTTTCAATCACACAAAGAGCCTTTATGGAGTGTCGACGAGTAGTGATGTCTAAATTTAAAAAATCGATTTTTAATCTCAATAAGCTACAACCCATAAAAGTATATTGTTGGGCACGGGTCTCTCACACAGTCACTGCTGCGGAAGTTCTAGAGCATACTCCACCACGCTGCTTCAATGCGGATTTGTGGAGGGGTTAGTGGCCCCAGTGTTGAATTTCTTCGTAAAGGCTTAACGATTGTTTTACAATACTTATCATACACATGCCGAGCGCGCCCGACGTTATTGATCACATAATGATGACGCGAGACATTTTACTCAACATTTACTTAATTATTTTCTTCTTTTATTCTCTTTACTTGCTAATCTATTTGATTCAACTTAGAGTGCATTGAAATTGAAACTAAAATTCACATCGTGCAATAGAAACAGTCCATGCATGCATATCCAAATTCACAAAGTTTTTAATAGTTCAGATGCACCCACTGACCCATAAAGTATCTATGAATATCAGCGTTTATTAAGGCGAGGTGTCGCGGATAAACTGTGTTTTTAATGTGTTTTATTAATGAACATAAATAATAGATATCTGAAAAAAAAAAAAATATGGTACTATACAGTTCTTGATTCGAGATACGATAGCGTTCACTTAAGTGCATTAAAATAATCGCAAAGTTAGGTCTAAACATGAATCAAGTGTTTGAGTTAAAACGAGTTATAGAAAATAAAAAAAATACTAGAAAAGGTGAATAAAAACCAATGATCGTTTCGTCATTTATTTTGATAATTTACCTTTTTAAATGTTATTTTACTCTACGATACACCTGCCACCGCCGTGCTTTCCGTAGCAAGCATCTTTCTTTCTAACTCCTTCTTAAGGAGGCGTGTGAGAAAGGTAATGAATCCGTCGAATACTTCGCCTTAAAATGGAAACTTAATTGAAAAATATATGAAGAATGAAACAAAGCAGACTAGATTTAGGTATTTTCGATTGTTTTAAATTAAAAAACAATACCAAAAATTCTATGATAGAAAGATTTTCTAGATAATAATAATCGTTAAAATCGTGGTCAACGTCACACAACACTAGCTCGCGATCGAGGGAAGTGCAGTTTCGGCGACTATTGTCATGTCAACAGTGACTGTGGCGGCGGCAGCTTGTTGACTCTGGATTGTTCCTTGTTTTTGGATTGTTCACGGGCAAAGGTGCTCATAAAGGACATTAAAAATTGTTCTTCGTGGTAAAAAGGCCACTTTTCATCACCCCAACCTCAGTTCAGCACGTATATAAAATAGGCTGATTGGTAGAGTCCACACGCGTTTCAATACAGAAGTTATGCTGGCTCGCAGGCAGATTTTTGATATTCTTCACTTCATCGTTACAAAAAATAAATTTAATTAATGATAGGTTAAAATAATTCGACGTCAGACTGAATACAGAGCTTGTTTAATGGAAAACTGCAGTCAATAAAAGCTTCGATGCATATCATGAATCTTTGTATGTATTCATTAAAATTATGATCATTAATTAATGTTATATCTTTTGATGTACGCTCGACTTTATAAACGAAGAGGCATTTATTGATTTCCAATTAGACTTGTGCCAATAAATTCAGATTTTGATGTGCTGGGTTTGATCCCCTGGTCGGGAACCAACTAATGGTTTTCTCTAACTTGAAATGCCCGGTAGCTGCTCGGAGCTGAAGCTGTGCCCGGTGTACCGCAGTAGGCCCCACCCACATGGGATCTAAAACTAACTGGTGAAAGTGAGTATTTATACACCTCTACAAAATGGCGGATAACATATTATATCACTACTTCCACAAATGAAATGGCTTGATTAGCAGAATAAAGTTTTGTATCGAACTTAATTTAAGATTCTAGATACATATTATGTTAGCATGGTTAAATTATACAAAAATATTTAAAGAATCACAGCCCAGCTAGAATGAAGAAGTACGAGTAGGTAGGTATATCTTGGTTTTATTGAAGAGCAGTGTTTTTAGTCGGAACTCCGATTTTTACAATCTAGTGGAACACTTTTGAGCACTAAGTTCGACTTTGGTGCAAGTGTGTTTTCTCTGAAAGATTGCGGGATTTTCAAGTTTTAAACATTTCATTTATCTTCAAGTCCTTTTGATCTTTGAACTGCGGCGAGTCGATTCACTTTGAAACGCTCTTGGTTCAGTGGTCCGTATAAATGGAAGCGTATGTACCTGGTACACAATCTCAGCAGAACTTTCTACTATTCCAACTAATAAATTCTTACTTTTCCGTTTCCTTTTTATGGTGCGAAGCGCTGTAGAATTAGCATAGCTTTCTCCCTCGAAAAACTGAAGATGGATTGCTAGTGGAGAACAGCGGTGACAGCCCAGTGTCTATCGAAGTCGCCTCTCACTCGAGGAGTGTGGGTTCAAATCCAAGCACGCCACAATGACTAAGTTTAATATCACCTGCTGTAACGGTGTAGGAAACCACGTGCAGTGACCTGCAAGTGGTGGACAAGTGTGGTGGAATACAAACATCTTCCATTCCGAGAGGAGGCCCGTGCCCAACAGTGGGACAAACAAACGGTTGTGGTAGTTCCAAAACTATATTTTGTAGTAAAAAGCAAAGACAGTTGTTTAAAAGTTTATTGTAAAAAAATGAGAATTTTACAAAATTGATTTACTAAATAGTATCTACTTTAAGGGAATATGTATTTGGGAATCGTAAGAAAAGCAATAATAGTACCGTTCTACTAAAACTACTTGCCTGACTAACTTTTTAACTTAGTACTAACTAAGTTCATCTTATGTATTTATCGTGACAAGGCCAATTTGATGACGGTAGAGCCATGTAAAAATCGCTCTTACTTTTCTAATTATGATTAACATGTATATTTTGGTGACGAATACATTAAGTATCTTTGCATGCATACAAGGTAAATTAAGTAAGTTTAGTGCATTTAACATAGTTGGTTTCTAATGGAAGTGACATTAAACACACTTGGTATGTAGGTATCTATGTATGTATGTATGTATATAAAGGAATCATTGAACGTGATTTTCTACCACTTCAAAACGTCGAATAGAAACTTTGCACACTTATCACCGATGACAATGCAATAATTAAAAAAAAATACATTTTAGTTCGGATAGGTATAAAAGCATTTTTTAGTTTTTTTAAACGATGTTTGTTATTAGTGTAGCGTCCATAGCCCAATGGCTCGCGTCGATTCAATGTGATCGAAAGAGTTAAGGGCGGGCGCGGTCGGAGTGTGGATGGGTGACCGCTAGTGGCAAATTTTCATGGACGCTACCTTGCTTCGGAGGGCACGTAAAGCGGTTGGCAACTAACCCCTCCACTAATCCGCATTGGTGCAGTGTGGTGGAGTATGCTCCGCAGCATAGTCTGTGGGGGAGACCCGTGCCCAGCAGTGGGACGTCTCTGGGTCGCATCAGCAGTATTACATGGAACCGAAACATTACTGGTGTAAAGTGGATGTACTACACACTTGTGCCTAGCCCTCCTGTAAATACAGCCGTGATGCTATGTAATGTCATGTACCAGCTCGTAATAATGAAGGTCGACTAACAATTACAAATTAACAAAACCAAAATGCACTATTTTAATCTTTATTGGCAATTATTCAAAGCAATGGCTAGGTTCATGTGTTTCATTGATTCTACGTGTTTTGCATTGTAATAAACCTAAATTACGATCCAATAACCAATTTTATATCTCCTGCTCGAAATTATAGTATTTGCTGTGGATTCCTTTTAAATGAATTACTGAAATCACAATTTAAAAGATTACGAATTAAAAGATGATTTCGCGATGAAGTGATTTGAAGTTAATGTATAATGTAGTAATGATTGTCTAGTATAATCAAATTGTTGTTGTGGATTCTTTGATATAAAATTAATTAAATTATTCGAATATGTATTAAATAACAGTCAGTATTTGTATTAAGGCTGTTATTTTATGAATATAAGATAGCAAACGAGCGTACAGTACAAATCATACGCTGCCGCCCATCATTATGTTTTATATAAATGTTGGTCAATATTCGCAAGCGCCACTGCTAAGCTAGACATAGTGGGTTCGATTTCCAGGTCGGGCATTAACTATTGAATTGTTCTCTATGACGTTTTTATAACTTGAAATGCCCGGTAGCTGGAGGCTGGATTTGTGCCTATAATATTTATGTATGTATGTTGGTCAATATTCGCAAGCGCCACTGCTAAGCTAGACATAGTGGCTTCGATTTCCAGGTCGGGCATTAACTATTGAATTGTTCTCTATGACGTTTTTATAACTTGAAATGCCCGGTAGCTGGAGGCTGGATTTGTGCCTATAATATTTATGTATATAGACTCACCGCCTTTTACATGGGACCTAAATATAATAGGGGAAAAGTGTGAGACTATACACCTGTGCCTAACCCTTCGGGGAAATAAAGGCGTGATGTTATATGGTGGGTACTTATAGTAAACGGATACACCCGCTTACACTAATTACCGGAATTTTTTATTCTTATTTTTCACATATAAATTTAAAGAAAGAAAATTTTGATTCAATTGGTCCCATAAACACAATCTTATTTCTAGGGTACACACAAACATGGACTCTTAGATACTAGAAATACTGTCAGTATTCGTTTGACAACGAAAAATGCTTTTTTGTAACGTACTGTCGCCATTTATAATATAGGATCGCTGGTGAATTTTGTGCCTCAAATATGAAATTAATTTGAGTGCAGTTAGGTGCACTTTAACAGATTCAAGATAAATTAATTTTAAAAACATTAAAATTTTATTTTTAAGTAGTTAAATTTAGGTTGGCATTAAAATATTGCAATGATGTTGTGCTATGAGTACAGTAGAGAATGGAAATGGAATGAAAAATATGATGCGAAAATTTCAGGCTTATTTGGCATAAAGACATTTTGATCTTATCAATGGAACAATATCGTTTTTGTTCCAATCACCATTGTTAGAAATTGTAACTGGTTAAATATTTCGATGTTCCATGTATTTTAACGGAAAATGGCGAACAGTATTATCAAATTATTTAAAAGGACAACACAATCGTAAACAGTTAAGTAGGGTTCTTAATTAAACATAAATATTATATACCTATCTAAGGTAAAATGTAAAACTAATTAGGAATTATTCGTGATTATTTTCAATAAAAATAACGTACGAAGTTACTCATCGAGTTGTGTCCACAATTTGATTCTTAATTTAAGGCATTATGGATTATGCACTGTCATGCATGTATTAGTTATCCGAAAAACACCCATATACATTTGTATAATTTAAAAATTGACTAATTCTGATTTAAAAATACATTTTAAAAATACATCAAAACAATTAGAACAAACCTTTACTTAGTTTAATAACATCATGAAGCCAAAGCTTCCACATATTATTATTCTTTTATAATTGTTTTTCATTGATATCGTCATGTATAAATTAAGTGTAAAATCAGTTCCTTGTGAAGTGCGTATTAAAGGCGTATTGAGTAAATAAAGTCTAATTGTAATACAAAATTATAGTTATTTTAAGTATGTTACCTAATAGTCAGATATAACTCGACCTATTTAGCTGCATTGAAAATGTTGATAGCAGAATTGTAATTTCAATACATTGTCATTAAAAATTACTCACATAATTTTCTGGGACTTGTAATTTTAATTATTTTTGGTTACCAGCACCAATTTTCATTGTAAACCAATCGTTTGGCAAAAAGTGAGTCAGTATGAAAAATCCTTATTTTCTCTCTATAAAAATACACACTCGAGTATTTCCCGATAGTAAGACTTGTTCAATAAATATTTTACTAGCTTAATTTTCATTTCAGAATATGTATTCTGAAGCTTACCCTTGCGGAAATGCGGCCGCGGACACAGTAAGTACACATCGTAAACAGGATTTTTCTTCTAACATCACATGCGCAGAGATTACAATATACTCCGTCTCATTCTTTCCTACTGGCTACGAGATGTCTGTCCTCTTTTTCCTCGACAGTCCCTCCGCCTCTTCTATGGTGTCTGGGAGACGTAAGTTCCTGGTCTCCGGCAGCATGAGCACCAGAGTGCTGGCCAGGATACACATGCCGCCAAATATCACCGTTGGCATGGACTTGTGGTACTGCGACTGGAAAAAGGAAAGCGGGTTACGGTTTGTTAAAGCGCTGGGCAATGATGATACAAATCTATCGCGTTTTGAATCCTCGAATATTAAGTGATGAATGAAATAAGTTTACTTTGCAATGAATACATTTACAATGACAGTGAATGTAACATTGCTTAATCGGTTTATGTGGACAGTAATTATACTCGTGAAAGGACTCGAGCAGTGACGGTCTTCTTGTCTGTAATATTAAAATATTAGATAACTAGTGGACGCCCGCAGCTTCGCTCGCATGGAATTAGACATAACAATAATTTCTTTTACACCTTGTAATATTATATAGCCTACGTCACTCAGTGAAGATGCAGCTTTCTAATGGTGAAAGAATTTTTGAAATCGGTCCAGTAGTTTTTGTGTGAATACATTACAAACACATCTTTCCCCTTTATAATATTAGTATAGATTATGAGATCACAGAACAGATAAGTGTATGAGATAGTGTGGAATAGCAAATAAATAAAATTATATTTGCCATTCCACTCTCTAGACTGGTATTGGTGAGTCACCGCTGGTACAAGCCTTGACCTTGCTCAATGGTATCCTAGCCTCAGGTCCTAGCATAGACTTGTTCTGGTCGTCACCAGCTGTATTTAGCAAAGCTAGCAAATATGTATATAGAAGTAGTAACTTATAAAATAAGTTCAGTATGTCGTAGGTTAACCGTAAACGTGCCGTCGTAGCAGCACAAAATAGTGAGTAAAGGCTAAATTTCAATAAAAGCATTTATAACGCTTTCCGTGCTACATGAAAACTAGACATGCGAAGAAAAAAATTAACTCAATGGTTAGTCTACAATAGATTTCCATAGACACACTGTAGTGACTAAAGTTAAGTATCTTATTATACCTACTAACTAAAAATGGAACTACATATTTTAATTAAACACAAGCAAGTTGTTGGTATCGTATATAACTCAGGTCAGACATAATAAGTCGTTTGTGACAAAAAATAATAAATAGCCCCGTACATGACTTATTTTAAAATTAATAGCGTCATACGAGGAGCTTAATGACCGCGATTATCTTGGCATTATGGATACTGCCCCAGTTGTATACCAGTTCCATAGACGTAGGTGGTCTATAATTACTAGTCTATGTCATGGAGATCTTACTATTTAGAACGGGTTTGAAACGTTTAAAACTTTTGTAGATATTGTAGTGTGAGTAGAATGTTGTGGAAAATGTTATAAATTAACATTTTCCGACTATTATGTATTCTGTGGTATGACACGAAATAAGAAATGATGTAGACCGTTATGGTTCTGTAATATGAGATAATAATCTTAAATAGGTATGTAAAATATTATATTTTCATCTACATTCCGTTTGGGTAGAATAAGAGTTTAACATTTTAATATTTACTATCATTGTAACAACCTTACTCTAAGTAAATAAAGAATTTAATTTAAAAAAAAATGGCTTGACGTATTTAGTAATCCCACTATATACGAAATAACCATAAAAAGATAAATTCAACAGACAGGGAACAATCACCACTTATCAGTAACGGTGGTAAAGGTTAAATGACGTCACCAATCATAGTTTATGGGACATATTGTATGAAGTGTAATTTATCTAAAGCCCACCATAAACCTTCCGATGGTTATTTCATCTATTCAAAATTGCCATTGCGAATAGATTTTTGTATTCAGAGTAAAATATGTTTAGATTTCGAATAATTTTATTATGAATTTTTTTACACTAACTTGTTTTGCGATCAAATTCAAAATCACACATAGGTACGGAGATTTTTTTCAAGGAAAAGTTTGTAATATTGTAAGGAGTGAGGACCTGCGGAACTGTTTTTGTTGCTGACAAACTGGCCTACAGTTTGGCAAATTTTAGATATTAATAATTTTGTAACTCTTTCTTTGGATTAATAAATAAATTTAAAAAAAAAATTGGAAATTTCCGACAATTATGTCGGAATAAATGTTCTTTATCTCTTTCAAATGGCACTAAGCGATTATCAGCCAGCAGCAGAATGACTTGTAAGGCATTCAGAGGATGAGTTGACCATAAAAAATGTTGGATAACAAAGAGTGCCATTGATATGAAGCGACTACAGTTCTTCGTTTAATTAACGGTCACGGAGTTGCCGTTTACAACTTACGGCGTCAGATTCACTTACCAGTAACGGCGTCAGAGGCGCGATGAGCGAGCCGATTCTACCGGCCGTGGAGCAGACGCTGATGAGGGTCTGCCGCATGTTGGTGGGGAACACCTCCGACACGTAGATGTAGACGGAGCTGTACGCGAGCGTCACGCTCCACTTGCCGATGAGGTACAGCACGATCGAGTACCAGTCCGCTGTGATAAGGAAAATGTTCATTTTTTACATGCTCGTTGGGCGTGTATCGGAATAGATATTTAATAAATAAATGTATGAAATAATCTTTATTGCATACTACAATAATATTATTCATAGTTATCGGAAGTCACATAAATTAACAAAGTTTGTTATGTTTGTTTGTTCGTGTAGAAAGTGATTTCTTCCAGACAACCTGTTTCAAGTATCTAATTGACATCTCGTGAGCGCTATAATTTAAATAAATACTAGTGGACGCCCAGCAGCTTCGCTCGCGTGGAATTAGACGAAATAGTTTCGTTTACACCTAGAAATATTATATAGCCTATGTCACTAAGTGAAGCAGCTTTCTAATGGTGAAGAAGTTTTGAAATCGGTCCAGTAATTTTTGTGTGAAAACATTACAAACACATGTTTCCTCTATAAAATATTAGTATAGATAGATAGTAATAAAATATTGAAGTTAGCGTTGAAATAATTGAAGAAAATTGATATAATAATATCTTTCAATTGTCCGCCGACTAGTCCATCAATTCATTCAGACCATCATCAAGTGTTCACATTTGGTCGTGTTACGGCGAGCTCTACGTGTTTTGCGATCCACACATAAAATATACCATAGCACTAAAATCCCATCACCACATGGAGACGTCCTCCGCAACGACCACCAGAGAAAAGTCGAGGGGCGCAGTCTATCCGTGATTTTTTTTTTATGGATACAAGATAGCAAACGAGCTTGCAGCACCACCCATCCGCTGCCGCCCATGACAACTGTGACCCTTGAGGACTAAGATGGTCGCCTCTAAAGAAGTGTAACCGGAAACCACACCCTTCCAACCGGACCATAATTGCTTTAACACAATTACCACACGGCAGAAATGGTACGAGGCACCGTGGCGGGCGGTGGTACTGCCCCGGGCGAACTCTATGGGACCAATTAGGTTTCATATAAAACCTATTTGGTTCCCTATAGGCTCTACCACCTACCGTGACTCCAAGTAGCAACCACTACTACATAATTCCTTATGATAAATCCTTACGAATCGTCGCAACATCAGTAACTGTCTCCGCCTAAGGTCTGCTGTAGCTGGGATTTATGTTCAGATTATGTTTTGAATGTACGTAACAAACGACGACCACGTGCAAATTCTATTTCACGACGGAAAAGTGGGTTAATAGAATGGCGTGCGCTCTTGATTCAATGTAAGTAGGGTTCAGTTTAGTGTTAAAGACAAATAAGTAAACGATACACACATTGACTTATTATTGCTCTCTATGGGCCTCATACTAAAATCGCGAAAAAAAATTCCCAGTTACACAAACAACTTGAAGCTTCGATTACACTATAATTCACCATATGGAGCTCATAGTGGAATAAAACGCTACAGTAAAAGTAATAGCAATAACTTCGTAGTAGTAGTAGATAAAATGATGTATTCATTTTTTAAACTGTAATAACTGAGCATGTTTTTAAAATAGCTGGCCACTTACGTTTTCATAATTTTTTTTTGCATGGAACACTCTCAAACTATGTCAAAATTATTTTGGTCACAAATTTCATGTTAAAAATTCAAGTTCTTATTTTTTTTATAAAAAAAGTATCACAGATACTTATATTATTTAATGTATTTATAGTAGTATAGTCTATCAGGAATAAAATGACACCAAAAATGCCAAGAATTTCATTAATTTGTGGCAGTTGTGTACATGAATGTGAAGTAAAGCTAAAATAACGTATGTTTTTCTAAAAAAAATCATATTTTGGGTATCACTTGGAATTTTTTTTTTTAAATATTTTTTTCTAAGTGCTGGAGAGCTGTTCTGTGCGGAGTTCAAGGATTATCCATTCATTCTGGGACACCCTGTATATGAAACATCACCCAGGTCGATGTAGAGACATTATATACTTTATAATATTTCAATTTCCTTGATGTTGTTGACGTTTTGATTTTTTTTATCTAACAGATTTTATTGGGTCTCACGGAAATCTATAATAAATAAATTTTATTATACTAAAAATTAAATTCAAACAAAACATATATAAATATAGATTAAAAAAAACAACAAAGCAACTCTATGAAGGGTTTGTTCTATATCTTGCGATGGGTATAGTGACTACGGACTATGACGCGGAATTGTAGGTCTTTTTACGTTTTGTTGCTCATTTGGCTCGGACGTCCATAGTAATAATAAGTCGATTCTATTTATTTATTTATTTATATTTATTTATGTAGACCGGGTAGACCTCTCGCTGTTACTTCTATGGGAGAGACCCGTGCCCAGCCGTGGGACGTCTATGGTTTGCATCTTGCAAAACATGTGTTTAAATTATCCGCAATACAATCAGTGTAAAAGCGATTTAATTTTAAAGTAATGTAGGTAATAAATAAGTAGGTATAATATCAGTAAACCGATCATCAGCACTTAATCAAGATCGTGTAGAATTGCAAGATTAGAATTAATTATTATAATCGCGCAATTGTTTACGTACATACATACGAGAACAACATAGCGCCAAACAATGACAAATACCGACAAGTGGGAACGGCAGCTATTTGTACCACAGACAATATTATGATCATTGTTATATTTCAAGGTCAGTTTATACGGAACCATAACATAACATAAACATAAATAATAATGCAAACATTGGATATGAAATGTTGTTATGCAGTTCTGTTTTTGTTATTGCCATCGGAGAATTGTCGGAACCACGACGATAAGAAGATAAAGTTACGAGCTGTTGAAGTTAATCCTCATCATCACTAAGCCCTGTATACTTTCGAGGGCAGATACTGGGTTGGCAACTAACCCCTCACCAATCCGCATTGGAGCAGCGTGGTGGAGTATGCTCTAGACCTGACGCAGCTGTGTCTGTGGAGACCCATTCCCAGCAGTGGGACGTCTATTGGTTGTACCATGACCCGAATGCGAATGTTATTATGTAAATTAATACAATAGACCGTGTTATAATTGTAATGCGGAAATAATTGATTTATTTATCTTGATCGTAAACGTAAGAATGTAGGCAGGTACAGTTAAATGTTTATTTTAATATATATATTTCTTGTGTACGTAACATGTGTGTCACTGAACTCCTCCTAAACGGCTGGATTGATGTTGTTGAAATTTTTTGTGTGTGAAGGGGAATTAATGTGAAAAATGAAATGCAATGTGTGAATGGTTTAGATTCACAATTTTATCCACTGGAAAATGTGTTTTAAACACTATTTTAGTATTTTTATTTTTAACCGTCATTCATTGCGTCACTTTGACATTTCATATGGCATAACAAAGTTTGCGGGGTCAGCTAGTAATATATATAATCTCAAGAGACTACGAAAGGTTATTTGCAGTTCCAGGATGTAGGTTAGTGCAGACCTGCCTTGACTTTGCTTAACGTTGTACTGGATTGAGATCCAGGACTTGACTTGTTTTGATCTAGCTGATACCTACATCCAAGTTAAGATAAGTAGCAAGGGGACTATGTCAACGCATTAGGTTTAAGGACCTATCAGGTTTACATAATGATGTAAATAAATAAAGAAATAAATTTGTTTTTATTTAATGTGAGAGTTAATCCTACCCTTTGACTAACGGTTGGCCTAGTTTACATTTCAGTTGATGCATCCATATAGAACCTAAAAGAGAGGATAAATAAATAAATAAATATCTATAAATATGTTAAATTGTTTACCCATGCATACTGGATTTTTTGAGATCTTATGTAATTCCACTCAGTAAGGGCAAATTGTACTGTAATTAAAGTAGAAACCAAAACAGAATACTCACATCTCGGCAGGAACGCGAACAGAAGGCTGGTAACTGCACATGTCACGTAATTAGCTATCAACGTCTTTTTCCTGCCATACTTGTCCAGCACAATCACTACCACTATGTACGCCGGTATCTCCACGAGCACGACCAGCATAAAGCTGACGTATCTGTTCCCGCTGAGAGACACAGCGTTTATTGACAGCCCATAGTACACTAGCGAGCATGTCAACCAAAGATACGAGCATATCATCACTCGCTTCCAAATGATGCTCGATCGTATCGCCTTTGAAAACTGAGAGCGCTTATCAACGGTCTGATGTTCGACCTTCAACAAAGGATCGCCTAAAGCATCCAAATCGAGCGATCTAGGGTCAAGTTTATTGATCTTAGCAGCTCTTTTAAGTATTCTGATGGCTTCGTCTCTTCTTCCCTTGCTGAGGAGCCATCGGGAGCTCTCATTCATGAACCACACGTAGATGCCGACGATGATGCCAGGCGCGTAGAGAATGAGGACGTAGGTGCGCCAGTTGTCGATGAACCAGGCGAGGAGTGCGATTAGAACGACGCCTATGACGAAAGTCATGTTGCACATCGCGGAGACGATCACACGCTGTTTCAGACCGACCAGCTCCACGGCTGGAAGACATAAATTAATTGAGAAAGGAACATAAGTAAAACAGACATAAAAATACTAATCAGACAAATGGATTACAGAAATAAAGGCAGAAACATTGAAACTGACAAAACATTGGGCTTCTTATTCAAGAACAAGTTATGTGCACTTATGACTTTTGATAGTTACTTGCGTTTATTTGTCGTCGGTAATAAATATCGTTAGAAAACCTTTTCGGATAAACTGACATTCAGTGAGTTTATTTTACTCACCCATCACGTATGCGGAAGGATACAGCCCTCCACCAAAGCCTGCCTCTAAGAAATGGAAAGCCAGATATGTCAGGTAATTCGGGGCGAAGGCTCTGGAGATACCGAAGATGAAACTGGCACAGGACGCGATTCCAATAGCCACTTTGCGGCCGTATCTGTCGGATATGGCTCCGGTGACCAACATGGATGCAAACATTCCGGAGTTGTGGATAGTGCCGACCAGTGCTCGCTTCCACTCCTTGCAGCCGAGGTTGAACTGGAAGATACAGAGGATTAGAAGAGAAATCAAAAAATAGACTCGACCAGAGATAACTTCTAAGACTTATCAGGAAGGAAACATTAGAGCCAGTAAGAACACGTCACGTACTGACTGACTGACTGAAACTTTAGCAATGGGCTTAGCAAAAAATTGAGTGTTGCTCTCAGAGCGCATTGAACATATTACCTAAATTTTTATACAAATAGATATTTATGATATCTAATGTTTAGGTAGACTCTGATAAATACGGCTTCCTTATCTACTACTTATAATAATTCAGTATTTCTACCATACAAATGATCTGTTAGTCATCCTTCTCGATTTAGACATTTTTTTCTCTTTACATCAGGCAGGGCTCTTTACACATTCGGGTTATTCATGTTGTTGCTCTTCAGTTTCGTATTTTGATATTTTGTAAGAAAAACAAGTTTACTTAACTTAATGATGTGTGATTTTACAACTCTTTTTAGTCGATACGCACCCAATGAAATCTTAAATATTAATTAGACTTGTCTGTTAAGACTTGACTTTCTGATAACATAACCTCACCTCTTTGATAAACGAGTTTCCCTCCTCATACACGAATTCGTTGCACTCCATAATCTGGTTGGTGAAGTCACTGGGCAGACACATGAACTCGTTGGTACTGTTTGCAGGCACGTATCTGTGGCACTGGTCTGCCTTTTGAGTGTCCATGTCGATAGGAATGGTGTAATTCAGCCAGGAAGTGTCGTTGAATCTCTCCTCGCATCCATATACCTTGCATCTGGAAGATAATGTGGAATTATTAGTGTGTTAAAAGCGGTGTTGTCCAGAGCTAAGGAGTTCATGCAAGAGCATGGCTTTTGTGACATGAATTATCAAGTCCTAAGAAGCTACTTTGTAAAACCGCCAAATGAGTATTGGGTCACCAACTCCTGATCTATAACTATGTTTGGTTCGTTTTGATTTGGTTCTCATTCATCTACAAAAAATCGCCATTGCATACGTCTACGAATTTCAGGTAGTCTATTTTTTTATGTACCTATGTATTTGTCAAATTCACTAAGCGCGTTATGTAGGTACTAATATTTTTTAAATTTCAAATGTTCTGGAAGAAGACACATTCGAATTTGGAAAGTACATCTGTCTTTCACGAACACCCTGGAATATGCCACTATTGATTTAAAAACGCAAAATGACATACAGTAGTTTATGCAGAGTGGTATTTCCGCAAAGTAATGAATAATAATAAATAAATAATAATAAATAATAAAAATTATACTGTAAAAAAATTTTTTTTTAAAAAGCTTTTATAACTTGACCTTGAAACCTAATCGTGGTCAAAGTTCATTACAAGACTTTACCACAAGTGCAAACACGACTATGATACGATATTCCATCATGAAGTTCCAGTTAATATCTTCCGACTCCATCATCAGATCAGTTCGACAGTACCATATTATTGCATTGTCATCGGAACCTAATATGTGTGCCAACTTTCAGCTCGATAGCTTCAGTGGAAGTGGGTGAAATATTGATTGCAAGATTCCAGGACATACATACATACATACGAGTGAAGTTAAATAAAAGCTTTTAATAAAATAAGGACTCAATTCGGACTCTGTTCTCAATTCGACTGTGTTTTTTTTGTAAAGACACATAGTATTTCTATATATTTGCCTGCAATTTAACTTGGTCTTTAATCGGTCCAAAATCGATACAGCTGTCATAATTAGCAAATGCACAACCTTATACTATAATAAATTTGCACCCCAAGATAAAAATTGTTCCTTGAAACCACGCCATCCAGAGACTTTTCTGCAGATACTGAATAACAGACTCACATTGTACATAATACATATATGTATACCAGTGTTTCCTAATACCACTAAATTCCTACTCAACGGGACTGAAATGTCAGCAACAGCAACCAATTGATGCAAATTAAGGCTTAACCAAACGTCACGAACCTATCAATCGAGGTTAGTCAACAAATTATCTTGCACATCAAATCCTCACTGGACTCTGCACATACGTATTTTATTTATACACAGCCTATATATCAGATCACGTTAGGAGATTGGAGATATGCGATAGTGCTTTGTTTATATTTATCGATCGCATGATTAAAATAACGGTCGTTTTTGCAGTATCATTAAATTGAAATATCGGCGTCGCTCCCACGACGTCCCACTCGTAAAAATAGTGAACAAATCAAAACTCCGACTTAGTCAGTCCACATAAACCATTAAACATTATTATTATTTCTAACTTGTTAGAAAAACTAGATGTTAACTAACTAACTACCTACAACGGATGACCAGAGAATTGACTGTGAATCGAGAGATGCATTCACAGTCAATTCTCTGTGATTTGTGACAGGTGACAGTTCAACTGTCACAAATCTTACTTCATCAAAGACGAGCGTTCAATTTCACCTCCTAACCGTTCACTGTCTACGTCCTCCGCTCTGTATCGTACTAAGCACTCACCTGGGACGAGAGCAATAAAGATTGCAGGGCTCATCGATGTGCCCGCGGGACACATTACAGGCGATCTATTGTTCCCGTAAACAACAAAACTGGATTATAGAGAAGCCAATGTGAACTTAAAGTGAAGTGAAACGAAAATCACCTCGTTATCCATCGTTCTGTTACAAGTATTACGAATGGAAAAGTTCGTGATCCTCTAATTAGCCTTCAGGAAATGTGTAGTTTATAGTAATATTGCTTCAATAGCAATACTAACTGAAACTACAGCCAAAATTTAGATATCTTGCTGACATAATTGAAACCGAATTTGGGCCGGAACTAAGGGCGTGGTCCAAATTATATTTAATTTAAATTGATAGTCGTAGTCAAGAGAGATAAATTTTTTTTATGGTGGATGCTTCGATCCGTGGTCAATAATTTAAATAAAATATATTTTTCGTTGTTTTCAATTAAACGATTAAAACATAAATTGTGACATTATTTTTTAACTGGCGCACATACCGTATAGCATTGCATTTTTCAATGTATCATTTTGGTTTTGAAGTCAATTAAAATTTGAATAAAGCTCCATATCATCATACACGTTCTTTAAGGCTCATGGATTAATATTCAAATTTAGGTTAACTTCAGGACCAAATGATACACTGAGAAATGCTACACGGTGTGTTCGCAAGTTAAAAATAAGGCCACTATTTAACTATGGAGTTGAAAACAATAAAACATAGATATTTTTATAAATTTCGCCACGGATCGAGGCATGCACTTCAAGTGTTATTTACCGCGAGTATAAGTTTTGACGTAACATATAGATGCAGCCATCATCGATCCCCGGCCCCGCTACAGGTTCTACCAGCCCCGAGTAACTTAAACAGCGGCGTAACATCGTAACGGTAAAAGCTTTTATTCCCAAACCATGCAGTTTCGTTAGTCTCAGCCATTTTCTTGTTTCTTGTAACTAAACTTCTCCCAAAGTGCTCTTCAGGGTCTCATGTAGAAGTAATAGAGATTCCTGTGTTTATTCATGATCCCTAAGGAAACGTTACAAGGAGTTATCTATTTAGTATTTACTAACGGTTCGTACGAAATTGTTAATAGGTTCTTATCTAGAGAAAACTTCAAAAGCGATCGCGATCGCGATATTTGGATCGTAATTAATGTATTCCAATTAATATAAGAGAGTTATCATTAGATAAGGGAGAGAGAGACTATCTGGCTTAATACCTATCTATACTAATATTATAAAGAGAAAAGATTTGTTTGTAGTGTTTTCACACAAAAACTAATGAACCGATTTCAAAAATTCTTTCACCATTAGAAAGCTGCATCTTCACTGAGTGACATTGGCTATATAATATTACTGGGTGTAAATGAAACTATTGTTATATCTAATTCCACGCGAGCGAAGCTGCGGGCGTCCACTAATATTTTATATAAGAAGTTGAATTGAGTAGGCAGTAGCAGGTTAGGGTCAGTCAGACTTGCGGTTAAGGGATTAATTACGATACCAATGCTTGTGGTCATCGCCTTGATTTGCGTTCAGGAAGCTACAAATTTATTAGTCAGTTTCTGATACTCTAAGATGACTTTCATGACCAAATCACTGAAATGAGTGGACATTAACTGGCCTGTTACGAATAATATATTTTTTTAACTTTTAATTAATTTATTATTAACTTAAAATAGTTATACAGGTAAATATAAATATAAAAGGTGTCGCATAAACTCACATGAGTTATATAATAAATAAATAAATATTCTCACACACGGCCATCTGACCCCAAACTAGGCGCATGGCTGAAATATGGGTGTCAGAGACTGATATACATACATAGATATTTTTTAAATACATACTTAATAATAAATATACCATATTTAACACACCTTAATAAATACACAATAGTTATTAACATCAAGTTAGAAAACCCCAATAATGCATTGCCAAATCCGGGGTAAGAACCCAGGACGCTTGCGACCCACTAGACTTAGAGCTATGTACTAGGCAGGCATAAGTCAAACTAGCAAATCTTTTTCAATGCATTTAGGCTTTATTGAACATAATCATTATTGATTTTTTACGCGTGACATTCCGATAACGTCCACCCGATAACAATGTCTGATAAAAATCATATCTCTTCTCTAAAACTGCATTTACGGGGAGAGTAGAAATATCTTACACACGTAAAATCATATGATAATTGATGACAGTAATGACAGTTAATGGATAATCTTGGATGATAAATAAAGGTGCTACAAAAACCAGGGGAACCTTGCAGACGTTTTAAGAATTTTATTTTACACTACGATGCGTCCGCATCCGTGCCTATGATGAGAGAAAGGAAAGGATTTGCGTCGAAGTACCTCGCCTTAACAATGAGCAACAGACGGTAACTTATTGATAAAAAACCCAATAAGTGATTTGAGGGTGGCATTCAAAGCAACTTAAGGGATGGGAGCCTCTGAGTTATTCAGTTATTTCACTCGTGCGAAATGTCAGGAATATTACAAATATTACCTACTATCAAGTCAGAACTGTTTATTAGTTTGTGGTTTCCTGTTACCTACATTAATCTATACTAATATTATAAAGAGGAAACATTTGTTTATAATGTTTTCGGACTACAGGACCGATATCAAAAATTCTTTCACCATTAGAAATTCACCATTAGGATTATATTGTAATTTTTTTTTGTAAAAAGCTTTTTATATCTTTTTATTTTTATTTTCGTGCATTGTCATCGTAACCAAAAATATTTGTGCCGAATTTCAGCTCGACAGCTTCAGTGGAAGTGGGTGAAATATTGATTGCAAGATTCCAGGACATACGTACCTACATACATACATACGAGTGAAGTTAAATAAAGTTTAAAAAATCACCTGTAAGTCTGCTGCTGGGCCTCAAAAATGAAGCCGCACTCGAAGAAAGCGCTGAGCATAACCGGGAACAGCAGCATGACGAAATTCAATAAATTGTATCGTCCATATGGACCCAGGCTCTCTAAAATTGAGTCCAAATTGATTTCTTTCTTCATCTCCATCGCGGGGCGTGCGTTTAAATCTGTAAATGGATTTTCAGTTGTATTGCAGTGCTGTTGAGATTTAGTTGCATTTTCTGAGTAATAATATGACCCCAAACTAGACAGAGCCTGTACTATGGGTGTCAGAGAATGATATACATATATAAATATTTTTAAATACATACGTAAATAGATACTAAAATCCAGACACAGAACAAACACGTGTTCGTCACACGAATCATTGTCCTGAGTGGGATTCGAACCCACGACGACCGGCTTTTAAATAGGTAGGTACATACATAGATATTAATATCCAAAAACATAACAAATAGTTTGTTACATGAATGTTTGTCCTGAGTGGGATTCGAACAGAGTAGCGTTCATAGCCTAATGGCGTACGTTGATCGTTAAGCAACGCATAAATAAATAAATAAAATAAATAAATGGGTGGCTTAGCACTATTGATAAGATATACAAGCTTCTAACTTCTTACGTCACAAAATACAATATTCTGTCGTGAAATGGTCGTGAAGGAAAGCGTTTAATGTTTATGTTCATTGTGACCTTCATATATTCTAACAAGTTAATCGTTTACATAAATTTCAATAACAGATGACGCTTTAAATAGACATAATGGTGCCCATGCGGATCGCTTAGACGCCATGCTGTTATCTAGGTCAGGGTCGCGGGTGACGTGAACAAGAAACAATGGGTTAAGACGAATTAACTGTTTCTAGAAAAATTATTGCTTTGAAATTATTAAAACCATATTTTTAAGTTGTAGACGTAGGACTGCTACTGCGAAAGGTCTAGGGTTCAAATCTCAGACTTACCTTGGTGAGTTTTAAAGCTATATTATGTATTTTTTCGCGATTTTGCTTAAATGTCACTCGCTGTAATGGTAACGGTAACATCGTGTGGAAACCCTTACCATTGTTAACCCCTACAAATTAAGTCTTTTACTAATTTGCTTAATCCTAAATACTAACTAACAGTCTACTAACGGTCACGCTTCCTATTTCTCAAACGAACGAACTGACCAACCATTTGAAGAGTAGTGATAAATGAACTAACACTTCCACTGCGTTTATTGAGTCCCGTTCGTGTGTCACAGATTATGAATGCATGCAACGGATGGGTAGAGCTTCATACTCGTTATCTATTCATAAAAATTATATAATTCATACAACAAAACTCTTGACAGCAGTTCAAACTGCAGGAAACGAGACCGGAATTGCCCTCACACTGAACAACTTGCTATTCTAATCTGTTATTACAAAGTAATTTTATGAGTCATTAAACTGTGCCGTTACATAAATAAATAAGCACCAGTTATGTTATTAATCGGTGCTAATGCGAATCGCAACAATGCAATAATTCGATTGTTTGAGAATAGTCTGTCCGTGGGAACGAACTGGACAATATACCACCGTACACGATTCATGAGCATGAGAGATCCGTCCATTCATTACGGTCTTTGTACAATATCAATTTGTTAGTAATAATGCTAAGAAAGTAGCGTCCATACCCCAATGGCTCGTGTCGATTCAATGTGATCGAAAGAGTTAAGCAACGACGGGCGCGGTCGGTTTGTGGATGGGTGACCGCTAGTGGCAAAGTTTCATGGCTACCGTGCTTCGGAGGGCACGTAAAGCTGTCAGTCCCGGTTGTTTTCAATGCTGGAAACAGTCGTTAAGCCTTGTCGAAGACCTTCGGGTGGCTTGAGAACATTCGACACTGGGTTGGCCACTAACCCCTCCACCAATCCGCATTGTAGCAGCGTGGTGGAGTATGCTCTAGACCTCCTGCAGCTGCGTCTGTGGGGGAGACCCGTGCCCAGCAGTGGGACGTCTATGGGTCGCAGCGAGATTTGGGACTTTTTGGTCAGGTATAGTAGTAGGTACAGTAGTACTTTTAGGCTTAAGGTTGTATTAGTATTGTGTTAGTACCTACTACTATACCTGACCAAAAAGTCCCAAATCTACAAAGAAATATCTAATTACTAGAGCTCAATAATTATACTCTACAGCCTACAGCTTATATTGTTGCAAAATGAATGATTCACGTCCCTAGCAACTTGTAATGTGACCTAATGGTGAGGTCAATTGAGAGTTAACCGGTCTTCTCTAGCAACTTTTATTGTTAATTGCAATGATTAAATAATTAACGCAATCAATATAGCAGTATCTTCTAAACGACACTTATTAAATACTGTGGACGCTCGCAGCTTCGCTCGCGTGGAATTAGACATAACAATAGTTTCGTTTACACTTAGTAATATTACATAGCCTACGACAGTCAGTGAAGATGCAGCTTTATTTCAGAAGTTTTTGTGTGCAAATATTACAAACAAATCTTTCCTCTTTATAATATTAGTATAGATTAGTATAGAATAGACTTAGGTCGCATTAAGGCTGTCATCATATATTTTCTAATCTTGCTATCATCAACATTGTATACTACATCTTTTTTGATCTTTTTATACGAATTCAAAGAGTTTTGTTTGTTGTTTGTTTGTCGCGTTCTAGTGTCCGCATTTTTAAACGGATTTTGATGATCCTTCATTAATTCAACGGCCTCATTCTTCGGTTGCAAGATAGATGATCTGGGTTCGATACCCGGTTCGGGTGAAGTGTTATTATACGTCTATTGAATCACTGATACATTATTGTCATTGCTTGCTTGCTTATCTCGTGTCGATCATAAACGATCGCAATGGGGCTTGAGCTCTTACTGGACTAATACCAGATGAATGCTGGCTGGGATGGTTCGAACATAATGAAATGCATAAAACTAACTAACTGATGAAGCGGTGACAGCTCAGTGGTTATCGAATCGCCTCTCACTCGAACGGTCCGGGTTCAAACCCAAGCGGCACGCACCAAGACTTTTCTAAGTTATGTACGATTTAAGAAATTAAATGTCACTTGTTATAACGGTGAAGGATACATCGTGAGGAAACCTGCATGCCTGAGAGTTCATAATAATGTTCTCGAAGGCATGTGATATCTGCCAATCCGCATTTGGCCAGCGTGATGAACTAAGGCCTAATCCCTCCCATGCTGAGACGAGAGCCTTGCCCAAAAGTGGGCCAAAGAAAGGACTGTGATGATGATGATGAAATAACTGATATAAAATTTACTATTTACAATGGTTTGTAAGTTACAAAACCTTAGAAACCATTAGATAAATCTTTTAGATAACTCCGATAATAGAAACATGTCGTATCATTCGACGATCACCACGTCTTTTACACGTGTATACGTATTGCAACACTGACTTCACGGTGTGTACACATTCAAATTGTCGTGGGTTCGAATTCTACCTGCGGTAAATTTTTTCAAGGTCAAAATTTGAATTTAAACGCTAAATATCAGTCTAAAAATATAATAATTAAATGAGCGTGTTCAAATATTTTCGATTTGATTTAAGTATCTCTTAAGAAACTGAATTGAACCAGACCCATAAGTGTCTAGCCTAGAACCGCTCACAGATGCATTGCATTGTCAACATCGAGGACTATGAAAAATCAGCTTTTTATGGATATCAGATAGCAAACGAGCTTGCAGCACCACCCGTCCGCTGCCGCCCGTGACAACTGTGACCGACTTTGAACAAGACTCAAATAGGACTGGGTTATGCAGTTAACAGAGGGCGTTAAGATCTTCAATTGGTCAAATTGGTTTTCGTTAGTAGGTAGTAGGTTCACTGGTGTACTGTTTGTGATAGTTAGCCCAGTTAGTTGTTTTTTTTGTAAGACCTCGGAAAACATCATATTATCGACCCAAGTTCACGTTTACAACACGTGAAAGAAATTACAACATTTGTTTTGTATCCACGCAAGAATTGGGACAACCGATAAACCGAAGATAATTATTTGGACATTTTAAAATAGCAGCAGAGATAATTAAGTTTAAAAACATTTTTAAAAATAACCTATTACTAAGTATCCAGGTGAAAGCGGACGGTTGGGAGATCATTGGTCCTAAAAACTTACAACAATTGAGTTGGCGACTTACTGCTCTCTTGACTAACATTCCCATTGCCTATATCACACAAGCAAATTCACCAAATCACATGCAAATACACTCACATAATGTATGAACGTAACCGTTTTTATACTATGTATAAATGATTTCATTAGTATGCAAAGTATTATCTAAATTATAAAACGTGGCATAGTATGCAAAGTATTATCTAAATTATAAATCCATTTTTGGCCATAGTATGCATATCAAACTGTATTAACTGTTGTATCATTACCGCTGTTGGATTGCGTAATAAACGAATAAATAAATAAATAAATAAATAATTGAGTCTTGTTCAAGGTCTGCCACAGTTGGTTGGTTCTGAATTCGATATATCCTGTATCCATGAAAAAATTTATGGTGTAGTGTACTAGGTATGACCACGCGAGAAGCACATGATAATTGCTCTGTGATTCGTGTTCAACTAATTTGAATTTGAATTCGTTGCCTTTATTTCGCTTAATTTACCGTTAAAGGTTGTAGCACCTACAAACAATCCGTCCCACTGTCATTTTGTGCGATCTTGCATATCTATACTAATTAGTATTAAATATATGATACTAATATTATAAAGCGGGAGAGGTTTCTGAAAGGTTTCACACAATAAAGGATACGATCCTTAGTATCGCTTGCCTGGCTTGTTAGACTTGTTCTGGGTTTCTTGATTATGTTGTTTTTGAAAGCGAAATTGTAGAAGGCAATTGTCCGGCAATTACAGAATAAATATGGTAGAGTTTAAGAGTGGTTTTTCTGTACCGTTACATTGCCTGACAACCGTACACAGATTTGACGTGCCAGAGGTAGGTACTCACTCTTAATTATGAACTTTGGCCACGGACGAGACGAAATCGTGATACGCTTTATTAGCGCAATGTTTTCGTTTAATATAACATACGTTGAATATCAAATATTTAACAGTTTTCTGCTGCAGTTTTCATTCGTAACAACCCCGGTTGGTACCTGAATCAATGCCTATTCCTATGCTACCTGTGGCGTAGATGGTACTAATCGACACTTGTAACGTATTTTCCACATCCATCCAACCTTTGGGTAGATAAAAGGGGTCAAACCAAAAATACCAGATTTATCAGAAGTGTAGATCCGATGCAAATCCAATGCAACTTATCGAGAAGAATTGATAATTCAATACGAGCAATTTGATTCAGAAAGAACCATTTAACGAAATTGGTCTGGCAATAAACAGAATCTAATCGTGTTCAGTGACCTCGAAGACACGCGACTGATAGTGAGGATCACGATTTCGTGCGTCAGCGTTTTTTGCACAATCACGCGTGTCTTGGAAGGGACAGTCACAGCCGATACGAATGGACGAAGCATTTAGTATTACGGGGCTGTAATAGTAAATATTTCGTCAGCAGTATATAGTAATAGCACGTCATTAAAACATCACAGTGGTGGAAGTCAAATAAGCAGTCTTTTGTAAGTACTTAAACAATACGGTTCTGCCATGGTAGCCAATACCATGTCATGTCAGAGTCATTACCAATTGTTTGATCGTAGCATTAACATCGGGCAGCGACGATTCATGACTTGTGCACTCTACCATATTATAAACTAGTGGACGCGCCCGCAGCTTCGCTCGCGTAGAATAAGACCCATTTAAACGACGTCTGCCCGCGTTCTCGTTGCCCACTTGACTTCAAAAACGGCAAAAATTTCATACTAACATTGCACCCCCATTTTACCCCCTTAGGAGGTGAATTTTCAAAAATCCTTTCTTAGTGCTCCCCTACGTTATAAAAGGAACCCCTGTGCAAAATTTCAAGTTTCTAACCCTTATAGTTTAGGCCCTGCTTTGATATTATGTCAGTCAGTCAGTCAGTCAGCTTCTCCTTTTATATATATAGATATGTTACTAGCTTTAATAGCCTTTGAGGGTATATTTTGTTGCATAATCAATAGAGATCACTGGCAATGGGAACACATTGCTTACGTCTTATTAGTAACACAACTACTTACAAATAAACTGGTAAATCATTGGCAATGGACAAAAGATGTATGACATGTTAATGTATGCAAATGTGTGATTGTATAGCTTGTGTAGCGCTACCTACTGTTGATCAGCTGGCTTGTTTCACGCGTATTGGGTCTATCGTAACGGCATTGTTCATGGCCATGACTAGCTTTTACCCGCGGCTCCGCCCGCGTGGTTAAAGGGAGTTAACAATGCCATCTATTAACAACATCCGGAACTAAATATCTAGCAAATAACAAAACATCGATATCTTCCCATGGGGATGTTTTACCGCGGTAAAAAGTAGCCTACGTCACTCTCCACCCTCCTCACTATCTCCACACACAAAAACTATACCATACAATAGCTTCGTTGGGACGTGAAAGCCGGACAAACAAACAAACAAACACACTTTCACATTTATAATATTAGTATGGATATTTCCGCTTGCAAACAATTGACATACATACATACATTTGACAAAACCTTTGAATTGACCCTGCGGCGGATGCGACCATCAGTCAGACCATCTCACAACAGCTGAGGTGTGAAGCGTCTTCCAACGCGTCAACCCGATTGTCTGATGTTTAGGCCGTCCGTTATCGTTTTAACATGGCAACATGGCGACGACTTAAGAGACAAATGAGCGGCATTTTTTCCATACAAACGTAGACCATTGTTTCCTCCAAGGATAATGAAGCGACAACAAAAATAATTTCCGTAAGAATATATACTCTATCTCAGTCATTATTGTACGTTTTGATTTTTTCCATTTTAATAAAAGAAAAGAAAAAAATTACCAAAGTCGACCAATTTTATTGATGTTTTTAGACATCCAACGAACTGGTTATTACTAACATAAAACAAAAAAAAAGTATGCGTACGGGCATGCATAGGTTGGACCCTATACTCGTATATACATTATAATTATTTATTTATTTTTATTTTTTATTGTTACACCAAAAAGATGTCACAAAGGGCGGGCCTAATGCCTTTTGGCATATTAATATTGTATGTATGTATTACGTAATAGCTCAACCATAAGTACCTACAAAATGGTTTCTTTACTATTATTCATTCTGTGGCATTACTGACCAGAAATCCTTCAAGTTTCTTTCACATCCTGAGCTTTTAAATTAGGCTAACCACAAACCAAATTAAGTTTGCATGGTTTCTTTATTTGACCTTCATAACTCTACAAAAGTTTTTTAGGTCTTGATTATATTTTAGTATTTTTAACCATCGTTCATTGACGTGAAGCGTCGCGTCACTTTGACAATTCATATGGCGAACAACGTTTGCGGGGTCACCTAATATTAACATAGATTTATTATACTAGAGAGTATTATAGTAATTTCTTTGATGTTATCTTTCACCTGTCCGCCTGTCTAAACCTAATTAAATTAGTTTTAGAGTTTTATTAATTAATTGACCCATTTTGAAGTCGTTCATTGGCGTTTTTTTAAAATAGGGCTGCCACTTAAATCGAAGTGCACACAACAAAAATAAATTAAAGGCTATATGATAGGAATAAAAAAACTTTTTTACTTAAAATTAATTAAATTTACGCAAGTTCCACAAGTTATTTTAAAATTTTGGAGTTTTTTTCTGTATTATTCTTAATATACTTACCTCTTTTAATTATCAAAGGTTTTTATTAAAGGTAAATAAAAAAAACGTAATTAATAAAACTAGGCACCAAGTTCTCATAAAAGTGCGAAGTTTCAGAGTTCAGTGCACTTCCCTCGAGTTTCAAGCTCGGTACTTTGAAGCTCAACCGCTTGCTATTTATAGACCAGACAAAAACTCATCGGTGGCATTGTATGATGCAATAAAGAAGTTCATTTGGAGCCCATTTTACCAGTTTTACTTTAAGTTCATATTTTTAAAAGCTTTTATTTAACTTCACTCTGATGTATCTATGTATGTATGTATGTATGTCCTGGAATCTTGCAATCAATATTTCACCCACTTCCACTGAAGCTGGCACACATATTTGTTTCCGATGACAATGCACGATGCAAATAAAAAAAACTTATAAAAAGGTTTTTTTTTTTAAATTTTTTAAATAATTATGTATTATGTTTTTTTAGTAGGTAATATTGGTATCTAATGATCTATACTGCGGCCATTGCGACGTAATTTACTTGTTTCAGCTTACTATCAGTGTTTTGACTGATTTATAAAGCATGATTTCAGTTGCATCCTTTGCAACTTATTCCTTTTCAATATAATCTTAAGAATGTTGGATTGAATTGTTGATGCGGTTTTCACTAATTGATGAAACTACTAATTCTGTCGCAATTATATTTGACGTAGGTCCCTAGTAGGTAGGTAGGTTTAGTACGTAGTTACTAAAAAAGTACCTACATGAAAAATTTATTGTATGATTCTTAATAAAAAAATATCATTTTTATTTGTTATTTTAATTTGTAATTTTGGATTCTTGTCGAACTGTTCCAATGTAATCTACTGCATTATTAAAGAACGGGATGTCAAGTCAACCCATGACAACATTATGGATAGGTAGGTATTCGTCATGTAGGACCTGCCTTGCAGGTAGGTAAGTTTTTTTGAGTGTTTTCTTTAATAAGTAGTAGTAGTAGTAGTTCTCTAGTTAGAAATTTATTTATTATAAGTTTATTTATTTATGCGTATAAAATGAACAAGTTGTCATGGGTGGCAGTGAATGGGTGGTGCTGCAAGCTCGTTTGCTATCTAATATCCATAAAAAGGTAGGTACAGGTAACGGTGCCTGTGGTTCAAACCCGATACCTACCTTGCAGAGCCAAATTAATAATCAATCGATTTTCAACACGTTTTAAAATACGATTTTGTTATTGAGATTACCATATATAATTCCATGCTAGTTCCAAAGTAACTAAATAGTCATAAGTACGTATTATTTAATAATAAGTTACTACTTAGTGTAACTTAGTACTCTATCAGAATTATTAGTATTTAATGGGTATAATTATAGATAGTGTTTGATTCTAAGTTACGAGTACAGGTTGTTGTGAGAAGCGAAGCGTGTAAAGTGACGTAAGTAAATATTTACAATAATCAGAAATGAAAGATGAACTGTTGAAAGAAGACTTATGAACTCGACAGCCTGATGTCTGTCCGTCCGTTCAGTGACACAGTTACTCGGCGCGTCGGGAATGTGCAGGCCAATATCGCTCATATGTGAAAGTCTTATAGAGAAAAATGGCACACACGATTTACATATGGAGTAACCACTGTGTTTGCGTGTGTACCTACATGGCAATTCAATTAATTAACTGAACATGCGTCCGATTTTTGTATGACAGTTGCCAAACATTCCAATAAAGAATAAGCGAAAGTGATGTTCAGTGCACTTACGTGTTTCCAGTTCAAAATCACCATGCCTCAGCTGACAGCTGAATAAATAACCTAGAAATGTTTTAGAAGCACGTGTCGAGTGTAAACGGTTTAGTTTGAACGTTAATCCTGGGACAATCGAGCTAGTACGGTTTATAAATCGAATATATTTCGACCGGCCGGCGTGATACGTCTTCGTGCGCGGTTCGCGTGTCACTTGTGAGCCCGAACGCGCCCATTGGCTGAATGGACGTCGCACGACGCGCGCTTCGATACGAACTCGGTACCGTGAAACGTCATTTTTATCACAGCACGCGCGTACGCCGTTACGAGATGACTAATCGCTTTATGCGTCATACATTAACATTTGGTCAAGAACAGCTTGAGACTATCTGGTTATTAACCGTCAATGGTTTATGCTGCACCAGTATTAGCCAGTGCTATCTAAAATTTGAAGCGCCCGGTAAGAATGCACCACATGTCGCATTTGTATGCGTTTAGAGATAAGCTGTGGGCTACGGCTTAAAATAACTGCTGTATTGAAGGATTGTTATGGAATAAATGTATCAAAGATTATAATTAGATACATACTTTTAGCAGCTCTTATCCACAGTTGGAGGGCATTAAATTATAATTAGTAGGGAAGGAATTTAGATGGTAAACCCACCATTGTTACCGTTCGAACCCTGTTGTAAAAAGGAATGGTTCGATACCAATATATTTTTTGTTATACAGCATTGAACTGACTAATAAATAAACAATGTACCTTTATAAAATAAATATTGATTTAATAACTAGACTTAGTACCTATTTGTTGTGATTGAAAATTTTGACATCATTATGTCGGGTTGGTGGTAATAATAATATTACCTACAAATGTTTTTAGTGGATAATAACAATCATCTTTTTTTTAAACTAGCTCTCTTTTTAATGCTATATTTTTAATTAATTATTTTAAAAAAGTGTAACCATAATTATTTATGTATAACCTAATTCATATTTTTTTTAATATCATTTTAAGAACTTCTGTAAACATCCCTTTTTTGAGTTAGCGTTGTTTTCTTTAGAATTGATAAGTTAGGTAGGTAAAATGTTAACAGAAGTTAAGTAAGTACCTATATTTATTTATTTCCGTAAGATATTTAACCATTTTATTACTTCTTTTTTTGTTATTAGTTAAAAGATTTGATAAGAAATGTCTACCACAGAGTTAACAGTACACTAAAGCTAAAAGCTCCAACCCATAGAAGTCCCACTGCTGGGCACGAGTCACCCCCACAGACAAATCTGCGGGAGGTTCAGAGCATACTCCACCACGCTGCTCCAATGCGGATTGGTGCAAGGGATAGTGGCCAACCCAGCGTCGAATGTCAAGCCATGCGAAGGTCTTTGACGAGGCGTACACTACTGCGTATGAATTCCAGTATCAGTTGCTTATTTACAAGTATCGGCCTACTCTATATGGGCTCGGAAATCTTGGCCGAATTCGGTCAAGGGTAAATATGTGACTCTTGAGCGGTAGGTGCCTTTATCTACCTCGTTTCGTATGAGTAGCGTTGTTATAGCTACATATGATAAATTATAAGCCCTTATTTATTAGTTAGTAAATTGTGTGTGTGTTGATTTGTACGTAACTGTGTTTGTCATCATCATCACAACCCTTTCTTTGTTCTACTTTTGGGCACGTGTCTCCTCTCAGAATGGGAGGGATTAGACCTTAGTCCACAACGCTGGCCAAGTGCGGATTGGCAGACTTCACATGCCTTCGAGAACATGAAGAATTCTCCGGCATGCAGGTTTCCTCAAGATGTGTCCTTCACCGTTATAGCAAGTGACATTTAGTTTCTTAAATCGCACATAACTCGCTGGGGTTTGAACCCGGACCGCTCGAGTGAGAGGCGAGTTCGATAGCCACTGAGCTGTCACCGCTGTGATGTCACCGATATTTATTTTTACATTCACTACAAATGTAACGTCAGTTTGTAAGAAAAATATGACTGGTTGATAGGTACATCGACCTCTCCCTCATAAAGGGTCAATAGACCTCTGCAGTTTTCGTCTCGTCTCAACGTATACTGATGAAGCTAACAACAATAATCTGATCAATACGCAATAAAATACAACAACAAGGATATCAGTATTCCATAGAGCGTTATCTTAATACGCCACTACACTGACTCGGAGAGTAGAGTAATATAACGAGTAAAACCACGCTCAGCATGAGAGCCCAGTGTTTATCTAGACGAGACCACAGAATACATAATAGTACAAGACGACACCAGAATGATCTGAGTAAGTTTGAGTACATACCAGGCCGCCTGTATTATTACACTAATCTTCACCGTTTCTTCCAACACATTATTCTTAACTTAAAGTTTTAATGTTCGGTATTATGTCCGACACCAAAAAGGAGATGGCGAGATATTTTCACCCAAAGAGCAGGAAAGTATTGGATGACTGCAGCAAGAAAAAGAGCAGAATGGAGAGGTTTAGGGGAGGCCTTCGCCACCGAGGCGACTACTGCGAGTTATTTGTAGTTTGTAGTAGAAATAAAAAGGCTATTGTAGTAGAAATAAAAAGTTTATTATTATTATGTCCGACAATTGTATGCGTATATTTGGGATAGCATCCAATCTTGATCTGTATTTTTTTTGTATAATAGCTGAAGCTGAAAAGCCTGTATTACAACGATACGTACGGAATAATTTTGACGGAACCCTGATGATTATTCTACTGAACCCATTTTGGGAATCCCTGCTCTAGATCACCCTTACCTGTGGGATGAGCATAGCTGTACCAGGAACGGTCCATGTATCAAATAATAATATCTAATTTCATTCTCCTAACGAAACTACCGGTGGCTAGGTAAGTATAGGATTTTCTGTACAAAATGGACATACCTACCTAATTAGTAGACTTCAATAAAGTACCCAGGAATTTTTAATAAAGGTGCTCACTTTATTGGGTTGTCGTCATTAGAAGTCAGTTATTATTATCCTTTGTAGAGCGAAGCGATGCTTTTGCATAACTTGAACATTGCAATGTAACTTTATTTAGGCGCTAAAATATTATCATCCTTTTCAAAATGTACACAATGTAGTCTGGCTAACTTAAAGAGGTAGTTTTTTCATAATTATTATGCGTGTGTCAAATATTACCCCCTCTGTCTAATTTAAGAGGTCGTTTTCTCATAATTATAATGCGTATGACAAATAATACCTACCCCCTCTGTCTTATATAAGCGGTAGTTTTTGTATAATTATTATGCGTGTAGTGCTCCGTGTCACCCTTGTCATAAAGGGTACGTTAATTGGCTCGTTACCACACCAGTGCGTCAGCAAACGTCCGTTCTCGCCCGTGGCTAATACGTGACTCCTTACGTCACTCCCGTGTGCTCGAGACAAACGTCATGTTTAACAGATTATATATAGATCGCATACACTACATCCCTTCCTTATTATAAATTTAATAATCGAGAACATAGTCCACATTAAGATAGCAAACGAGCTCGCAGCACCACCCATCCATTTGTTAATTAAATTAATTTTTTTTTTTTTTCAAAGTTCACTAACATTGCAATTGGAGAATTAAATATTTCAATCTTGCTTACATATGAAATGCATGCTTCTATGTATTTTCATTCTAAGATGAGTTACCTTCTGGTACTGTATACGTAACCATAATTATTTGTCTAATTAACACCAAATGTACGCTTTCAAACGTAAGATTTAGAAAAATAAGCAAAATTTGTTTGTGAACGCCGTGCCCGCCGCGAGCACGTTCACTCCTGAAGATGATCATCACAAGAGACCGAAACCAGTCGGACCATTCTCGACTCAAACCACACGTGAGTAAGCCGGTAACTTCAACCATGAATATAGACACTCACGAATCGTTCAGTAATAAAATTTGTTTCGTTTACAACTGACGTTGGGCTTATACCGGCTGATAGCGTGTACGCAATGGTCTCGCTTATCTTTTTCGCTCTAATATGGGTATCTATGTTATTTTTCTTTCGCATTGCCAATCTATTAAGTATTATAAACCTATGAAGGACACCAGTTGATCAGATCGTTAGTAACAGTCCAGCCAGCAACCGTCAGCAAGTCGCTTCATGTCAGACATAAACACGACACGCGCCGCGTTTGATGCGTTGGTGGCGTATTTGTAATATAATGAGTATTGTTTTTTGGATTAGTCATCAACGGATATCATATACTATATAGTCGCAATTGCAGTCAGTAGGAAGTACTAGGTTTCTAGTTGTGTTTTCACAAAGCCTAAGATTGTATTCGATCTTGTAAACTGGCATGTTACACCATCCGGATGTCGATACTATATATTCAAGCATGTTTTTAAAATGTCCATACATGCATATGAGACTCCGACACCCATAGCACAGGTCAGTACCCAGTTTAGGGTCCATGATTTTTATTTATTTTTTATTTAATAAAGTATCGCTCTAAAAATCCATATGTAGATCTCGTAGATTTATGAAACAACTAGAAATAAATGAGCTAGGTACCTATCTCACGACGAGTAAGTACATTCCTTACTACTACATCCATCCTTCAAAAGTGTTGGATACTCGGCGTGCCGTTTTCTATCACCATTACAATGGCCCTATCCCAATACATAAGTCACAAAAAGGTATTGAGTAAAGAAAAATATCAGTATAAAATAGACATTAATTGATACGGACATAGGCCTTTCCCAAAATGCAGGCCTCCAAAGCAATGCCTACGGAATGTGTATTAGAATTTATAATAAGATATCCGAACCTATACAAAACTTGTTGATTTTTTTTTTTTTTTGACAGCATAATCTAAGTGACCCATTAATTTACCTACTATGACATTTGCATACCACAAAGTGGTAAGAGTGAGGGACTACCTTTAATTGTAGCATCAAATTGTGCTACTTAAAATATGGAACGTACTTACAGCAAAGCAGCGTAGTTTCCGACACATAGCATAGGTACCGACAACCTTACCCTTCGACGGCTGAGCAACCATACCCTTCGTTGGCCGCGTTTGGCTTTTTATAGGCACGGTCGGGTAGTTGACCGCTTAGTGAGGGTCGATCGTGCACCGTCCTCGGCTGCACCTTGGACTTTTTCAGGATGTAACTTTTCTTTAGTAGGTAGGCATTATCCAATCATTTGTAACCACTGGCTGTTGCAGCTGTCACCGTAGCACCGCGACCGCCTAGCGCACCTGTAACACGACGCATCAAATGCGCCCGTCCGACGATGCATCTTGTGCAGACACGGGTATTCCCATTACAAGTGCTATATCCGATCTAGGCTTAAGAGTACGTACGCGGCGCCAGCATGGTATGCTCTGGCGGCGCCACGCAGCGCAAGCGTCTCCAGGCCCAGCCTCGCCCTGCGAGAAATCACAGGAGCGGGGCGCAACGTCCGGAACGCGGTGATAGCGCGCGACAGCAGGCTGGACGTGTTATGTATAACCGCGCCGACAATGGGCCACATCCTCACCTAAGAGGGACAGCGCCGCTGCACGCGCGCAACCCTGAAGGCCGACCGCTACATAGAGAGCTGTTGGACCTTCTTCCCTCCGACCATCTAGGGGGAATTCGTGACATACGGCTAGTCGCGTGCGCGACGTACGACTGGCTCAACAGCGGGGAAGTCACCAACGGGGTTTACCCCTGGAGCAATTTCCCGGATAGAGGGGATCTCCCCTTATTCCGAATTCCCTCAGCGCAGGAGTGCCTACAGCGCCGCGCAAGAGGAGGAAAGGTGACAGACCTGTCTGGTATTCCCACTACGAATCCTGTGCAAAAGGGAAATAACCTGGTGACCATCATCTTTTCCATTGCTTAAATCTTAAAGCAACTGTAGCGTTGTCTCCTTCGAAATTCAGCTTTTCCGGAGCTGGCAATAAGTTTGTAATTTTCGTGGTAGGTAGATATGGGGCGACCTAGAACTGAAGTAAATCTTGGTAACTACAAGTTTACAGTATATTATTAATTCATCCCCACATCTACATACAGTCAACTAGTATCATAATGCATTTACTGCCTGATACGCAATCACGTACGATTTACAATTTCATGTAGGTTCGCACTACCTAAACACATGATCACATACGATTTACAATTTCATGTAGGTTCGCACTACCTGAACACACGATCACGTACGATTTTCAATTTCATGTAGGTTCGCACTACCTAAACACACGATCACGTACGATTTTCAATTTCATGTAGGTTCGCACTACCTAAACACACGATCACGCACGATTCACAATTTCATGTAGGTTCGTACTACCAGTTACACACGATCACGCACGATTCACAATTTCATGTAGGTTCGTACTACCAGTTACACACGATCACGCACGATTTATAGGTTCGTACTACCTAACACACGATCACGCACGATTTACAATTTCATGTAGGTTCGTACTACCAGTTACACACGATCACGCACGATTCACAATTTCATGTAGGTTCGTACTACCAGTTACACACGATCACGCACGATTCACAATTTCATGTAGGTTCGTACTACCAGTTACACACGATCACGCACGATTCACAATTTCATGTAGGTTCGTACGACCAGTTACACACGATCACGCACGATTCACAATTTCATGTAGGTTCGTACTACCAGTTACACACGATCACGCACGATTCACAATTTCATGTAGGTTCGTACGACCAGTTACACACGATCACGCACGATTCACAATTTCATGTAGGTTCGTACTACCAGTTACACACGATCACGCACGATTCACAATTTCATGTAGGTTCGTACTACCAGTTACACACGATCACGCACGATTCACAATTTCATGTAGGTTCGTACTACCAGTTACACACGATCACGCACGATTCACAATTTCATGTAGGTTCGTACTACCAGTTACACACGATCACGCACGATTCACAATTTCATGTAGGTTCGTACGACCAGTTACACACGATCACGCACGATTCACAATTTCATGTAGGTTCGTACTACCAGTTACACACGATCACGCACGATTCACAATTTCATGTAGGTTCGTACGACCAGTTACACACGATCACGCACGATTCACAATTTCATGTAGGTTCGTACTACCAGTTACACACGATCACGCACGATTCACAATTTCATGTAGGTTCGTACTACCAGTTACACACGATCACGCACGATTTATAGGTTCGTACTACCTAACATATTCTTGCTATCTGCGAAAACTATTGATGATAGAATAAAAATTAAATAATGTACTACGACTTTGCAGACACCTCATTATTTACAAAAGTGTCGCGATACCATATATCCAACTACTGTAGTTATGCCACTATAACAACTTTTTTACATTTTAAAAGTTGATATAATTTGCTCAATATAATCAAACCACATTATTCATACCTCTGTATCAGTCCTTATCGCATTAAATGATATTTTATTAAAGACCGTTTCAATACCCGTAAAATACAAATTGTTAAAATCGGAAATTCCATTCAAAACATACCAATAACGAATTTAAAATGTCCGTCTAAGGAAAATAATGCATTTATAAAATAAAGCGGTGTGGGTGGCCCCGCGCAGCGTAGTCTCAGATATATTACTTAAAGGATGAATAGAATTGATGAATTGCTTCATATTAGCAACAAATGTTTGCAGTCGAATTAATTAATAGAAACATAGGATATGTAGGTACCCTTCATCTCGATGATCCCCGAAGAGTATCTGTATCCATGTTACATGTCACACATGTCCACAATACAGATTAAAATCTTTTCGTTTTACACCCATATGAGCAATTCTTCAGGTAGGCAATCCATTTCACACAGTACAGATTAAAATCTATACGTTTTATCCCTTTAAGAACAATCCTTCAGGTAGGTGTAAGTACCTGGTTATGAGTTTATGATACAATTTATTTATTTATGATTTTGTTATCACTGAAATAAGAGCCTTTATCATCTTGTCTACTTGAAACTTATATAATAATAATATAACTTAATATAATATGCCTTGGCCAAAGGCAACGAGTTTTTTGTAGTAACTTACATAAAAAATGCTGTAAATTCAATCTATTTATAAAGCGTATTTTTTATTATGTATTGGAATGAAATACAACACAGGTAATACAACAAAGAGCCTACCTACTCTTTTTGAAATTCATAGGTATTTGTGAAATTTAAATTTTTATTATAACTAGGTAAATATAAATAAAATTTTATTTTTGAAATTAAAAGTATTTGTGAAATTTGTGTAACGAAAATTGTAATTATTGTGCTTGTATTATTTTTCATGGAAATAAAGGGCTATTTTATTTTTTATTTTTATAATATAATATGCATGTTCTCTGTGTAAGTTGTGCTTCCTTGTAAGTGACATTTTCACTCTGGCACACAACACCATTTAATGCATTGAGATAAATATACTAGAGAAGCAAACCTCATCAGAATGCCTCAAATATAGCGTAACCACTTTTTAAACGCGACGACGTAGCTTTGAAATCACTAAACATTTGAATGTAAACATATACAGGGTTATTGGTAATTCGACGTATTCCTGTTAGGAGGTGATAGGGGTGACTATTTCTGATAATATTAACCCCCATATGCATTATGCAAAAGTGAACCATTTTCGAGATATCAAGCTTTTTAGCTTTTTTCAAAATAAGTCGAAAATGCAACATCAATCATTTATTTAAAAAAAAGTATCAGTTTAAATCTATTTTTTTCTTTTTATTTATAAAAACGAGTAAACAATGGTTATTTATCAATATTAAAACAACAATTATCGGTTCAACTTTAAAAATGCGAGACTATTAACGAAATTACTTCAATATTTTTTGAGATTGTTGTCCACTAAAATGCCTTAAAAACAAAAAAAACTTATATCAAACTTGGCTTGCAGATTATATTAAAAACATACCCGTTTTCTTAGCTTTCCAACAAGGTATAACAACTATGAACTTATTTTAAAAAAACTGAAAAATAACGATCACAAAGGAAGCAGGCGGAAATTTGTATTCGAACTTAACTTAAGGTCGTTCTTTAAAATTTACAAAAAATTAATTAAATACAATGCCCAATGTAAATAAAACAAAAAAATATAAATTTAAAATTAAAAAAAATTCGTAAGCAAGCAAAATTGGTTCATCGATAAATTCTTGCACATATCCTCTTTGTAATTAACAACATGGACTGAGGGTCTTCCGGCATTAACCAGGACCAATTCCGTGGCCTACGATGAGTCCGGTATTAACGCCGGTTGATTTCTATGTCTGGGGTCACATGAAATCCCTAGTTTACGTTGACGTCTCGCCTGTGTCATAATTAATTGTTATTATTAGAATAAAACAAATATTTATTTTGCTTTGCAAACAAAAATTAATACAAAAAAAATATATTTCGAATTATTACTAAACTTTTACCGGTTCTTAATTTAATTTTAAATTTATATTTTTTTGTTTTATTTACATTGGGCATTGTATTTAATTAATTTTTTGTAAATTTTAAAGAACGACCTTAAATTAAGTTCGAATACAAATTTCCGCCTGCTTCCTTTGTGATCGTTATTTTTCAGTTTTTTTAAAATAAGTTCAAAGTTGTTATACCTTGTTGGAAAGCTAAGAAAACGGGTATGTTTTTAAAATAATCTGCAAGCCAAGTTTTATATAAGTTTTTTTTGTTTTTAAGGCATTTTAGTGGACAACAATCTCAAAAAATATTGAAGTAATTTCGTTAATCGTCTCGCATTTTTAAAGTTGAACCGATAATTGTTGTTTTAATATTGATAAATAACCATTGCTTACTCGTTTTTATAAATTAAAAGAAAAAAATAGATTTAAATTGATACTTTTTTTTTAATAAATGATTGATGTTGCATTTTGGACTTATTTTGAAAAAAGCTAAAAAGCTTGATATCTCGAAAATGGTTCACTTTTGCATAATGCATATGGGGGTTAAAATTATCAGAAATAGTCACTCCTATCACCTCCTGACGGGAATACGTCGAATTACCAATAACCCTGTATATGTCTCACTTACACAAGTCACAATAACAATACCGTCGCGTAGATTAGACAAAGATCGCAATATTAACATGCAATTACGGGAATCGGCGCGACAGGGTTGCCTACCCACGCGAAATTTTACCCAATTTTTTTAAGCCATAGAAAAGTTTTAATACTAAATTAAATTAACTTTAAAATATTTGAATTACATATGTAAATAGAATTTTGATGATCTGAAATTAATGAAATCATACTCCGCTTTATAACATAAGTTTTGTATACAATTGCCTTTTAGACTCTTTTTTGTAAGTTTGAGTAAATAATTTCCTTTCGTAATACAATCTTATTTTAAAATATTTGCAAATTATGGAATCTATACTAATATTATAAAGAGGAAACATTTGTTTGTAATGTTAAAACACAGAAACTACTGGACTGATTTCAAAAAATCTTTCACCATTAGAAAGCTGCATCTTTACGTTCTGACATAGGCTATATAATAATATTATACATTTGTGTTTTTGAATGTATGTTTGTAATGTTTTCACACAAAAACTGCTGGACCGATTTCGAAAATTCATTCACCATTAAAAAGCTGCACTTTCACTGAGTAACATAAATTACATTAAAAAAAAAATAGGGATCCTTAATAAAAATGCAATAATATTACCCAAGGTGTGAAAATTACCTAAAATATTCTTTACATCGCGTGCGCTGCGAAAACTATTGATGATAGAATAAAATAATGTACTACGACTTCGCAGATCACATCATTATTTAAAAAGTCGCGATACAATATGTCCAACTACTGTAGTTATTCCACTATAACTACTTTTTTACATTTTAAAAGTTGATAACAGTGCCGACAATAATCAAACCATTATTATTCATAACTTTGAATTAATCCTTATCCCATTAAATATTATTATATTAAAGACCGTTTCAATACCTGTTAAATACTTATTAAATTATTAAAATCCGTATAACGAATAAAAAGATATAACGAATTTAAAATGTCAATCTAAAGAAAATAATGCAATAATAAAATAATACGGTGTGGGTGGCGCCGCGCAGCGTAGTCTTAGATATATTACTTAAAAGATGAATAGAATTGATGAATTGCTTCATATTAGCAACAAATGTTTACAGTTGAATTAATTAATTAAAATGTAGGATATGTAGGTACTTTTCATCTCGGAGGGTGGCAACTAGGTGTAAACGAAACTATTGTTATGTCTAATTCCACGCGAGCGAAGCTGCGGGCGTCCACTAGTTTGCCACCACTAAAAGGGAATGATCAACTAGTATTGAGGATATGTGATCTCCCGGGTGTATCGCAAATTCTTTTAATATTTTGTGAGTAGCCAGTCTGTCTCTTTTCTCAATAATCGAATTATTTCCACCCACTTATCACGGCGTGCTGCATCTCTGTACACTGCAACGTTGTTATTATTAAAAAAAAAATATATTCACTTATTCCATAATTTAAAATTCTCCCAGAATTGTGGGGATCTAAAACTAAGTTTTTAGTGGTCACACTGAACCTATATTTCAAAATTTTACAATTTATTTATTTTATTGCGTTTTTACGTTGATGTAAACACAGAAATAATATAATTACGTGTGGAAAGTAATTCTAGTGGACTTATTAAGTTTTTGTGATCTTGAACCGCACATTTACACTGTGCATTTGCCCATTTCGAAAATATTTTCTGTCAGTTCAACTCGGCCGGCGTCACACAGAGCACTGAACTGACGTTAGCTACGCATACGCCAGTTGGCGTATGGCCTGTGGCAAGGCATAAGCGCGGTGATTGCTAATCTAGTGGTAACATATATATCAATGATTTAATGTAATTCGTATAATAATCTGTGAAATGTTGTTGGGATGCCTTAACTCTAATAATTAAATAAATACAAGAAATCAACCTATCTAGGTCAATACTTAGTACCGTTAGGTATGGCTTATTAAATTACCAGCTTTAGTTGTAATTCATTAAAATTATTGATTACTAAAGTCATAGCCTCGAATAAATAATAGCATAACTAGTGTTGCCGCTGTTGTTCCGGTATAATATTACTCAAAACAATATAAAACCACCACACAGTTTACGGTAAGTAGTTGTAATGTATTGGAAAACAATGGCGGTTACATACATGTTACGTACGGACAATTCGATTGGTCGCGTAGCGGTCCCACGAACAAGACATTCCGTGCCTAACATTGGACGGGTCTCTCACCACTCTAGATTTAGTTTAGTAATAAGTTAAAATGTAATTTTCTATTGAAGAAAATTAAATAGTTTATAGAACTTAACGTCTCGACCACCTAATTTCACCCTGCCGCCGATATGTAACTTACATACCTACACGATACATAATTCTAAGTGTTCACTGAGTGCGATGCGTTATAGTGAAGAGTAGGACGCGAATCATACATGAGTTTGTAAGAGTAGCCTATTTTTTTTTTTGTAATGAGCGCGCACAATGTCCCACCTCAAATGAGGCGAAGTGTATATTGTTCGTCGCGATACATTTGAAGTACTGACTAGAACAACTAGGAATTCGAACTCAATTTTATGAATAATAAAAACTGTAATAAATTGTTTACAATAATCTGCCGCGATACCTGCCTACCGCATAGCAATGCCGCGACACGATGATTAGGTAATCGGGATCCTTATGGACAGAGGTATGTATATTTATTTTATGTTGATCCATCAGTAATTTAACAATCAATCCTAAAGTAATAAACATCCAATGCATAAAGTTCTTAGACCATCCAATTTTATTTATGTACCTACATACTTATTCAACCTTCCTCTCTTCGTACTTCGAAAAAATATTTTTAATATTTTTAATTTACCACTAACCTTTTATTCTCGTCGCCATATGTAGTGCTCCGTGTCACCCTTGTCATAAAGGGTACGTTAATTGGCTCGTTACCACACCAGTGCGTCAGCAAACGTCCGTTCTCGCCCGTGGCTAATACGTGACTCCTTACGTCACTCCCGTGTGCTCGAGACAAACGTCATGTTTAACAGATTATATATAGATCGCATACACTACAATGCGTATGACAAATAATACAATAAAGCGTTGCAAATGTTCAAAAGCTTTAATATCAAACTTTATAAAAACTAGTCACATGATAAATTGACGAGTAGATGCCTAACTAATAGCACGGACTACATACAAAGAAATACATAAAAAAATATTACATACATGTCTACTTACTATACATTCTTAAAATGTAAGAAATTTCAAAATATCAGCAAAGTAATTAATTATATAACATCTGTTTCTTAAAATGTATACCTATAGCAAACATCGGATTAAATTTACAGTAGGTAAGTAGAAAAAAAAAGAGAATTAATTTCTACATCCAAATGTTTTTTTTTCAAATGTCGAGAGTGCTAGTTGGTTAGGTACCTCTGTACCTAGCTCAAATTATAAATTTTTTTAAATAGGTTCTGAAAAAGCCCATAGAAGTAATCATCGCGAAAAAAAACCCTTCAATTTTATTCCGCAGCTTTCGTTCGTTGTGCTTCATCATCACCCTATTTATCATCAATAACAACTTATAGTCCGTCCACTAATTAAGGAAAATAATTAGAGGATTATATATATTTTAAGCCTCATAAGTCCGCGTGGGTTTGGCGGACTTTGTTCCAAAACCCGCGCGTGCGTTGCCCGGGTGCTGAAATATGGGCGTGGCCTCTGGTGGCGCGACGTGGCGTGAGGGCTCTCGTCCAATCACAGCGTTTTTACAGCTTAGCGATAGTTCGGAGAAATGTTTAGCGTTTTTTTTTATAGTAGACGGACAAACAGACATACCTGGTGGTAAGTGGTCACCGTCGTCTATGGACACGTGCGACACCAGGGGTAACACAGGTGCGTTGCCTGCCTTGAAGGAAGGGTTTCACACTCTTTTTGAAGCGCTCCAGCGTCGTCGTCAGTCGGAAGCTGTTTAGCAGTATACCTACTGTTCGTAAACTATTTGTATAAAACTAATATGTTTAGTTTTATCCTGTATTCCAGGATAACTTCCTTACTTTTCGGGATGAATAGAAAATAAATCTGTCTCAGGGATTCAGTGCATGTTTCGATAATCGATCAATCGCACATAGTTTCAGACAGTAAATTTGAAAAAAAAAAAAAAATGGAATCTGTATTGATTACTTATCATACCCTTATTAGTTATTTTTTAAAAGTTTTATTCAATGTACAGACGCGGACTATTCCAGAGTATACGCGGAGTTTTACTCTATGTTGTAGATTATTGAGTTATCAGTTCAATCAAGATTGTAAAATTCTTACTAGGCGATCTGGTTTGGAAGCTCGATCTTGCTGACCTGAGGCACAGTATAATTATATATACACTTTTTAATTTTACCATATGGGAAAAATAAAAATTGCCTCAGTCCAGTAGATCCCTAACTAATAGTGCTACTTCTGAACTATTACACATTTATTTTGTAGGACATTTGCCTCAACTACTAGATAATGTTTCTGTAGTCTGTACAAAAATGGTCAGAAGGTATCGAATATTTGCCGCCCGTCTAATTTTCATTGACTGCCTACCTATGTCACTTATTAAATATAATATAGGAACTCACCTGCTGTGTAAATTACACAATATCGATAAAATCTTGCTGCTGACTCCATAAAATTGATACCCATTTCATTAATAATAAAAATAAATGGTACAGGCGGTATTTACAAAATTTGTAAAAAAACTTGTAAATTGCGTTTTATTTACATAAGTTAGTTTAATTATACTGGAAAACATACATACAAACACATCAAAAGCTAAGGATAATTCACTGTTTTATGTGGCACGATTATTTTCGAAGTTTTTCACAAGATTTTTCATGGAAAATTTAAAATGGAGACGTCAAAATTTGAAAAATCACTGAAATTTCATATTTGCATTATCATTTTAAGTGAATTAGCCGCACCCATGGTGTTTTATGGTTTCTATTGAATGGTTAATTTCCCATAAAATGGCAGGCTGATATTGTGCAATACACAATAAGATTTCCGAGTTCACATTTCACAACATCAATTTTAGGTTTCCAAAATGTTCTTACAAACAAAAAATGTTCCTGTTCTAAACTCCGTTACATTAGGTTTATGCACTAGGAATATTCTTTCTCTCTCTTCTTCTGCGAGATCATCTCAGCTTCCTCTATGGTGTCAGGTAGAGCCATGTTGATTGTCTCTGGTAGCGTGAAGACCAAGACACTGGCCACTAGAGCCAGGGTCCCGAAGAAAATCGCCGGCAGGTTGTCGTAGTACAAAGCCTGTGGAAACAGAGATTTACTTATTTATAAAGAAACAAAATACTTGTTGAGTCTTGGAAAATGGAATAGTGAGTAAAGTTTTTTTTTTAAATTAACAGTCATATAGTTTGGTGATTGAAGTTCACATACAGAGTACTAATAGGTATGTAACTAATTGGGGCTCCTATTTTTTTTAAATTTTCAAGTAATTTATTCAAAGGTTCTAGTTAAAATTTGATCTGTTAAAATTCTTTATTGTTTTTTTTTAAATCGTTCTTTACAGTACATTTACGTTTTGATTTCAAACGAATTAAAGTTAATAAATTTACTTAAGTATTAATCATTTTAAATTGACAACATTACAAAACTAGGGATAGGTTTGTAAATTTTTGTCAGGTATTTCTAAGGTCGAATTGAAGGCATAGTACACCACTGACATAAAACTTTAAATATGTATGCGCCTGACAAATGTATTTATGCAAATCATGTTTTACGCGCGTCACTCAGACGATTGTTAAAGTAGGAATAATAAGCTTGCAATTTACTGCAGTTATAAAGTCACTACACCAATAATAATAATATGATGACCCTCTTTTACAGTGCCATCCCAGCTACTAAGTACTAGGAGATCACAAGTCTAGCAGCATCTTCTACTTCAAATGTTTATTTTATTCTATTAATTTATTTCATAAATGACCGCGATAATTTCATGTCACCATCAATATCCATCCATGTGGTTTTTATTAATCTGGTTTACTCCCCACTATCGTTGCATTGCAGATAATTTGGAAGATCCTCTGCGTATAAAAAACAATATAGATAAATCCAGGGGATGCACCACATAAAGGTATTGGTCTAATTTGTTAAGACAGATATCAGTACACCTGTATCTTCTCAGATCCGCTTAGAAGTTCAGTAAGCAGCAGATTTTTCGATGGTGAGGAGACTAGAAGGAGGAGAATTGGTAGCCATCCATCATTGAGGAAACGATGTTAACCGGCGTTAATTCAACAATCCACTTGGCGGGACATGTCCTTACGACAAATATGCGGATAAGAACAGTTATCTAGAAATAGAGCTGACAGCCTGTCGGAACAATTACCTCAATCATAACTACGACGATAGTGGAAAATTCTCAGTTTAACGAACTGAAAGTTAGTCAAATAACATGTCTACTTACGCGGTGGTTGGTCGCTAAATATGATTAATAGGTAAACCTCTTCATAATTTGATGTGCTAAATCGAATTTGATGCCCATGGCTTACGATCAGGGTTAGTTACAAGCGAGTTGCCGGTTTAAAAATAGGCCACCTAAAATTTAAAACATATGCATTACGAGTACCCTTTGCATCTGCATCATCTGCAATAGGTGGCAGGAGTCATATTTTGTTTCCGTATTGTTGTGACCGTGACATGAAGTTTTGTATTGCCTTGCTTTGTGGGAAACATCTCCGACAAGTATAGTGGTAGAGGCTCACCAGCAGCGGCGTGAGCGGCGCCAGCGTGGAGCCGACGCGGCCCAGCGAGGAGCAGACGGCCAGCAGCGACTGGCGCGCGCTGGTGGGGAACACCTCCGACACGTAGATGTACACCGTGCTGTACGCCACCGTTATCGAGAACTTGCCCGACAGGTACAGGAAAAGCGCCCACCATTTCTGATCTGCAAGGTATCAGAATTATAAAGATATGTACCAGCTTTCCCGCGGCTCCGTCCGCGTCAAATCGTTGTCCATGCAGAATTACCTGTACCTACCATCGAGGGATGGTTTAAAATATTAGGTATAAGTATAGAATTTATCAACGGCAAGCTACACCAAAGATTACCACTTGTTATTAAATCTAGCTTCATTCGCGGTTCGGCCGATCATAAACTGGCAAAGCCATCGTCGCTTAAAAAATTATGGATAGTCAATTGTCGTTTAAAAATCGAACGATTATTTCAGTGTTTTGTCCATTTCACGGGAATATTGCAATTTTCCGGGATGAAAAGTAACAAATGTTACTCTCGACGCCGCGCACTATACGAGTATTACGGCCTGTTTCAATAAGTAAAGTAATAACTAAAGTGGTAGTAATAATACAAAGGATGGCGTCAAGAATCTGACAGTGAATTTGTTAAAGAAGATTGAGATTTGCTTAATTCTTATCCATAGTTTCTTCTCTGTCTTGATAGTAAGTTCATAAAAGAAAATAATATAGAAAGTTTACTGTGTTGACAAAGCTATAGTTCATTCTTGCTTCACCATATCAATGATATTGCAGCAAATCTTGACGCAACCTAAAGCAGCAAAAATAATTATAAGTAAAATATAACCAGATACTAGTTTAAAAATCTTTACAGCTCAGAAAATCAAGACTCGATTCCTCGGAGACTCGACATGCACGCCTTGTTTCGCAATTCAAGTAGAAAATTATAGAAGACTATTGGCTATCGTAGAGCTTGAGTACCTGAGCGTATCAGCTAAGTGGTACACCGGGGTAAGACTGGAAATATCTTGTGTTGAGGTCGGTTAGCGAAAATGGTACGTGAATAATATTCCAAAATAGTTTAAATTGCAGGATTTAAATGATCCGTGTTGTGTAAACTACTAATTCAAAACTTTTTGAGTTTTGGCTGATAGATTAGTTCTAACAAAATTGTAAATATAAAAGATTAAGTAGGTACCTAGATAAATTTTTTTTTCATTATATGGTATCTTGGTGCTTAATGAACGACATAACATTTTTTATCTACCGCCGCTTCACAAAGTTGATGCTACCGAGAAGAACACTGCAAGAAACTCGGTACTTACTCTTTTACTCTATTAGGGTATAATTATGATTATTATTTATGATTAATGAGATGTAAGGCCAAATAATTATTTCAGAAAATAAAAATGAATCGTAATTCCCACTGCGGCATCTATCCCGATTTTACCCAACATTAAATAGTACGTGTTAATATAACTATTGAATGAGGTACGATAAAATATTGAAACTACAAAATTGTTTCTGAGCTGTTCGCAAAAACGTATTTACGTATAACGTAAAACGTATAAACGGTTTTAGATGTATGTAAACAAACTGTTCACTCGTCTTGCATGTGTCCACCACACGCAACACGGGAATCCGCTGGTGAACAGACACACATGGTGTTACTATGAAGTATTGCACTAAATATTCTAGATGATGACCATTCTATTTCAGATTCGTTTCGTGGCATTTAATCAACTGCTGCAAAATCGTACTGGAACTTCAAGCCGAGCGGTTCATTCATTTATTCATGCAATGTTTCTTAAACACCAGTCTGCGGTGGGGACGCAGTCTCCTCTACTCGAAACATTCACACAGTTCCAATTGCGGTTGCATTTAAGAGATCGATGTGTAATACAGGTGCTCTATTACAAACTATTATTAATGGCATCACACCCATTATAACACTCATCATCTAGTGTTAATAAGCTACCAAAGACAAATCTGCGGGAGGTCTAGCTAGAGTATACTCCACTACGCTGCTCCAATGTGGATTGGTGGAGGGGTTACTGGGCAAACCAGTGTCGAATGTTCTCAAATCACCCGAAGGTCTTCGGTAAGGATTAACGATTGTTTTCACCATTGAAAACCACTGAGACCGACGGCTTAACGTGCCCTCCGAAACACGGTATCAGTGTGGTGTACATATACGACTGCCAACCCGCTCCCCACGCGGCTGACTAAAGGTGTATTAATTTCGACTTTTCGCGCATTCGTGGTCAAAGCTAGACATTAATGCCGGTCCGTATACCTGGTCCTAGTCGTAGTCTCACCTTGTACTGTCAAGGAACTCGACCCCAGAAAGGCACCCTATGATTTTACCAAGCGATCTGCCTTTGGGATCAGTTTTGATTTAATTCCATTGGAGGCTAGCTACAATCGATCTACTGAGCTTGCAGTGGGTAGCTTATTCAAATAATAATAGATATTAATGACCGCATCCGGCGTTCGGGCGATCACATACGATCGACGTGACCCGTAGGACTGTGAGCGCTTCATCGATAAGAGCCCTAGGGCTTGGGCAGCGGTTCACAAACATGGGCTGCACTGCAATATACGTAATTCAGAAGCGTTCAATCTATCATCTACGAGTATTATAGTATTTATCTATCGTTCATTCACGTTGCAAGGAGTATTATCAGTGCTAGTCTTGATAAAAACAGTGAAGATAAAGTAGACAGAGTACACACTACAAGAGAAGTGAGTACTAGGATTGGCATTAATAGTGCATTTAAACAGTGGACCAGTAGTATCAAATCCGCTTAACTTGAATATTCCATTAATTCAGGCTGCTACGCAAACAGTGATCGCTAAATAAATCTTTGTTAATTGTTTTGGGGGATTATCAATCATTTTTATGTTTCTAGTCCTTGTATTTATTGTTACAGTCATTTACGACAGCTTGTGAGTTATGTGCCTATTAATTATCTTGGAAACAACCCATTAGTGGTCCACAGGGCACGGGTCCGTATTACTACATAACAACTGAAGGCCTTTGTAACCAAGACGATATTAGAACGGTTACGGCGAAGCGCGCACGATCGGCGTAAAAAATTACAAAATTCATTTAATTTTATTTATAACAGATTTATGGTAATAAACAACTAACAATAGTTTTTGGTAAATAATTCATATTTGACTCTTTTATTTTGGTTGCTCCGCAATTTTATTAATCGTTTATAGACTTAACTATGGTATGTACCTAAATAAATAAATAAATAAATATCTTGGACATTCTCACACACGGCCATCTGACCCCAAAGTAGGCGCGAGCCTGTGTTATGGGTGTCAGAGACTGATATACATACATAGATATTTTTAAATACATACTTAAATAGATAATATTGACATCCAGACACAGAACAAATACAAGTGTTCGTCACACGAATATTTGTCCTGAGTGGGATTCGAACCCACGACCTTTGGCGCAACAGACAGGGTCACTACCGATTGCGCCAACGGGCCTGTCAATATTTGTCCTGAGTGGGATATACACATAATAAATAACACAAATAATTGGTATTGTAAAAATCAGTGGTCCTACGTGGACGGTTCTCTCCTCTCGAATGGTTCGCTGCGACCCATAGACGTCCCACTGCACGGGTGCTGGATGTCTAAAGCATACTCCAACACGCTGCTCCAATGCAGATTGGTGGAGGGGTTAGTGGCCCAACCCAGTGTCGAATGTTCTCAAGCCACCCGAAAGTCTTCGACAAGGCGTAACGACTGTTTCCAGCATAGAAAACAACCGGGACTGACGGTTTTACGTGCTCTCCACAAACCGATCGCACCCTTCGTTGCTTAACTCTTTCGATCGCATTGAATCGGCGCGAGCCATTGGGCTATGGACGCTACGAATGCTTACAAACTAGAAACTCTAGGGTGGCAGCGCCCTAATCACTGGATCTTGCAGAAACTTGTTAGAACTATCCATCTAGATAGATGTTCCCAAATTTAGTTGACAAGGACAAACACTCGCAATCCTAGATCTCGGGCCCTTGACGCGATTAAGCACGAACAAAAGACGAGTTTGATAATCCCCAAAACAGTTTACGGTAAATTGAATTCGCATGAGTTGCGCGATCCCTGTTTATTCTACGGTCACTGTTTGCAAGCAAAAATGTATGAGAACTGAATGAGCTAGGATTTTTTTGCTGAACATACATTGCTGAGATGAGCTAAATAAGGATCACTCTATAAGAGAATTTAAGAATTCAATGTTTTAATTAATGAGTACATTATAATTGAATCTAAGTTTCACCCCAAAATGCTTTCAATTATGTTTGTTCAAAAAAAAATTGACTGTGATTCAAAAAAAGGTATGACACTCAAATCTACTCTTCTATTACTAGATCATAACTGTTGACTTACCCTTTGGCAGGAACGATAAACTTATACACAAACAGGCGCTAAGAACGTATGTATTCACTAACACTCTTTTCCTTCCAAATCTGTCCAACACTAGCAAGCACACGAAATTCGCCGGTATTTCCACGAATACTACCAGCATAAAGTTCACATATTTATTCCCTGCTAATGACACTGAGTTTATCGATAGTCCATAATACACAAACGTACATGTTATCCACAGAAACGAACACACTAACACTCTGTTCCTTATAACACTAGATTTAAACGCTCTAACGAGATTAGATTGTTCTTTGACTTTAACTTTATCTGGGATAGTCCCATTGTCTTTTTCTTCTGTGTCTCCAACGTTCAATTTCTCTAGTTCATACAGTGGAGACAGAACCTCTTCTGATAAATCCACTTTGTTCATCTTAGCAGCTCTCTTCAATATCGCTGATGCTTCTTGATGACGGCCCTTGCTTATGAGCCATCGAACACTCTCATTAAGTATCCAAATATACGAGAGCACGAACATAGCTGGCGTGTAGATTATCCTTAGAAGTGTTCTCCAGCTTTGCAGCCACCACGACAGTCCTGCAAGTGACATAAGTCCCATGACGAACACTGCGTTGATAAGAGTGTTGCCAAATACTCTTCCTTTAGGTCCAACTAGCTCCATTGCTGGAAAAAATGAAAGGGTTTAACTTAAAAGATAATTTTGCCACATAACAGGAATAAGGCAACTCATCAATGGGCCATAGAGTTCAGAATGGGCATTAGAGATTTTCAACACCGCTAGAAAAATTTAAAATCTAAATTGATCCATGGTTGGCAGATAATTAACTTAATTCACTGTAATAAGAGTCCTTTGTTATCTAGTATACTTGAAACATGACAGAAATTAACAGATTTATACATACATAATACGAGTATGTTCTCTATGTAAGTTGTGCTTCCATGTAACTGACACTTTCACTGTGGTGTAATTAATTCGTGAAATAATCTGTGAAATGTTGTTAAGGTGCCTAATTCAAAGTAATAAATAGAGTACAGATGTATTCTAAAAGTTAGGTCATAATCCACGACCCAAATGCACCCATCAAATCTGAAAATATGCCTCCTTTTTACATATCATGACTAGGTATTTAATTTGATAATGTACGGTCGGTCATAGTAGGTAGGATCCTATTATTGAGTTTTGCTAACTTGAAATTCTAGATATTTGGACTCAGAATTTGGGCCCAGTGTATGGCAATAGGATCATCACTTATTAGATGGGATCTAAAAATATATTGATAATGTATTAGTGATATTATATAAAAGAGCGATACTCTCGAGCGATAAAATGACACTCTCAAAAGTAAGGGTCCAAACAGGAGGAAAGGGCGATACTTACCAAGCACAAAGGCAGTGCTATACATGCCAGCACCCATTGCAGCTTCGAGAAACTCAAAAGCCAACATCATGGGGTAGTTGAAGCTGAATGACCTTAAGAATCCGAAGATGCCGTTCATGAACGCCGCAACAGAGAGGGCCAGCTTTCTCCCGTACTTATCGGAGAAGATGCCAGTGAGTGGGAGGGACACGAAGAGGCCGGAGTTGTGAATTGTGCCAATTAATGTCCTCTTCCAGTTCTGGCAGCCGATGTCAAACTAGAACAAAAACATACCGTAACAAGAGTAGAATTGTCATATGGACAGCAATCAGAGCAAACTAGCGGAATTGGAACAGTGATGACTTATTTTAATAATTACTTTAATGGCCGAAATTAATAATCGATCTAATCTTAAATCTTCGGATTAAATGTCAAAAATGTAATCCAGATTAGTAGTTAAGTGTGCCAATAAACGATCCGTGGATTGAAATTGCAATCTCTAGAATCAATCTATCTTTGGGAGGACGGATCAAAGATTACAGATATACCTCTGTATGAAAACGACGGTTTGAGCGTGTCAATAACCTATCTCTCGTTTTTGACGTTTCGATCGATCGGTGAAAGCAATCCAAAATCTTAATCTTAGACTTTCCTCAGATTTAAGATTTTTCGAAATGGATTTGGCCATATTCTCCAGTTCTAGTGATGGTAAAAGTGATATGGAAATCCTAGCTTAATTGACGGACTGGGATTCGGATACAGAAAGTGATTTTTTATCTCGTTTCGTAACCATGGATCATATGGTATCGCGACACTTTTTGTAAATAATGATGTGTTCTGCAAAGTCGTAGTACATTATTTTATTCTATCATCAATAGTTTCCGCAGCGCACGCGATGCAAAGAATATTTTAGGTATTTCTCACACCTTGGGTTATATTGCATTTTTATTAGGGATCCCTATTTTTAAAAAAATTGTAAAAGTTGTTAAACATAGCATGTACTTGATATAGTTTTCTGTGTTGCATGAACGATTGTTGAAAATAAAAGATTCTTTCTTTCTTTCTTTATTTCTTTATTTCCTTGTTACTGAAGATGCAACTTTTTAATGTTTTTAATCGGTATTTTATATTATTTTCTTTGAAATCGGTCCAGTAGTTTTTGTGTGAAAACATTACAAACATACATACAAAAACACAAATTTATAAGTGAATGAATTGTTGATATCGGTCCAGTAGTTTTTGTGTTATAACATTACAAACACCATGTTTCCTCTTTATAATATTAGTATAGAAAAAGACATTATTTGTGATTTGTTTATTATTTATTTTAATTAACCGCCACCACCACAAACAAAAACTTCTTCCTCTTTGTCACCACCAAATGGTACAACAAGCACTTGCAGTACTCTCCAGTAATCAGCCACTCTGTACGGCATCCGGGGGAATGTACTCTGGAATGCCACCACCAGTCTGTAAAAATAATAAACATTTTAGGTTAACTTTTACTGCGATACCTATAAGTTTTAAACAAAGATAAAAAAGTCCCTAACACTTACTTGGATACGATACGTGCAAGTTTCTTTCGATTTTCTAACTTTAAACCTGCAGGGGTGTTCGACGACAAACCGTGGCATTGGGCTGTTCTCAATTATGTTGAGCAATAATTTTGTCTCATCCTTCGTCAAAGGTTTGCCTCGTAGTACCTAAAATAACAAGAACTTCATAAAAATATGCTTTCGAACATTATTAGCATCATCATGAAACAAAATAATTAAGGGGTATGGATCTCTAACAAGTCACTTACCACTTCAAAGTTCATTGCTATATAACACAGTATTATGCAAAAACTATAATAGTTAATTAACACAATTTTTATACATAAATAAAATATGACATGTAGCTTTTTGACTTATTTCAAAATCAATAAACATTACCCAATCAGTGAGATGTAACGTTCCATTTTATACAAATAATTTATAATTTAAAACTTTTAAATTGGTAATTATATGCTGCTGCGACCCACAGATTGGATTAGTGGCCAACCCAGTGTCGAATGTTCTTAATGCTACTGGGCTTTGGACGCTACAATAATATAATTTAACAACAAAAACAACAAACGGTAATTATATAAACTATATAAAATTTCAAGAGCACAATAAGTAAAAAAAGTAGGTACCAAAACAGTTAAAGGTACTTGTAATATGCATAGATTGTTGGGTAATTTTTAAGATATTAATTATAAATAAATGTAGCACTCAAGTTTCGATTTTGCATACAACGAAACGTCCAAAGAGGGAACAGATATCTACGGATATCTTGATATCCACGGATTACCCATTGATGGTTTGTCTCTTTTCGTTATTGGGACGCGGATTGGAGATCGATCCGCAGATAGGCATATATCTGAGATCAATTTATATCTTGGATTACAGATCGATTATTAATTTCGGCCATTAGTCTATGTGGGTACTATAAAAACAGTAAAATACTAACTGACCCGCAAACGTCGTTCTGCCATATGAAATGTCAAAATGACGCGACGCTTCACGTCAATGAACCACGGTTAAAAATAAAAATACTAAATAAAGAGTGTTTAAAAATCATTTTCCAGTGGACCAAATTGTGAATCTAAACCATTATCGAATCCCCTTGAACACACACAAAACATTTCATGAACATCTATCCAGCTGTTTATGAGGAGTTCACTGTCATACACATGTAAACAAGAAATATAATTATTAAGATAAAGATAATTGAGATGTTTATTTTGTGTGGAATAGATATAGCACATTTTAAACCTCTAACTAGGTGTTTATGTGGTATTATGACTTTTGACCGGATAAACTGACCGAAAAAACTAAGATTTGTTCTGATCGAGTTCTTGCAGATTATTCAAGAAAGTCATGGGAGTCATTTGAAGGGTTTGAACATAACCTTTTTCCAGTTTATAAGGGAATGAGAGAAAATTCCACAGGATTGTTCGAATCCAAATCTAGGATTCTATTACTCCAATGACATATAACGCTTATATAATAGGTACCAATATTGGCGGAAATTATTGAAATAGTATCATATTATCATTTTAAGCCCACCGGTTCGCCTAGTTACAACATTATCAGTCAAGATAATATAACTTTGTATGAGTATCTCGTTACATTGAGTTGTATTATTTTGACGATGTTTAAATAACATTATATTTGTAAGCTTTGTTAGTCCAATGCCAAGTTAAGCAACAATGTATGAATAGGCTGATAGCGGGACTATGTCAAATTTTTCAGATAAGCTAAATTGAACGCTCGTTAACCTCTGATAAAATAGGATTCTTAGCATTTACTTAAATGAGTTTTTTTTATAAACGTGAAACGAGTTATTTAAATAAAGTAAACGAATGTGAAATCAAGAATGTTTGGTTATCGGAAATATTGGTATTTAATCTAGATACTAATTCTTTGACTGACCCGGGATTCGAACCTAGGGACTCACAGGGAACCAGGGACAGTTTTGCGACCATTAGACCAACGGGGTGGTCCTTGAAAGAACGCCTTATATTAAAATTTTACATTACATATTCCGTTTATTTATTAAAATAATTGTTTTATTTAACTTTGCCTTTTTCATTAATCAACAATGGTCTAAGGATTTTATGTCTGTTTCAATTTGTTTATTTAATCCCAAACTACACGCCGAGTCCTAAACAAACCCGGGACCGAAGGGAAGGCGCCTGTTTAACAATCATTATTTTTAGTGGCCCGGAAAGATTATTTAGGATATAAATTTGATAGTAAGAATCTATAATCCTGAGCAATGCTCTAAGTATTATGCAAATGTATAGTTATAAGAATTGGGACATATTATCCAATCCAAATATGCTAGATAGTAGTAGTATTTTAAGGATTAAATAATAATTTAAGATTGAAAAAAATATATACAAAAAAGAAATTAAAATTTTATTTTTTGCCCAAAACTATTTTTTGCCACTTAGTAGGTGCCTATTTTTACCAAACTGTCCATTTTTTACCAAACCACCCATTTTTAGAAAACTGTCCTTTTCTAAAATAATTTAACACTCAAATGAGTGTTAAATTATAGCATGCAATATCTCGCTTAATCCAGTGTAAGTGATCAGATCACACACTCCCGCTGAATGAACAGTGCGTGGTCGATAGCGGTGTGAATGACGTCGCCGCTTTGCGTCCGCGTTATCGCATGACTCGGAGCAACGTGCGTTGTTTACTTTATAGCTATCACACGAGCTATCATAATGATACTGTGATAGTGGCCGGGTTAACGACCTTTATCCCAGACGGAACTTAAGTCTAGTTTTGATTTTACAGGTCACTCTCATATACCTACCTAATTAGTTTATTTAGTGTTCCCCTGGATTTTTTAGGTCATGTAAGTCCCTAAGGGTAGAATAAGAACCCATGTGACCGGAAACAAGACTGAATGTTGTCACAGAATCCATAATAAGTAGTACAGATTAAGAGTTTGTCGCAGTTGTCATTGCTTGCGTCAGCTTAGAATCATAAAGAAATCAACGCCCTACTATTGAATTATTATGAAGACTAGCTTCGCCCGCATGCGCATGAGATTTATAATAGCATATCCTGAAAAATTATTAAAATTGATTTTTTATCTGTAGGGAATACCATGTCGGGATAAAAAGTATCCTATATGTATCCTATAATCTAAGGTGTCAGCTCCTCCATACTAAATTTGATTAAAATTGGGCCTGCCGTTTATCCGTGAAGAAATACGAGAAACATAAAAACACACACGCTCACAAACTTTCGCCTTCATAATATTAGTTTTATAATTGCTCTTTGTAACAGGCCTGTATAGTACTAAATCTGTACCTTTTGTAAATTACAAGAGAAATAACCAAATATACTTACATCTCTGACTGCAGAATCCTCGTCATCGTACACAAACTCATGACAATCCAGAACAACAGAAGAGTTGAACTCATCAAGGGTGCACGTAGAGCTGTCAGTCTGGTTCGTTGCAAAGCCGAACCTCTTGCATTTCACAAGATTTCCCTTCTCTCTGGGAATTGCGTGGTCGAGCCAGAAAGAGTGGTTGAGAGTCTCACATTCGGATACTTTGCACCTAAAAAAAAGAAGAAGAATGAATATTTCTGTGAATTATTTATGTTTGTAAAAAATATTTTTTTGCACTTCTTGAATTTCTTAATAAATAAAATGTACCTACTCTGTGAATAATTGTTTGTCATTTCTGAAAGCTGATTAACTGAAAAGTAAATCAGCTTTCAGAAATGGAGTATTTGTTCAATCTAATTAAAATATAGTATTTTAGCGTAGGATATATTTTTTCAACAGTATTTAGTACGCAGACCCGAAATATAGTAGGTATATGGTACGGTTGGCAACCCTACGTCTATGGGTTATTTATAATCCTTGACCTTATACTTTTCTCTTTAAGAGAGAATACTGGAGTTATTTATGGATCTTGACTGTGCTAAATCTCTAAAATAGAGAACACCGCTCGATTCTGCCTTACATTTCTCGCATTCAAGGATTTATCGGTGTAACGGTGATGTGATTGCAGACAACATGGGAATTTACGAGTCATACTGCCCTGCCGTCATTTACGGTTAACTTACGAGTAATGGATCGGGTTTGTTATTGTCATGCTGATTTTATGGCCTGCAAGTAAGACTTGCTAAAATTAGGAAGGAAGACCGTGTAGATCAGTATATAATTAAGCATTTTGCTCTTTAAACGGAGTAAGCCAAGCATAGATTTCAGGCTTGCGCGTGGCTAGAGTAAGAGCTCGAACTGCCCAGCCTCTAAAATAGAGAACTCAAGAAAGAAGATGTTGCACACGGAGTCAGATAAGTCGGAGGCGACCCCTTCACTTCAAGGTCAAACTTCTATTGCAGGCGCCGTTCTGAAGGGAACAAGAGCGTTCTGATAGTGAACCCAAATTCTCCACAAGCGCAGAAGAAGGCCACCAAGTAGGTTTTAGAGGAATTCCGCATAGAATTTCCGCATAATCCGTTTCCATGATGGTCTTTAAAAGTTTGAAACTGCCATACATATATCTGAGCTAAAAGGATCTATTGGTATAACCGAGGCAAGCGCTGGACCGAGTAATATATTGGCGATGCCTGTCGCTGTGCTTAGTGTGGACAATGGGCAAAATGTTGATTGTATCAATAATGTATGTACATTATATACATACATCATTATAAACACTAGTTGTATTAGTGATAATAAAATAATACCTGTCCGCAGTTCGCGCACCGAAAAATTAAACAAACGGTCATGATCTTTCTGTCAGCAAATTCTCTTTAAGATCCAAAACAGACGTGATCAAGTTTAATACAGATAAACATCTTTGTGAGCTGGTAGGATGGATGGGAATGGAAAGAATATTATTGACTATAGACGAATAAACGTAGTCCAGAGTTCAGCAACAGAACTTGAGCGCTTGGCACTCCTCAGATGTGGAATGACAACTAGTGGTTGTCTTTAGATCCATTTTTTTATTCAGACCAAATCCCGATAACTGTGACGCAGACACAGATCCGTACGTCCATCGTGAGTTAATCTTGAATGATGAATGCCGACAGTCGAACTATTCGGAACGTACGTTCGTTGGGCAGCCGTAAATCCGACTGTCAAGTGCCATCGAGTGCTGCCCGGCCGATAGCGCACACGTCAAACTTTGACGGGTTTCGGGTGAATCCAAAGTTCCATTCCAGAGCGCCCTCGCCGAGGCACACTCAATTCCTTGCACCCAGATTGAGAGTGCATCGATTGTAACGGTAAAGCTAAGGACAATGGTAAAAACTTGGTGCGAGGAACCTACCTCTAGCTACACTACACCATCACCACCACAACCGTTTCTTTGTCCCACTGTTGAGGACTTGTCTCCTCTCAGAATGGGAGGGATTAGGCCTTAGTCAACCACCACTGGCCAAGTGCGGATTGGCAGACTTCACGTGCATTCGAGAACATTATGAAGAACTCTCAGGCATGCAGGTTCGCTCACGATGTGTCCTTCACCGTTACATCTACACTACAATTATAAGCTAACTACTAGCTGGTAGTGGTAACCCCTCCTCCAATCGGCACTGGAGCAGCCACGTGCTGTGAGACAAAACCGCAGTGAGGCTTTTATGGAGCGAAGTACTTACCTCTGACTCCATCATAAGATTAAATAAGCATATTGTGCGATTGAGTTGGTCACTAAACCTTCCGCCAATCCTTACTGGAGCTGCGTGGTGGAGTATGTTCCAGACCTTATCTTGTGAGAACATAAGGGTCGACTCACACTGGCGCAGAGTCGATGCTTTAATAGTGATCTGAGCAATAGAGCTGAATATGCTGTAGGTGGAAAAACATGACGCGTCGCGTCGCTTCGACTCTTGCGCCAATGTGAGTCGACCCTAACCGTGCCCAGCAGCGGGACTGCATTTCCATCTGGGGACCTGGATAAACTGATGTTGGATGTTGAGTTGGATGAATTGAATATCGATTAGCAGATCAGTTTTAATAATTCTGGAGAATCCAAGCTGCCTTCCCCGGTTCGTGTGATCTGCGTAAATCACTGAGACTATAAATCAGTTTACAGTCCGCACTACTAGCCGAATATAAGACAGATTTATACAATATGTGTGTGTAACGTGCGTATTCAAATGGTCCAAATACACAGGGATGTCACCATTGTATGCAAGGGTTTACGGAGTCTTTATTGACGTTTTATAGTGTCATTTTTTTTATCAAAGTTTAATTTGATATGTAAGTTACTTACTTACGTTCTTACACTGTTAATTATATTTACTATAATGACATAATGACCTGTGTAATAAGTGGTACTTATAAAAAATGAGCCGACAATGTTTAAATAGTCTATGCAAAAATTAATTAATTGCCAATTGGATTAATGTTAATAAATTTTATTGATTTATGTATACATTTCATTATTAAAAGACAAAGTGAAAAACCTGTGAAATATTAACTTCACCCGTGGCCAGCGACGGGTCAGGGTTGTGGTTGTGTTTGTGTTGGTACCGCTTAGTACTACAACAGTTATCTCGACAAATATCAGAAGTGTCAGCCCTGCTATAAAGCAACCTATCAGGCGACCCGGATCGTAATTCGATGCACGAATCGGACAAAGCTCCCAAGGATTACTGCGGTAGATGAAATTTTGAACTGAATAATATTTTTCCATTTTCCGTTTGCAATACGAATACGTTTTCGTTTTACTTTGGAACTCATACTTTGGAACTTTGGTTACATATTGGCGATGCGAAACGTTAAGGTTAAGATTTAGGAGCCTTTGGCGCCCTCACATGTGCGCCCATGGCATGAGTTAATTTTGCATAGACCCATTTGAGGTGTCCTCTCTAAACGATTTCTCATTAAAAACTCTAAAATACGTCAAATTTTGAAAAGAGAGAGTTTCTTGCCGTGTTCTTCTCGGTAACATCAACTTGTGAACCGGCGGTAGATAAAAAAAATGTAATGACGTTCATTACAAATACCATATGATGAAATAAATGAATCTGAATCTTAAATATACGAAAAGTCGGCGGGATTTGAACTCGCAAGCTCGAGTTAGAAGCGTGATTCGTACCCATTGGGCTAATACAACAATTCTAGGATATGACGAATACGAGAACAGATATGTTTTTATCATCAAATTGCAGTTGTGGTTAGGCTGCGGTATGGTGGTATATGCGCTTCAATCGTATCGGCGCCGATTTTGCGGTTTCCAGTAACGAGCTACGACATGGAGCGCTTCAAAAAGAGTGTGAAACGCTCTCTTCAAGGCAAGACAAAACACCTGTGATACCCTTGGTGTCGCACGAGTCCATAGGCGACGGTGACCACTTACCAGCAGGTGGTGGTATGTATGTCTGTTTGTCCTGTATATATTATTTAAAAAAACTTAGTTTGGTCTTTCCATATAATTAATATAATATGTTAATACGATCTCAGCGACGACATTCACGCTTCCTACTCCCATAAAATGTATTATATATCCTTGAATTATTATTAAAACAATGTAAACGGTAACAATATTATGTTTCGAAATACACCACAAACAATACATCAAATGGCATGCCACGTATATCTAATGCTAGTGCTTCTGTACATCAAACGTTGTCGTTATGTAGTTGTATGCAAATACATGCAAATCGGCGCTGAGAACAGAGAGACACGTGCCCGGGGCATGGGATATAGTCAGATATTATTCAGATACAGTGGTGCTGAGTATCCGAGTTGATGGCGTTTTGAGTGACGCTGTAAGGGTCGACTCACACTGGCGCAGAGTCGAAGCGACGCGACGCGTCATTATTTTCCGCCTACAGCATATTCAGCTCTATTGCTCTATTATTAAAGCACAGCTCGATTCCAGCCCGCTCGACACCAGCCGCGCCAATGTGAGTCGACCCATAGACGATTGCTTCTCTCACGGAACTATCTAGGGTCGGGGATTTGGTTCGTTGGACATTGAACAATCATACATCTTGACTTTCAATATCACACTGCAGGGCACGGATTTCGGATGGAGAACTCTTGGTTGATGCAATCTTCCTCAAGATGTTTTTCTTAATGCGCATTTAACTTAGAAAATAATTTGGTATACGCGCTGCTAGTATAGGAACCCGGAAAAAGGCTATTCTTATTATATTTTAAAATATCCCTTGTTGAAAGAAGTAATTCTGCACGACGCGGGTGGAGTCACGGGATAAGCTAGTGTTTCATATACAATTGATTTAATTTTGATAGAAAGGTATACTATAATAAATCTGAAGAGCAACTTTTTCTGTACATTGATTTTTTTTTCAAAATTTCAATTCAGGGGCATTATAATAACGCTTTAGAACTCAGAAATGTAATTTTTGAAAATATTGTCTGTCTGTCTGTCTGTCTGTCTGTCCGGGCATCACAAGAAAACCCGTGGATGGATTAGGATGTAACTTTGTAAAGTTATTACTCATAGTCCTGGTTAACATATAGGCTATTTTTATCCTCAGAAAATAAAGTGGTTCCCATGGGATATAGATCGAAAGTTTGTATGGATTTTTTTTTAAATCTCAACCATTTCATTTCAAATTTGCAAAAAAACATTCCTTACAAAAATTAAAAGAATACGTGTTTACCAGTTTTTTTGTATAATGTAAATAAATGAACAAAAACAGGAAATAATGTAAATATTTTCAATTTTACAAAACGCGCGTTTGGAATAATCGTTTGTATTTTCGTATCGTATTTGATTATAATTAGAAGAAGATATTATTTTCTCCAAAACAAATTCAGCATTTACTAATTTTCGCCCTAGAAATGGTAAAAAAAAAGGAGTTATGACTTCAATAAGGTTTGCACGGATTCTATACAGTCCTCACGTGAAAATAAAAAATAAAAATTTTTAGTAAGTTTAATTAATTAGTTATTTAGTCTAATAAAATAAATTTGCCAATCTCATATCTATATAAATGGAGAAGCTGACTGACTGACTGACATATCAACGTAGGGCCTAAACTATAAGGGTTAGAAACTTGAAATTTTGCACCGGGGTTCCTTTTATAAGGTCGGGGAGCACTAAGAAAGGATTTTTGAAAATTCACACCCTAAGAGGGTAGAACGGGGGTGCAATGTTAGTATAAAACTTCGCCGTTTTTGAAGTTAGTGAATGTCTAATTCCACGCGAGCGAAGCTGCGGGCGTCCACTAGTTTTAACTAAATCTAAAGTGTATAAATTAATTTCTGTTACATTCAAATAAATAACAAGATAGCCACATAAATAACAACGATGTTCATTGCTTAAACATCGCTTATCATAAATTTCGTTATTACTTGTTGTCTAGTAACACTTCCTGATCTCAGTAAATGTTAATATCTATGATGAATGTGGTGGTAAATCGTGTGACAATGAATTATAATTAGAATTTTACTACAATAAATATCAATCTATTGAAAATGTCTATTTATCTTGCATGCAAATATAAATCTATATATATAAAAGGAGAAGGTGACTGACTGACTGACTGACTGACTGACTGACTGACTGACATATCAACGCAGGGCCTAAACTATAAGGGTTAGAAACTTGAAATTTTGCACAGGGGTTCCTTTTATAACGTAGGGGAGCACTAAGAAAGGATTTTTGAAAATTCATCCCCTAAGGGGGTAAAACGGGGGTGCAAAGTTAGTATGAAACTTTGTCGATTTTGAAGTTAAGTGGGAAACCCGAGCGCGGGCAGACGTCGTTAATGGGTCTAATTCTACGCGAGCGAAGCTGCGGGCGTCCACTAGTGATAAATAAATAGGGGCCGTTTAATCATACGGTATGAATTCATCTGGTACGCAAGCCAGTCTAATTCATCTGGTACGCAAGCCTGTCTAATTCCGATCACAGCCAAATCGCAGATGCTCGCGGAAGGGTGAAGGTCTCTATGTCAACATATCTGTGCGTGTCTGGCGTCTTAACCATGTCATAGTTGTGTTTTGTGTCTGAAATTCTTGATCTAGGATATATCCAAGATTAGAGGGGAAGACTTTTGCATTATCGGAAGTGACTCTTCCTTAACATATAAGAAAGTTTAATTATGAGTTACTCCTACTAGTGGTAACAACTCGCAAGTCTTTAGTGTTAATGACAGGAAAAAAGTCGTTCAATTTACATTTTCATCAGTGAAATCACGAAACTTTAAAATATTTTTTGTTTTAAATTTTTGTTGAAAAAGGTTTCATTCAATGTATTTGGAATTTACATGAAGTTTCTACTGCTCTACATACTGTTAATTTTCATAGCATAAATAATATTAATAATAGGTACTTAGTTAATATCACAAAGTAGAAGTAGTCCGCTCTGATGCTTAATTTGTGGTATTATGTCGTTTTAGATATCAGATTCTTGAGCGACGTAATAAATACTTCCGGCTTAGCAGAAGCCACTAGTCAATCTTCTTTGAGTTAAGACCTGCATCCGAAGTATAAGAGCATCATTGCTTCCTCTGTCTCAGAATCCGCAAGATCCACTACAGGATAGTCTTTATCTCGTTCAGGATGAAACGTTGCCGGATTATTCTATCTTGTTCTGATCAACATAAATATACTACTATACGAAAGTACAAGTAACATTTATCTATCATAATAATTCTGACTCAGAAGGTTCTAATTTGCTGCGAATAGAATAAAAATACAGCTAATAGATTATTTTCTAGAATTTCGTCTGATAATTGTTTTGCACTGTCTAGATTACAGAAAAAAAAAATTAAGTGTGGATAAATAATAAAATATTTTTATATGGGAGTGATCAGTTTAGCATAAATATTTAGTTTAAATTGATAATCATTTCCTAAGCTAATGAAACGTTGTTTAAAGTATCTAAACTAACCTAAACAAATTTAATATGGAAAGAACAAAATTTTTTGGATGAGATGTTCAGGGATAATAAACACTCATTATTTAATTGTTTGTCATGTTCTAATTCCGAAGTAGGTAAGTGCTGTCATAGTTAATACGAAAACGAAATCGAAATAACGTCAAAAGCAAGGCTACTTTCAGATGGTATCATCATCATCATCAGATGATATCAGGATTCGGAAATAAACACAGTCTTACGAAAATCATATACGTAATTAACGTTTCGAAATTGATAGGTAGGTACTGTATATTGTGACATTAGGGCTTAGCTTAGTGGTATATTAGCCAAGGATGGTTAGTTGATAAATCATTATGTATCACAAAAAAATTATTTAGTTATCTATTCATTAACTATTCAATTAGCTATTCATTCAATGATTAATAGCTAATCCTATATATTAATAATTAAATAAATGTTTTGTTGCTTTAGATTAGTCGATTTAGAGTAGCATTATATCTCTTTTCTTTTTTTAAATTTATTTATCACAAAAAGATTGCACACTATCTTCACTTATGTTTGCCAGCAACGCATACTTACATATATATCCATACTTATGTGCGCGTAAGTACCTATATCTATGTATTGTGCACACATTCTATGCCAATTGTTATACCTATTGATTTGTACTAGCATCAAATCAATCATTCAAATTCGATTCCCATGCAAATAAATTTAAATTATTGGACTTGTTAATCAGTTGATTTAAGACGTCGAATATTAGCAAACCAAACTTAGGTATACCGTTGTTTTAATGATATATTATACATGCGTATGCTATTTAATAAGTAACAAGAATTAACTAAACGCTAGATTATTAAATATTTGGGCCGTCAAATAAGCACGTTTTAGTGTAAAGACTCACAAAACATTCATATTGGCAGATATAGAAATTTTAAACATAAATGAGACCGAAAAGTCTACCCTGAGGGCCACCTCTACTTTTGGCAAGCTTAAAAATCTCACGCATGCGCTTTGCTCGAGTAAATGTAACAAAATCAAGAGGCAAAATTTTAATAACATTACGCCGCAGCGCCTTCGGTTCTGTTTTCCGAGGATACTCCATAACCTCAACAGTAATTAATCTAAATAATAAAAACATTAAAAAAGTTATAGAATTGAATTAAAGAAAGTAATAGGTAATGTAAAAGAACTAGAGGAATCATCGAATGCTAATGAAGTTGGCAAACATTCGACCATCGTCATTTAGAAAGTCGGTTTGTACAAAATTAATAGATACGTTTTTATAAATATTATACGAATTTATGTATAATGAAAACTCACCGATAATTGATGTCAGAGGCTTCAAAAACAAACACTGATCCATACATTCCCGCCAAGTAAACAGGAAACAGTAGAAACGCATAGTTGATAATATTGTATTTTCCAAAAGGCCCCAACTCTTTTAAAATGGCATCCAGTCCAATATCCTTTCCCATTTCTAATAAATTTTAGATCACATCCAGTAAAACATGAACACTTTCAAGAAAACATTGTTTAATATAATACTTTATAACCACTTTCACACGTGTTTCTTTGACGTGAATCTGGTGGCTTGTTTGACACAACTATACGCATGCGCGTAGTGGCAGTCGATTTCGGCTTTAAATATTTTGGCGTAAATTTTTGTTTCGCGTATTAAAAAAAAACACGCGCGTACTCTGCAGGAGACTACACGTGAGTGCAGCTGTGTAGTGAGTTATTGTAAAGGGGCGCACAGACAGAGCACTTTTATAGATTATTCAAAGATCCTATAATAAAATATTTTTAGTTTGAATTACATTTTAATTAATTTTAAATTGGTTACAAATCATGCAACAATTATCAAGTATAAAAACAAAGTATGTAGATGTTCATGTCTTGTAGCATTCCCTCCCATTCAACCAAGCTAATGAGAGGATGTAGCTTAAGTAAATAAGAGAGGGAGAATAAAGAATAAATAATAAAATATATTAATGGTTTTATTGATCTATATATTTTTTTATAAAATTTGGTTTTAAGATTGTACTGAAGTAGAAACCATTGTACATAATAATAATAATATCTGGTAGGGATACAATATATAGAAACTATTGCTCACGGAAAGGGACAGGAATAAAGTTTAAATTAGAGCAATCTGGATGTGGATGAATACTATCTGCGGCAGAAAAAAATGCTTCAAGGACTGGTTATCATAAAACCAGTTTATTATTTATACAAATAGTTGATTTGCATGTGGATAAGCACCACACAACGTTTTATAATCTTTGCCAAGATGCTTGCTTTGAGCGCCGAGTAAAAATAAACCAGAAAGTCTGGTCGGGAATGGAAACACACGTTAACATAATCGCTAGATCGAGACAAAAACAACTTTACTATCACCAATTTTCTATGGAGAGAAAGGGACACGTTTTGGTTTCGCGACGTCGACGTAATTTTAATTGATCTTGGTGATACGATTATAAATAAATGCGTAAACGATAAAGAAAAGTCAATGTTTCTTTAGTGATGAAAGTTCATACAGGTGAGGTTGTTCAAATGTCCGGGCCCAACGTGACATAAACCTAATGTAGTACGAGGTACGAGTACTTCAATTTAAATAATGTTTCCAAATTTCGAGATTGGGACCTGATTACCGTTTTTGTAACTTTTTACAACTTTAACTTTTGTAAATGTTTGTTGCGAAGTTGTAAGTTACAAATATTGCAAATCTAATCCTACGGTGAAGAAATTAACAATGTCGGTCCAATTTCGACGATAGTGCAATAAGGTAAAGTATGACTTAGTTTTACACCATGGTTTGGGTTCAGACGATGGAAATGGAACTCCTGTAAATACACGAAATTTTATATGCGCATTATTGTTTGACTGAATTGCTTGGTGTTAGAGCATATACTATCGATATAAACTTATATATTTTTAACAATGATTTTCGAACTGAAAAGTTTTACTTACAAAATGATTTTTACCAGGCATGAGAAGATCGCATGAAGAAAAACGAAATAAAATAATGTTTAACTATCTCACCACTGATCCACCTCCCACATTTTCCCAGCAAACAACTCAAATAAACGTTCGCCACCTGACCATAATAGCACCATTACGGTAATGCCCTCTCCAACATCAAATTGTGTAGTAATGGTCACGTGCAACTACGTGAGAAAAATCCTAACTAACTTTGAACTGTGATCAAATCACTCTGTAAAAAGCATCATAAAATGTTGCCGGGAATTCTGAATATAAAAGCGTTTAAAGGTTAGCCCGGTGGGCGAATGCTGGAAATTATTTAACGAATAGCAATTGTTTGTTCAACAGTTTGCTCTGCAGTTTTAACAGGCTTTTTACATTACTGATGGCTGGCGTTACGAATAGGCTTGGTTGGATTGTTATCCTATAAATATTTTTATTTCTCATTGTTCAGTATTATATAAAAAAATACTGAACAATATTCAACAAGGATTCTTACAAAATACAGTACGTACGCTGTAGATATCTACGAACACAGCCCTTTAGATATAGTCAGTGTGTGCGAACGAATTTTCATGCAAAGAAATACTGAAATCTGTTTTCACTATATTCAATAATGATTCGTGTTACTTGCAAGCGATCAACCGCGACTTTAAAATTAATGTTTTTTTAAATAGCCAAAGCTAAATCCTCGTAAGATTAACCAAAGGTTAGATGTGTTAATTCTCGTTTTTGGCTGCGTGCTAATTTGGCTACTAGGTATTCGTGCCAAGGTTAAGAGAGTCCAGAGTCGTGTGAATTTAATGTGGAAGTGACGGATAGTTCTCTTATTTTCTTCTCATTTATGCCTCGGGTCGATTAGATGGTCGCTAACGACGCTTACTAAACATGTTACCGAAACCAGCGCAACCCTACTCCAAAGGCGAACTTCTACTCAGTTTCTTTGCGCTCGGTATTCGCCGACGGTGCCTGGACTTTTTATTCATTCAGTGGCGATGAAATAGGAAAAAGCAGTGTATATTGGTCGCTCATTACTGGTAACGAGTAACAAGGTGTCTGTCGTTCATTTATTTGTTTCTTCTAGGGATGTCGATGATAATAGATATCCGTAGAAATATCCGAAGCATCAAAAAATTAGGTAACTGCAATATTCTCAACAAATTTTTATTTATTGTACAACATAAAAAATAACATTTCTTAAATTAAATATAATCGTGTTTCTACAATCAATGGTGAACACGGTAGATATGCTTAACACATTAATAGTTAAGAACTGTTAAAACAATAATACAATAAAATTAGCTAAAAATATTAAAACAAAATTACAATAATTACAGTAATAATTATTATACTTAATTTACATTAATTACAACAATTAATAATACAATAATTTACAGTAAAAAATATTACCTAGTATCAAATTAAAATTAATTAGGTAATTAATAAAATAAGTACCTATTACAATTAAAAATGTCACTATTTATGTTCACTACAATAATTATGTTAGTACTATTTCACATGTCTCACCACCACCACTTACCACTAGGCCACGGAGTCGTCAACCTTATATAATTATGTCTATGCTTTACAAAATACTGTCTTTTTTTTTCGGATATTTTTCTTCGGTACACATAGCAACATCACTAACAGTTTGAACAGCTCCGGAGATAGCTGAATGAATAAACTTCGCTACTGAGGTGTCGCCTAATTGGTTGTACGTTTCAGTGCTACGGCCTGTTTGGAGGTAACTGCGGCCGCGCTAACAAGAGCGCTTTGATTTGAGCCTTGAGATAAATAAGAGCTCATTTACACCGGGGGCTTATTTTCGGATCTCACTCATACACGATGCCAATGTCTATTATAACGTTCAAAGTCACACATTTGCCATGGACGCATGGATGCCCGTTTGCAATCATAAATCAATAAAACAGAACTGATAAAAACTTACTGAAATAATGACCGTTTCGTTTATAAACGGCAAAGATTCGGGCGTACAATTAGTATAATTCCTAGTCTATCTTCATCGCAAATATTGATGAATATTTTCACGGATACCAAGCAATTAATTATTAATATAGAGGTATTATAAGTTATTAATAATGTATTTATGTTAAATCGTAGTCAGTAAGCGCTTTCTAGATAATACGAATTTACAGCACTAAATTACGTATCGCCGCTTATCTGTGAGAACACGCATTTGCGGCCGATACTGGAATTATACTGAAGCCCCTTTACAGCCGCTGACGGGAACCGCAGTGGTTTTACTATGAAATCTACGGATTAATTTGCACTGTGACAATTGGGGAATGTTAGTGTATCATGCTAATGATCCTGGGCTCGATTCCTGAGTCGCTCGCTGCGACTGTTGGGCACGCCCCAAAGACACTGCTGCGGGAGGACTATAGCGTACTCCAACACGCTGCTCCAATGCGGATTGGTGGAGGGGTTAGTGGCCAACCCAGTGTCGAATGTTCTTAAGCCACCCGAAGGTCTTCGACAAGGCTTAACGACTGTTTCCACCATTGAAAATAACCGGGACCGACGGCTTTACGTGCCCTCCGAAGCACGGTAGCGTCCATGAAATTTTGCCACTAGCACGTTTATCTACTTCAGGTCGTCGGTCGAATAGTTTCCATTTGTAGTTATGTATTTGTTGTCACGTGTTCATTACACAGTAGAATTCAGATTCATTTATTTTTCATTAAATAGTATTTTGTATACGCTTAATGAACGTCATAACAATATTATTTATCTACTGTCGGTTCACAAAGTTGATGCTACCGATAACACAGTAAGAAACTCAATTGTTACGTACTCTTTTCAAAATTTACAATTTTTATAATTTGATCAAGATACATTATTATTGAACAAGTGGAGCTGGAGATACATCGCACCAAGCGTTTATATCGTTCAAGAAGTCATTTATTTTATAGAAAGCTTTATTATGGAGGTTTTGTTTAATGTAAGATTTAAATTTTATCTCTGACAGACAAGTAATATTTCCGGGTATTTTATTATAGAAGCGAACACAGTTCCCCATAAAAGATTTTGATACTTTACTTAGTCTACAGACACTAGTAGATACACTAAATTAACGTAATTAAAACATTACCTACATCATCCCTTTGTCTGATACTGTAAAGCGTCTTATAAACCGGCTATAGCACAGAATAATAGTACAAGTAGCTATAGACAATACAGATAAAACTAAACGCTCGCACTTTGATTTATGACGAACTTAGTTGGCTCTAGATAAGTCTAGATTCAAGATAGACATGTACTGGTTGAATAGTATGGATTGGTTGCCAATAGTTATGCATAGTCTTCCGTTATATGTACTTCTCTACTGAACATTGAACATAACCGCAGGGAGCCCTTAGAGGAGTTTTTACGGTTCCGTACCTAAAGGGTACAACGGGACCCTATCTTCGCTGTCCGTCCGTCTGTCCGTCTGTCACCAGGCTGAACCGTGATAGTTGGATTTTCGTGACATGTATTTCTGTTGCCGCTATAACAACAAATAGGAAAAAATAGAATAAATATAAATTTAAGGGGGGCTCGCATACAACAGACATGATATTTTGCCGTTTGTAATACCTATTTGATTTGTAAACCTACATAATGGCACGGAACCCTTCGTGCGCGAGTCTGACTCGCACTTGACCTGTTTGTTTCATCATCATCATCATCACAACCCTTTCTCTGTCCCACTGTTGGGCACGGGCCTCCTCTCAGAATAGGAGGGATTAGGCCTTAGTCTACCACGCTGGCCAATGCGGATTGGCAGACTTCACGTGCCCTCGATAACTTATGAAGAACTCTCAGGCATGCAGGTTTCCTCGCGATGTGCCCTTCACCGTTATAGCAAGTGACATTTAATTTCTTAAAACGCACATAACTTAGAAAAGTCATTAGTGCGTGCAATTATTTGAGCCCGGAACGCTCGAGTTAGAGCAGAGTACGATAGCAACTGGGCTGTTGTTGTTTGTTTGTTTACTCAAGTTAAACGCATCGTGAAGGAGCTGACTAACCTTATGCAGGGTGCAATCAGTTGACTCGACTCGCCAATCCAGCGTTATCATCCTGTGCAAAGCCATTGTGTGCCAACTTGAATATCTGTCGCTATTGTGGGCCAGACTACCTGAGATAGCGGTTACAGTCGGCGGGGCGCTCTGGCTAGACGGAATAGTGAGGCAGAAGCGAATTGTCGAATTGAATAATCAAGTACAAAACTATTGTAGACTATCTGAACACTTTTTAATAAACTCTTTTATTTAACTTCACATGTATGTATGTCCTGGGATCTTGCAATCAATATTTCACCCACTTCCACTGAAGCTATCGAGCTGAAATTTGGCACACATATTTCGTTCCGATGACAATGCATGAAAAAAATAAAAATAAATTAAAAAATAAAAAGCTTTTTTTTAAAATATTTTTAATTGTAAAATTAGTGGTTCGATAGTTTGTTTGAACATCAGTTTTATTGTAAAAATAATTATAGTATTTGGGTATACAAATTTTTTTTTTGTTGAAATAAAAGGCTGTTTTCATAGACTTACTGGTGAAACAATTTCATACACTTCACACACGAGTGATAACTTTAATACTGGTAAAATAATTTCATAAACTTACAGGTAAAATAATTTCTCAAACGAGTGATAACTTTAATTCGGGTCAAATATTTTTAATATAGGTAGTAACTTACTAGTAAAATATTTTCATACACTTCACACACGAGTGATGAACTTTAATACGGGTAAAATAATTTCATAACCTACTTACTGGTGAAAACTTCACACACAAATGATATGAATGTTTGGCCAGAGGTAATAAATTGTCCCGATGCGGGCCGGACGAGGCTCGCGGGGCATTGCGGGGCATTGCGGGGTACCGCGGTACCACGATACCATTAATGAGGTGCCGGCTTCATGAAGTGGCGGGAACGCGGGAACAGGAAATCATTTCAATTGTTTCCTTCGGGTCTCATTCAATTTTCGTAGATATTAGTAATGTTTGTTCAATGAAACTACCGGGACCGTTGCAAACGTGCCCTCCGAAGCACGGTAGCGCCCATAAAATTTTAGCCATAGCTGTCCCAACCACAAACCGCGCCCGTCTTTGCTTAACTCTGTCGCACATAGACGCTACCAATAAAATACAGTGGTTATGTATTTTATTGGTAGCGTATATGTGTTTAATACAAAAAATATTAAACACAGTAGTTATATAATGAATAAGAATATACATTGGGACCCTTTCGCTCAATTAACCAACGTCGTATAAAGTTAAATTGTATTTGCGGACATTCCGACAAGGGGCGGGCCCATGTTTGCTTTCCCTTACGAGTAGTTGTTGGCCGGTTATAACCCGTTTGAATTAGAGATATTGTTATTGTTTGTACTAACAAATTGTTCCCTCAGCGATATGATAGGCAGTACGCAGGGTTTGAGGCAAAAAGATCTGTAGAATCGTTTATTTTGTTGCTTCACGACAATTTAATTGAGCAAGGCAGCATTGATACGCCTTTCTACAAAAACTGACAAGAGACCCTCAAAAGGTCTTCAGAGGTAGCGAAGCATTTTTGCCTTCGGTAAGTTAAACTCTGAGACTTAGAGAAAAATAAAATGGATTTCTCTCAATGCTTCTCTCGGCTCTGATATATATTGGCTCATAAACTTGGCTTAAAATGCACATTACTCAGAAAAGTCAAAAGTGTGTAGCTGAGATTTGAACCTGGACCTTGAGCAAGGGTGCAATGGCCACGGACTGTCGCATGAAGTCTGCAAACCCTTATTTGACCAGTATTACTGAGTGTACCTCAAAGGGTAGATTGAAACGTGTTCTATTAAAGCAAATACATAGTAGCATTATTCCAACGACGACAATTTCATCCCAAGCCATTACCGTAAAATGGTTCTGAAAAAGATATTTATGAGATGGAGATATGCCTGCAGAGGTGATTTGAGATGACCGAATGGAGTAAATTGTGCGTAAAATTAGCCCTCGCCGAGTTATTTATAGGCTTCTAGGGAGAACTACAGGCCTTGCGAATAAAACGTTTTGCTCTTTGTAGAGTCGTTAAAAGTTGCTGTTGGAGCTCCGTGCAATTTGTAGCGGACGTGAATTACTAGCGGGTAAGGGATGGCTCACCAATCCGCTTTGGAGCAGCGTGGTGGCGTATGCTCCAGACCTCCCGCAGCTGTGTCTATGTAGGAGACCGTGCCCAGCAGTGGGACGTGTATGGGTTGTAGTTAGCTAGCTAAGGGATGCCTTCGAAGCCTAATGGCTATGGCCGAATATAATGAACTTTATAAAATTTTCAAACTTACTAGTTTTAACAGTTTTAGCTTAATTAAAGTTGTCAATAAAATGTTTCATTTTTCAACTTGTTTCTATCTTATCAGTTCATTTATTATACTTAATCACTAGTAGTAGAACATCGGCTAGTAGAATGTACAGATTATGAATAATATAGGTATAAATGCAATAGGAATCTCCTGTAATATTTACATAATAATATACTTGTGAATAAACTGAATTGTAATATTTTCAAACTTTTCATTTACAAGTCGTGAACTGTTCGATCGGTTTTATTGTTATTTTCAATAATTACACAAGATAAGATTCCGCTATAGCTTAGTATTTGCCTTAATCTGAAAACGCCTCAGAGTTAATTACAAGGAGTAATTCGAGTTGATATCTATTGTTAGTTTAATTAGAAAACACATTGGATCATTAAGTAATTACAGTCTACAGATTTGTTTATAGCCCTCAAAATTTACAACGCTACTAAACATTAAATTTATTGTATCGGAGGAAGACGGTTAGGTTTAGTTGTGTAGACGAGTCTGGGACTATTGACAAAGCCAACGTATTGCGATTCGATTCGTAAGTTACAGTTAATTTGTTTAGTTTAGTCGTTTTGTTAGATGTAGTTTAGACAGTTATTTTTCTTAGTTTGTGATGTTTTGTGTAAGTTTGAAATCCGGCAATCCACAGTGCCAGACTACGCCCTAAACATTTCCGTACTGAGTATACCCATAAGCGAACTACTGATGACTAAAAACAGTTTACAAATAATATTATAAATACCTTTGCCATCTGACCCCAAACTAGGCAGAGCAAAGACTGATATACATACATAGATATTTTTAAATACATACTTAAATAGATATTAACATCCAGACACAGAACAAAAACAAGCGTTCGTCACACGAATATTTATCCTATGTGGGATTTGAACCCATGACCCTTGTTGTCACAGGCGGGGTCATTACCGATTGCGCCAACGGGCCAGTCAATGTCACAGTAGATTTAGTTAAAGTGCAAGTCAACGTTACAGTAGATTTAGTTAAAGTGCAAGTCAACATCACAGTAGATTTAGTTAAAGTGCACACAAGCATAAATATTAAACCGATCAAGAAATGAAAAGCTTCTGTAAAAAGGGATAAATGTTAATATTATTTCGAGTTTAAACGTAATCTTTGGCTCCCACTTATACATTTTTGCTAAAAATATTATGAAAGGAAGTTGGTAGTGTAGCTAGAAATTTTATTATTATAAATGCATCTCAAGAATGGCACAATCTCTTGAACACGCCGAGTGTTATTAAATTCCTGAGGCGGGACTGCCCGACGACAGTATCGCAGAATACTTTAAAATTGTAAATGCAAATATTTTATGAAATAATCTCTACAACTAAGACACTATAAGACAAAGCCAAAGAGCAATGAGAGCATATTAAAGGTGTGACAAAGTTGGCCTATTATCAGGTCTTCATGAATGAATAGGTCTTATAATTATTTCAAAGTCAAAGTCAAATAATTTATTTCGCTATGAGGTGATTGGATACGCTTAATGAAAGTCTAGGTAACTACAAACTACTTAAAGAAAAGAGATATAATGCTATTCTAAACTGATCAATATAAGGCAAAGGATTAGCTATTGATCATTGAATGAATAGCTAATCCTACACGGGTGCCTAACCTGCCCTAATACTAATTTACAATAATTACCTACCACTAAGCTAAGGTCTAAAGTCACGATAGACTTATCTATCTGGTCATCTGCATTAGGAAGAATAATTACAATATTCTTATCCTATGCCCTAGTGTAGGCCGAGAGAGAAAAAAGCCGGAGGAAAATCTCTCGGTTTTATAACATTTATAACATCTTATAAAAAATATAAAATGTATAATAATGGAAGTATAAGCCACAACGCTAACTCCCGTCTAACATCTCAGGGAGAAGGAAGTAGCTGAAAAACAGGCTGCTTGGTACCACAGCCTCCTTGGTCTCATGTCAACAGAAGCTGAGATACGAGAGTTGCCCATATATTTTTATTTTTTATCTATATATATAAAAGGAGAAGGTGACTGACTGACTGACTGACTGACTGACATATCAACGCAGGGCCTAAACTATAAGGGCTAGAAACTTGAAATTTTGCATAGGGGTTCCTTTTGTAACGCACGGGAGCACTAAGAAAGGATTTTTGAAAATTCACCCCCTAAGGGGGTAAAACGGGGGTGCAAAGTTAGTATGAAACTTTGCCGTTTTTGAAGTCAAGTGGGCAACCCGAACGCGGGAAGGAGTTAATGGTTAATAATAATCTAATTGCGAAGCTGCGGGCGTCCACTAGTATATCTATAAAACATTTGTTTGTAATGTTTTCACACAAAAACTACTTCACAGAGTGACATAGGCTATATAATAGTTACACCTATTATATAGCCTATGTCACTCTGTGAAGTAGTTTTTGCGAAGTAGTTATAGCGAAACTATTGTTATGTCTAATTCCACGCGAGAGAATCTGCGGGCGTCCACTAGTAATTTTATTTTTTAATTCTGTACATTATATTTCATTGTATAATAAGCAATAAATAAATGTTTGTCTGTGTCTGTGTCTTTGTTTATTTGTTTAAATTAATTAATATTGAGGTGGTCTTCGAAATATAGTAAGGCAACGTACGTAATACATTAATTACCTTTGTGTTGATACGTTTGATGCTTTTTGTTATCCACGACTGTACCTATACAATCCCCTATAGCGGGTAACTTTAGAACTTAAATTAATTTGTAAGTACTTAGACAGTTTCAGATACTTGTGTTATGAGGCAACATACTTCCATATACTCGTATATTGAATAACGAAGTAGACAAAATAATCCATTTGAAGTCTTTGAAGTTCAAGTATCGCTTAACAGAAGTTTCCGACAATACCCCGAGCTTATTCGCCAAGTACAAAGTTGGCTTAAGTTAAATAAATTTTTCCAATCAAACATGATAGAACGAATAAAATTACTTTGATACTTTGAATGGCGTTCGACATAATCGTATTTTGGCACTTGTTTAAAATGTTCGCTTTATCTCGGAAAACGGTGCGCAGGCCGCGATTTTCGATTAAACCTTCAAAGGTCTCTGGTACGTTTATTCGGGGAAGTTTGGAACGAGTTCTGAACTTGAGCTTGGGCCCTACCATGTGTTTGTCCTGGTTGCGACCTAGCAAAACATCAGGCCCACCACAGGGAACCATTGCTATTCGGTGACGCCGTAAAGGTCTTTATGACCATAAATACTAAACATTTAACATACAAATACCATACGAAAGTCCATTCAAAAAAATCAAAAGCAACCATTCCGAAGCATTTTATTTATTATTACTTATTAGTGGCCAACAATAAACATTCTTTCTTTCTTTCTTTCTTTCAATAATTTTATTAACGCAAATAAAGCTAAAATCCACCAAGCCGTTTAGGCTACAGAGCGAAATTAGAATTCGATTGGTATGGACCTCTCGTTAGATAAGGCGTCCGAGTGAATTTTAAAAATAGAGACAACATGAAATTCCGCATCTAGTGCCTTGGCGGTTATCGTATGCGAGTCAGATTCAAAAATACGGCCATTGGGCTTACCTTATGGTTTTAAACCGTTACTACTCTAGCCGGTCACTATAAATATAGATTTGTGAACTAGGTATATCTTGTCCAAAAGGCGTTTGATTAAAAGCAAGTAGCCATAATTTTAACTTATGGTGCAACCTATTTCAATTATGCGACCTTCCCATATTTTTTAACACGAAATTGGCAGATTCTTTATGTAATTGCTATTTACACTTAAATTATTTGTTTATGCTTTGGTTTAATAAATTTTGCTCCTGTTTTATTTTGCATAGCAATCATAAAGTCAGCACTCAGATCGAGCTGGATATTATGCACTTATGAAAAAAACAAGGAGCAAGCTGCATAAATGCAGATAACATAACGGAGTAAATTTTCACGTTTGCTTCGCTGTCAGTGAGTTTCGGTACAGTACCACTTAACAGCAGCTTAGCAGTAGCAGTAGCTTAACAGTAGCTTAACAGAAGCTCGAACTGCATACTATGCCGATAACATACCAGAGTAAATTTTCACGTTTGCTTCGCTGTCTAGTGAGTTTCGGTACAGTAGTAAGGGCCACTTAGCAAAGTTTACAGTCGCAGGTATGTACGTGACGCGTTTAAATCTTGAAGGTATCGATTACAAAAGCGATTACGCGAAACCTATGGGAAGTGTTTAGCTTTGTTTGGAGATACGAAAGTTCCTGATTTATATCGCCTCTGCCTGCCCTTTTGGGGAAATAAAGACATGATGTTATGTTAAATTAAGATAGTTCAAACAACAAATATTTAAGGAAACATCCAACTGCAAATAGTGACTTATTACCTCAACTATTATTCTGTGCCTCGAGGTAAAAATGTAAAAATGTGTAAGATATACTATTATATTCTATACTATTCTATAAATGTATTTGACAACGGTGGGTACAGTAACCTTGGTTACGAAGTGAACCTAATAAGGATTCTACCACCTTCTGATAGGGGTGTTCACCAAACCTCCTCAGTGAATCCCTAATCGGTTTCTGCCAATAAGAACGGTGTAACTCGCTGAAAAGGATCGTGTTAATTGCTAAAAAATCAAAAACGCTGTGTCACGGCACTCACGGCGCGCTAACGAAAGGATTTGTGATGGCTGCCGGATTGGAGGCTCTGCTGACGTTTGCTGAACTGTCAAACATGAAGCGTGGAATCCTCGTCTACGGCTCTTACATAGTTTTGATTACGTCAATTTACGTCCATCTGCTCCATTCCCCTATAATTCATGTAGGGTATGCTTTATAACTTTATTTATTCCGCAGCTTCGCTCGCGTGGAATTAGACAACAATAGTTTCGTTTACACCTAGTGATTATATAGCCTATGTCACTCAATGTAGATGCAGCTTTCTAATGGTGAAAGAATTTTTGAAACCAGTCCAGTAGTTTTTGTGTGAAAACATTACAAACACATCTTTCTCCTTTATAATATTAGTATAGATTGTTATGTCTTCTATTATTTTTCTGCTGTAATAAATTGTATTGTATTGTATTGTATTAAGTTGTGTTGCATTGCGTTGCATTGCATTGCATTGAACTTTATGGAGAACTGCCAAAGAGATGCGCCATACATTTTTATAAATGATATTTTTTTCTAATTAATTGTATCACGCGTTACTTTGCGGAACTCCGTTATTACAAACCAAGGATTAATCTTCTTTGCAACAATTCGCAACAACATTTTTGTAGTAGATTATTTTTTCGTATTTTAAATGTGTTAAAGGCTACCGATTTGAGCCATTCGATAATCTCTCCTTGCAGTGAAACGCAAAGAGTTTTGGAGCTGAATTTTTATAATTGCTGAATTGAGTCGGCGGGGATAGGATAGGCCCAAAACGTGCTAACGAACCCCTTTGTCGCACCTGGCTCCGGCGCTGTTTCAGACTTGCTGACCAGTTCCGTCGAACACCGGTTAGGTTAGACACCGTTCAGATGGCTGGATGTAGGTTTAAATATGCCTAAAATCGAAAATATATGATTTATTTATTGTAATATATTTTATTTTATTTATAGGCTCTTTTGTCGGAGATTGCACTTTCTATTAAATGCTCCTTAAATGGTATTATTACATTATTTATCTTAAAAAGAAACATTCACAACCATAAGCTCAGTAGTAACCTTTTTGAAAACTTTTTTGCGTTTATAAAATAATTGTTAGTAAATCTTTTTTTAAATGCAACGGTTTGGTCTTGCTTCTGCATTGGAGCAGCGTGGTGGAGTATGCTCTAGCTAGATCTCCCGCAGCTGTGTCTGTGGGGGAGACCCGTGCTCAGCAGTGGGACTTCTATGGGTTGAAGCTAGAATAGGTTGTAGCTAGAATACAAACTGAATGTGGACTCGATCTAAAATTTTGTCTAGAGTTTATCACTTCAATGGCATACATGCTGATTGTACGATCATCCTTGATGGCGTGTCCGATCACGTTTATGACGTATGTAAGTGCCTTCATAGCAATGTTGACCCAGTTGTTAAAACAAAATATACAGTGTGAGTTTTTAAAATACCTTAATCTGAAACCATTCCGTTAATGATGAAATACCGAAATCTGTTTTGAGTTTCTTTTCGTAAATGAAATTTAATTTTTTTAAGAGAAATGATTGATGGACTTCTTGCTAGTTAAAGGCAAGGACTTAGGGAGTGCAAGAATTAGATATTGAGCTAGTGTTTCAACTTATTCCTTCACAATGGAGTGAAATAAAAATAATAGTTAATATTGAAGTAATGATTAATTAAATTAAATAACTAATTAATTAAAAAATATATTTAAAAAAAAAAAGCTTTTTATAACTATTTTTTTATTTTATTTTCGTGCATTGTCATCGGAACCTAATATGTGTGCCAAATTTCAGCGCGATAGCTTCAGTGGAAGTGGGTGAAATATTGATTGCAAGATTCCAGGACATACATACATATACATACATAGATACATACGAGTTAAATAAAAGCTTTTAAAAAAGAAATGACAATTTTCCACAGATAATAAGTTTTTATTGCTATAAATGTATTTTAAATAAGTTAAAAATGTTGTTTTCGTCATGTTCTAGGATCAAGGTACATACATACATACATACATACTCCAGATTTGTACTGGCAGGTGTCAGATCGATGGATCATGATCTATGCTCAATGATTGCCTACGTGGTAGGCGATTAACTTAGAATCAACTTACGAAGGCTGAAAAAGGTATCAATTGACTAAATCGAATGCATAATACATTAAATATAATGGCTTAACTAACTAAAGTGTGTATTTAATGAAGTACCAGACCAGTCCAACAGTACACAACAGTACAACCTGAAAAAAACGTGACTGATTCTGTAATTTACACATTGCTGTATTGCTTGCTGGTAGTCAGTTTCAACTGGTTGTGTTTTACGTGTACCTAATAAAAATAATAGCCTAAATATCAATGATTTATATCACTCGTGACTTGTTCGTCTGAGATAGTTTTAAGTGGCAAGATAATGTGAATGGAGGAGATGATAGGATTTAGAATTGATAATATTATTTATTGTACAGTATTATTGTGGAATTGTAAGGTGAAAGTTTTGTGAATGAAAATGTTTTTTTACGATGTTATTAGCTAACAAGTAATAATTTTTTTTTAAATCAAGATACAATTAATTTAAGGTCATATTTAATAGATAATGGAAACGTCTATTTAGATGTAGTCAAATTTAATTTTGGTCGTACGTTTTGTATAAAAAAAATTAGGTTCTCGTTTAGTTAAAAATGACGAAAGACTCAGATTTAGATGATGTGTTAAAAAAGTTAGGGCCTTTCGGAAGATACACAGTAATTAACTTTGCCCTAGTAATATTTCCATGCTTCTTGGCTGGATTTTTTGCGTCGGCCTACAATTTTGAAGCAATGGATATATCGTACAGGTAATTAAACTTTATCAGTGAATTCGCTGCGACCCATAGACGTCCCACTGCTGGGCACGGGTCTCCCCACAAACACTTCTGCGGGAGGTCTAGAGCATACTCCACCACGCTGCTCCAATGCGGATTGGTGGAGGGGTTAGTGGCCAACCCAGTGTCGAATGTTCTCAAGCCACCCGAAGGTCTTCGACAAGGCTTAACGACTGTTTCCACCATTGAAAACAACCGGGACCGACGGCTTTACGTGCCCTCCGAAGCACGGTAGCGCCCATGAAATTTTTGCCACTAGCGGTCACCCATCCACAAACCGACCGCGCCCGTTATTGCTTAACACTTTTAATCACATTGAATCGACGCAAGCTACTGGGCTATGGACGCTACAGTGAATTAGTATACGGTATTTCACAAGGTTTACTTTCACAAGCAGCTATTATTTTAATTCGCAGATGTAAAATACCGGAATGCGAAGATTTAAACCATACGTTATGGCTAGAATATTCTATACCACAAGAAAAAAATGCGTTGTCCAAATGTAAAATGTACAAGTATAAAAATAATACTGACGATAGTTGTTCTGAAGATGCATTCGATGTAACAATAACACAAGCGTGTGATAGTTTCGTATATAGTGATGAAGATTCTGTAGTTAAAGATGTAAGTATAATGGTTATCTTATGGATTTACGCCTATCACACCTCAAGGAATAAGGATTCCGTTAAAGGTAACAAAGGTATAAAAAAGGTATTATATATAAACACTTGTAATTGTAAAGATGCTTTCAAAAACGTTTCAACAATATTTTTTGTTATATTTGTCGTAAATATTATATACAATCAAGTTACAACTATCATAATCAAATTATATTGTTTGTTCACAACGAGATTTTGTACAATACCACAGTTGCAACCCATAGACGTCTACTCTGCTGGGCACGGGGCACCCTCACAGACGTATCTGGGGAGGTCTAGAGCATACTCCACCACACTCCTCCAATGCGGATTGGTGGAGGGGTTAGTGGCCGACCCAGTGTCGAATGTTCTCAAGCTACCCCAAGGTCTTCGACAAGGCTTAGCGATTGTTTTCACCATTGAAAACGACCGGGACCTACGGCTTAACGTGCCCTCCGAAGCATGGTAGGTTAGTTACCATAAAATTTGCCACTAGTGGTCCATCCATCTGCAAACCGATCGCGCCCGTCGTTGCTTAACTCTGTCAATTTGAATTGATACGAGCCATTGGGCTATTGACACAGTTTACTAGTAAATTACTACGGATGTTGTGTTTACTTCTATTTAATACTATTCATGTGTTTCAGTTCAACCTCGGGTGTCAGAATTGGAAAAGAACCTTAATAGGAACAATACACAATGCAGGATATTTCGTGGCTTTACCACTAACTGGTTTGGTATCTGACAGGTATGGAAGAACTATTGCCTTATCGATAGCTTCACTTATGAATGGAATATTTGGTATGGCTAGAGCCTTTTCTACCGATTATAATATGATGGTTGTTTTGGAATTTTTGGAATCGGCTTTAGGTGCTGGACACTACACGACGTCTTTTGTTATGGGTAAGTGCGCTTGGTTATAATTCTTTTAATTCTCTTACATTGTGTACGAATACTGCCTCCAAGGCTGCACTGAAAACCAGCGCTACGGTTACCGTCGTAGCAAATGTTGAGTGTACGTCTTATTGGAACAGGAGGTGGAACAAATTTTGTTACCCACAATAGATAATAAATAGTATATAAAATTCTTCAAATGTTATTTGTTGTATTTTCTGTACCAAATAAATATTTTCTATTATATTCTATTCAGTGTTTTATATAAATATTGAATAATCCATACTAATATTATAAATGTGAAAGTGTGTTTGTTTATTTATTTGTTTGTTTGTCCGGCTTTCACGTCGCAGCGAAGCTATTATATGGTATGGTTTTTGTGTGTGGAGATAGTAAGGAGGGTGGAGAGTGACGTAGGCTACTTTTTACCGCGGTAAAACATCCCCATGGGAAGATATCGAGGTTTTGTTATTTGCTAGATATTTAGTTCCGGATGTTGTTAATAGATGGCGTTAGTAAAATTCATTTGCAAGTTCTGAATCACTATTCATCCACCACAAATGTGTCATGTATGATAAACAAGTCATTGTTAATTCCCTTTGACCACGCGGGCGGAGCCGCGGGTAGAAGCTAGTTAATGATAAATAAGAACAGGGTGACCTGTTTCTTGTACACAATAAAACAGAGAAATATTTCTAGAAAAACACTTAAATTTTCTGAAAACTAACATACTAGCCACATAAAAGGACTTCCAGATTTAATTTCCTTTTTTATTTCGTTCCAGCAATGGAAATGGTAGGACCAAAGGGAAGAGTTCTAGGAAACACTTTAATAAATTTCGTATACGTATTTGGTATGATGTTACTAACTGGGTTGGCGTGGTGGCTTCAGAATTGGAGACATCTTGTACTGGTCATATTCACTCCAGCATTTCTGCCAGTAATTTACTTCAAAATTCTTAATGAAAGTCCTCGTTGGCTGATAAGCAAAGGTCGGTCTGAGGAGGCCATTAAGGTGCTTAAGAAAGCAGCTAAGATGAATAAAGTTGAAATACCAGATGATATGCTGAATGCTCTGAACTTTAATAAAAATACTCAAGAACGAAATACAAAAGATAATTTCGAGGTTGCTGAAGGCGAAAAGCCATCATTATTTCGACAAGTAATAAAATCCAAGATCATGATAACAAGATTGGTCATATGCTCGTATATGTGGATGAGCGGCACGTTTATATATTACGGATTATCAATTAATTCAGTATCACTAGCTGGGAACAAGTATTTGAACTTCTTAGTGGTGGCCTTTGTCGAGCTTCCAGCCAACTTCATGTGTTTTCTAGTATTAAACAGATTTGGAAGGAAAAAAATTATCACTATAACGTTTATGCTAAGTGGATGTCTGTGTATCGGGATGTCATTTTTGCCTAAAGGTAAGATTTGAAGATGAAACTGTTATTAAAAGGTTTTTTATTTTGCTGCAATGTAATATTCTGCTGCATCTGAAATTATTGAGGTAGACGAAATTGAATTAAAGTTTTACTGTGAGAACATTGAGTTTGAGTTGGAATGTAGTTGAAGTTACCACTTACTCACAATTGATTTAAGTCAGATAAGCAGTTACAGCCCAGTGGCTATCGTAATCGCCTTACTCGAGCGATCCGGGTTCAAACCCAAGCGGCACGCACCAACGACTTTTCTATGTTATATGCGATTTAAGAAATTAAATGTCGCTTACTGTAACGGGATGCCTGAGAGTTCTTCATAATGTTCGCGAAGGCATATGAAGTCTGCCAATCCGCACTTGGCCAGCGTGGTGGACTAAGGCCTAATCCCTCCCATTCTGAGAGGAGACCCGTGCCCAACAGTGGGACAAACGGGTTGTGATGGTGGTGGATTTAAGTCGGAAAAAGGCCTTAACATCAGCGCTTAGAACTGACGACCCTTCGCCAGACGATACAATAATATCGATTTCTGATTCAAGATCGAAGCTAGATTTTGATGCCTGTCTCTATAAAACAACTTATCTTCTGTATGTTTTCAGATCAAGCCACGTGGTTGTTCGTTTTATATCTAAGTGGAAAGTTCTGCAGTACCATGACCTACAGTTCCATCTACATTTACGTGTCCGAGGTGTTCCCTACTAACGTGAGGCAGTCGCTTTTGAGTTTTTGTTCCACTATGGGACGTTTTGGTACGACGCTTGCACCGCTGACGCCGTTACTGGTAATTAATTATATATGATATATGGTAGCAATTGAGTTTGCAGCACACCCATCTGGCATGACAATTGTGACAGACTTTGAACAGTCATGCATATTAAGGCGCTTCCTTAAGAGTTAGAGTAGAGAGTTTGTTAATCCAAGCGGCACGCGCAATTCATTTATGTACGTTTTAATAAATTGAATGTTACTTACTGTAACGGTGAAGGAAAACATCCTGCATGCTTAAAAGTTCACTATGTTCTCGAAGGCATTTGTGAGGAAACATATTTTTTGGACCACAACCCTTTCGCACGCACAAACGGATGAGCCACTGCAAGTTCTGGTATAATAATAAATGTTTTTAATTATTTTTTTACAGTCATTTTATTACAGTAATTTACCAGCCATATTCTTCGGAACCGTCGCACTGATCGCTAGTGTTCTGATCATTAAACTTCCTGAAACAAATAATCTCAAGTTGCCTGATACTATTGAAGAAGCTGAGGAAATTTCAAAAAAGAAGATTCACGAAAAATGCACATTTTAATTTTTTCTTTTTTTTAGTACCTATTTGTTGTTATAGCGGCAACAGAAATACATCATCTGTGACATCATATTGGATCGCACTCAGCACTGGCCACGGAGTAGTATAACCACAGCTGCTGGTTTTCAGTGCGACCCGTTTTGTCTTGCAGTTCGGACTAGTAGAGTACTAAAAAATATTGTTAAATAAGTTAGATTGCGTTTTGTGTGTGTGATTTTGTTTTATTATGATATCCGTAATGTCTGTTTTAATGGATATTGTCGATTATTTATTATTACATTTTTTATGCTATAAAATAAATAATGATAAAATTACCTATTCAATTAAAAAAAAATTATAACTTTTATTTTATTTTTGTGCATTGTCATCGGAACCAAATTATATGTGTGCCACATATCAGCTTCAGTGGAAGTGGGTGAAATATTGATTGCAAGATTCCAGTACATACATACCTACATAGATACATACGAGTGAAGTTAAATAAATAATATAAATAAAATCTTTTAATTTAAAATAAAAGAATAATTATTTTTTTTACTTGTCACGAAAGTAAGTAAATTGTAACCTGCCAAAGTAGTTGGAGCAAAGAGTCATTAGTGAAACCACTCGTGAACTCAGCTGTTAGTGGCAATCAATCAAAGGTCTCTATCAAGACCGTGCTATGCACGATTCCAATTTGTTTGACCCCTTTTCTGATTTCCATATTATACCAATTTTCCGAATTTTCAGGTGTTCTCCAGTAGAAAAGTTTGGAAGGCAATATTGCAAAAGCCAACTTTTATATTTGCCGAGTTTCATTTTCATGGCGTCAATTCGCATTTTCGCAACTAAGAATCTGGTATTTTTATTCTCATGCCTACCTAGTTCTCCTTTGAATTCAACCGAGATACATAATAATAATAGGACTAACGCAAATGGTGTCAAATTCCTAGTAAAATTATTTTAACTTAAATTTTATTTAGTGATAATAATTGACACGACGTTTCCGGTCGTTGGATGCGAGGCAATCTCTTGTCTACTGCTGCCAAACCAAATTTTCCGTCATAGAATTAATTTAATAGGTGGTTGTACTTAGTATTAATATTTCTAACGGTAAACGAAGTTCAACTGCCAGAATTTTAATGATAGAAAATATAATTTCACATTAAGAGTAGCAGTAATTTGTGTGAAGATTAAGTAAAGCCAAGCCACTTTTACGTAGGCGGTTATTATTTTAATACAGTAGCGTTCGCGCGTTCGCCATCAATCAATATCGGCCAGCCGCCACCTGTTAACTATTCATTAACGCTTCCGTCGACTGCTTGACCTCCTTCTGTTCAATTTCGCGCTCAGCCAGTTAGAATTACAAACAAAGGTTACCAACATAACTCAGCGTAAGAGAACTTGACGCAATTGGCAGGCGTCGTTTAAATTATTGATAATTGTAGGAATAAAGTCCTCAAGACCGCAATTCTGATAACGGACTGCTGCACCTTTCTACTTGGTCGTACTGTGATTCAGATTCAGATTCAGATTCATTTATAATTAGTAACTCTGTAATTTGGTGTACAATAAACAGTATTATGTTTTCATTATATGGTACTAGTGGACGCCATATACAATTTTAAATAATAAGACATTTGGGATAATACAAATAAGTTTTTACTCACATGTCAACCTTTTAACCTAATTCCAATATGATGGTGGAATAGAGGTCCTCAGAGACGCGAAGTGATCTTCTAATGAGGCATCATAAATACATCAGTCTATCTATCTGGCTCAGAATAGAAATCCCACTTCAATATATTGCAATTAATTACTAGGAAAGCTACCGGCTTATATTTGCGAAGCCCGCATTGAGTTTCGGAGTTTGCCAGTTAAATCGGCTGAATGACAAGGCAAATATAAACCGTGCATCCCATGTGCATCTGTACAGTTCTAGCGAAGTACCGAAAAGCCTACACATGCCTATTAGTGAGATACGATAATAAATAATGTGTTTTAACTTATTTATTAAAGATTAATTGCTTTACATTTACGGATTCATTACAAATTTGTTTGCTAATTGCTTGTTAGATAGAAGAATCTATTATTCTGTCTAATTCCACGCGAACAAAGCTGCGGGCGTCCACTAGTAAATTATAAACCCTGACACAGTTGACCAAAAGTGAACGTCTGGTATATTCGAATATGATATTCCAATGTGAATATGAGGTAAATTTCTACAGAGATTCTGTCGTGATTCAAGGTTCACACCTTGAATAGAAACGTGCCCAGTCCATTGGAGTATGAATATGGACTGTTGAATAGTAAATCGCCATTCATCTTCGGTTATAACACTTCACGATTAGGCGATTCCGCCTTTATACATCGAAGGAAATAGGCAATTGACTAAAATTTGGTCGTAAGTGGATTTCGACTTTCTTTGACGCATGGTGTCACAGAAAAATTATGTTGAGGTTGAGGACTCCGTGGTGAGAGACCCTGACTACCGAACTCGAGTCCCAGGTTCAATTTCTGGTTGGGGCAAATATTTATTTCGCTGAAAATTTGTACTCGGGTCATGGCTTTTAGATTATGATAGACGAAAAAATTGCCAAGATCTACCGCCGGAGTGTGAGTTTGTATTTATTGTGATTTAATAATAATGTATTTTTAATGTATAGAGATAGTTTATATATGGCATTTCGACACGTTGTAAAACATGGGGTTTGCCATGATGATGAATTCCATTTCCAAATTTTAAAAAATCCAACTTCTGATCGTAGTCAGCGTTACTTGATCTGTGCCGCGCTTGCGTTTCAATTAAATTTAACAGAGATTATTGTGCGAAAGATATAAATTAACCGCTCCCATGCTCGTGACAATCCATTAAATTTGTATTAAATCTGTGCAAAAATGAATTCATGCTTATAATCCGAAAGCTGCAGCGATTCACATTAATAACATTTATAGCAGGAAAAGTATCACATAATTACATGGTGAGAATTAATATCGATCGGGCGAGGAAATATTACGTCCTTTCTATTTTTGAGAATCTTTTCATTGCTTAAATTACTTCATACACAGAGTAATGAAGATTGGTCGACAGTGCATGTTAAATATTCTTCAAGTCTTCTCCATCTTTTTGCTTTTATAAAACAGTCAGGCATAAATACGTACCTGCCAAAAAAAGACCTGAAAAGTAATCTAATGATTTCATTCAAATGTTTATTTCGGAGTAAGAAATGGAAAATGCTTTTCCAGCTGTATATCTTTTGAAATTAGGTTTTCACGAGGGATTTAAGGGGCTTGCTTCATAGTAAGCGGTGACAGCCCAGTGGCTATGCGGCTCCAAGCCCAAGCTGTACTGACCAATGACTTTTCTGAGTGCAATTTAAGACATAAAAATCTCACCTGCTGTAACGGTAAAGGAAAACATCGTGTGTTCAACCTTGACTAGCGTGGTATGGCCTAACCCCTGTCATTCCGAGAGATCTAGCCCAACAGTGGGACCAAGAAAGGGTTGTGGCGGAAAATATTAAGATTAGAGATTAGATTTGTATGATTGTATTGTATTGTAGGTTAAAAAGTTCGTTTACCCGTTTGCAATAGGACGTAGTAGTAAGGTGGACCCTAATTAAGTACCTCCTGTATTGCGCACTGAAAAGGTCTAGGCATTCTGTTGTTGAAAAGAGGTTTATTTTACAGAACCAACGCAAAATTACCTTCGAGACCACTCCTTTGACGGGCACTCAAAAAGCCAATACCATTGACAGGCATTGAATAGTACATCTACAAATGTATGGTATCTTGTACTACTGCTTAGGATACCACCAAGGCAGTGAGAAATTAGTGTAACGAAATATTAATGAGTTTTCTGTTTAAGAATATAAAAACTAACTATGCTACAACCCTTCAAGGCACACAAAGCACCTGTGATACGCCTGTCGTTCGTGTCCATACGCGACGGTGACTTACCATCAGGCCCGTAGGTCTGTTTGTCCGTCTATATTATTTAAAAAAAACATAGTCGTCCCACTACTGAGTTCTGGTTACAGACACAGTTGGTTTAAAGCATACTCTACAACGTTGCTCCAATGCGGATTGGTGAAAGGTTTAGTGGCTAACAGTTTCGAATGTTCTCAAGTCACCCGAAGGTTTCAAGACCTAAAGATTGGTTTAACATTTAAAACCGGGGCCGACGGCTGAACGTGCCCTCCAAAGCACGGTGGCACCCATGAAATTTTGTCACCCATCATCCACAAGCCGCATTCATTGCATGCTTTTCGATCACATTGGGTCACTGGGCTTTGGACGCTTCATGAGTTTTTTAGAATAACTCTTCTTATTGTTCATTTGTATGTGAAGTATGCAATCCGGGGTACCTACTCACTGCAATTACATACTTTGTAATAATTATGACCCGATCGATATAAATTGTAATGACAAGTTCGGACTTCGAATTATTTTCACTCGGAATTTGGATTTTGTGTAGTTTTTTAGTGCGGCCGCAGAATAGGACGAAATCATTGATGAAGAAGTAAAATATATGTGACGTCCATAAAATTCAATGCGTAGAATTATTGGTTAGACTATAAATTTTACAAAAAACCTCGTCATTTCTATCGGTCCTAAACAGTTTTAATTCTTCCCTTACATTTCTGTGTTAAAGATAAATTGTGGGAACGTGATAAGCCGGTATCGTGGTGACGTTTGAGAAATTATACCGTTAAAAACGGGAGTTTTGAAACATTCAGCCAGTGGAAGAATCGATAATATTCTCGTGAGAAAATTGAACCAATACCTATCAGTGGTGATTGCGTTCTTTTTTGATTTCCGAAGGTTTCCTCAATTATTTGTTTGCCTATGAACGACTGTCTCGTTGGTTTAACTAATGGTTGCAAACGTGACTGTAAGCTAAAGGGTTCGATCGCCGGATTGGGCAAAGTTGGTATGGCAATAATTACTTGTATTCTGTGCTCTTACTTAAAATTTACTCTTACTTAAAAAGTATTATCTTGGCGCTTGGATATGAATGTTTCCATGTTTCAGGTGTATGGTTATAGGTGTGTCAGGCAATAGGCACACCGGCTTATATAGGACGTAAATATAACTTCCGCCGCACAATGATCGCCACTTGATCACACAAACTTTAAACACATAAACACATAAAGACACTTGAACATAATGTGAAAGAATGAAACATGGTTTTGAGAGATGACGAAAGTCGACGAATCGATCAGACATAGGTAATTTGGATGTTTTTTTGTAACGTGACGATATCTACGAGTAGGTGCGAGTGGTGTATCCAGACTCCGTTGGAAAGCCGCGTGAAAGAATTAGTTCCATAGAAATTAAGACCACTCTGATAGATAATATTACTGGTTACGCCAAAACGTTCAATCCTAACCTTTTCCCATCCCTACACATGCAAACACGATACCACGCCGCGATTCGGGCTCGTCTCGAACGCGGTCAGTCAATCAGTCGCATTTACGCCGTCCGCTGTATCGTACGCCTCAAGCGTGCTCACGCGCAGTGTGTACTCGCCGCTAGAGGGCGCTTCATTCGTTCTCGCCCGCAACCCCTCTAGCAAACCCGCGCTGGGACGAATTCTGTTCGTCACCGTCTAAACGCTGTCCTAAATACGTTTCCGCCGTGTGGAAGCTGCTTCATCCAAGCAGTGACCGTGTTCGACCGCTAATCTTACCGGAGTGGACGCCTTACGCCGTGAAGTGGATCGGTGTCCAGTGAAACCACGTGGAACTATCATTGGCTGGCCCGTGTCCCCGAGTACCCGGAAGGCGCTGGCGTTAAGGTGAGTGTTTTGTGTGTGTATTCCTTCACTACCGAAATCTCACTTGATTCCATAACCCGCTATTCCCTTCAGTCCATATTATCGAAGAACTTTGGCGCGTCCATCTCTATTTGTGGTACCTTCGAGCCGTATTAGTAACCATTAAAATAATAATTTTATTCATCTCTTTATTTGGTACCTTTGATTCGAATTTGTAACTATTAAATCTAAAATAATAATTTTATTCATCTCAAAATTTGGTACCTTTAAGTCAGATTAATAACCATTCTATCTAAAATAATAATTTTATTCGGATTTATAATCCTGGTCCTTCGATTCGCAGTTTCATAGTTAAGCATAATTACATTTTATAACATTCATTTATTTGCACACGGCAACGCACCGGCCGCAGAATTCATACCTACCCTCTTTATACCGCTCGGTCAGAAATATCAATTCTCGAATCGTAAAATCAAATAAACAACTCCTAGCAGCTCATTATACATACCTATCTATACGCAGTTACGCTATTCGTTGTTACTAACGCCGTTTTATAACTACTTTCATTTGGTTAATATATTTATTTAATCTGTCAAGATGCCACCTAAGAAAGATGAGCCTGCTAATAAGGAGGAAACTAAACCTTTTGATTCACGACTGCAGATGTTACAGGCTAAACGTGACGCATTGTTTGAAATAGTTCAAAAGACCTACGACTTATCGTTGGAAGTACACAAGAGTGCCGCTAAGAGGGAAATGTTCCTCGATGAGAGTTCGCAGATTGACTTGTTACGAGACGAATTTAAACAGGTGTTAGATGATTATAATTCACGTTTATTAGTAGTTAATCCAAACGATAAGCCTCAGTACAGTTGTTTGTTATCTTTTGAATCTTTGTATAGTCGCATCAAAAGAACATTGAATGACATTTCTCCTTCAACGTCACGATATCATTCGCAGTCCGATACCGCAGTTGCCGCCACTAGACCGAAATTACCCGCTATTGAAATATGTTCATTCTCAGGTGAAATTCGCGACTGGCCATTATTCTATTCCAGCTTTAATACAATCGTACATACTAACCCGCAGTTGACAGATGACGAACGTTTATATTATTTGTTAGGTAAATTAACCGGTAAAGCGCTGTCACAAGTGTCTTGTATTAATCCGTGTGCAGAAAATTATAATTTAATATTTCAAACGCTTATCAACAAGTATGATGACAAACGCATGCTTGTATCTTTATACTTGAATCAGTTGTTCGAATTTAAACCGTTTCAATCCGCTTCCGCAGTTAACTTTGAATTATTTATCGATAAATTTGTAAGCACAGTGCGTGCTTTACAAAATCTTAAATTAGAAAATCTATTTGACATGGTTTTAGTTCACATCGCATTAAGGAAAATTGATTCAGATACCGCTCGCGATTTCGAAATTAATTGCAGTTCAGAAATACCTTCGTTTGATAATTTAGTCGATTTTATAAAAAACCGCTGTAAGGCCTATGAGCGCGCCCCGTGTAGCTTGGTATCAACTCGTATTGCTAATCCACGCCCCAGGCAGAGCGGGAGCACTCGACCTAATTTAAATAATAATAATATTGCAACGCCTCCTAAATATCAAACCTATTTGAGCACAACCGCCGTAGATAACTCAAAACGCTGTCTTTGTAAAAATATTAATCATCAACATTTATTCAAATGTGTCGATTTCCACAAGCTTTCACCACATGACCGTTTTACATGTGTGAAAGACCGTAATGCATGTGTTAACTGTCTAAGTTTAGGACATCGCGTGTCCAATTGCTCATCGCAATCCCACTGTAGGACATGTGGGCAAAATCACCATACGCTGTTACATTTTAAACGCGATGCGCGCGCGCATGTTCGTTTGCTATCTCCGCCGCGCAAGAATGTGACGTCGCACGCGCAGCTTATTAGTTCGAGTTCGAGCGGCTTGCCAGCGGCCGCCGCCCGCACCGCGAGCGAGACAGAGACAGTACGCCCGGTCACGCCGCAGCGAGCGAACGTGAGTCCGTCTCCGGACGCGCGCCCTGATAACGTGCTATGCGCTACGGCTTCGTATGAACATAAGAATAACACAGTATTGCTATCAACCGCACAAGTCATCGCTTACGATCATAAGGGCGATAGACAAGTTATACGCATGCTATTAGATTCAGCTTCTCAAAGCCATTTCATAACGCGGGACTGCTGCAATAGATTAGGTATACTTAAGCATCACAACACCGAACGTACTATGGTTAAAGGGTTCGGTGGGGTGGAAAAATTAATTAATACTAACGCTGTCAATATTACTTTCTATTCGCGATTCGACGACAATATTCATTTTGATATCACGCCGCTAGTCGTCGACCAAATAACTGATTCGTTGCCCACCGCGGTGGTAGAAAAGTCTGTCCTGCCACACCTATTAGGGTTGCCACTCGCCGATGAGAGTTTCGGGACTCCAAATAATATTGATGTTTTGATTGGAGCATCACTCTTTCCGCATTTGTTACTGCCCGACGTAGATCGCGCTCGCGACTCGTTGGCACCGCGTGCATTGCGCACAGTCTTAGGTTATGTGCTAATGGGCTCAGTGCCCGCCATACCTACTCTCACCGCTCAACAGGTGTTGACATGTTGTCATGCTCAGCAACCTGTCGCTATTGACTCATTAGTCAGGCGATTCTGGGAACTCGAAGAGGTTCCTTCTGCACCGCCCGCTCAGTCTCCAGATGAGGTTGAGTGTGAATTATTTTACAAATCTACAACAACCCGCGATCCCGTTAGTGGTAGGTACACAGTCGCTCTGCCGTTCAAAGACGATGTGTACACACTCGGCGATTCTTACGAAAGCGCTCGCAAACGCTTCATGCGTCTAGAAAGAAAGCTAGAAGCTTCACCTAAGCTGAGGCTGGCATATGATGACGTCATTAAGGACTACCTCGCCAAGGAGTACGTGTCGCTTGCGCCGCCGCTAGACCCTCATGACCCTACACCTGTATTCGTTATCCCGCATCATGGGGTCCTGCGCGAAGATAAGTCTTCGACCAAATTACGCATTTGTTTAGATGCAAGCGCGCCCTCTTCTGGTAGCCGCCGTTCTCTTAATGACATTTTACACTCTGGTCCTAATTTACAAGGCGATCTATTTAAAATCATTTTGAATTTCCGCTTACACGCTGTCGCCATGACCGCCGATTGTCGTCAGCAATTTCTTCAAATTATTGTACGCGAAGCTGACCGCCGCTTCCAATGCTTTTTATATCGCTTCCGTCCTCAGGATCCCTTGCTATTATATACCTTCCGAAGAGTCTGTTTCGGGCTTACCAGCAGCCCTTACCATGCACTGCGCACGGTCAAACAGCTGATCAGCGATGATGGCGCTAAGTTCCCTCTCGCGCGCGACATTGCGTCTACCGCGCTTTACATGGACGATCTCGCCTTCTCTGTTCCTAGTGAACGTGAAGCGATCTCTGCCTCTCAACAGCTGATCAATTTATTCAAGGGCGCCCAATGGGATCTCGTCAAGTGGAATAGCAATAGCCAAACCGTCTTAAATAACCTAACCGCTTCGCACAAGGTGCCTACTGAAATAGAGTTTGATAAGGCTGTGCAACACAAGATATTAGGCTTGCATTGGTCCACGGAAGACGATTCGTTTTATTTTAAAATCACCGCTCCCGCAGATGTGACGTGCACTAAGCGCACTATACTATCAACGGTCGCCCGTCTGTGGGACGTGATGGGATTCGCAGCACCCGCAGTCGTATACGCTAAGCTGTTAATAAAACAACTTTGGCAACTTAATCTTGATTGGGATGACAAACCCCCGCTGTCTATAATCAACATGTGGACACAGTTTTGTGCTGAATTACCAGCACTCAACAATCTTCGCATCCCTCGCCATGTTGGAGTTTCCGGCGAGTGTGAAGTCACTCTTCTTGCGTTCTCCGATGCGAGTGAGTTGGCTTACGGAGCTGTAGTATACGCTCACGTAAGATCCGCGTCAGGCTGTACTATCAGTCTGGTATGTGCGAAGTCCAAAGTCGCCCCGACGAAGCCATTGACGATAGCCCGCCTGGAACTCTGTGGAGCGCTCCTGATGTCCAAGCTGCTTCGCACGGTTCTTGATAATTATTCTCGTCATCTCCCAATCAAGACTTACGCGTTCACGGATTCTAAAGTTGCTTTATACTGGATTAAAAGTTCACCACACAGGTGGCAAATATTTGTAGCAAACCGCGTAGTCCAGATAACCGACAACATCCCCGCTGATCATTTCTTTCATGTCGCAGGCACTGATAACCCAGTTGACATAATTTCTCGTGGTATTACACCACAGAAATTAATTACGCACCCTCTGTGGCTCTATGGGCCACCGTGGGCCTCTCTGGATCCGTCGCAGTGGCCTCTCAAATCACTCGACGGCCAGATTATAACAGACATACCAGAGCAGAAGGTTCTCTCACACGCCGTGTGCTCTTCTGCAAAGGTTAATGTCATATACGAGCTTGCGCTTAGCATATCCTCATGGAGTAAACTTCTTCGTATCGTTGTATATGTTTGTAGATTTGTAAAATTATTACCACGCCGTTCCACTACCGCAGTTATCACCGAAGATTTTAATTACGCTGAAAATATTGTTCTCCGCGCCCTGCAAATCCAGCACTTTGCAGTGGAATATAATAACATTAAAAATAATAAACCGTGCACGCAGGTCTTCAATCGTTTGAGACCTTTTATTGACAATGGTTTGATTCTCGTTGGAGGTCGACTTGGCAATTCCGCACTGGATTATGCTCATAAGCATCCAGTTATTCTACCGCGCAGTGATCCTGTAGTGAACATGATCATTGATTACTATCATCTTAAAAATTTACACGTCGGACCTGAATTATTAATGTCACTACTTCGACAAAAATTCTGGATCCTGTCCGCACGCCGTATTGTGAGACAACGAGTCCACAAATGTAATACTTGCTTCAAGTCGAGACCACGTCCAACTTACCCGCTAATGGCTGACTTACCTGACTGTCGCACGAATCAGGTGGTCAAGGCATTTACGCATACGGGCTGTGACTACGCCGGTCCTCTCGCTTATACACCTCTAAGCCGTCGCGGTGTACGCAGCGAGAAGGCATACATTTGTATATTTACGTGCCTCACTACTCGTGCTGTGCATTTAGAACTCGCGACAGATCTTAGTACGCCTAGCTTCCTGGCTGCCTTGAAAAGATTTCTCTCTCACCGAGGTCCTTGTCTGGAATGCATCTCAGATAACGGGACGAACTATAGAGGCGCTAACTCTTACTTACGCGATCTTTACAAGTTTCTCAATAACGAGTACCGTTCGAAACTTGAAGAAGAGTTTGCGGAGAGTCGTATAACCTGGAAATTTATAAGCTCCCTATCCCCACACATGGGAGGGAGTTGGGAATCACAGTTGAAGGTGGTAAAGTCCATCCTCTTCCGAGTCATAGGTCAACAACTTTTATCGTACGAGGAACTCTACACTGTTCTCACTCAGGTGGAGTGCCTGCTTAACTCGCGACCGCTGACCGTACTGAGTTCTGATCCCGCTGAGCCCGAAGCTTTAACGCCTAGCCACTTCTTACATACCGCACCGCTGCTTTCTTTACCCGCGCCAGAAGTCAAATCTGATCCTGTCAGTTTGATTCATAGGCATTCGCTTCTAGACAAGTTAGTTCAGTCGTTTTGGAAGCGATGGAGGACTGAATACTTACACGGATTACAGGTTAGACAGAAATGGAACACTCCGTCCGTTCCTATCACCCCGGGAACCGTCGTGGTAGTGAGTAATGATAATGCACCGCCTCTAGCCTGGCCGTTAGCTATTGTAGATAAAGTTCATCCTTCTAAGGACGGAATCGTTCGCGTCTGTAGCGTGAGAACCTCGAAAGGAACTTACCTCCGACCCGTCGTTCGCTTGTGTCCGCTTCCAACGCAATAGTAACTTCACCGTTCTGTAAATTAGTTTTAAGTATAGCTTAGTTTAACATAACGCAGTTTCATTTAGTTTTAATATCGCAGTCGTTTATTCTTTTACGCAGACTCTACCTTAATACATACTATTTCCCGCGCGCGTACAGCGCTTGTAGAGTTCTTAGTTCTAAGTTTTTATCCCATAGTATAACGCTTCGCTGTAACTCTACCTTACTTTGCTATTAGAGCAATTGTAGATATTTAGGTTTCGTCTTATGATTGTGTTTTAATGGTGACCCATTAAGGCGGGGTGGAAATGGTTACGCCAAAACGTTCAATCCTAACCTTTTCCCATCCCTACACATGCAAACACGATACCACGCCGCGATTCGGGCTCGTCTCGAACGCGGTCAGTCAATCAGTCGCATTTACGCCGTCCGCTGTATCGTACGCCTCAAGCGTGCTCACGCGCAGTGTGTACTCGCCGCTAGAGGGCGCATCATTCGTTCTCGCCCGCAACCCCTCTAGCAAACCCGCGCTGGGACGAATTCTGTTCGTCACCTTCTAAACGCTGTCCTAAATACGTTTCCGCCGTGTGGAAGCTGCTTCATCCAAGCAGTGACCGTGTTCGACCGCTAATCTTACCGGAGTGGACGCCTTACGCCGTGAAGTGGATCGGTGTGCAGTGAAACCACGTGGAACTATCATTGGCTGGCCCGTGTCCCCGAGTACCCGGAAGGCGCTGGCGTTAAGGTGAGTGTTTTGTGTGTGTATTCCTTCACTACCGAAATCTCATTTGATTCCATAACCCGCTATTCCCTTCAGTCCATATTATCGAAGAACTTTGGCGCGTCCAATTACTAACGTTACAAGTTGTCCTCGATGGAGGGCCACTCCCGGTCACCAGACCGCGGCGTGACGAGTGATCTAGAACAATATGTCAAGTGGCAAGCTCAGGTGTCCCATACATTTTATTACCAACCTTTGTAATATATCATTTTCTGGAACCGAAGTTTACCCACTTCTGCTTTTCCTTGTACGAGTACGGATTGGGTACTTCGTGTCTTTTTAAATTTTCAGAGGCGATGGGATATAATGTTGGAACGGAACAGGCTTAAGTAGGACTTCCGTCCACTGAAACATACTTGCCTTCATGGCATTCTAATTTTAAAAAATTTGCTGCTTACAACCCCAGCAAGTGAACTAGGGAAAGACGAAGCTATCAGTGAATAGAGGGTTTGACGACTTAATGTAAGACCGGGTAGACCCTGTATTAGGCGCTAAAAGGTACTAGATATCCCAAGGCTCTTCTCAAACGTCAAGGTAGCGTTAGTAGGTGAAAATTTCACATAACCCGGCATCGCTCCCACTATTTCCTAATCCCCATTTCCTGATCCCCATTTAAAGTTTTTCCACTAAAAAGGTACAACAAAAGGTTTAATATTTAGTCAAATCATTAGTGCGAAGCGTGCTGCTGAAATTTGTACCAGGACCCTCAATAAAAAGAGACAGAATTTCAGACATTGAGCCTGTGATTGAGCCATAACGTACTATGAGGTATATATCATACTATAGTAGTGTGACCCGGATTGCCTTCCCACAGATCCGCATATATTTATACATCCTTACTTCCTTAGAGCGCCATTTTGCAGAATACGCGTCTCTGTCACGGCATACGCGTATTAACGGATGCCAATGACCCCACAGCTATGCTTTTGTAGTTCCGTGGATACTTGACGTTTTAATATAATTATCAGAAGACCTTATATATGAAGATAAATTAGACCAAAAACGACTGGTGGAATAAATGCAGGAGTTCATTTCGCTTTATAACACTAGTAGTGGACGCCCGCAGCTTCGCTCGTCTCGATTTAGACATAACAATAGTTTCGTTTACACCTAGTAATATTATAAGTATAGCCTGTGTCACTCAGTGAAGATGCAGCTTTGATGCAGATGGTGAATGAATTTTTGAAATCAGTCCAGTAGTTTTTGTGTGATAAACATTACAAACAAATCTTTCCTCTTTATAATATTAGTATACATATAAATAGTATGGATGGATGTGATTTGGTTACATTTTAGGGGCATGCATCATAGTACCCAAAAGTAGCAATAAATCTGTGACTTGGAATGAGGAAGATTAGAAAAAAAACCTAGGTGTCAAATAATTTATTAAAAAGGTTCTAAGTACGTATAGCGCAGTAATTTTTAGACCTCATCGTAATAGACTATTTATGTACTGCGTAATATTAAGGTGGGTATATAGTCGTAACAACAGGCAATATTTCCCCAAGGATACGTCCACAAAGGGATCTGTTTACGCAGACGTAATACAAATAATGGCCGAGCAATTACCGCATTTAATGAGAGTAATTAATAACATTGTACGCACTTTGTGAATATATTAATTTGTGTCCAAGTTTCTGTTGTAGCGGCATAGTTAATCTGTTGTTAATTGTTTTGGTTGATGTATGGGTTTAAACAAGGATATATCTTGACTAAGCGGTGACAGTCCAGTGGTTATCGAACCCGCCTCTCGCTCGAGCGGTACAGGTTCAAACCCAAGAGGCACGCACCAATGACTTTTCTAAGTTATGTGCGATTTAAGAAATTAAATGTCACTTGCGGTAACGGTGAAGGACACATCGGAGGAAAACGGCATGCCAGAGAGTTCTTCGAAATGTTCTCGAAGACAGTCATGTGAACTTGGCCAGCTTGAGACCCGTGCCCAACAGTGGGACAAAGAAAGGGTTGTGGTGAGTGTCCATTAAGATTCCCTGCCGTCAGCAAACTTTTTTAAAGGGTTGGCAGGTAGAAAATGCCATTAGGCATAATGTTGGCCCTACGTTAAGATTATGCCTTAAGATTAAATGCTATTAGATTAAATAAATGATAATTAAAAATCACCACTACCACGGTTTGACCACTAACATCTCGTGAACAAAACCTTTCCTCCTCTTTCGCGGCGCTGTGAGCGCTCCTGCGTGAGGGAATTCGGATGTAAGGATGGTCCTTCTATCCGGACAATTGCTACAGGGGTGAGCCCCGTCGGTGATATCCCCGCTGTTGAGCGTGGGAGTAATATCTCGTCTATACCGCACTGAAGCAGCGTGGCGGAGTACACGACTTCAGGTCTTATCAGTGAGATGAGAAGAAACCCGTGCCATGCTGAGGATGCTAATGGAAGAGAATATTTTAGTAATGGGTTGACAAACTCACGAATATCTAATCGTTACTCAATGCACACAAGCTACCGGTCAGTATGCGCCTCACCCTTTTCAATACAGCATTGTGCTTTGTCTGATAACGCAAAAAGAAATGTTGATATTTGAGACAACCCCGTTCAATAATTAAAACCTGCTCCGTATCGCAAACTCAAATGATACTGTTGGCGGTATTAAAATTACAATGTTTCCGTTTCCGACGTCATATTTTGCATTTTGTGAAAGGAGAGAATCTATTTTGTTGATGATGTCGTTAACAAAGAGGTTCGTGAAAAATGAAAAAGGTATATATTGAGACGCCGCGCCGTTGGAACCTATATAGTTGGGAGTGCTATCAGGTTCATTGTTTAATAGAAAATTCTATGGATTTTTGATGGAGGCAAGACTACAGGTTTTTTTTTCGAATCGACTTTTGCTGTATGGTCATACAGACCTTTACGGCGTCACCGAATAGCAAAGACTACAGGATACTACAGTAATATAGGCGGCAGCTCGTACCATAGACTAGCCAGAGGGTTTCTATCTATTCTAACATACGAGAAGAAAATCTTCGATCAACAATATCGAAGAAGAAAATTCACTAGGCTGCAGCAAATTTATCTACTAGAATGTCAAAGTCAAATGGAGTCGAAACTAATTTAAACCTTTTACCGTTAAGCAACTTAAGTGTTTAGTAAACGCAAGCACAGGTAACAGTATATCAGCTCAGAGAAGGTTAGATTTCAATGAATGAATTAATTAGCTCTAAAAAGATATACCGCTCACATATAGATAACCTTTGCGTTTATATGACAGTTAGTGGCAAACATTGCTTTAGCTTTTATGCGTTTATGGATGAGACGGTAAGATGAGACGTTATGGAAAACAATTTTCGGAGTCGTTTATTTGGTACGATTATAATCCAAGACTTTTATGAACCCAATTAGAAAACCCAACGATATTTCAAGCGTACACCTCGTAAAAATGGCGTAATTTATAAGTTGAAACGGGGAAGTGTTTTTCAACTTTGAAATTACATGAAGCTCGCCTTGATGAAACATGAATTAGTAATGTTCCTCAACCAACTTCCCTTGAATAGTGTAATGGGCATTTTGAAATCCGAGACGAGGATTACCAGGGGCGTGCCGGCGAGAGACGTACTAAAGAATTTTCATTAGGGCCAAGTGGAATTCATTTCCTTCTGGACCCTGTTAAAGTTTTCCGAAATATTTCATCGTCAATATTAATGAAGTTTTCATAATCGATCAACTTTTATTCGGGATTGTTCTATTGTTGAAATAGTTTTGATACAACAATTTTATATTGAGTACGAGATATGGCGGGGACAACCTAGTTGCTATCGCACTCGCCTCTCGCTCAAGCGGTCCGGGTTCAAATTCAAGCGGAAAAGCGTGCCGTTTTTTTAATAAATTTTAAAAAAATGAATGATGGTAAAATAATTTTCTTATCAAGTTAAACTATCACGTCAAAAGAAATAAAATTATCACAATGATACATAACACAATTCAAATTAAATAAACAGTGTCAGGTACATAAATTCAGTCACTCGACGTGCGCGAGCGCGGCAGGTCGCGTCATACGAAAATGAGTACTACGCTAAAGTGTAACGTGTGTCATATTGTTATTGATGAGCTTTTAGCTTATATACAGAATAAGGTGTCTATCGCGGATGAAGTGAGTTTGGTGCAAATATGTTCGTCTGCTTTCTCGTGTGAGCAGATCGAGAAAGCGAATAGCTTACTTCTCGATTCTTTACCATCCGAGCTACGAAAAACGGCGCGAAAAGGAAAAGGAAAAGAAAATAGACTTCTGCATGACATCATAAACACTTTTAAGATAACAGACCCTGATCTACTACCGGTTTTTGTTGCGAGAGATTTAGAGAAACTGCCACCCATTACTTTCGATCATCTGGATGTTTCGAAATTGTTAAAAGATCTAGTGCTAGTACAGGCAGATATCCAAAAGATCAAATCGTCATATGTGACGTGTGAACAACTTGAGAATGTTAAAAAAGAATGCTTGAGTGGCCTGAGCAGAAGGATAATTTCGCCACCCTTCTCTGCTGCGAAAGTAAATATGAAGAGAGGCGCGTATCGTGACAGTGGACCGATAGGGCTCTCTCAGTTGGATGACACAATTGTCACAACGCATGAGGACCAGTCCTGTGATGCATCTTTCCCAAGAGACTCGAATCCAAATTACAGAAGTATTAATATAGTTCACCAATTGGAGGGTAGTTATGCGAAGCAATCGTGCGATGCTTCACAACCGGCCGAACGATGCGTCACCGTCACCGGCAACAACGGACGCAGCTCGGATCTCGATGCGAGCGCGCGGGGGGAGAATGCGTCATCACGAACGACGAGCGACCCGAGTGAGCAGAATATGGAAGCAGACAAAAAGCTTTCGTATGCGACCTGTGTTAAGTCACAAAATGCAAGTGAGGGATGGCAAGTTGTGCGAAGAAAGTGGCCAAAGTCGAAAAACCGTTTTATAGGAAGAATGGGAAATGTAGTGGTACAATCGGAGGAGAAGTTTAAAGCAGCAGATAGAAAAATACCATTATTTATAACGAATGTCCATATAGACACATCGGAATCTGACATAATAAACTATATACACAAAAAAACACAAGAATATGTCACTTTAGAAAAAATGATGATTAAAAGGCATTGTGAACATGAAGCCTATAAGCTGTTTGTTTCCCAAAGTAAGCTGCCAATATACTTAGATGAGAATTTGTGGCCGCGGGGTATTATTTTTAGAAGGTTTGTGCAATTTAAGCATAAACAAACACCTGAAACACCTATTGAGGTGGCGAAAAACAAAATTACCAACTAATTATGGATAGAAACAATACATGTAAATTTGTTACGTTCAATTGTAAAAGCGTAAAGCGCTCAGTGCACTGTATTCGGGACTTATGTAATAAGGCCGATATAATAGCTCTACAAGAGACATGGCTTATGCCGGGGGAGTTATCTTTCCTCGATACAATCAGTGATGACTTCAGCGCCACGGGGACGTCTGCGGTGGACACGTCTGCGGGGATGCTGCGTGGTAGACCCTACGGAGGGGTCGCACTGCTTTGGAGACGTAGTGCTTTTCAAAATGTGTCAGTAGTTAAGTGCGATAACCCGCGTGTATGTGCTATCAGTGCAGTGTCACAAGGTAAATCGTTCTTAGCTCTGAGTGTCTATATGCCTACGGATACAGTGGTTAACTTGCCTGATTTCACGGACGTCCTTAGTGCGGTAAGTGCCATTATTGACTCATATGATGAAAACTGTGTATACATACTTGGGGATTACAATGCTCACTCTTCAGAACGCTTTTACCGCGAACTTTGTCAGTTTTGCATAGAACGAGAATGGACATGTATTGATACAGAGTTTCTCGGTTTAATGTCGAATACTTACACTTTCTTGAGTGAAGCAAGCGGGTCCAAGCGATGGCTTGACCACTGTGTAGTTACACAAGCCGCTAAGGATACCGTTATTAATATGTTTGTTGTAAATGATGTGCTATGGTCAGACCATTTCCCACTGTTTGTCGAGTGTAACTTAAATATATTACTTTTTAAAAGACCAGTGGCAATCGCTTCTCTTAATGCCATTCATTGGGGGGATAGAAATGAGGAGCAGATTATCACATACCAGAGCGAATGTAACAAGAGGTTGAGACAAATAGATTTCCCACATGAGCTTCGACATTGCTGTGGTCGCACGTGTAGGGATCCAAGGCATACTGAGGTTATTACTGAAATGTACAATAGTGTGGTTCAAGCATTACGTGAATCCTCCGTGGTGGATCGGGTTAGCAATAAATGTGTTAGAAAGAGGCGTGTGATCGGTTGGAATAAGCACGTTGCTGGGGCTCACGCGGAGGCGCGGCGAACATTTTTAGTTTGGAAGGACTATGGCGAGCCAACCGTAGGCAGTGTGTATACGGATATGTGTGAAGCTAGAAGAGTTTTTAAATCTCGGTTAAGGTGGTGTCAAAATCACGAAGACCAGATCAAAATGGACATTCTGGCTTCACACCATTCGAATAATAACTTTCGAGGGTTTTGGAAAGCCACCAACAGGCTGAACAATCGGCCATCGCTTCCCGTGAGCGTCGGTGGCATGTGTGACCCAGACGAAATTGCAAACTTATTTAGGGAACACTTTTTTGTTAAATCCCCACGGGGGCCTTCCATATCTATGCTTAATGTTGAGACCGATAGGGACATCAGGGTTATCTTCAAGTCGAAAGATATCGCGAATACAATTAAGCATATGACGAGAGGCAAGTCCCCAGGTCATGATGGTCTCATTGAACATCTACAACATGCGATACCACACTTGCCAAGAGTTTTAACTATGTTGTTTAACTTTTGTTTATGTCATAGTTTTATGCCCGTGGAAATGATGAGGACGATAGTTGTACCGATTACGAAAAACAAAACTGGTAATCTGTCAGACAAGGCCAACTATCGCCCTATCTCACTGGCCACGGTAGTCTCGAAGGTATTTGACAGCATGCTTAATTCACATCTATGTAACCTCTTCAGCCCACACGATAACCAGTTTGGATTTCGAACAGGATTGTCCACGGAAAGTGCTGTTCTAGGTCTTAAGCATGCTGTCACATACTATACGAGACGTAAGACCCCTGTGTATGCTTGCTTTCTTGATTTATCGAGGGCATTTGACCTGGTTTCATATGATATATTATGGAGAAAGATGGAAGACCTAAATATACCACCAGAACTTACCAATATTTTTAAATATTGGTACAGAAACCAGGTCAATGTTGTTAAATGGGCAGGTACTCTATCGCAACCGTATGGGTTGGAGTGCGGGGTGAGGCAGGGGGGTTTAAGCTCACCAACGCTCTTCAACCTATATGTAAATGGTTTGCTCGCTGAGCTCGGCAGCACCAGGGTCGGTTGTCACATAGACGGAGTCTGTATGAATAACATCAGTTACGCTGATGACATGGTGCTGTTGAGTGCCTCGATTTGTGGCCTTAGAAAGCTGATAGACATATGCGAAGCCTATGTGGGGAGGCACGGTCTGACCTATAATGAAAAGAAAAGTGTACTGATGGTTTTTGAGGCCGGAAGTAAAACGTCAGAGCAAGTTCCAGATGTCTTGCTGAACGGTACTAGATTGGAAAGGGTGTATCAGTTTAAATATCTTGGGCACATGTTGACTTCCGACCTTAAAGACGACGCTGATATAGAACGGGAGCGGAGGGCGTTGTCAGTGAGGGCAAATATGTTGGCCCGCAGGTTTGCGAGGTGCTCAGACAACGTCAAGATCACGTTGTTTAGAGCCTACTGCACAAGTTTTTACACATGCAACCTGTGGGCCAAGTACACGCTTAAAGCTTACAATGCCCTCCGTGTCCAGTACAACAATGCGTTTAGGGTGCTGATGGGGCTGCCCCGTTTTTGTAGTGCATCAGGGATGTTCGCGACGGCGCGAGTCGACTGTTTTTATGCCACAATGCGCAAAAGATGTGGATCCCTGGTACGCAGACTGCGGGGCAGTCCCAACAGCATCCTAAGGATGATTGCCAGCAGGCTAGATTGCAGGTATGTGGGTCATTGCTGCGCTGTGTCTAGTGGGATGGCGCAGCGTTGACTCGCATCTCTGCATGGTTTTTAGAGTTGTTTTTTTTTTTTAGGTTTAAATACTAACATAGGTCATAAGTCAACTTTTACTAACAAGAATGAGTCATTTATTGGTACTTGAAATAAAGAATTATTATTATTATTATTATTATAAATCATAGTCAAATAAATATAACCAATAAAAAAAAAACCATAAAAGCTTTTTTATCTTTTTTTGTTGTAAGTAATAAAATATTTGGCAAATAAATGGAAATGTTAATGCCTTTTATATGTTAGGCATACTTATTTCCTGTTAAAATTTTCATTGCAATTTCATTAATAAACAACTGCGGGTAGAATTTCCAAGAAAGTCTTCGCTTGTTATGAAGCTCTTGCACAATCAGGAGAATTGAGAACTAATACAGACAGACGGTTTTATGGCCGATCGCTATGTTGAATTTTATTCAAGCCATTTTAACTCACTACCGGCAATACTGGCCCCTTTCATACCGGGGGTCAAGTTATGCTAGATTTAGTGGGTAATATTTCACTGTGATATGTGATTTACAACCCTACTGTCCCGAGTTAGGATTGGGCAAACAAATTGATTCAATACGTCTTCCTGTCAGTACGACAATTATATGTGTTGTAACTTGCATGCGCGTGGATTGTTATATAGTATCGTTCATACATTTTAGTGTTCATATTTTAGTATAATAGTTTAATATTTATGGTAGAATAAGTGTTACTCAAGAAGCCCGTGTTTTCGAATTCTATCATTTTTCTAAGATAAAGTGCCTTTCATTAAGTGCCCGTTGGCGCAATCGCATAGGTGACCGGTAGAGGCAAAATTTAATGGGCACTACAGTGTTTCGGAGGGCACGTTAAGCCGTCGGTCCTGGTTGTTTTCTTAACTCTTTCAATCACATTGAATCGACGCGAGCCATTGGGCTATGGACGCTACACATTTTATTACATTATGTTCACAAAATCGTCAAAATATTGATTCACCTACTGAAACAAAACTGAGTGTATGCTGAAGTACAATCAGGAGAGTAGAACTGGCAAGGAGTGTTCATCGTTACAAATCAGTACAGTGACATTCAATCTCGCGCGAGTGCCAAATGTATGCGCATACATTCCGGACCCATTTTCGAACGACCACAGATATAGAATAAGCTGGATGGTTTTTTTATTTTTTATTATTCGAGGATCTTTTACAGCATTCTACTGAGCTTCTTGCTTCAATGATTTCGACGCTAGAAAGGTGGTGACACGGCGATAGTTATTTTATAAATATTTAATGTAACCATAAATTACGATAAAAGTGTGTTGAATTAGTCATAATATAGACGCATGTCATAATTATATTATGACTAATTCAACTCATAGACTACTTTTGATATAAAAGGATAAATGTAATAATTGTTCGGTTTTTAAATAGATTCTCGCCTATCGATCAGTTTTTAATTGATTCAATTGATTGATACAATCTAATTCTTGATTCTGATCGGATTCTGATTGGCGGAACTGGGGGTGAACTAAATTTTAATTAGTGGTAATCTTTAGTATAGCTTAACATCGAAAAAGGTAAGCTTTACTACTTACTACTACTTACTACTATTACTTTACTTATACTTTTTATGTTAGTAACGTTCTGCAGCGAAAACAATTATCTCAGGTGCAGTAAAGCTAATAGAATTAAAAAGACTAATGAAATACATATTTGTACGAAATACGGTTTAATTTCAATCTTTCAAGAGTTCCCATGTACATACAAGTTATATTTCTTTTACTTGGTCAATGTATTGTGTGTACCTACCTACCTGATCCTATCCATTACCATAGAACTTTATGGCAATGACATAAATTATCCGGAAGAATATCGGAAATTTATATTCCGACATCGCTCGGTAATTGTTCGAATATTATGTAAATCGGAAATCGAATTTAAATGGTTTTAAAAGCAATGTTTACTTATAAATTTATTTAAAGTCATACATATTATTTCGACATGAAATATTATTTTCACAAGTTTCTATAAGTACCTACTATAACTTCCATTGTTTTTGGTTCTATACATAGGAACCACCATATACCTAAAATCCTAAAGGTATAAATAAATATATAATGGTGGGTCTCTAAAGGAGGGTCAATTAAAAAAACCTGGTCAAGTGCGAGTCGGCCTCGCGCACGCATGTCTGTTTTAATGGGAAACCCAAATTTCAATTTTTCTGTTTTTTTAGTATTAGTTGTTATAGCGGCAACAGAAATACATCATCTGTGAAATTTTCAACTGTCTAACTATCACGGTTCATGAGATACAGCCTGGTGAGACGGACAGACGGACAGCGGAGCCTTAGTAATAGGGTCCCGTTTTACCGTTTGGGTACGGAACCCTAAAAAGTAAAGTCTAAAATAAGATGGCTGTTTATCTACGCTGCCAGTGCTTAGGCGTTAGACCACAGTATAACCTATATATAACCTAATAAGACGCACTCTATCATACTATCCACACTGACCCAAAAAAGTTACAAAAAATAAAAGATAGATTCTACTCCCGTGAAAAAGTTGGGATTTTCCATAAATCCAATCCGCTCCCAACGAGGTCAACTGCGCAGGATAAGTCCGGTTCCATTTCACAATTTCACTCAGTTTTAATAGTTTTTTCGGTTAGATGGCTGACGGATCAACTGATTTAAGTCTTGCTCCATCGATACGGATAAAAGAGAAAGGGTTATTTTATACTCACACAAAAAATACCAGATTACTTGAAATACATTACCTTCATACTTTATACTACACACCGCTGTGTATAGTATAAATAGCGGTGGCTCTTTCTCATTCCAGGGGTTTGGGTTCAAATACAAATGGCTCGCACCACGCAATACTTTGCCAAGTTATTGGCGTTTTTCACCTGCTGTAGCGGTGATGGTAAACATCGTGAGATAGAGAGAGAAGTAATCGATGGTGTAGTATTTATTATTAACCTTTTCTTTACACATCAGTTTCTTCATCTTACTTCATTCTTTTCATCATTTTTATCTTTGTTTATTTGTTATATTGATATACATACTTTATATGTTTATTTACCATTTTATGGTAATTTATTTGGCTGCAATTGAATTGTAAATTAGTTAGTATTTATAGATGTCCTTTTACTTGTTAATTAGCTTTGGTTAGGTATTCTAAATCTTATGTACTTACTATTAAATTTTTATGTAATTCTCACTTGTAGGATGTTTGTAACTTTAAATATTATTTTGTAACATCCTTGTATAACTTTCTCTTTAGTTTGTGGTGATTTCTAATTATTTTCTTGGAACATTTAATGTTGTGATTTGTATTTCATACATGACTTATGTCAATGTGTAATGTCTTATTATAGCTTATAAATTTAGGAATTGCCATAGATTATGTTATTTTCTTGTTATCTCATAGATATATTATATAAAATTTAGCTGTATTGTATTAGGCCATATAGGAATTCAAATTCAAATTCAAATTTGGAGATAAAAAAATGATGTATGGGACAGAGAGGATTCTACAGGGGGCTATTCTACAGGGACGATTCTAGAGAGAAATCACTCTTGAGTGAAGAAAAGTGGATTTACTTCTTTTGGCTTGCTAAATCGGATTTAAAGGAAGATATCTGATACGGAGTGTTTTTCAGAGCTTCCGGGACCTGCTGAACGATCCCGTGCTGAATACTTCGTGTGTGAGCTGCCGAGACCTGCTGAACGGTCTCGTGTTGATATACTTCGTGCGTGGTTTGTGCGCTGTTTGCACGCCCGCACCTCACCGCCCTGCCGTTCGCTGCTCAACCAAGGAGAGCGTGTTGCAGTGCCGCTGCTTGCGCGGCCGTGCATCGGAGCTTCTGAACGTCTGTGTCTGTGCCTTCCCTTAAGTGACTCTTTATTACTAAATTTATATCTTCCGTCGAACAACTAATCTTTATAACCACCGAGTGAGTAATAATACACATATTCTCTTTTAAAATTCTTTCTTATTATTTACTTTCCTTTAGCTCTTTCTTTATAACACTACAGTTTAGCTTCTCTCTCTTATAACACTACAGTTTGGCGCCCACGTAAAATCCTTTTCTAAATTCCAAAATAACACACAAGTGCAACCCCGTTTGGCTTATTTATTTTCAATTTTAACGACCCTCGAGATTCTCTTTCTCTAATTACTTACTTGGTGGTTAGTTTACAATTAGGTAGGATAGAATAATGTATTTTTGTAACTTATTTATTATATTTTACTTTTTATTACTTTAATTCTAATTATAATATTTATTCATTCATTCTTTCATCTTATACTATGCTTGTTTCTTCATCATTGAACTTCGAATTTTGGATTTACTTCGAAGATCATTCTTTAAACTTAGCTTTTAAGCTATGTAGGCTCTCTAGATATCTTGAGAGTAGTTATCTTCTATTCTGGAAGAGAAATACTTCTAATTAACTAAGTTATTACTAAACTTGGTTTCTTTTCTTTTAGTTCTTAATTTTTATAATCTTAACTTTCTTTGTCAGAACTACTTATTCTGATTCTTACTTATAACCGTCTTGGTTATCTCTTACAGAGCGGTTTACGACTCTTTAAAAAAGCCTATAAGTACGAGCGGATCGTGACTCGTTAAACGAAGCCAACACCAATAAATCTCGTATTCGAGTACTGGGTTTTCAACGTTGAGCGGATGACAACTCCTAAAAGAAGCCTTAAAGTCATTGTCTAGTGTTACCTTTGGAGTAGGCGTCATTGAATGTGAACCCTAGCCCCTAACTTTGCAAGATTGATGTATGAAAGCAGAAGGTATGGACAGTATAATGGATGTGTAAGGTAATCACTATTTTTAATTCAAAATTTTTTTGTAACAGCCAAAAAAATTACTTGGGCGGGGGAAATATATGTAGTATTTATTATTAACCTTTTCTTTACACATCAGTTTCTTCATCTTACTTCATTCTTTTCATCATTTTTATCTTTGTTTATTTGTTATATTGATATACATACTTTATATGTTTATTTACCATTTTATGGTAATTTATTTGGCTGCAATTGAATTGTAAATTAGTTAGTATTTATAGATGTCCTTTTACTTGTTAATTAGCTTTGGTTAGGTATTCTAAATCTTATGTACTTACTATTAAATTTTTATGTAATTCTCACTTGTAGGATGTTTGTAACTTTAAATATTATTTTGTAACATCCTTGTATAACTTTCTCTTTAGTTTGTGGTGATTTCTAATTATTTTCTTGGAACATTTAATGTTGTGATTTGTATTTCATACATGACTTATGTCAATGTGTAATGTCTTATTATAGCTTATAAATTTAGGAATTGCCATAGATTATGTTATTTTCTTGTTATCTCATAGATATATTATATAAAATTTAGCTGTATTGTATTAGGCCATATAGGAATTCAAATTCAAATTCAAATTTGGAGATAAAAAAATGATGTATGGGACAGAGAGGATTCTACAGGGGGCTATTCTACAGGGACGATTCTAGAGAGAAATCACTCTTGAGTGAAGAAAAGTGGATTTACTTCTTTTGGCTTGCTAAATCGGATTTAAAGGAAGATATCTGATACGGAGTGTTTTTCAGAGCTTCCGGGACCTGCTGAACGATCCCGTGCTGAATACTTCGTGTGTGAGCTGCCGAGACCTGCTGAACGGTCTCGTGTTGATATACTTCGTGCGTGGTTTGTGCGCTGTTTGCACGCCCGCACCTCACCGCCCTGCCGTTCGCTGCTCAACCAAGGAGAGCGTGTTGCAGTGCCGCTGCTTGCGCGGCCGTGCATCGGAGCTTCTGAACGTCTGTGTCTGTGCCTTCCCTTAAGTGACTCTTTATTACTAAATTTATATCTTCCGTCGAACAACTAATCTTTATAACCACCGAGTGAGTAATAATACACATATTCTCTTTTAAAATTCTTTCTTATTATTTACTTTCCTTTAGCTCTTTCTTTATAACACTACAGTTTAGCTTCTCTCTCTTATAACACTACAGTTTGGCGCCCACGTAAAATCCTTTTCTAAATTCCAAAATAACACACAAGTGCAACCCCGTTTGGCTTATTTATTTTCAATTTTAACGACCCTCGAGATTCTCTTTCTCTAATTACTTACTTGGTGGTTAGTTTACAATTAGGTAGGATAGAATAATGTATTTTTGTAACTTATTTATTATATTTTACTTTTTATTACTTTAATTCTAATTATAATATTTATTCATTCATTCTTTCATCTTATACTATGCTTGTTTCTTCATCATTGAACTTCGAATTTTGGATTTACTTCGAAGATCATTCTTTAAACTTAGCTTTTAAGCTATGTAGGCTCTCTAGATATCTTGAGAGTAGTTATCTTCTATTCTGGAAGAGAAATACTTCTAATTAACTAAGTTATTACTAAACTTGGTTTCTTTTCTTTTAGTTCTTAATTTTTATAATCTTAACTTTCTTTGTCAGAACTACTTATTCTGATTCTTACTTATAACCGTCTTGGTTATCTCTTACAGAGCGGTTTACGACTCTTTAAAAAAGCCTATAAGTACGAGCGGATCGTGACTCGTTAAACGAAGCCAACACCAATAAATCTCGTATTCGAGTACTGGGTTTTCAACGTTGAGCGGATGACAACTCCTAAAAGAAGCCTTAAAGTCATTGTCTAGTGTTACCTTTGGAGTAGGCGTCATTGAATGTGAACCCTAGCCCCTAACTTTGCAAGATTGATGTATGAAAGCAGAAGGTATGGACAGTATAATGGATGTGTAAGGTAATCACTATTTTTAATTCAAAATTTTTTTGTAACAGCCAAAAAAATTACTTGGGCGGGGGAAATATATGTAGTATTTATTATTAACCTTTTCTTTACACATCAGTTTCTTCATCTTACTTCATTCTTTTCATCATTTTTATCTTTGTTTATTTGTTATATTGATATACATACTTTATATGTTTATTTACCATTTTATGGTAATTTATTTGGCTGCAATTGAATTGTAAATTAGTTAGTATTTATAGATGTCCTTTTACTTGTTAATTAGCTTTGGTTAGGTATTCTAAATCTTATGTACTTACTATTAAATTTTTATGTAATTCTCACTTGTAGGATGTTTGTAACTTTAAATATTATTTTGTAACATCCTTGTATAACTTTCTCTTTAGTTTGTGGTGATTTCTAATTATTTTCTTGGAACATTTAATGTTGTGATTTGTATTTCATACATGACTTATGTCAATGTGTAATGTCTTATTATAGCTTATAAATTTAGGAATTGCCATAGATTATGTTATTTTCTTGTTATCTCATAGATATATTATATAAAATTTAGCTGTATTGTATTAGGCCATATAGGAATTCAAATTCAAATTCAAATTTGGAGATAAAAAAATGATGTATGGGACAGAGAGGATTCTACAGGGGGCTATTCTACAGGGACGATTCTAGAGAGAAATCACTCTTGAGTGAAGAAAAGTGGATTTACTTCTTTTGGCTTGCTAAATCGGATTTAAAGGAAGATATCTGATACGGAGTGTTTTTCAGAGCTTCCGGGACCTGCTGAACGATCCCGTGCTGAATACTTCGTGTGTGAGCTGCCGAGACCTGCTGAACGGTCTCGTGTTGATATACTTCGTGCGTGGTTTGTGCGCTGTTTGCACGCCCGCACCTCACCGCCCTGCCGTTCGCTGCTCAACCAAGGAGAGCGTGTTGCAGTGCCGCTGCTTGCGCGGCCGTGCATCGGAGCTTCTGAACGTCTGTGTCTGTGCCTTCCCTTAAGTGACTCTTTATTACTAAATTTATATCTTCCGTCGAACAACTAATCTTTATAACCACCGAGTGAGTAATAATACACATATTCTCTTTTAAAATTCTTTCTTATTATTTACTTTCCTTTAGCTCTTTCTTTATAACACTACAGTTTAGCTTCTCTCTCTTATAACACTACAATGGATACTGTTAAGCTGCCGCGGTCTCAGCCAGCAGTTAGTAGTGAGCGCTTCCGTGATTCGGAGGGCACGCTCAGTTGTCGGTCTCGGTTTTTATCGTAAGATAAGTAATTAGCAAAGGCCTTTGGGTGACCTAAAAACTTCCGACAATCTTTTTGGCACTAACTTCTCCATCAATCTGCAATGGAGGTCATGGAGCTTCCTCTGCCAATCTACACTGGAGCATTGAGATGGAATATGCCCTAGGCCTCCTCATTTGTGAGAGGAAAGCCCTGCTGTGAGCCTCTCATTATCATCATCATCATCAGCCTTTATTGGTCCACTGCTGGACATAGGCCTCTCCTAAACGACGCCACTCCGATCGGTCCTGTGCCTTCTGAATCCAGCGGTTTCCCGCTGCCTTTTTCAGGTCGTCCGTCCACCACTACCTATTACAACCTCTACCTATTACATAAGAAATTTGAGATCTAAACGGATACAAAAAACTTACAGCCTTTTCCCAAAGCATCCCTTTTGCGTAGTAAACATACAAAAATACAGGTAAAATTAGTTTGTAATCATTATCCCAATTATAGTATCTTACTTGACTTGCAATACAAACTTGTGGCTTTTCACGAGTTCCTGCACGAGTATGTGGGGATAAAGTGTGTTTCGCTTTCCGAACGAATACTTTCGAAAACATACGGGTAAGTATTTTTAAGATACTGTCCTGTTTCAAAAAGACAAAAAACGTTTTCAAAATACACTACAGTTACATATTAATAAATTGACTGCTTTCTCAATGATCTGGATTAAAATCCGTGCAATAAGTTTTCTATGTTAGCATTTATTTAAAATTATCGTTCATAATCTCAGTTTATTAAAATCTCGACGGCCAATTATCAAATGTTCAGCATGATAGACTATTATGGACCAACCTTCTCTAAGAAAACATGTACCTATGCTTGATAGTGGTGATGGGTTATGATTTAAATGTTTTGATATTTTGTTTCTAAGTATATCTGTACTCTAGCACAGTAATAGGCTCTAGGTTGTATCCATTTATTTATGAACTAAGGTTATCTAGATGCTTTTCGAACTGAAAAGTAAGAAGATGAAGTAAACGGAATTTTATGGATGCCAGCTCACCTCACTCCCTCCTCTGCCAACCCTGTGACATTTGTGACAAAATTGCCAGTATGCGATAGACAATAGAATTATTACTTGCTCATATCTTTCAGTATCGGTCCCGCTCGTAATTTATTCCCGTACGTTCTGAATCTTCGTATTTACTTAAGTGTGCCGAAGATGGCCGAAAACTCCCGAGGTGTATAAAACAACGTGAAACTTTGATGAGATCACGCGGTTCCGAATAACCGATACATATTGTACGGTGGGTTTTATTCCATTTTTTTACGGCCGCCGTAAGGATGCTGTTTTTGTTAGTTTTTATAGGTTTGTATCGATATTGGAGGTCGAGATGCTAAAGTACAGTGATATATTATAAGACTTATGTAGCTTATTATGTGATCCAAGCTTATTTGATACGGAAGGAATTGAATTTTTTTTTCTAAGGATCAATAATGGGTTTTGTAACTAATAACCAATGTGAAAGAAAAGTCCTGCAGGCAAGCCCTGAATAGAGGTTACAATTTGGTATGGAGGTAGCTGATACCCTGATATATGATATGATACCGTCAAAATCAAATATAATTATCTATTTATTTATTCAACTTTATTGACACCTCTAAAATGATATACAAAGGGCAGATTTAAGGCCTTATAGTCTAGTCAACAAGTGCCTTTTAGGTCAAAATTTTTGCGCCTTCTCCGAAAATTATGATTGAGGTGTCATTCGATTCGGAATGGCATGTAGATAGTTTTTGAGAAAATGCGAAGCCCGCTCGCAAAAATTGCAATAGTTATAAACAATTAAGTGAAATAAAAAAAGGGGGTTTGGTATTTCTTTAATATCTCAAAACCTATTTGAGAAAATTTAAATTTGAAAAAAGATTCAAAAAGAGGAAGAAATTTCCTAAAAATAGTCTCGACTCCCGAAATTGTCGGACTAATGTTTATAATATTCCCAGAGGGTTGAAAATACGCTCGAAAACGGGTACTCCGGCTTGCGTACGCCACGGCCCCATCGGACCTTTAATGAATAAATATAATTTAAACTTATAAAATATGAAAATTAAAAATTGAAAAAATTCAGGCGCCTGTAGGATAGATCAATGAACAATAATCCGTAATCAAAAAATTTTTATCGCGATTTTTCAAAAAGTTATCCATTAATTAATTAACAATTTTTTGTAGCATGAACATTAACATTGCAAGTGCGATAATTGTTAAACTATTAATCTGAGATTTTTTTCCTTTCGTGGAGCTATTTTTCAAAGGTCTTAGAATAGATTCCCGTTGGAAAAATTCAAAAATTGTTAATTTTCGTTTTGTTATTAACAATTTACTGAGGGAAAAAATTATAAAGCTTAATTAAACATTGAAAAAAAATCTTTTTTTGTAATATTATTATTGGTCCATTTTCTTATGATCAGAAGCTACTTAAAAATGATTTTTAATAATTTTTATCTCCTATTGTTTAAAAAATTGTTATAAACAAATGCGTTGTTTATGAGATAATTAAAAAATTTTTTTTGATATCATAATCTTTGATGATAATTATGATTTTTTTTTAAAAAATCGTTTCTCTAAAAAAAATTTTTATTGCTTAAAAACGCATTTGTTGAATAACAATTTTTTTTTACCACTTATTACGAAAATTAAGGAACCATTTTTTTTAAAAAAATCATTGTTTATCTTGATCTTTGATAGTAAAAAAGAAAAATCGATTATTATTTAAATTTTCGTTGTTTATTTAATACTCAATTTGTTATTAACAAATTAATTATTTCTTTGTATTTTTTTTCTTTTTCTACTTAAAAAAACAAAAACAACCATGTATTATTTTTTGGAAAAAAAAAATTTATTTGAATTTCGTTCAATAAAAAATATAAAGAATTTTTTTTTCAAAAAATAATACTTGGTTGTTTTTGTTTTTTTAAGTAGAAAAAGAAAAAAAAAACAAAGAAATAATTAATTTGTTAATAACAAATTGTGTATTAAATAAACAATGAAAATTTAAATAATAATCGATTTTTCTTTTTTACTATCAAAGATCAAGATAAACAATGATTTAAAAAAAAAAATGGTTCCTTAATTTTAATAATAAGTGGTAAAAAAAAATTGTTATTCAACAAATGCGTTTTTAAGCAATAAAAATTTTTTTTAGAGAAACGATTTTTTTAAAAAAAATCATAATTATCATCAAAGATTATGATATCAAAAAAAATTTTTTAATTATCTCATAAACAACGCATTTGTTTATAACAATTTTTTAAACAATAGGAGATAAAAATTATTAAAAATCATTTTTAAGTAGCTTCTGATCATAAGAAAATGGACCAATAATAATATTACAAAAAAAGATTTTTTTTCAATGTTTAATTAAGCTTTATAATTTTTTCCCTCAGTAAATTGTTAATAACAAAACGAAAATTAACAATTTTTGAATTTTTCCAACGGGAATCTATTCTAAGACCTTTGAAAAATAGCTCCACGAAAGGAAAAAAATCTCAGATTAATAGTTTAACAATTATCGCACTTGCAATGTTAATGTTCATGCTACAAAAAATTGTTAATTAATTAATGGATAACTTTTTGAAAAATCGCGATAAAAATTTTTTGATTACGGATTATTGTTCATTGATCTATCCTACAGGCGCCTGAATTTTTTCAATTTTTAATTTTCATATTTTATAAGTTTAAATTATATTTATTCATTAAAGGTCCGATGGGGCCGTGGCGTACGCAAGCCGGAGTACCCGTTTTCGAGCGTATTTTCAACCCTCTGGGAATATTATAAACATTAGTCCGACAATTTCGGGAGTCGAGACTATTTTTAGGAAATTTCTTCCTCTTTTTGAATCTTTTGTCAAATTTAAATTTTCTCAAATAGTTTTTGAGATATTAACGAAATACCAAACCCCCTTTTTTTATTTCACTTAATTGTTTATAACTATTGCAATTTTTGCGAGCGGGCTTCGAATTTTCTCAAAAACTATCTACATGCCATTCCGAATCGAATGACACCTCAATCATAATTTTCGGAGAAGGCACAAAAATTTTGACCTAAAAGGCACTTGTTGACTAGACTATATTGCATTTTCTACCAGTCAATCACTGGTTGAGTAGGGAAAAGTTGCAAAAAAAGTGTTCAAAGCGTTATTTAAAAATTTGTCTTATATCGTGATTCGCAACGTATGAACCAAATCGTTAACTACATTCAGAAGCATTTTCAAAAACAACGATATCTGATTTCCAATTCAAAAACCTCATTCGAGCGTCAAATGTTTCGTTCACCATCCACTAGACATAATACCGAAACTCGACGAACAATCATCGGGGAAATACATTTTGAAATGCAATAGTGTTGTTACAACTGGGATGACATTCCAATTATCAAGTCGAGACCCACGATACCGGTTGTCTAAGCGTCAGACGTTTATTTGCGAAGGAAATGAGGAGATGCTTCGAGAAATAATTGGTTCTGGGATGAATAGACAGACAGCAATCGGTACTTGTTTTCTTTATGTTTTATGAGAATTATTTATATCGGTCTCGATCGATCTTTGTTTGGAAATATAACATCGTAAATAGACTTACGTAATAGCTTTATTGTACTTTGGGAAAGATACAAAAATAGAAAACCATACAATACACAGTAAAATATTATTTTATATAGGTACGTTAATTTTTCTAAAGATTTACTTAAAATCAAGAGTGTTTTTGTCCTGAATTTAAAACGAATGATATACGAGTATAAATGTACTTTCATACAAATTCAGCGTTTTCGTATGTTCCAAATCATAATGAGTAAAAATGCGAGCAAAAGTTTGACTTAAATAATAACGTACGGTAGAAACCTGTAGACGGATTTCAATATTTAGGTTAACATTATAGGCATTCCCGGAAAATATTTTTTCTTGGGATGAAATTCGAAGGGGTCAATCATCGGTAATGTCTTTGAGTAGGATAGCCAGTAGTTCTGATTGAAGCTGTTGCTATCTTTTATTATTAATAATAAATAAATAAACGCTACAGAGTCACGCCGCACGCTGTAAGCCCAGACCTGTTTTGTGGCTGGCGCAATACAACATACCTACAAAAACAAAACAACACAGAAAACAACAGACCCGAGTACAAACATTTATCTACGAAATAAAAATCAGTGCCAGCCGGTATTTGAACCTGGGACTCGCGGTTCGGTAGTCGGAAAAATTCCACGCGAAATGCTACGGGCGTACTTGTACAACAATAAAATTTCCATTTCAACATGTTGAGATCAGCACTCGATGGTCTCCAATTCAATCCTTTGACAGAAATGAGAGACGGGAAATAATTGGTATTGGAATTAATTGTGACCGTTTATTTGTTTTGTAAACAGAAACAGAGATAGTTTACAACCTGAGCCGTTGTTATATAAGGTACGGTGAGTGTTTAGAATAATTTTGTTATTATTTTAATGTTTATATTAAGTATTTTTTACAAAATTTATAGTAAATAATCAAGCGCCTGTAAATACATCATAGCAAAGTTTGTTTGGCACTTATTGCGCTTGGCCGCGATGTTTGTACTGGTATAATTAGTTGTTGATTAAAAACCGTGCGTTGAACTGTGGTCGTTTAATTCTGTTCCCGTAAAAGTTAAGATTTTACACCGATACCTGGACACCAGCGTCAACAGTGAGGTAAAAAAAAGAATTTACTAAGTTTCTCAAAACAAACGACAAACGACTCACACTGGTGCCAGCTCCAGTGAGTGAGAATGGATCAGCTCATTCTGACGTTGACCCTAGTTTTGTTTATAAAATACTTTTGACAGGCCCGTTGGCGTAATCGGTAGTGACCCTGTCTGTTGCGCCAGGGCCATGGTAGTTGTAAGCCGTGCGGCGTGCGCGTTTTTTCTCCTTTCTTCCTTCATGGTTTTTTCTCTCTCTGTCTGTCTGTCTCTCTCTCTCTCTCTCTCTCTCTCTCTCTCTCTCTCTCTCTCTCTCTCTCTCTCTCTCTCTCTCTCTCTCTCTCTCTCATAGAAAGCAAGCCAGTTATTTTCGTTTCGTCTTTATATTTCGCATTGAACAGTGTGGTGTCGGGACGATTATTTTTGTTGAGTGTTTTTTGTACATAATAAATAATAAAAATAACAATAACTTATAATATCCAATAACTTCGTTCCATCCGGGTGTCCCTTGATACAACGGGACAAGTTTATTCTGATAGTCAGCAATACAAACGAACTGATCCACTAATGTTCATGTCACTTCGCTCTACCCAAGTCCTTTTATAGTCTTTTTCAAAGTCTGCAAAGGAGTTGGAGTTTCAAGAATAACAATGGAAAAACAATTCCATTGCAACTGCGAAATAAGCTTCGAGATCAAACAAAGTATGTAGTAAGAACCGGTCAAGGTCGAGTCGTATTCCCATACGTAGCGTTCCGTACTACCGAGCGATTTCTTGAGATTACTTGTATGGGAATTAATGGGGAGCCCCTTTAGGATCTAACTTTTATACTTTTTTATTATTTGTTGTGAATTGTTATAGTGGCCACAGTAACAGGCATAGGTACTGTAAAAATTTCAGACAGATGAACAAGCAGCGGAGGCTGCTTCAGTGGAGGCTGCAGGAATAGGGTTCCGTAAGTCACCCGATTCAATGTGATCGAAAGAGTTAAGCAACGAAGGGCGCGGTCGGTTTGTGGATGGGTGACCGCTAGTAGCAAAATTTCATGGACGCTACCGTACTTCGGAGGACACGAAAAGCCGTCTGTCTCGGTAGTTTTCAATTCTGGACAATCGTTATGCCTTATCGAAGACCTTCGGGTGGCTTTAGAACATTCGAAACTGGGTTGGCCACTAACCCCTCCACCAATCCGCATTGCAGCAGCGTGGTGGAGTATGCTCTAGACCTCCCGCAACAGTGTCAGTGGGGGAGACCCGTGTCCAGCAGTGGGACGTCTATGGGTCGCAGCGATGTCCCTTTTGTTACGGAACTGTAAAGAGTGAAGAAAATGTGATCAGTCGATATATCAGGCACAATTTCCGATCCCATTCTAGGCTCGACCACAGTTGGCAGTCCAATTATATGCGACCTACGCTGTCTCGATTTAAATCCTTTATTTTCGCAAGGAAATAAGAGATGAGACTGAGAAATAATTGGTTCTGCAATGAATAAACAACTATCGGGTGTATTTTTATTTTTTCTAGATATGAAACGAGGTCGGTTTTGCTGTTTGAGAAACTAATAGAATTGCTTCTACTGGATAATGAAAATTCATAACGAAAGCTGAACTAGATAAGCTTGTGTGCCTTCCACCACAACCCTTTTTATGTCCCACTGTTGAGCACGGTTCTTCTCTCAGAATGGGAGGGATTAGGCGTTTCTGCCATTCCGCACGCCAAGTGCGGAATGGCAGACTTCACATGCTTTCGAGAACATTATGAAGAACTCTCAGGCATGCAGGTTTCCTTACGACGTGTCCTTCACCATTACAGCAACTGACATTTTTTAAATCGCACTGAATTAGAAAAGCCATATGTGCGTGCCGCCTGGGTTAGAACCCGGACCGCTCGAGTGAGAGGCGAGTTCGATAGCCACTGGGCTGACACCGAGAGACGCATACTTGAACTCAGAGTAATATCCCAGTAATAATTATGTTAGTAGTTTACATATTAAAAATCGCTTAAAAAGCGACCCCTATGTTAAGCAGTAACCTATAGCAAATCTATACTAATATTATAAAGCGGAAGAGTTTGTTTGTTTGTTTGTTTGTTTGTTTGAACGCGCTAATCTCAGGAACTACTGGTTCGAAATGAAAAATTCTTTTTGTGTTGAATAGACCATTTATCGAGGAAGGCTTTAGGCTATATAACATCACGATGCAACTATTAGGAGCGAAGAAATAATGGAAAATGTGAAAAAAAACGGGGAAAATTATTCATCCTTAAGGGCTTCCGTTGCGTGCGCTGCGAAAACGGTTCAAGATACCAAAAATATATGTATGAAAGAATTATTCCTCTTGAAATGATCTAAAAAAATGTCCACGACAGTATATGTCTATCTTTTAAGATTAACTCACTAGAACCGTTTTTATGGTAATCAAATTTGGTCGAAATTAATGCATTTGTTAAGAGTTGTATCAACGTAATAATATAAATTTTTAATAATTTCCTACTTTTATTGAACGCTTTCGATTATAAGTAATGGTAATGGTAGTGGTAGTGGTAATGGTAGTGGTAGGGGTAGTGGTAGTGATAGGGGTAGTGGTAGTGGTAGTGGTAGTAGTAGTGGTAGTGGTAGTGGTAGTGGTAGTGGTAGTGGTAGTAGTAATCCACACACTTACATTAAGTTCTCCAAAAATATTCACTAAAAATTATCTATATGGCAAAACAACGTTTGCTGGGTCAGCTAGTAATGTTATAAAGAAGGAACATTCCTGATGTAAAACCACTAATCAATTAGAGTCTTCGTGTAAACAAGACATTAGACGGGTTTCTTGATAACATTCATATAGCGTACAGACGGCATCGTAAGTTGCGCTACGGAAACGGCCTTTAAGCGCCTCCGTACTCCTCCACGCTGCTCCACTGTGCTCCAGGTTTATGTATACGTAACTTTTGTGCTGAATTTGAGTGACGCTACACATAGTTTAGAGTCTGGATTTGTGCCCGGTGTATGGAAATAGGCTTACCACCTAAACATAACTGGTTAAAAGTGGGTGTATACACACCTATACCTTTCGGGGAAATTCAGGCGTGCTGTTATAATAATAATAATAATATAATAATATCTTGGACATTCTTACACACGGCCATCTGACCCCAAAGTAGGCGCGAGCCTGTGTTATGGGTGTCAGAGACTGATATACATACATAGATATTTTTAAATACATACTTATATAGATAATATTAACATCCAGACACAGAACAAATACAAGTGTTCGTCACACGAATATTTGTCCTGAGTGGGATTCGAACCCACGACCCCTGGCGCAACAGACAGGTTCACTACCGATTGCGCCAACGGGCCCGTCAATTGTTATGTATGTATAGAACTAAAAACCCAATATCTTCCCTTGTCAGATTCTGCGTCTACCCATTCGCTTCCAGTCTAACCCTCCTTCGCCACAAGATTTTAAGTACCGAACAAGAAACTAATGAAGGTATTTAGTCGAAGCCTTCGCTCGAAGCCTCCGCAACAACCTGCGCAGGTGACTGTACGACCCGGAAACAGCCACAGTTAGTTACAAGCTAGTACACTTCTAACAACAAACTTAACCGTTTATTCTATTCCAAGGCAAATACGACTCTACTTCGTAATACAAAGGTTCATTCTTGAACAATAAGGAGCAGTATGCACAAATTCATTGTACCAGCGAGACAGCCAATTTCATTGCTCTGTCTGAACGTTAATTATATTGTAGAGAAGCTTATTTCTGTTGCCATTTGTGCTGCATGGAAAAATCTATCTTGTTTAAATTACTCTAATTATTTGAATACACTGCTAGAGTAGTAACGGACGATATATTTTACTAGGGAGAATTTGTATGTGAGATTCGATTTATAGGGGGAAGTAACCAAATATGGAATAGTACCCCAAATACGAAATCTAACTTGTATGTATATATATATATATATATATTCCATCGTGCGCTGGCCATAATAATTTCTGATTTTACTAGGTTTACTAAACTTATTCCTTACTGTACGAGTTGGGCCGCTACGGGTTATTGGATTTATTAATAGTTCAGTTCTATTTATATTATCTTTAACTAAATGTAATTTGATTTTGCTCTGTATTTTTGTTTTATTAAAAATGGGAATGAAGCTTTGTTTAAAGGTAAGTATTTTATTCACATATTAACGTTTTAGCAGTTTGACGTGATTTCTACAATCAAGTTCCGTTAGAAGTTAAAAGAACGTTACGGATAATTCACGTTCATATAGTTTAAATGTAGCATTTTTAAACAGGCAAGTCGTGAACAAAATCTCCTAAGCTAAAACATTGAAAGCCGTTCATTTCTGAATATTACACTATGATCGAACGGGAAATAGATGATACATGATCGATGCGTAAAACCCACTGTGCCTCTACTACGAGTATTCTCGTAAGTGCCTACTCTACCGATTAATTTATTGCAATTCTCTGGACGCAACTTTACGCTTTAAACGCTGCTGAATATAGCCTGCCTAAGGCTGTGCTTTAAGATAGGCACCTTAATCAGCGCCACTCTTTCTTTGCTCTCTGAATCTGTTTCCTATTGCCGTCTTAAAGTCATCAATCCGGTCCGCCCGGTCGAAAAGCGGATTGAAAGATTGCGGACCTTATTAAATTCGCCCGGTTTAGTTTTAGACATTAAATTTAAACTTTTACATACGTGTCAAGCATGTTTGTGAAAGTTTAAGTTGATGTGACAATGAGCTGGCTACAACTGGATGGAAGAGCTACAGACTAGTCTCGGTTATGTGCCTTGGGTGGGAGAGGTATTTGGTCATTAGTCGACTAATTTGAGCTGAAGACAGAGAGAGATAGAAAGATGTTCTTAAGACAAATTGTTTAAAATAAAACATATTTTTTTGACTACAACTCCCACTGTTGGGCACAGGTATCTCCCACAACCAGAGCTCCGAGAGGTCTAGAGCATACTCCACCACGCTGCTCCAATGCAGATTGTTGTAGGTATTAGTAGCTAACCTAGTGTCGAATATTCTGAAAGCCTAACTAGTAAAATTTTTTCACTAGCGGCCATCCATCCAAAAACCGACCGCGCCTGTCGTATCTTAATTCGATCGATCACATGCGATCGACTGCATAACTGGTGCGAGACTGTTTCTCTCCGGTCGCCGTGCGAGATCCATGGTAGAGGCACGGGCCGCAGATGCCTTTATACGTTGCATACTCTTCTTAGCTACGTTTTTATATGTTTTATTCTATATCTGTTCGTTAATTTTAAATTTTGATGAGCAGAATATTCAAATTCTTTTCACGGAAAATCGCTTTTAATGCTAGAGAGTTATGAAATGCATCGAAGTATTTTGCATAAAATTAAATACTGAGATTGAGTTTGGTGTATACGGTACGAGCGTTGAGAAACACATTCAACTTGTTTAGTAATATACAAAAATAAACTTGCTATTGAAGTTTACGGTATAGTTTATGTATTATTGATTATTGAAGGGTATGGTTTTTATAATAAGGAAAAAATAGTCCTAAATCATAGTCTGGGGGGAGACCCGTGCCCAGCAGTGGGACGTCTATGGGTCGCAGCGACGGTCCTAAATCGATAGGAGTCCTCATCTTAATTCGTTCATTTATTATGCTCACAGTTTAAATGCTTCGAGTAGGATCGAGAATTGAAATTCTAAATTTCAAAAAGTCTGTTGTAAGCTACACATTTATAGAAGGATACTTCTGGTTTAACCTCATTTATATTGAGCCATTCAGTGTACTTGGCTGGAAGCTAACGAAACTTAAATTTAAAACGACATTGAATAAATTCTTACGAGTGACAGTAAAGTAATTTTCAAAGTGAATAATGGCAGTAGTAGTACTGATAAGAAGTGTTTGATGGTCGAACCATTGCTGGCCCAATTCGCTGTCCCAACACCTAGATTATGTTTAGATTAAAATTATGTTTAGTGTGTGGGCTCCAGAGAAAGACCCGAGATTCGCAAAATACGCAAAATTGTACGTGAAATGCACGTGAAGTGAAGTTGCATTTGATTCCAAATAAAGAGAACAACGTAACCATATCTATAATTTGCTACAACTAAATTGTATTCACCCAAAAAAAAAACTGCTGTGATTATTTTACAGAAATCGTGATCAGATTACAAAGATCTCAGTATCTATTTACAACGCTCTACCAAATCAAGCTTCGAGCCATCAAATTATCAAGTTATCTTCTCTTTTTTTATGGATATGATGATATATAGCAAACGAGCTTGCAGCACAACCCATCCGCTGCCGTCCATGACAACTGTATGCATAGAGTAAAGTAAGTAAATGAGAATCTCCACCCACCAAAGTGTTACAAGAGCGAGTAATGGTAGCACGCGATCGTCTAGATATAGGACCACTGATTGATCGCTCTATTCAGCTGTGTACTTATGCATATTTTTTTTTCAGTTTTCATGATTTAAACTAAATTTTGTTCCTGAAGTGTTTTTGTTTACGCTTTTCTAGAGGCTATCTTAGTCCTGAAGAGTAGCAGAGCATTAATATTGACTGTATAACTAACTTAGAACGATACTCTTATGTTATGAGACATGTTCTATGCATTATACTCTATGCTCATTTTGCTGTCTTCTATCTATAAAAAAACCTCTGCCAGTCAACCTTTGGGCAGTAGAACGCAGGCGTTAAGTAAAAGAGTAGCAAACGAGCTCGCCGTGTTAAAATCCCTGATCCCCATTACTCTAAAAGCCCTTAAAGCCCAATTAGAAACGTGACATGTCATTGAAGATAATCCACATCGTTAACCTTTTTGAGCGTTAATGGGACTTTTTCAGGTGACGTTACGTGGTCGTTAGACCCTTTGACACCTCTGGAGTCCTTGATGCTGAGGGGAAAAACTATGACTGATTTGTTATCTGCAAAATCAGATTTGGTCTCAAGTTGGATCGTTTTCGAAATTATGGTGAATTTTATTTTTGATTTTATCTTTTTTTTATAATATAGTTTAAAAGGATGCACTTGGAGACAAATGAAACACACGAATGCTTGTTAAACACTCCTTTATTAATTATATATTGCACGCGTTACATACATTGTACATACTTAACTATACCTCTATTACAATAGACGGACAAATAAATATACGGGCCATCTGATGGTAAGAGAATTTCGATAACATTTCGATAACAAGAGGTCACAGTCGCCTATGGACTCGTGCGACACCAGGGGTATGACAGGTGCTTTGTCTTGCCTTGAACTTTTTTTCGTATCACACTCTCTTTGAAGCGCTTCATGTCATAGCTTGATGGGAAAACCTCAGTCGGAAGTTCGCCGTAAAAAAGACCGCGTAAAAAGACGCTCTAGCAGCAAACAAGCATGCAGTAATCAAATATTGGCGACTCCGTGACTTGGTGGTCAGTATCCGACGATATTGTCCCAGATTCAAAGCCCAGTTTCGGAAGTAAATATTTGTACTAGCCATAGTATACCACGCTGGCGAAAAGCGAATTGGCAGACTTCGACTTCGAGAATACCCACTGCGGCTTACCATCTTCAGATTGTCCGTACTCAAGTCATAGTCTTTTGCAATGAAATTTAGTGAAATGCTGCAAGCCCTTTGTATCGCGTGGAAGAAGTTTCTAAGAATAAGGCAGGTAACAATAAGAATTCTGAGAATGTTGTTACATTAAAATGCAAAGCACTTTATTTAAATTACTCACCGAGATACATCTCATAGTCAAATTCCGTTTATCTCGTCTTATATTGTACCTATTTTATGTCACTACAGCTAGCGGGTAATTTGGAATAGTGTGGTTTCCGGTTACACTTCTTTAAAGGGTAGCAACACATCTGTGAATGACTTGGAACGAGACTTTTACTTACAATTACTAACTGGATTAATACTAACACCAACTAACAGGACTAACTATCACTAACAGTTTACATGAAAAAAATATCTGGTTTGATAATTTAAGTTGTTATTTTTAAACGACAATTACTATCAAATATCGAACAATAGTACTAGAACATAATAAAATAGGTAATCAAAGAAGGTAAAAAATTTATTGTAGAAAAAGTACTGAAAACAATTTAATTTTCACATCATAATTCACCTTTTTTTATTAAACGAATGAATACCATTTCTGCATATCAAAGAGTACAATTAAACACAATCATGCAGGCCACAGCGCATTAAAACTACTGAGTGTGAAAGAATCTTATCTGCGAGATACTCAAATAACATCAACAGCCGTTAAACCTGTCATATTTTTAAGATTTATTTTGGGAAGTACCCAACTTCTTCTAATTGTTTAGTAAAAATTTCCATATTACTGTGTAATTTGGCTTCAGCATCTGACCAATCTTTTTCACTTTTATCATACCAAATATATTTTCCTTTGATAACATCATCGGCATCCAAAGCCAAATAAACTGGTGCTTTGCTCGCTTCTTCTAAAGTCAAAAATCCAGCTCCTTTTGTCATATCAGTTTTTACAAAACCAGGGTGTAAAGAATTAATGCATATCCCTCGACCTATTTCATTCTGTTGGATTCTGGTCAAAGCAGATACAGCTATTTTTGAAATTTTATAAGCAAGCAAAGGCATATCCACAAATTCTTCTTCTTTCAAACTTCCATCCTTGACTGAATCCAAGAACCAAGTTACAAATGAATTAACATCCTCAACTCTGATATCATTTTTGGTGAGTCTTTCAATCCAGTATTTATTTTTCAAGTTAGAAATGTGACCACAGTCACTTGAAATATTGACAACTTTTGCATTTTCCTTTAAGATAGGGTACAAGTATTCTTGCATTTTGAGTAAACTATAGTAATTTGTTTCGATTACACGCTTCGAATCTTCATAGGTAGTTTTGAAAAAATCTTCAGTTATAATTGCGGCATTGTTTATAAGAATGTCTAAGCCATCATGTTTCTCTTTAAGGTATTTAGCAGCTGACTTTACACTGTCTGTATCAGTTACATCTAATTGAATAAATATTGGATTGTAACCTTCCTTCTGCATGTCTTGTATTGATTTTTCACCTCGTATTTTGTCTCGTGCTGCTAAATATACTGTACCGACACCACGTTTACACAACTCCTTAACTATGCCGTATCCTATACCTTTATTGGCACCAGTAACTACGGCTACTTTGGTTGCCATTTTTAAATCGTGGCAAAGAGAAATAATCACTACATCAAATTTTGCATTCGTATTTAAGTACTGTAGCAAAGTAAATATTGTTAGGGTGCGTCCTCTCTTAAAAAAAACATTTTTGATTTTGATCATTTGTGTCAATTAAAACACTACAACATTTTACATGTTAAAATGAACAAAATGAACTAATATCGAATGATTTATTGTTTTACTAGTTTATTTCCCGCAGCTTCGCCCTCGGAAAAATTAAACAGACGGTCTTAATCCTATCATTTGTTACAGTGTAATCAAGTTAAGAATTAGTGTCAGCATGATTTGTTGATGTTATGCCAAACAGCTTTCCAATAAACGTGCAAAGCATTCCAATGGAAAATATTTCCGGGATGAAAAGTATTATTTGTGCTAATCTGGATTATTATTATCTAACTGTGTGCCAAGTTTTATCTAAATCCGTTTTGTAGTTTTTGCATGATTGACAACAAACAAACTAACAAACATGGGTGTTCGTTAACATTAATATTAATAGGATATTATATTATTTAAATTCAAGAGTTCCACTATTCGATGCTTTTCCTACTGAACAAAGGTTGACTGGGAGAGAACGCTTTAGGATTAAGTCCGCCTTCGTACGTTATGGTTGTACATTCAGATTTAAATAAATAAAAATAAATATCCTTGTCCTAGTTAATCACATCAGCTCTACAAAACCAAATAAGTGTATTAATTTTAGATGTTATATTCGACCAACAAGATTTACCTATTAACAAAAATAAACCTGCACCAAAATATAGGTACTGATCGTAACTAAATCGTGTTAAAAAGTAGTATGAACTTACCTTTATGAGATATCTAATCCTTGCGATACGATACGCGGTATCTTGCATTAGCTCTTTGTGATAAAATATTTCAAGCGACATACATAGTTTGCCTTGTGCAAAAGTTTGCCTTGTAAATTGTCATAAAGAGAGCTAATTCAGTTCCGTAAGTTATGGCGGTGACAGCATAGTGGCTATCGAACTCGCCTCTCACTCGAGCGGTCCGGGTTCAAACCAATCCACGCACCAATAACTTTTCTATGTTATGTGCGATTAAAATGTAATTAAATAAATGCTGACTTACTATATGCTGCTTACAGCAGTTGAAGGACACATCGTGTAGAAACCTCATGTAGGTTTCATGCGAGTTCTTCATAATGTTCAGGAAGACATGTGAAGTCTGCCAATCCGTACTTGGCCAGCGAAGTGGACTAAAGCCTAATCCCTCCCATTCTGAGAGGAGATCATGCCCAACAATGGGACAACGAAAGGGTTGTAGTAGTAAGTTAAGAGCAGTTACGAGGAAAAGAGAACTTTGTATAATTGTATTAAAATTTTATAAATTATGCTTATTATAACACAATCAATATATATTTTATAAAATATGTATATTTGTTTTAATTCACAAAATTCCGAAAAATCGGCGACACATGTAAAATTAATCTCAATTTAAATATCTTTCTAGCTAAGGTACCATACTTATCTGTATATCGAGGTATTACACAATTGCTTCTATTTTGTTTAAAAATTTCACTAACGCAAATTCTAGTCATATTCTCTGTATCGACCAAGTTGTAAATGCCAAAGTACAAAAACCGCTTTATTCCTTACTGCTTGTTGAGTGTTTTATAAGCCCAATTCAAGAAGCTTTGGTGTTATTATAAATACCTACCAATAAAGGCTTTTTGATACCATCTAATTGGTTTTTCAGGCTCATTTTATATAATATTACATATTAGCTTTTTTACCGTCTTTTATCAGGAAGATACGTAACTTAATACACAAACCTTTGGTACCAAAAGGTGATAAAAAAAAATGAAATAATTTTGAATCAGAACTTTCATGCAAGTGGGTTTCTGTTTTTTTCATCTGAGGTACAACATACAAAACATCATAACATTACGCTGCTATTTCCCTGAAGTGGTAAGCAGATATTTTTAATACATCTAATTCAAATCAGTTAGGTATGTCAACGTCCCGTGTAGGTGGCGAGCATATTATTAACTACCACAACTTAATATTAGGTACTTCTACGAATTCCAAATTTAAAAAAAAACAATCGTTGCTCAGCCCGGGGATCAAACCAGAATCGGTTTAGCAGTCATGCTTGCGACCATTATACGAAAGAGCATAGATGAATGTGGGACTGATTTACCAAAAGCCACAGTGCTATGAACGGTTTTAAAGCAAAGAAATGCCTTACAAATCGTTCAGAGTTTTTAAAAGCGTCAGTCGTTTTTATTTCAAGCTGCCGTCAGTTTTAATCCCGAATCTTAAACTTTTGAATAAAGTTAGATTACGGAGAGATTTATAACAAGTTCCTAACCAATGCTCCTTGTAACAAATCACGCCCCGGAACCTTGCGTGAGTAGAGCGAGTACATTGTTGCAGGGTATTTTAAACTTTAGTGCTAAAAGTTTAGTATTGAATTTGACTTGTGCTCATACAGGGTTTCAAAGCCTGGACTGAGTTTGAAGCATGAGTCGATTAGTGTTCGTAGTAGTTTGTTTATGGTAACGATTAGCACAACAAATTTGAGTGGTAAACATTTTTGAATAAATATGGTAAATAGTCGATGTAAGTTTGTAAATAATTGATTTTTTAATAGAGTGTATTATAAAATTTTCAACATAAGTAACAATTAAGTAGACAATAGTGCGCAAAGTATGGCACGGATAAAATTTTAATTAATAATGCAATTTCTTGTTCTTACACTGCGATGTTATTCCTTTAACAAATTAGCGCTTTGTTGCCAAGCTTTTGTTGTAGCGTTGGCAAAAAAACACAACAAAGGTTTAAGCCCAGACTTCATGGAAATCTGTTTTAGTACTACAATGTTATGTTTTTAGAATAACTGTTTTTGTGTGGCGGGCGCCATTCTTAAATGGTAGTTTACAGTACCTTATAATTACCTTATTACTTTGTACTACCTTATACCTGCGTTCATTCTTGTATAAATATGTATACAAGTATCTTGGTATATATACTTGTATATACTAAGTATACTTTTAGCTTCACATGCTCAAACTGTTCGAGAACTCGGGGTTGTGCTGAAAATCAGCAATTTGGCTGAGTGATGTCCTTTTTTCCATGCAGCGAGTTATCGTTTCTGTTTTTTACTATCATCATATGTAGTTTTATTTTTTGTTTTTTTACTAGTTGTGTGGCAAAATAAATAAATTCTTATTCCTATTCCATAAATAAAAACACATCAAAAGAGTAAAGGAAAGTTTTCCACATACGCGGAATGCTGAAGAATTTATTTGTAGCTCATTTTAATGCTAACGCTACTCTCCTTCGTTACAATATAAACGAGAATCATATTTTGAAATTATCATTTCCTTTGTTAAGATTATTGGGAAATTAAAAAAAAAACCTTGAGTGACGCACACTGAATTTGAGAAAATGTTTGCGTGAAAGTAATTACTTCCTCACTATCCCGTCAGTCACTGGATATCTCTGATCTACAGATTATTTTACCAAATTTACTTTCAAAGGCATATATTTTATACATAGGTAGTACAATGGTTTATGGTTTCTCAGTTGGAACTCGTGCTGTTTCAAATACACTGCATTTATTCTAAGTTAGTGTAGAGCTAGGAGACTGACATAGGCTACGTTTTATCCCGAAAAAAAATGTACAGTTCCCGTGAAATGTACAAAACATAGTAATAATCGTTCGATTTTTAATCGATAAATATCTATTGATCGATTTTTAATCGCTTGATGGTTCTTTCGGATTTTGATCGGCCGTACTGCGGGTGAAGCGAGATTTTGAGAAAGAAAAAAGAAAAATTACAATAGGTTGTTGAAACCTAAAAAAATAGGTACAATAGATAGTTTATTATTTTATTTCTTAGATAAGGAACCCCAAACGTATTTAAAGCCAGCTGAAACGCCAAGGAACTAAGAAATACAAGGCCAGTTAGAATGACGAAAGGGAATTTTTAATCAAACGTAATGATCTCGTTTAAATATCTTTTTTAATTATTCAAGCTGTTATTACAAGTGTTCTTGCCGGCGGAGTGAGATCCTTATTTTATTTCTTTACTTAAAACCCGACAAGAATTGTTCTGTTTATAGTAAATCCTAGCAATCATACTAATTGATATCCTCTGCATAATAAATATAATAGCGGTAGCTGAGTGGTTGAATGAATATACTAAATTATTTCGTATATCTAATGCGTCCTATATATTGTAAATGTGAAAGTTTGTATGTTTGGATGTTTGTTACTCAATCACGCAAAAACTACATAACGGATTTAGATTAAACTTGGCAAATATGTAGACTCTAACCTAGACTAGAAAATATATTCCCTTGGGATGCTTTGCAAGTTTTTTGGAAAATGGTCCGGTACACCGTCAAAAGATGGCGCTGACACTAATTCTTATCTTTTCGGCGGGCGAAGCTGCGGGCAAAAGCTAGTATTGTATGAAAATTCAAGCTTTCTGCACTTCTTCTCCATATAAAATTTAAATGAGTCAAATTTCATACACTTTCCTCAGGTAATTTTCGTAAAAAGTTGTACCTACCTACAAAGGTTTTGCATCACGTATTCATATTATGATTTAGTTATGAATATTCAAAGTAGGTAGGTACCATGCATTGGTTGAGTTCCCATGCTTTAGATGTATCCAAGGTAGCTTTGTAACCGTTTTTAAGTAGTTATGTATAGTACGTCGCGTATAACACATTGAATTATAACGTGAGTTGTATAGTAAACCCATGAAACGTATGGCGCGCATACTGTGAAATATACAACCTTAAAACATTAGCTAAGATTATTACTTAGTCTTACCTTAAAGGTTATCTGTTCCTCACAAAATTGTTTAGTATTCAAGTACTCGCACGGGCAGTAGGTAACCGTTTTAACAAATTTAAAAGGGAAGTAAATATTTAAGGCGGTGTTTGCTCGTCTGAATACTTCCGAAGATTTAATTATTGTTACTGTAAACGGGCCATGACTTAACAGAGCGCCCCAATTTCCTGCAATCCCGACTTAATTTGCAAAATGAAAAACTCAGTCGCTTGTTTCTTTTCTAATCCCGAAAAATCTCCTTAAAATAAATTAAATATGATTGTTTGTTTTGAGAGAAAACGTGGACGAAGCATTCAGAGACGTCCTGAAATAAGTACTTTGGATGGCGTTGGTTCAGATGATATTAGTAACTACTATCATAATTCAAGTATTTAACTCCTCAGCACTATCATGTTCCTTCCCAGGGATCTGGAAAAGCGTTCAGGTAACTTATATTCCTAAGGTCCGCTTTGCGCGTAATGTACTAGTGGACGCCCACAGCATCGCTCGCGTGGAATTAGACTTAACAATAGATTCGTATACACCTAGTAATATTATATAGTCCATGTCATTCAGTGAGAATGCAGCTTTCTAATGGTGAAAGAATTTTTGAAATCGGTCCAGTAGTTTTTGTGTGAAAACATTACAAACAAATCTTTCCTCTTTATAATATTAGTATAGATAACTGCGTCGACAATGGGCCACATCCTCATCTAAGGGGGAAGGCGCCGCTGCACGCGCGCCCGTCTGAAGGCCGACCGCTCCCTAGAGAGCTGTTGGACCTTCTTCCGACCATCAAGGGGGAATTAGTACAAAGCGCGCGTACCGCGTGCGCGACTATCTCTCCTATCTATGTCTCCCACGCTCAGCAGCGACAGCTCGCCAGCGACTAATAGTTAGAGAGCTGGTGGCAATTTAGGTATATGATTTCATCGTCGTTGATACCAAGACGTAATGTAGTCTGCACCTATGTTAACTAGAAAAAATAAGTGGTGGGCTTAGGTAGCTCTGATTTTTTTAAATAAATAATTTCGAAATTAAGAATAAAAAAAATTAATAAAGAAAGAAAAATTACAAAAATTATATCGTCGTTTTTTTAACATTTTGCGCAAGCTCTTATTTGCTTTCTTATTGCAGCATTAATGTATGGCAGAAATTGTTTAAAATGATCATTTTACTCAGTACCTACTCTAATATTATCAACCTCTGCCAGAAGATTAAATCTAATATTATCAACCTCTGCCAGACGATTAAATCATATAAAAATTACTGTCACCAGCTCCCTAGCTATAAGGCCTAACGCCACCCCTTGCGAGAGACCGTGCCCATAAGTGGCAAAAATAAAGGGTTGTGTTGCAGTGTGATAACATATAAAATGTATATGAAAATAAGGTTGAATTTGGTACGCGACTGCGCTGACTTGATCGTGTTTGTAGTGATGGCGGCAGACGGAACTAGACTTTTATAAGGATGTGTTTACAGTATGCCTTAATATTTTTAAGCGACTAAAAAAGGAAGACTATTTTCGACTGCTTGTATCTTTTTGCGTATGTAAAGCGATAACTTCGTTATTTATTAACATATTGTGATGATTTATTTTTTGTTAGGTAGAAAAGACATGGAATGTGGTCCATATACATTCAAAATTCTACCCCTAAGAGTAGTAATTCTAACTATGACGCTCGAGTAAATCCCCATTTAGCATCGCGGGCTCCCCTACTATAGTAAACAAGCATAATAAGGGTAGCAATGTTAATAATAGTTGTCCTGTAGCGTTGGTATTTTTGTATGGATTTTGATGATTCTACTTATATTTGATAGGTCTGATTACAGAATAGGACCTCTAAAAAATTCAAGAACAAATTCTACCCCCAAGAGTATAAATATTGATAACTAGTGGACGCCCGCAGCTTCGCTTGCGTTACACATTCCCTAACTTCAAAAACGGCAAAGCTTCATACTAACTTTGCACCCCCGTTTTACCCCCTTAGGGGATGAATTTTCAAATTTTTTTCGCCGTGAAAACCATCCTTGAACTTCAACGAACATTTAAAAAAAAGAATTGGCCAAATTGGTCCAGGCGTTGTTGAGTTATGCGCTTACCAACACATTTTGCGATTCATTTTTATTATATAGATAATGGTAGCAATGTATTCTTCGTGTTCATTGACCTGTAGCGTCAGTGATTGTGTATGGATTTCGATTATTCTACTTTTATTTGAAAGTTATTTAATTAATATTATTGTTATATTAATTAATAATTTAATGATGACAGAATAGGACCTTTTAAAAAATTTAAGAACTAATTCTACCTTCAATCACACCCTACCTCGTATAACACATAATTATTGAAAAAGAGCAAGTATTACACATGTATGCCTACCCTTTAAGGGAAATACAGGCATCATATTTCTTCTATACGCTACCTTACTAAATACTACAATTTCCCTAACCGTCAGCAATAGTTTCTTCGCGATAATATAAGCAGGGTGTGACGTCACTCTCACTCAGAAACCAACGATGACGTGCTACTTAACATTTTACATTAACGTCATTAACTAAAGGCAACGTTAAAAGCCTTGATGTTAGTTGTTATGTATTGATAAAGGCATACATATTCATGTTCCCCATTTTTACTCTGTGCTTTTTTATATGTCGGTGGTATAATAAAATTAAATAAGTCGGTTTGCTGAGAAAAGTTTATTTAACGACTAGTGGACGCCCGCAGCTTCGCTCGCATGGAATTAGACATAACAATAGTTTCGTTTATACCTAGTAATATTATGTCACTCAGTAAAGATGCAGCTTTCTAATGGTGGAAGAATTTTTGAAATCGGTCCAGTAGTTTTTGTGTGAAAACATTGCAAACACATCTTTCTTTACCGACCGACCGGTCCTGTGCCAGATTTTGAATCCAGCGGTTTCCCGCGAAGAAAGGCGACCTTTACTCCTTTTTCCGAGTCATGGTCTCCATTAGAGGACTTTTCTTCCCCACCGGTTATCAGTTATTAGACTCAGTATTAACAGTATATGTTTCTAGTTGATTATAAATCGCTTGAAAAGTAAGTAGACCAAATTGAACCAGTTCCCCGACTCAATAAGGAAAGGTCGAGGAGAAAACGGAGTATTTGAAGTAACATTAGGCGTGCTATTACACGATGTGTTATTACTCGGGCGAGGGGCCAGATAATTTTCTTGGAGGCCTTAATTATTGGGCTCGTAATTAAAGGAGGACCTGCCGCGTGTCAATGAAGATAATGTCTCAATGAAACTTGAGTTGTTAGGCCATTCTTCAGCCAGCATTAAGCATGATCTGTCTTTACATTTGTAAAATGTCTTATGCAGAATGGTGAAAATAAAAAATGTACGCAGTCAATATGAGTAATGGAATAGTGATAAAGATAAAGATTTTATTTATTTGCTCTCACAGAAGTAGTCTACTACAGACTACTGTAAATAGTAGTCTTATTTAATGGTACAAGTTATGTATTCACAAAACCATACTTTGTGAGAGCCTGGTGACAGGTAGGTTTTTGCAAAAACCTGTAATGGAATATATATATATCGTTTCTTGGCGGTTGCTAACTTTTGACGTAGCCAGTTAGTCCATACACTGGCATCCATCTATCATCAGTTTCCATCTACTGGAGAGCCTTTAGGAGAACCTGCTTCTGATTTATGGATAAAAGTGACCGTATTCCATATATGTAGATAGTAACATTTAGTTAAAACTAAACCCAAGCCAAATTCCCCCTAACAGCATGCAGTTAAAGGCATGTAGTAGCAGCCTGGCCCCATAGGGGCACAGAAGGTGTCGTAAACATTTTCGCCACACCAATAAATCGAAACACCACGCAGCCGTGGCTCGAGCGTTAGATGGCAAAACACCATCCGAACATGAGCCCCGCCACGTAACAAGTTTGTGGCAAAGGGCCAAAGGTGCCACGCAGCTGTATGCGCTGAATTCAGCTATTTATTAATAATGCTAAAGTGCACGGTAATGTTAAAATAACGAGGGAATCTATGCAAATGATACTATTAAGTTGGCTAAAGAGCTTATTTGAGCTGTTTAGTCCAATGTTTGTTGATTGGTTTGCAGCATTTGATGCTACATTTGGCTGGATACTCTGGATTATTTGCATATGTTTAGCGCCAACGTCATTGAATTCGATAAATATGTGTTTGGAATTAATTACGTAAAGCTTTTGAGTGAAAACATAGTAATAATGATAAAATATTACTTAGTTTTCACTCAAAATGCTCAACAGAAATAGTTGTACACGTTTCAATGAGTTTTTTTTTGATTCGTCTTATTTAAGTGGTGACCATCTTTAAACGCGAGGGCGTAATTTTTTACTACACTAAAAATTACTAAATAGGACGTATTCTTGCTATCAATATTTCTTTTCCCATTTCAAATAGCATAATAATAATCGTAAGAAATCCATCAGAATCATCTTGAACTATTTAAATCTCATTTTATTCTAACAGCACTGAGAAAAAAAAAGTTGGTAAAGGTTTTACGGAGGTTTAATCTCGAATTAAGATTTATGCCCAGCAGGGCAAAACTTACTGTGTTGATGTGGTTGAGCCCCGCGTGGCTGCCTCGAATAAAATTTGACAGGCCTGTTGGCGCAATCGGTAGTGACCCTGTCTCTCGCGCCAGGGGTCGTGGGTTCGAATCCCACTCAGGACAAATATTCGTGTGACGAACACTTATATTTGTTCTGGGTCTGGATGTTAATATTATCTATTTAAGTATGTGTTTAAAAATATATATGTGTGTATACAGTCTCTGACACCCATATCACTGGCTCGCGCCTACTTTGGGGTCAGATGGCCGTGTGTGAGAATGTCCAAGATATTTATTTCGAATAGAAACACTGAGGTGGCTGCCCCTTAAATGAATTCACACAAAAATATAATGAAAGTTTCTATTTTGCTGCACCCAGTACCGTCGACCGCGAAATATCACTCGAAAACCGAAATAATTCCATTCATTTTCCGCATACGTCCCGCAGCCCACATGCTTCCTTCAACAATACGTTCGGCGACAGCCCCGCCCGGGGCTTCGGTTGGATTTAATAAATCTTCTCCATGTCTCTCCATCTTCTCCATGTCTCTCGTTGAATGGGCGCTGAAACTTACCGAGACCCCTTTTCATAACAACGCAGTCTTCAAACGATGAAACGAAATATTTCCGGAAACAAAGCGTCTTGGACGGGAGCTAAAGTTAAAGACAGCAACATTTCAGCTGCACGCTGCACTTGCCTAGAACGAGTGGGATATTACCAAGATTTATACATGTTAGAGCTTATGTGAAGTGTTTTATAAGGTAACAGTCACAAGGGAAGATTCTAGCCCCATATTCATAGTGTATTCTATACTCATTTAGACGAAACATACTGAACATAAGCTAGCTAAACTATAACCCACTGCTGGGCTTGCAATTTTCCGGTAAGTAATACATACTAAATACTCTCTAAGCCCTGTTCTACATACGCGCTAATCTATTCAGCATTTCGTTAAATAGGGGAAGAAGGACAAAGCAACAAAAATAATGTAATAAAAATCGGACGATTATCACAGTTTTTACCCCTTTTCTTGGGAATCGGGCAATTTTCCGGGATAAAAAGCCTAAGCCTATGACATCACTCTCCAGGTCATATATTATAAACATATTAATCCATCATTCCGTTGAGGTGGATAAAAATGATAAATCAACCAACAAAAAAAACATACTTTCCCATTATTATATTAGTAAGGATATTCAACGGACTTCGAATTTAGCACTTCTTGCGCTGCATCCGTGCTTGCGATGCGACCATTAGATCAACATGGCAGTGAATTTCATTGAACTCTTCAGAATTTCCACTTGTAACAGTCATTGGTGCGTTGCCTCTTTAATTCGAACCCGTAGCATCGTCACAGGCCGAAACCACCGCTAGCCAATGAGAAAGGAGCGTAAATATGACGTAGCAAAGCACGTGTGAATTTAAAATTCCATTTCCGCGCGGGCTCGCGTCGTTTCCGATTCGGAGCAAGCCGGAAGACTGCGCGCTTTCCGGTCACGGTACTCAGGCACCGGTCCGGTACTCGTACTGATCGTTGTATTTTAGTATAACAATTAATATATTGCTTGCCTTCCAAGCGAATTCGTGCAAGCCTGGGTTTAAGAAAACGAACACCAAATTATTTTAAAGCTACAACCAGCCGCGCTGATTATGAGTGAATAAATTGAGTTACTTGTGAGTTTAGTAAAAAATAATTACCCAAACTGACTTAATACCATAAAAATATCATAATTAAATGAAGATACCTATAAAAATTGTGCATCAGCCAGCTTCAGAAAAGGGTCACGACTTAGCATAAGCTGCAAATACTAGGTATAAGTACCTAGTATGCTGTGACTGGCTATCTTCGATTAACCTTGAATTGGGTTGTAGCAACCCTGCAACCATGTCCAACCTATCAAATATGACGTCAACACCGCAACCGCGTTTCTTCTCTTGCAAACAATTGCTACTACTGAACACAATGATTTAAAAACAACTATTATAACAACAGAAATGTGTCTTAGTTGAACTATCAAAAGTCAGCCAAGTTTCAACATCATCAATAGAAATATATTAGTTTCATCCTTCAATCAGTCTTTTGGTCCCCTGCTGGCCTCTACTAAGCCTTCCTGTGCCTTTTGAATTCAGCCGTTTCCCGCCGTCATTTTCAATATTAGTTAAGAAACTTTTAATTACTCTCTCTATTTTAATCAGAGTCAGCATACATTTAAATACTCTAACGCTATCGTACGGTCCCGAGACACTCTAATTACTTACATAACACAGATATCACGCGCCCAAACATTCACAATGAGGCGGGCAAAGTTGCTAACAACCAAAAACTTATTCCGAGAACGAAATGGAAACATTAAATCCGCCCGAAGGGCAATTTATGACATTCCCACTACGCTTAATGACTAAGGTTTTATGCATTAATGCGTCATTAACGAATATTTAATGGGGGTTTATCATCCGCAAGTGAACAACTTCACAAAGTCCAACTGTGTTTCAGTGCTAATCAAAATTCAACTATGCTAATTTTGGAGCTGGAACACTATTACATTCATTCCGGCGAGCGCGTCTGTTAGTGATACTGAACCATACCACTGGATCTTTATTTGATAGAATATTATATTATTTAAATGCGGCTTCACTAAAAATTAATGCCTTATGGGGAAGGTAGTCGTTCACGTCCGTATGTAATAAATCCAAGGTAACCCTATACGTCCGTCTCGCAATATTGTACTAAAATCTTCTGCGGTAACAAACTCGCACTGGCCAAGCGCGGTGTCTGTAGCTAACTCCCTCTAACATTATGACAGTATGACTCAAGCCCCGGCCACCAGTCCCCAGCAGCCCCGCTATTCCTTGCGACCATGGAAACGGCGGGGTAAGAGGCGGAAATCATTGGAATACCCGGCCACCTAGTTTAAAAGTAAACGACCTTTGGCACTGACAACATACAACGCCAGAACTCTAAGGATCGATGAAAAGTTGTATGAGCTAGAAGAGAAATTGAACAAGTTACATTGGAGTATCTTGGGGTTATCCGAAGTTCGAAGACAGGAGAAGGACACGGTTACCCTGAAATTCAGTTACTTGTTCTTCCGAACATCAGTCCAAGCCAAGGTGGTTTCTCGTTCACAAGTCCCTCGTCAACAACTTAGTGGATATCGGCAATGTGTCGAGCTGAAGGTTGTACAGGTATACGTGTCGACATTCACACACCCATTGAAGAGGTGGAGGTATTGTATGAGGACGTCAGTAGGGCGTATATTTTTATTTATTTATTTATTTTATGCTTTATTGTAAACTACAATGCCTGAAGGCATTGTCTACCAGTCAACCTACGTACGTACGTACGATACGTACCTCAAGACCTAAAGACCTAAGTCTCATTTAATGGTTCAATGTAAGGCTGAGCACGCGAAATCAGGTATAATTTATAATGTAGGTAAGTACAAAACTTAATAATTCTTGTAATGCTTAAGTCTATATAAATAGGCACATCCTTTATTGTTACCAACAGCCATATAACCAATAAATGGTGACGAGCAGAAGGTTCGTGTGTCTGGAAAGCTGTGTTTCTTTGGACGAAATGAACAAGAGATTTGACTAGTGCTTTCAAGATCCGTTCCAGTGGTAAATCTCTGACACGCCTTTGCCTACTCTTTCGGAGAAATACAGGCGTCAATGTAATTTTATGCTAAATCCGTTGGTAAGTATATTAAATTATATCAATCCGAAGACTTCCAATTTCGCCCCAAACGTCCCCCAAAAGTCTTTGCACTTTTTTATATTAACACCTACTTACTTACTACACCCCAATTCCTGATGGAGCTCGGATCCATCCGAGAGCTTAATCTAACGGAATCCTTTAAGCGCGCTTATTCTACTAATTCACTCGAGGAACTTTTCGAGTTCCAATAAACGGGAGTACGTAGGTAGGTATTTCTTATACATAAGAAATCGGAGTTTACTTTACGAACCGACGACTACGTATTCTGTTGTGAATAAACTGTGAGACTAGCTAGCGTTCAATCTCTGGCTGGGCCAAATATTTATGTTCTTGTTAGTTGTTCTGTACTATTCGTCTTATTATGGTCGCAATATTATAACATACGTTGCTTATATTTTGGAGTATACGTTAGGCCATTCTAGAGGCCTATAAACTTCCGATGCACGGGTTTGAGTGATGTTATGTTGTATAGCTACTCGAGCAGCGTTCTGAGTTGTGCTATTGTGCTAACAGGATAAATCATATAGATACTAATTACATTAATTATAATTCTCACAATGGGATGATACGTTACAATTTCGCGAAATTGTAAGCAGCTACGACCCATTAGCGGTCTCAAGGGACCAATCTCTTCACGAACTGAGGCTCGAAACAAACTTCGCCACGACGCGTGGGGTACTGTGACTGAGGACTGTGTAGGGTCAATCATCTGTCACCCAAAAAGTAGGCCATTTATGAGAAGATTATGCAAATAAACGTTTAGATTCTTAGACTTCCTTGTGTTGATGATAGCTTAAACTCTTAAATACACAATCAACAAAAATAACACAATTCACCCACAAACTTTTATGTTCTTAATTTGTCCCCGACGATGATTTTGACGATGAGTGAATTTCGCCCACTATGTGACGTAAAATGTCTTATGGTACTTACCTAGTGCACCCAAAATGCCAGAATAATTTTCGATCTGTACAAAGACGACGCTGTTTGTGGCTGCACAGCGTTGTGAAACCGGGAAGAGCCCGTCTTGGGCGCAGCGCTGGAGGGCACCGGCGCGTTCTACAAGAGATCCCGGAGCCCTCCTGTAGCGCCGGAGTAGGCCACCGAGTGGGTTTTAGTGGGTGAAAACCCACATAACCCGGCGTCGCTCCCACGACGTCCGGGTACCTTTTCAAGGTTTCCCACTCGTTAAACAAAAAAAAAAAAAAAAAGGATAAGTTTCAAGCTAAATACGATTTCCTTATTCAATATCAAAACTTGCAAAGACCGAAATAATTGATTTGGATCAATATCCAAAATATATTATTTACTCTGTCACGCCTCTCACACCTGTCAAAGGGTTTAACGACGCCCTAACTGGTTTTCAATATGAATAAATGGTAGGTTTTTCTTACCTTGTTTCTTCGAATATTCTGAATCGTGTGATTGATGATCACTTGATGTGTCGCCGACTAATGCCTGGAGCAAGATTGATCTGATTCCGAGCAAAGCGTTCGTGAGCGAAAGCGTATTGTATGAACGAATGTATCAAAATTTTAAAGATATCGCGAGATTATAGTCGATCGGTGAAGTTTTATGTTAGGTACCCTAGAACTTGTAGCGTCCATAGCACAATGGCTCGTCGATTTAATGTGATTGACAGAGTTAAGCAACGGGTGCGTTCAGTTTGTGGATGGGTGACGGCTAGTGGCGAAATTTTAGGCGTCGGTCCCGATTGTTTTCAATGAAAATAATTGTTAAGCCTTTTTGAAAACCTTCGGTTGGCTTGAGAACATTCGACATTAGGTTGGCCACCAATCCACATTTAAAGGGTGGTGGATGCTCTAGAACTCCCGGAAATTTGTCTGTAGGAGAGACTCGTGCCCAGCAGTGGGACATCTAGTGGTTGCAGCTTAGCATCTTTATCTTAGAACTTTACCGTCGGGCTATTCCACAGGCTCCTCTGAGCCTCTTCACTCAACGCACTATGGAGTGTATTTTGCTCCGTAACCGAATCAGGAATACCAAAATCCGTAGATGAATAAAACTCACCGGCACAGTTCAAATAAGCAAGTTGAAGTGACAATGGGCAGGCCACGTCGCTCGAGGGATTAATAGCCGGTACAGATAAAAGTTTTCGAATGAAGACCACGATTCGTAAAAAGGAGTACCTATAGAGTACCTACCCTTGGACAACAATAACCCGAAGAAGACGCGGAAAAACAATAGATTCAGAACGGTAGACGTAGCTCCAACGAGATTAAACTCTTACAATTATGCTTTTAATATCTCAAAAAACAAATAGTTCACCTATCTACTTACTCTTCTTAGTACCTGGCTCACACACCCGTATCTGGCTAAAAACTGGCTCAATCTAATACTAGGTTACTAAATAAGTATTGCTTAAAAATACAAATCTCCGTTTACCTTAACGTTACCGTCAACTCTATCTGGCGTTTACGTCAGCCAAACGAAACGCACACTAAATTGGAATCGGCTTCCCACGACATTTTCGCTTGCTTTGTTGTTCCACCGCAAGAGCTCAAATAAAGGAAAAAAGACACACACATAATACAGTGATATTATTAGATTCTATTTCTATTTCTAAGTGTAAGAAATCTATAAAACTGTTTTAGTTTCTTTTAAAATATTGAGTTTGAAAAAGGAAACAAAGCACTCGTAACTAAAATAGTTTCATTATTTTTTTATGTACTACAAAAATATACTAAACACTTATAAAATAGGATTCTTTTATCTGACTATTAGAAAGCAACGATATTAATTTATTTATTTTGTATTTAATTTGTTTTCATATTTTTTAGTATTTCTATTTCTGTAATCAATCACGCTGGGCAAGTGTCAATTGGCTTATCAAGCCATCTACAATATCATGGAGAACTCAAAGGCGGACGCCTGCAGGAAATCTGCACAAATTCACCGTTATAGCAGGTAAACTTAAATAAAAAAAAATGCATTTTATTTAATTGAACCCAGACCCCTCTCGGTTGAGAAGCCAAACTTCAGCCTCTACCTATCATCACTGTGATGTGTATCATCGATCGTTTGTTTACAAATCTTTTGTTATCACAACTCGTTATTTAATCGAATGCAGTGAAAAACTTACCTTATTGCCATCAGAAACATCTGGTTCGCAAAAGAAATACCCTTGACTTTGATCAAAGAGTTAAGACATTCGATGTACATTAGAGAATTGGTTAAACGAAGTCAGGAAAGCCGGACGGGACCACCTAAGAAATATCAGCTGCAAAAAAGTAGTGGTAGAAAATGTGTTCCTGTAGCTTGGGTAGAACTGCTATGGTTCAGAAGCTACCACCTTCTGGCTGGACCATAGCCCTCGCATCAGTCGTACGTGATCGACTGAGGATGCATTAGTGACCTCTACTGGCGATAATTCACGGGCGCGCGCTTCATAGGGTAGGTACTTAATGTATTCAGTCTCGGGTAAAAACAACCATATGCAAAATTGTTTTAATTTTAATGTTTGTCGAAAATCTTCGGGTGGCTTGATTCACTGTGTTGGTAACTAACTCCTTCAGCTGTGAATAGTCACAGCTGAAGGATACGGATACGGATTTCTCCCATAGGGGAGAAATCCGTATCCAATGGACGCCTATGAATTTGCCCGCGGAAAAATGAAACATATGTTTTCGATCATTTTTCGGAAAACAATTTGGAAAGTAGAAATGTGATGGAAAGACCCTAAGCTCCACTTTGCATCATAATCATATTAATGGTTCCAGAGTAATAAAGTTCCGAATAAGTGTCAGTGCCATCTGTTGACGATTTACCTGACAGCCTTTGAATAACAAAGCATGCAAAGCATCCCAAAGGAACATAATATTTCCAGGATAAAAAGTACCCTAGCATAGTTAACATCTACCTATGTGCCAAGTTTCATCCAAATCTGTTTAATAGTTTTTGCGTGATTGAGTAACAAACATTAAAACTATTTTATTTTGTATTGTACACCCCTACCCTGTTTATTTTACAAAATTATTTTTAAGACATTATTGAAATGCTTTTTAGTGATAGGACCGCAATTTATACTACCACTCTGTTATTTTTTGTATATATGTACTTGTTGTATGTTGTATCTGTGTCCTTTTCGTGTACCTACAATAAAGGAACTTGTCTGTCTATCAAACATCCAAACATGCAAAATTACAAATTTTTACATTTATAATATCAGTAGGAAGATATCAAACGAGATTGTGCGTTCTAACAGAGATCCCGGAGCAAAAAGCGCTGCGGTACCCCATTGAGTCTGGAACCAGGGTTGCTCCTTCTAGATCTGGCCGATTTTCAGACGATAGACAGTCGCTGTGCAGTTATGAGTGCTTCTATACACGTGGTGAGATAACCTTCTAAAACGAATGTATTCTAGAGCCTTAGGAAACGGACTTTTTACGTCCACTTTGTAAATTGGCTCGAGGGAAAGGTAATCTGACATGCGTTCTGTATAAGTTATGAGGGGACGGAGGTACGATATCTTATAATACATCGTAAACGTCATAGAAGTAGGAAATGTTTGCGAAACCAACTGAAGTGGTAGTCAGAATTGGTGACATGACATAAATTATTTGGTGGTAAAGGTGGGTGAAGTCATCATGTCACAATTTCGACAGACGGCAAAGCAAAATTAAACACAGATTGCAGAAACAAAATGTTGAAATGCTTATTAATATGTCCTACAAAGGCAGTCAAAAATCACCAGTGCTATGGTTCGGTAACTATGGAACGTTCTGAAATGTAGCATACGTCAGGCAAATCTACAAGACTCGGAGTCGCGCACAAAAGGTTCCGTACCATTTTCTATAAAAACGGCAAAAAAAATCATGTCTGTTTTATGGGAGCCAACTATAATTTTTAATTTTTCTGTTATTTAGTTATTCACATTCAGATTCAGATTCACACATCGTGAGGAAACCTGCATGCCTGAGAGTTCAGCATAATGTTCTCGAAAGCATGTGATGTCTGCCACTTGGCCACGTGGACTAAGGTCTAATGTCTCGTTCTGAGAGGAGAACCGTGTCCAAAAGTTGGACAAAGATAGGGTTGTGATGATGACCCGTTTTTTGGTATTACATCCATATTGTGAGCAGCATATTTTATGTCAACAGGAGAGGTGGAGTACATTCTAAACTAAGTAATGATTCATTAATGACCGGTAAGTAAACAATTTTTGTGAAACGTATTTTAGGACTTACCAAAGTAATCCAATGCTTTTAGCAATTCTATACATAATTAAATACTTTTAAACGAAATCAAGGGGATTTATCGTCCTAACACAAATACAGCTGCATCCTTACTCAATTATTCAGCAAGAAATCACATGCTACGAGTCTGGAGGGCAATCTAGGTAAAAGCCTCTACAAGCTGTAAGCAAGTTGAGAGCTCGCATCACGACTAAGGATTTTCTTGAAGATATTATCTATAGTTTATATAGAACGTTAATTTAGATTCGATTAATTTACTTTAAACACTATACAGTAATTAATCGTTGAAACGATTGAATGACGGCGAAGCTGCTGATAAGGTGCATGCTTCGATCTGTGGCGGGAGATTCAAATAAAGATTTTTTTTGTTGTTTTCAAGTAGTTATTACATAGATAGTGACATTATTTAACTTGCGTACATGCCTTATAGCATTACTTTATTTATGTATGTATTTTGGATCTGAAGTTAAGTCAAATTTAATTATAGCCCCACCATACTATTTTTGACGGATTTTGGGGCAGTATTCAAATTCTGGTTAACTTCAGATACAAAATGATACGTGCGAAAATTAAAAAGTAATATCACAGTGTAAGTTCTGACTCTAGACTAGTTGAAAACCACTAATAAATATTTTTTATTTAAATTTCCCGCCATGGTCAAAGAATCCACTCTTAGTTATCTAAGAACACAAGTCACCTTAAGATCTGTATCAACACAATGCAACAGTGGATAGTGAGTTTACATACTCGTTTATAACTCTCTTCACTTAGTAACGCTTTTCAAGACTTTCAACATGAGTGTTTTGTCTTTCCACACACTTCATCAGTGATGAGCACGGAAAATAACTTAATGTAAAGCGACGACACAACTACATAGAAAAGGGTACTTGTCTGAATAGGCTGTTAAATATTGCTTTGAAAACTTCCAAGGCAAAAGAAGGCTTACCCTCTACTAAGTAGACACTTATCCACAGAATACTTAATAGTCGAGGTGTCTACTTAGCTAGATAAGGCTTATGTAGATTTATGAAGATGGGATTATGCAGAGGAAGGACGGATAACAGTGAGAGAAACCAATTAAAGTTCTACTTGGATCCTGGTCCCTCCCACCTGAGCGAGGTCTGCAGCACTCCAGCAGCGTGGTGATGCCGTCCCATCATAGAGCGGGCTTACGGCAGGGCTAGTAAGTGCACGGTTGAGATGGTGATGTGACGCTTCGGACTCGCTGGTAGTCTCGCTTCCCACGCGGTCCCGCGATGCTCTTCTACCACAGCTAACACCTTCGCAGCTTGGGTTCAGCCTATGCTTGAGCCGAGGTCGTGTGCCGTTCATACATAGCTAAGCCGCTTCTTCTTCCGTTTCATCACCTCGATATAGTGCGGTTCTCGCACACCACGAGGTTTCTCGGTCGTGGCCGCCGTCAAGGCCATACGAACTTTCGTGATGGTCTGGGCAGCGGTCTCTATTTCTTGATGATGAGTGGCTCATTATACCGGAAGTCGGCCAAGGCGGCTTGGTAAACACGCCTTGGTTACCCGTGTCTGGTGATGAAAGCTTGTACACTCTATCCCAAGGCCAAGCGTAACAAGTATATGAAGGTGCTGTGTGTCGAGGTCATACAGCACCTCCACATTAACCGGGCAGAGTATGTTCTTGCTATGTCCAGGACGTCTGAAGAATGGCGGGGGTTAGACGGCAAGTGGGTGGGTGCTTTATACCCAAGCACCTCATACCTTGTCCTCCGCGTCGTCGATGAGGCGGAATTTATATAGATTTAGGTAGTGCTAAATCTTTATAAATTCCGTCTCATCGAAATTTTATAGATTTACGTAGTGCTTTCGAGTAGGTATGCTTTTAGTCAACCAATCTACCATACTTAGCTCATGCGATAACCGTTCCTGTCTAAGCCTTAAATAATACTAATCTAAGCCCTTATAAGTCCCACCTGCGCCAACTCTGTACTAACATTATCATTAGGATAAGGAAGTAAGATTATGTGGTAGCTTAGGCCCTGTTTACACAGAGAGTAGCAGCTATTGTTAAAAATAGAAGTTTAAATAGATTTATCTACTTGGCATAAGCATTAAAGCTTGCGTTCCTATGTATGTATGTAGAAATAAGTCAAGTAGTTCATAAATAAATTACTATCATGTAATACGCCATTTTTATGCAGTGTTTATAACTAAGTAAGTTATGTAATATTACATTAATACTATGTTTAAGAATAAAGTAAGAAAACAAATTATTTACAAATAAAAGGGCACAAGGTACTAGGTATATACAACAAGTAAGGTACAAGGTATAAAATAAATATGTAAACCAAATACTTAGGTAGTGGCATTGTACCCATAACGAAGCAATGCTGCGTTTTTAAAGCAATTGTGGTCCGGTTGGAAAGGTGTGGATTCCGGTTACACTACTTTAGAGGCGACCATCTTAGTCCTCAAGGGTAGCAACACATCTGTGACTGACTTAGAACGAGACTCCTACTAACAAGTACTAACTGGACTATTACTAACACCAACTAACAGGACTAACTATCACTAACAGTCCCCAGTCCTTATACCTACTAACGAACTGACCAACTAATGTTCTAATTAACTTTCTCAACTAATTGGACTAACCATCCCAGTCCCTAATTGAGTCTTGTTCAAAGTCAGTCACAGTTGTCATGGGTGGCAGCGGATGGGTGGTGCTGCAAGCTCGTTTGCTATCCTGTATCCATAAAAAAAAAAAAAATAGAGCATGTCTCGCTGTATAGAAATCATCGCAGATAGAATGATGATGATGAAGAAAAAGATCAATTCCTCCTAGAGGCAAGTAAAACTATTCTGAAGAAACTTAATTTATGGATCAGTCTTTTTTTTTTATAAGGAAGGATCAGTCTTTCAATGACGTAAAATCTACTACTAGTGAGTGTCTATCTACTATAATGGCGTACTATTAGGTATATTTTTTTTTTAAACCACCGCATCATGTACCGGCAACCACACAATCTCAATTGCGCAATATTAAATCAAGCGGCAAGAGTCATTGTCATCTGATACAATTTCATGGACTGACTGAAAAAGCAAAAATTTCTTAAAACGCCCGACACGTGGAGGTATTTATGCGTTGCTTACTTTAGTTCTGGAATGTTCTTGTACATCGATGTAAAAAAATAGATAAAGCTAATGCGAAAAATATTTTCTCCAAGTAAATTGAAAACCATGTGCCACTTATCTAATATTAACTTAAGAACATTACACGTAGCGTACGTAATAGTGGTTAGAAACTCGATTGGCTGGATATTCCGAGTGAACGAGCATAGTCGAGTCACAGGGTAGGGGAGAGTGGGGAAAATAGGACACTTAAGAAAGAACTTAAATTGAACAAAACCAAAGGTTCTGAATGCTATTAGTTACTGAAAATTAACGATAAATAAATCAAATATATTTATGATGTCAACTAGTCGGCCTATTTGCATCTTAAATCACACGTGAATAAGCCGGTAACATTAACTGTGAATATAGACACTCACAAATAATTCATTCACGCGTTCATTCATTCATTCATTCATCTATTCACTTGTTCATTCATTCATAATGGGAGGAACTCCGACTAAACAATGATGGTTTGTCACGAAGGCCATCAGTGATGTTCAACGCTCGTGACATAGTATTGCCACTGTAACCCTAAATGTACCTTATAAATAAGTACCGAATGTTTTCATTATTTATAGCAACAAATATTTTTCAACTAGTTCATTTTAAATTGCTTATTTTTCACTGTGAAATGTAGCCAGTTGAGGTTAAGCCGCCTAAGCGTTAGTATGAAAGTAGCTTTTCAGTGACTGCGAGAAGTGTGGAAAGGTGGCAATATTCTAGCGCTCCCCGGATTAGCGAGAACGAGACGAGGGCATTAAAACTAATGGTGTGAGCGAGACGCACTATATTCTAGTTTTTATAGCAGTTATGACAGTGGCGTTTGAATTAAGAAGAATTAATGAAATTGCAGCTATTTAGGTTTATGTTTTATCGCAATCGTTTAAGAGTTTAAATTTGGTAAGTGTAGTAAGTTCAGTTGTAGTACCTACCTGTTAGTTGTTTCAATAATAATAAGTATACAAAATAAAATTAAGTAGTATGTAGTAGAAAAGAAAAGGATATTATTGAATGATTCGTGAGTCTATATTTATAGTCTATATTAGTTTGAGCACGCCGTGCCCGCCGCGAGCGCGTTCACGCCTAAAGATAGTCATCGTTATCGATCATAACTAGTCGGCCTATTTCCGACTTAAATTACACGCAAATAAGCCGGTAATTTGAACTATGAAGAAAAGGATATGTCAAGAGACATTTTTCCTTCGTAGTACGAAGAAACCCTTTGTTAATTTATTAGGATTTGAAGGTCATACGACATAACATATCTACTAACCTTAGGTTCTTAGGAACCTATAGTAACTAATAAGACAACTATAACTCTCGACAAAATCTCACCAACAAAGTTAGTCTATGTACGATACCAACACCCCAGCCCAGCTATAACTTTTTCCACACTTTATCCTCAGCTGTCTAATGAAAATTAAAAGCAGAACATAGCAAGTTTAAACTATTCTTATAAAGCTGTCGTGTGAAGACCACTATATTTCTTTATTAATAATGTTAAACCGCAAGATACTTCGCTAACTGCGAGTATACTGACTTAATGAAAGGAAACCACTGGCATGCATCAAGTACACTCGCTGTATCATGCACTTATATGAGTTAGATTTTGCTCTTGGGAACTGATGAAGTATCTAATTTGGAATCCGTTTGGCTGCGACCCATAGACTTCCCACTGTTGGGCACGGATCTTCCCCACAGACACAGCTGCGGGAGGACTAGAACATACTCGAGCACGCTCCATTGCGGATTGGTGGGGTGTTAATTAGTGACCCAGTAAAATGTTCTCAAGCCACCCGAAGGTCTTCGACAAAGCCACAACGGCGAGTTGTGTGGGATTCGAACCCACGACCCCTGGCGCAATAGGCAGGGTCACTACCGATTGCGCCAATGGGTCCGTCAAATGATGTTATTTAAGTATGTGTATCTTAACATTCACATAACTCCAAATAACTGTTTAGTAGATATATCTTATCGTGTATCTAATAGTTTTTAGCAAACTAACTAGACTAAGTTTCTTGAAGAGCGTGAGGGGCTCGTAAGAGGATTAAAGGGGCTAATAATACTCGCGCCGGCACACTCGTTCGGAGAAGGTTTTGTTCTTACGCTGCTCGTAATAAAAATGAAAAAGCGCTTCCTTACAGAGCACGCTTTGAAAAATGTAATACTAGCGAAGTTGGATACTTCAGACAAGTGATTTTAGTTACTTAAATTGTGTATATTATATTCTATTTTTTTTAAATTATTCTAGTAAATTTTTGTTCGAATATGCTTTGAAATATAATATAAATATGCTTTGAATATTATGTATATGAACTAAAATTAATCTGCACAAAAATGGTACCTACGTTATATAAAACCGCATGATGGTATCTCCAGCCAACCAAGATCCAGTCAAAAATATTCAATTAAGACGTTCAATTATTTTAAAAATACGTATGAGTATCAAAAACGTATGGCAATATGAATTATTCAAAGAAAAAAATCATCCAACGAGAAGGATAAAATTTATGAATTTTTAATTTTATTGTTACAGATTGTTTATTTTCTTACAAGTTTTAGGTACATTTGGTTATTGAGAAACTGGACACAACATAATATCATATACATATACATCTTCGAACGTATATATAACAAACGTTCCATTTTATATCCATACAGGTTATAATTAAAAAAAGCATGTTAAAATCACAACAATTGTATAATTGTATCGCTTGCCGTATAAACTGTTATTTTAGTAGACCTTGTTTACAGCACCTTACCTTAGTCACACTTTACTACCTCTAACATTACTGAAATTTATTGGCCATATTATAATTATGGCAATCCGTATTTAGGGGCTAGCTAAGTAGGTTTATTAGTAAAACCACTGCATTTTGAGGACTAATTCGAAATTATGTAATTTTAAAACATTAAAATTGTAAAACATTTGTAAAATTATAATCCATATTCGGTACGATAATTTGTAAAAAATTAATTTATGTATAAAATTTAGTTTAACAGTTACGAGAAGAATCAATCTAAAACTATTAGTAAAAATATTTGTAAAAAAATGACAACTATAACAAACATTAAAGGACTGAATTATTTCCTATAATAATAGGTAAATAAGGAGGGTCAGGCATAGTCACTATGTAAGCCAATGCAGCAAGTGCTCTCAGGCATGCAGGTTTTCTTAGTCGATGTGGTTGGTGACATTTAACTACCCGGCCCTCGTGGGTAAAAGGCTGAATTCTTACCGTCGCTCTTATGTTTATAATAAAGCCACAGAAATCCGGCGACAAATTCGAAACGTCGGCGGGTAAATATTTACCTGCACTGCGACATTGGGTAACCGGCAAGGTAATTACCAAAGGTAATTGCCAAAGTTAAACAATGAACCCGTGCTTCGCTGGTAATTTGCTGGGAGTAAAGGTGCGCGTTTGCACTGGGAATAGGAAAAAATGGGGTAGTCTGCGAAAAATTAATGGCCTAAATGAAGTGTCAAATTTTGCTTTAATGGTTTCATGTTTCGTTTGGAGTAGCAGTGCCTTTTCACTGTGCTTTTATACGTTAAATTGCTACTCCTTTTTATCCTCCTTTCTGGCTTCGATTACCTATTCTTTAAATACGTTTTATACGTGAAAACTTGTAAGAGGCTTTCTGATTTATAATTACATTTACTCAATCTGTTTGTTTAGCTGTAAGTTTTCCAAATAAATAAATATAAAATAAAATAAATGTTTTGTCAGAGACAGATGTGCTCTGATGTGAACGCTTGTGGAATAATGTCTAGAACATTGTTTTTTTGAAAGGCGGCCTAAATTTTTCCGACACTAGATTCATCCGCTAGTTTTGCCATCAATTGGAATATATAGATAAATTACATTAATAAACTTACTTTGCTTACTTTCTGAGCAAGAATCTATATCACCTTTTTTATTACAGTCCTAAAAATACCGAAGAAGAGAAGAAGAATCTCGGTCCCAGCTACCAGTAAGGTTCCATAAAAATCCTCCGGTTCCACCCATAATTTTGACACTGAAGCAGCGTGGTGGTGTATGCCCGAGCCTCTAATAGACGGTCGCTAATGAGTTGACTGAAACCGGCTGGGCTTAAAATTGTTATTAATGAAATTTGTTCTAGCCGCTCGTCGACGAGCATAAAGTTAGGTTATAAATGTTATAATGGACCATGGTGCATTAATGCCCAAGTGATGTGCAAACCCATTCCGTACCAGCGCTTTCCCTGATTGCCACTTTATAGGTACCATTCTAGTATATTCTCAGTAAGGGCATAAGCCCGCTTTAAAAGGGACTATAGGTACCTTACCTACTATTAAAAATAGCGAAAAATTATATGTTATATGTAAACACTAACTAGTATAGGACAGACCACGTCATCTTCACCTGATGCTAAGCGGTTACTGCGTCGTATTTTTAACACCTATCTTCCATGGGTAAATCTACTACTGGAAATTTCTAGTTAGAAAAATCCATTAACACTTTGTCTGGCTCGAGGATTGAACCCAGGTTATGTAGCCTAACAGGCGGGCTTGCGACTACTATAACAACGTGATTGATATGAAAAAGAAACATGAATTAATCTTAGTTTAAATACCCACATAAACAAACAAAGTCTTGTAAGGATTGAGTTATGTGCACAAAGAAACAATAAGGAACAAACCCAAAGAAATTCACCAAGACGGCTTCACAAAACGGTACATAAATCGCTGGCTAAGCTGTCGACGAGGTCAAGCGATAGATGACCGCTCGGCTAATGGGATTCCAGCTAAGCGCGTTACTTACGAGTACCATAACTCACTTCTTACCAGCACGTTCTGACTCCACATGAACATTAATTTCATCGGCGGAATAAGATATCCCATATTGATTTTTGTCATGTTTCCGAAAAAACTATCGCCAATTTTTGACGTTCCGTACACAAAAAATATATCAAATTGTTATATTTTCGCCATGTCTATCTCTCTGTCTATTTGATGGTCAAGCTATAATGTTTTTAGGGTACCTCATTTACACGCAAAATGGGAATGTTATTTTTCTTGACTGCCCAGTTCATTCAGATTTCTAAAAGATTGGAACATCCACAAGCGTTATCAATCTTTAACGTAGATATCTAATTCAATCTTACAGATACAGAAATATGAAGAATGAATCTCATCGAATTTAATCATTTTAATCTTACACAGAATAAATATTACAGTATTTTGAATAAAAACTCTCGAATAAAGCTAAATATTCAAGGGGTACTCTATTACCCATATAGAGTACCGTCAGCCCACGTAGTAAATAAGGAAATTTCCCCCAGGCTTTGCGAGATTTCGCTTCATAAACCTGTAGTATTGTCCAATATGGAGCTTCTAAATTCCGATGATATTTTGAACGTTCAATATGCCACACCAGGATTTCATTTCTACGAGACAAGGTTTTAGCATTGGGTCGTGTACCGTACACTGAAATACTACATCGACACAATGATCAGACAAGATCAAAAAATCCTGTGGTCATTTGTCAGATTCCTGTGGTCCTGTGGTCATTGTCTAAAGGTGATTGTATTTTGACTTAGGATAAAACATCATCATCGTTAGACCATCCTGCAATTTATTTTATGGATGACGTAGGAGGTGTTCAGTTCATAGTACACTTTCTGTCTTCCAGGTCTTCTCTTGCGAAGCGGGTTTGGGAGGATGCTTCGCGTAGAATTATTTGAACATTGCAGCAGAAAGATTCCATACAAAGGTTCATCCAATATCTCTAGAGAACCTATCTAATTTGAAGGATTAAAATAGCTTTGATTAAATATTCGTTCGATAAAATAACGTATAACACTGATTTTTATATATTAGAAGATAAATTCTACAAAGGTCCTCGCAGTTAGTGGTTCTAAGTAATGGTCCATTGATTCAAGTTACACGAAATAATAGTGTTATCGCCCCTATCAACCGCAAATGAAGTTTGGAAGTTAATTGCTCTCCGGCTGAATGTAGCGAAGATGTAGATAACTTGAACAATAGAGAGGGTTTGTTCCTGTTCAATGGATGATTAATTAGAGTGCGCAGTGGAACTGATTGAGATTCCATCAGTTTATGTTGCTTAGTACAAATCTTTAGGTCCCTCAAACACAGGGTTGATTTGAGATTTACAAATTATTTGTTACATTGGTTAACAGTTGATGAAGAAATTAAAAATGTGCGCTGTGGAAATTGTATGTGTCCCCTGATACACATATGTCTCAGGACCATATAGTGCTTTCCAAGCGCAAGTTTCCTGAGCCATACGTGGTTCAGCGGCAGGAAACTTATTAATAGCATTCCTTTATATAAACAGGTGATGGGAACAAGGAAGTAAGACTATTAAAAATACAATCAAGTACAATTGTACTAAAGAAGCACAAAGAGTTTTTTTCAAGAGTCAACAGGAAATCGGAACTCCATGCTAAAAGTGCGAAACTTCCTTAACTCCGCTCCATCGACGGAGTCAATGAAACGAACAAATCCGTAGCTTTGTTGCAACGGAAATAGAATTTCGGAACTAAATTAACTTTGGTATTGCCGGTGAAGGTGAAAACGTCCTGTGCGAACCAGATAATTGTTTTCTGTCCAGTTTGTTGAATACAAGCACGTACACAATGTCTTGCGTTTATTTTAAACTATGTTTTATGTATGGTTTTTAGAACCGTACGTGACTATTAATCACCATTTTAAGCCCAATACGAGTTGGTGACCATATTTTTTATGGACATAGGATAGGAAACGCAGGTGTTCCAATCCGTTATCGTCGCGACATCTGTAACAAACGTATAACATGAGTCATTGAAATATCAAAAAACCGAATTCAAAACTAATAAAAAGTAAGGAATAATAAATAATGTTTTTTCATTTCTGTTTAATGTAATATTTAAAAAAATAATAACAATAAATAAAATTAAAATAATAGTAATTTCGTTTACCTGTGCCCAGGTCATGCAGATGGTGCAGATGCAGTGCTAAGTAAAAGGCAGCGGTTTTGTCTCCGCTAAGAAGATTTATGTGCTTGTGTGTGTTATCGAGAAACGAATATTAAATAATTACGTTTACAAACCTATTTAAACATCAATTTATCCGTACATACACATTGAAAACATTAATGAATTAAATATTAATCGCATTTAAAGTTTCGCCAAACCGATGTGGCGGCGTTTTCACGTGACTAATTTCATCGACCAGTTTAACAGACCTTCGCACCTCCTATCAACGCTATACTATTGTTAAACGGTAGAAGGGTTTCAGGGGTCACTTCTTACTGGTGAATTCCTTGAGAGCAAACAATTAGCGCAAGTTAAACATAAATTCGACCCGAACTCGTTCAAATGATTCCTCATTTGAGAACAAATGGCATGACTAGAGACAAATCGTATATGTAGATCGGCCAGCAATTTGTAAGAACCTATGTACTTTGCGATACTGTTTAAGGGTTTGAACGCTTATGCTGTTACTTACCTATTTCTTCCTCTTATCAGTCATACTCAAAACTTATAACCCGGTGAAAACTAAATAGACCTGCGACTTCCAACCCAACAATACTTTGCCTGACCCAGGGATCGAACCCAGAAACTCTTGCTTAGCAGTCGCGCTTGCAACCACACTAGACCGAGGCAGCCGAATTTCAATAGAATTAATTTGTATAAAGAATGGAACAAAATAGCAATATTCTTCTTCAAAATCCGACGTAATGGCCACTTTATTGAAGGGGCACTAAGATCATTACCGTCTTCAGACTGGGACCAATTAGCAGACGACCAATTAAGGCGATCCATTGGAACTCATCGTGTATCGACGGGCTTGAGTGGTGCTCGAAATTTGCCGTGGATCGAACGAGACTGATTATACGTTCATTGAACGCAGTCTGTCGTACGAATCGTCGTATCTTCTATGACTGCGTTGCTTAACTGTGCCAACAACCTTATGTCTAGGCTCGTGGGGATGTTAAACTAAAATTGGATATTGCGGTGGTAAAAATTTCATACATTTTCCATCCAGTATCCGAAGCAAAAAAATTTAACCAAAGAAAGAAGAAGGTATAATTTATTTCGGAACCAAGATCGGATGCAGCGGCAATCGAATATTCAGTTTCGCTGAACAATCCAGAATGTCCCCTCCTGTCTTCCAGTAGCCCGGAACTTAGACGAAATTCAACCGGGACGCTTTTTACGAATTCGCTAACGTTAACTTAAATTTATTCAAAAAGTGAGCTGAAAAAAGGGGTAAGAGCGAAAAATATTCTTTCGTGTGAGAGCGCATACAAAATTTACATGTTTCAAACGGACGGCGTCAGTGCTTTATCTTAATTGCAGAAATGCGCGGAGCATTTCATTTCCTTTCACCTCTAAAAAATTCAGGGAAACGTTTTTCAATTAAAATCGAGTTGAATCGGAGAGAGGCGCATTTAAACCCTCCTCACGTATCATCGAGACTTCTTCCCGTTCATTTCCTTTACTCATAGCGGGCGAAGGGCGACGAAGTGCCCGGTAAATGTAACTCTTGGGGGATAAAGACGGAGTCCAGTGGGTATCGGGTGTAATGATGGAAATTGGAGTGCTATCGGGTTGAAACTTTCCAATTCGAGAAGCTAACACCTTTTTTGCTGTAAATCATGACTACAAGTAAATTAAAATATGGAAATTCCAAATTGCAATGGAAGGATATTTTAAACCAACTTCTAAAAACCGGCTTAGTGCGAGTCGGATTTTCGCACGAAAGGTTCCGTACCATAATATAAAAACGGCAAAAAAACATGTTTGTTTATGGGAGCTCCCCTTAAATATATTTTTTTCTGTTTCTTAGTATTTGTTGTTATAGCGGCAATAGAAATACATCATCTGTGAAAATTTCAACTATCTAACATAGACAGCCGGGCAGACGTACAGCGAAGCCTTAGTAATAGGAGCCGTTTTACCCTTTGGGTACGGAACCCTAAAAAATTAGGAGGTTCTCACATTGAATATACGATTATTTTGGTATATAATAAGTAATACTAATAATGCCTACTAGTAGATGATAATAGTTTGAAATAGGCGATAAACGTCGCGAGATTTGAGTCATTTTATCGACCATTTGATTGACTCTTATCGATCCGTGCCCAGCAGTGGAACAAAGTAAAGGTTGTGGTGTGCTCTCACCACTGTAACAAACAAAGAATATTATAATCAAATCGTAAACTAAACCTGCTTAAATTGCCGTACCAGGAACTGCCTATTACGAAATTGCTTTGTGCGTGTCAATTGTTACCGAAAATAATAACATTCTGTGATCAACTTCATTATTTTAAAATGCAAAAGCCGATATCGATGTCATGTTTTAATTAATGACGTTTAATCATTTTAATCAGACCCGAGCCCAACAGTGGGACGTCTATGGGTCGCAGTGATAATCATTTTGCTATCTTTATAAGGCCAAATATTTTGGGTGTTTTGATAAAAACAATAGGAGTACCTACTGCAGAACGTTTAGGCATGTAGGATTACTCAGGATGTTTTTCTTCACTAGTTAAATGTGAACTGAACTCACACGACTTTCTAAACATTATAAAACCTCTCAAGCATGCAGGTTTTCTTTACTGTTATACCGTGTAACTTACAACACCTAACAGGAAAGACATAGACAAGTAACGCGAATTGTATCCCCGCTTAGGAGACAACGTAGCTACTGAGCCATCAGCACTTTGTTGATGGGTGTTTGAATGTAGGGAGGTCACCGCGAGGTGGCGCCTCGGTCGGTGCGATTGGCGCCTGTCACGACTAATGGCTTTGTGCGTGTGCATTGTTAGGGATAATGAATTTTCCACAACACAAAACAGGCTATATCATTGTTATCTATAATACAGGGTTATTGGTAATTCGACGTATTCCCGTTAGGAGGTGATAGGGGTGACTATTTGTGATAATTTTAACCCCCATATGCATTATGCAAAAGTGAACCATTTTCGAGTTATCAAGCTTTTCAGCATTTTTCAAAATAAGTCAGAAATGCAACATCAAAAATTTATTTAAAAAAAAGTATCAATTAAAATCTATTTTTTTCTTCTGATTTATAAAAACGATTAAACAATGGTTATTTATCAACATTAAAACTACAATTATCGGTCCAACTTTAAAAATGCGAGACGATTAACGATGTTACTTCAATATTTTTTGAGATTTTTGTCCACTAAAATGCCTTAAAAACAAAAAAAACTTATATCAAACTTGGCTTGCAGATTATTTTAAAAACATAACCGTTTTCTCAGCTTTCCAACAAGGCCTAACAACTATGAACTTATTTTAAAAATACTGAGAAAAACCGATCACAAAGGAAGCAGGCGGAAATTTGTATTCGAACTAAACTTATGGCCGTTCTTTAAAATTTCAAAAAAAGTAATTAAAAACAATGCCCAATGTAAATAAAACAAAAAATATAAATATAAAATTAAATTTAGAATCAGTAAAACTTTAGTAATAATAACAATTAATAATAAGTAACAATTAAGACATTTTGTAATTTAGCCTAATTAAAGTTCTTGCTCGAAGGGACTTCCCCTATTGCGTACGCAGTCTCATTCTTTTTCTGAGGTGTAACTTAACTACCGATTCCGAATCACATTTGCAGGACATCCGTCTTGCTAGTAGGTATATCATGTTTTGCCTTATAGCCAAAGGCACGTCTTCAAGCATTTCATTTGTTAAAAAAATACGTAAGCGAGCAAAATTGGTTCATCGATAAATTCTTGCACATATTGTACCTAATGCAGAATAATTTGACTACTTCGGTAGTTAAGTTACACCTCAGAAAAATAATGAGACTTTGCGTACACAATAGGGGAAGTCCCTTCGAGCAAAAACTTTAATTAGGCTAAATTACAAAATGTCTTAATTGTTACTTATTATTAATTGTTATTATTACTAAACTTTTACTGGTATTAAATTTAATTTTATATTTATATTTTTTGTTTTATTTACATTGGGCATTGTTTTTAATTACTTTTTTTGAAATTTTAAAGAACGACCATAAGTTTAGTTCGAATACAAATTTCCGCCTGCTTCCTTTGTGATCGGTTTTTCTCAGTTTTTTTTTAAATAAGTTCATAGTTGTTATGCCTTGTTGGAAAGCTGAGAAAACGGTTATGTTTTTAAAATAATCTGCAAGCCAAGTTTGATATAAGTTTTTTTTGTTTTTAAGGCATTTTAGTGGACAAAAATCTCAAAAAATATTGAAGTAATATCGTTAATCGTCTCGCATTTTTAAAGTTGGACCGATAATTGTAGTTTTAATGTTGATAAATAACCATTGTTTAATCGTTTTTATAAATCAGAAGAAAAAAATAGATTTTAATTGATACTTTTTTTTTAATAAATTTTTGATGTTGCATTTCTGACTTATTTTGAAAAAAGCTGAAAAGCTTGATAACTCGAAAATGGTTCACTTTTGCATAATGCATATGGGGGTTAAAATTATCACAAATAGTCACCCCTATCACCTCCTAACGGGAATACGTCGAATTACCAATAACCCTGTATAAAAGGAGAAGGTGACTGACTGACTGACTGACTGACATATCAACGCAGGGCCTAAACTATAAGGCTAGAAACTTGAAATTTTGCACAGGGGTTCCTTTTATAACGTAGGGGAGCACTAAGAAAGGATTTTTGAAAATTCACCCCTAAGGGGGTAAAACGGGGGTGCAAAGTTAGTATGAAACTTTGCCGTTTTTGATGTTATTCGAATGAAATTCAGTACCTATGAAGGTTTTTTATTGAGTTTCAAAAATCATCTCTTAAGGGGGAGTAAAAGGGGGGTGCAAAGTTAGTAGGTATAAAAGTTTTTCGTATAGGTATACCTACATTATTTCAATGAAATTTTGTATTTAGGTTATGTTACGTCTAATTCCACGCGAGCGAAGCTGCGGGCGTCCACTATACATACATATATAAAGTAGAAAACGAGCACGTATTTTCATTGCATATATGCATGCAACGAGCATAATTCTTTGCAGCCCATCACCATCATGTAAACTGTTTAATTGACTTCCCTCTGAGGTTTTCTCACTGCAATCTGCACTTATGCTCCATAAAAACTTTAACTGTGCCAAATTCCATACACCTCCGTCCACGTGATTTTTGTAAGAAGGGGTTGTAAGTTTTTTTGAACATAGTATGTTATAGTTTTATCATTTAATAAATCTGTAATTCGACTGACGACGATGTGCGCAAGGCGGCGGGGAGCAAGTGGATGAGGAGAGCCGAAGATAGGGCTCAGTGGCGTGCCTTGGGAGAGGCCTATGTCCAACAGTGGACTAATGTGGGCTGGAGAGAGAGAGAGAGAGAGAGAGAATCAAACAAAAACATAGTATAACTAGGAAGTAACCTAAAACTAGTCGTCGTCTTCTCGAGAAACGGATGAGGCATAAATCGTTAGGGCTGTAATTACGCTTTGTTTATTGGCTAGTTACTGGAATTACAGCCGCAATTAGCTTCGACGGAGCTCACCTGACGTGGCTTTGTCAAGCTTTTGTAATTGATGGATGAGGTAGGTACCTATATATTGAGAAGTTCATGATGCTAGAAGCCATAAGAATGAATTAAGAAATAGTATTGTAAGATATACATTTCCCTATTTATGTCGGCAAAATTTAGGGTCCTTATACCACATGAAATGTATAAATTATTAAATTTTTTTTACGCAATAAAAATAAACGCTTACACATTACATAGGTACATTACAATAAAAAAAAATTAATTAAATATTCCTTGAAGTCTTTTCGCTTAGGAACATTGATTTATAGTAAATATACAGCAATCACTAAATAAAACTAAATATAGTACAAGAGAGGTAGTTAATATCTTATCTTCATAGTTTTCAGTGTTCACAAAATACTTGATCACTTGATTACAATCTGTTTGATTGTTTAATTTTTTAGTAATATATGCTGTATACAATACATGCTATTGCTGTATTTTTATATCAATTGGTTCGAATCATTTTATTTAAAAAATTGCTCTTACCTTACAAAAATCATTGGTGCGTACCTATTGTATTTTAATCCGGACCACTACAGTGACAAGGAAAGTTCGATAGCTTGACAAAGAGGTTTAAAGATACAGAATACGGAAGCATCGCCAGTTAAACAGTTTAAATTTAGGCTTTAACCAAACCACTAGACTAGCTTGTCGACTAAATTCAGGAAGCTGGTAATAGGACATAAGAGGTTTTAAATATTCCTTCAAAGCGTCGTCGGTAAAGCTGTTTACACTCAATTAGTTTCCATGTGTAATAAGCCGTCTGCGCGGCAAAGGGAATCCTCTATGAGCCGCTCTAGGCTATTGATGTTCAATGTGTTTCAAATGCTCCAATTAATTCGTTACGGTTTTGGGTTACGCTTTAAATATTTAGCGCTCGTGAGTACTTATCCATTAGTGTTCGTAATGCGCGGATTTACTGCTCGGGATAAGTAAGATATCTTGTGAGATAGTTATAATAATTTATGATTTTACAGCGTTTTAACTGACTTGAAAAGGAATTTCCTAATAAATCATCTATTTTTGTCGGCCACCAAAAAGCATCAGATATAAGTACCTACTATTTTTATACGTATACGTCTCACTGCTCATCATAAACATACTGTTGAACACTTTTTTTATGGATAAAGTATGGCAAACGAGCATGCTTCCGCCCATGACAGCTATGATAAAATATTGCATTAAGTATGTCATTTCATGAATGCATGCATTCACTCATTATATAACTAAAATCTAAAAGTGAAAACATAATATTTGGCAACTTAATTGTAATAGGTATAATATAAAGCCAATATCTATGTATACAACCGGCAAAAAAATCATGTCTGTTGTATGGGAGTCCCCCTTAAATTTTATCTTAATATATATATTGTGTGTGTTCAAGGAGATTCGAGGATGGTTTAGATTCACAATTTGGTCCACTGGAAAACGTTTTTTAAACACTATTAATATTTTTATTTTTAACCCTCGTTCATTGACGTGAAGCGTCGCGTCACTTTCACATTTCATATGGCAGAACAACGTTTGCGTGGTCAGCTAGTATTAGAATTTTTTACTATAGCCGCAACAGAAATACCTATATCAATTGTGAAAATTTCAACTGTCTAACTATAACGGTAGACATGAGATACAGCCTGTAGACAGACGGACAGAAGCGGATAGCGGAGCCTTAGTAGATAATAGGGTCCCGTTTTACCATTTAGGTACGGAACCCTAAAAATATCGCACGTTTCACCCTTCGCGTCCGCTTAGACCAGAGCGAGCAAACTCTTATCAAAATCACAAAGTTCCCCGCTGAAGGGTTTCCAGTTGCATAGGTTTTAGGTCAAGATTCCTTACCAGAAGGGGAAGCATGTAAAATAATTTATAACCCGTGCTGACTTTAATTGCATGTCCTCTTGTTTTTCTTTTCTTTTAACACGTGCGTGATTTCACCCTTACAGATAAAAATATCTAACTATTATTCTGTGCCTATTCTTCGAATAAGAACGACTGCAAGGCCATGAGATGACTTGTTTCTATTCTCCCAAACATTTTCAAATATAGTGAGCAAAAACCTAATAAACGAAGTCCTTTATCGGAAAAAAATTGTATTCACACACTATAATTGTCCAAGAAAGAATTCGAATTATTTTACTTATTAATATTTATAAAATGAGTATAACAATTTGCAATGTTTTATAATTGTACATGGTATTAAACAAGTTAGTCGTATTATTATTAGGAAAGAATAACTACTTATTAGATAATGTTATTATGTTATATGCCTACTTGCTTTTTGTAAAAGAAAAAAATGTTAATAATAATAATAATAAATAATAATAAATACCTTGGACAATCTCACACACGGCCATCTGACCCCAAAGTAGGCGCGAGCCTGTGATATGGGTGTCAGAGACTGATATACATACATAGATATTTTTAAATACATACTTAAATAGATAATATTGACATCCAGACACAGAACAAATACAAGTGTTCGTCACACGAATATTTGTCCTGAGTGGGATTCGAACCCACGACCTTTGGCGCAACAGACAGGGTCACTACCGATTGCGCCAACGGGCCTGTTTTTTTTTTTTTTGTAAATAATGCAAAAATGTATTAAAATATTTATTACTTAGTACAAAATATTACAAAATAAAATAAATTTTAGTCCTTTTGGAGCTAATGGCGCCTTAATATTCACGCCCGCACTGCACGTATACGTGCGAAAGTCATTATAAGGTCTCATTTGACTCCCAGCCGATTTAACTCGAAAAGTTCCCAGCTTCTATATTCTCGTGTACTTATTTAATTAATTAGACGCCGGCTGACTCAATTAGGCTCAGATTTGCTCTCATGTCTCATTGCAAGCGAGATACGATGCTTACTACTTACTTCACTACCATTCGTTAGTGAAGTAAGTAGTAAGCTTTTGTAGTCCACTGCTTGACATAATGATCAGGAGAAGCGGTGATAATAATCGTTTTCCCAGTGTCTTCTTCAGGTTATCGGTCTACCTGATCAATAGGTAGCTGGTATGTACCCTGTTTTCCGAGTCATGGTCGCCATTCGAGAGCTTTTCTCTCAACTCTCACAACTCATAGGTCAGGCCTGTGAGTGACGTGGCCTGCGCCATTACAGCTTCAGTTTTGCTTACATTAGTCATGATGAGAATAAACATTATTTCAATAAATCAAAATCATTGAGATACATATCATCCTCGGAAAAATAGGGAAAGCCATACTTCCACGTACGCTAGTATCCGCAAAACTGAACAACGCAAGCCAGCTCAAGGTTTTATGAAGCCCTATTGAGTTTTAACTTTAGAATTTAGTATTAAGTATAAGCTTAATCCAGATATTAATTCAAAAAGGCTGATTTTAATAATAGTCTATATGTATATGTATATATGTACAGGTATTATAAAACTCTTTGTCCTTACTGACTGACTGACTGATCTATGATCGCCCAGATAAAATTGTGGTATAGGGCGAGACGAGCAATAGACTAAACAGTACGGAATTGTTTCTATCGAACGAAAATGAGTCGCAGACGAGCTTTGAACGCGTGGAAGTGTTTCAAAAATAGAGCACAGAGCGTGACTGGAATCTGTAGTATGTACAGAAAGTCCAACCACTTCTGGTTTCAATTTTGGGGAAGAGCTTATCCAACCAATAATTTTCTACCTTGCAGAATATCTTGCAATAAAAAAAGATTTGTGATTTCCGGCTACATTTGGCCACCACCTTAGTCTTCTCAAGGCTAGCAGGTATCCCAACCTGAAACAGGAATATATCTGCCTAGTTACTGATGAGTGACAAAATTTTGTAGCGTCCATATGGTTCGTGTCGATTCAATGCGATCGAAAGAGTTAAGCAACGACGAACACTTGTCGTTGTTCTATGTCTGGATGTTAATATTATCTATTTAAGTATGTATTTAAAAATATCTATGTATGTATATCTATCAGTCTCTGATACCCATATCACAGGTTCGCGCCTAGTTTGGGTTAGGTATAGGGGTAGTTTTTTTTTAATTGCGGGAAAAATCGTGTCAATTGTTTTTTTATCACAAGTTAAAGTTTAATAAGAAGTAGCGCGAAAAGATTTTAGGAAAATGGTTTTTTATGATTTATAAGTTCACTGACTCCACAAGACTGCACTGCTGGTCTTCAAAATGCTTTTGGGAGGAAAGCACCTCACATGAGCACCGTAAATCCCGTTCAAAGATTCCGTTACATACATACGAACATACATACATACCAAGTTTAGTAAAGCGTAATAAATTAGAAACCCAGTGGTAACTACCTACTGCGTATATAAATTTGTGACGAACGTTAAATTCAAATGTTGGTTTGTCGAAAATCCAACGAAATACAATTACTTGAACTCAGTCGAACAGAATTACGTTTTACTCGCTATCCGATTATCTTTGAATATTATTGCGGATAACGGAAAATTGAAACCCTCGGCTCCGCGTTGATTACAGGGGACATACCTACATGAGGCACAAATTAGGTTCATCTGCGCGAATCGTGGAAAATCGGGTAGTTTCGCAAGCTTAAATTAGAATCACATGTTTTCAACGAAAAGTTAAGTTCTATTGTGACCCATACATCTATGAGCTTTTCAAGGTCCACTGCTGGACTTAAATTTTCATTGATTGACGCAGTATTAGAATAGTAATAATAATACCTACCGCTTTTGATGTGAAATATCTTTAGGCGGAGGGCAAACCAAATTTTTGGCGTGGCGAGCGTGGCGAGCGTGGCGAGCAGTTCCGACAAATGACGGTCGGAATATTTTTTTTTTTCTTATATGTTTTAGTTCCTGTCATAATCTGTACTTTTGTGCATATTACTTGTACAAAATAATTTCGATGTTTCACATCTGCCAGGCGTCCCGTGTCGGCTCACAATTTTTTTTATATTTGTAACGATCTCAATGGCACGTGTCATAGTTCTTCATAGCCCATGTATCACAAATAGACACGACAACAAACAACATACAATAATGTCCTGAAACCTAGTGCCACAGCCTAATAACTATTTTTTCTTACAGTTGACCATCGCACACCTCGGTTGGTAGCCGAGATCGAGCGACACATTTAATGATGCATTTATACACTATTATGAAATGTTAGACGTATTGACTACTAATAATATTAGGTACCATTCAACACTCAAGTACCTAAATAAAAAAAAAATTACTTAAATTTTGCTTAATTTACTTAAATTCCTTTATACATGTTTATGTACAAAACCAGTCATCTTCCGAAGTGTGAAAACAATTTGGGCACAGAAGCGAATTGAGGCCAAAAGACAAACAAAATTTATCTCAACAATAATGCGCCAAATACATAAAGTGAAGCCGCCTAATGAAACGTAAATATTATCTAATAAAGTATCTTGCCACTCCAAGGCACCTAATATTTCTTTATGGGGTCATAATATTGTAGCGGAAATGTGATTAACACTGTACAAACACTTGGTTATTAAAGCGACCCGCGTTTTAGGGTTAATTTCATACGCTTGCATAGGACCGTCTTTACTGAAGTCGAAGTAATTAAAATCGTAATATATTGTTAGGTATTAAGGTAGGTACATATTAACTTTTATGTTGTATCAAGAGTGTTGGCTAGGAAATAAGCGTGACGTAGGTAATAGTATTTTTTAATCTGAATTTTAAGTCACAATTCATATGTTACTTCCACCACAACAATTTTCTTTGTCCCACTGTTGTACGGATCTCCCCTTGGAATGGGGGGGTGTTAGGTTTTAATCCATCCACCATGTCATCACATGCCTTCGAGAACATTATGGAGAATTCTGAGGCATGCAGGTTTCTTCACGACGTATTCTTTACCGTTACAACAGGTGATATTGAAATTCTTAAATCGCATATTGGAAAAGTCATTGGTGCAGCTAGGATTTGAACCCGGACCGCTCGAGTGAGGGGTGACTTCAATGTAAGTACTCATAAATGCTATGCAATCAAATCCCAAATAGTGCTTTAGGCAAGGAATTGTGTCTGGTAAATGGCAATAGGCTCATCGGAATACAACCTGTTTAAATGGGACCTAAACATAATTGGTGAACATAGGCGTAAGTACACTCCTGTGCTTACCCCATTGGGGAAATAGAGGCGTGATTTTATGTAATGTAAAAGGCACAATACTTTCATCCTTTATATTTATTTGAGACTGCCACAAAAATAATATTATAATACAACATTTTATAAACGACTAGCTGACCCCGCAAACGTTGTTCTGCCATATGAAATGTCAAAGTGACGCGATACTTCATGTAAAATACTGTTTATACCATAGATTTATTATGTTTATACAATCAACAACACATTTATTTGGATAAAGATTAATATTATTACGTTGATACAACTCTTAACAAATGCATTAATTTCGACCAAATTTGATTACCATAAAAACGGTTCTAGTGAGTTAATCTTAAAAGATAGACATTTACTGTCGTGGACATTTTTTTAGATCGTTTCAAGAGGAATAATTCTTTCATACATTTATTTTTGGTATCTTGAACCGTTTTCGTAGCGCACGCAACGGAAGCCCTCAAGGATGAATAATTTTCCCCGTTTTTTTCACATTTTCCATTATTTCTTCGCTCCTAATAGTTGCAGCGTGATGTTATATAGCCTAAAGCCTTCCTCGATAAATGGTCTATTCAACACAAAAAGAATTTTTCAATTCGAACCAGTAGTTCCTGAGATTAGCGCGTTCAAACAAACAAACAAACAAACAAACAAACTCTTCAGCTTTATAATATTAGTATAGATATTGTACGATAGCTCAGTTGGTATTTTAAAAGTTGTTTGGGCTCACTCACCGTTGCCTTTGGAGGATATTTCTTCCTTTGAGATGCGTCACGATTATAACCACATCAACACAATACACTTAGTCAGTACAGTTTTCACTTTAATTTGGTATAATTATTAATATTTAGCGGAGCGCGCGCACATGGCATGTTAGTTCGAGGCTGGTAACTTGCACACTGGCGCCACAGCGGGCGGTGGCGCTTTTTGGTATTAGCGCGTTGAGGGTCGACGGGAGTTTAAGGAGCCCAAAATCCTACATTTTCCCCCCACCAAATCCGCTAGGATTTCACCAATTACGATACCAATATTTGAAAATATTTGAATAAAATACTAGCACGTAATACATCAATTTGTTGATATGAGAGTGGACTGTATTATGAAATAGAATATAATAAAATTAAATAAAATACTTATCTTTAAACTAATATATGTATATGTAAATCGAGCATGCAGTAAGATAAGTATAAATGAAACATACAAATGTTATTGTATGGCTTCCTCGTCCATTGGAAGTGGACTTAACTTGACCACTGGACGGGTAAATTCAGAGGTGGCAGTTCGTACGCTGACGACGCGGACGATGCCGTCTGGCCCCGGGTGTAGGTCTGTGACCCGAGCACGACTCCATTGCAAGGGAGGAGCATCCGAATGTATCAGAACAAGATCACCTACTTTTAAATTTGGACATTTGTTGACCCATTTTTGACGTTGTTGCAACAAATGTAAGTAATCTTGCTTCCATTTATTCCAAAAGGTTTGAGACACTTGTTGGACAAGTTGCCAACGATTTAATCGATTTGAAGAAATATTAGTAATATCATACTCCGGTACTGATAGTAAGCTACGCCCTACTAGGAAGTGCGACGGAGTTAACACTTCGAACTCGCTAATCGCTTGATAATGCACACAATGGCCTTGAATTAAGCACCGCTTCGACGCGAGAAAAAATAGTAGAAAGTTCTTCAAACGTCAGAGCTTTAGTACCGATGGTCCGTTTTAGATGTAACTTTGCCATTTTGATAGCTGATTCAAAAATACCTCCGAAGTGACTACCAGTAGGTGGATTACGTTTCCACTCAATATTGCGTGAAAAGAAGCCGCTTGATAAATCGTTCGAACTTGAATCAAGGAATTCTGAAACCTCCGCAATATGTCTACCAGCTGAAACGAAATTAGTTGCGTTATCTGATATTATAGAATGACAAAGACCTCTTCTTGCTGTGAAACGATCGAAGCTAGCAAGAAAGCATTCTGTTGACAAGGATGATATCACTTCTAAATGCACCGCACGGGTTGCACAGCATACAAAGAGACATAGATATGCCTTAGAAATACGAGCATTTTTACGTATCGACTCTTTAATATAGAATGGGCCGCCGATGTCAATGCCGACCGTATGAAAGGCATGAATATTCTCTAATCGAAACTTAGGTAGTTCACCCATAAACGGTTGCTTAGTAGAAGGTGAAACTTTAAAGCATGAGATGCATTTAAGAGTACGCGATCGTATGGTTGAACGAGCAGAAATTATCCAATATCTTTGACTTAAAATACTTTGAAGGGTACGAGGACCGACATGTACATAAATTTTATGAACATGATCAATTAATACATTTGTGAAGTTACACTTTTTAGGCAGGAGTAGAGGGTGTTTTCTATTGAAAGTCAAATCTGACTGTGAAAGTCTACCCCCCACCCTGAGGAAACCATTTGAATCAATAAATGGGTTGAGTTTACGCAGAGATACATTACATTGTTCACCCTTTGACAACAATGAAATATCTTGAGAAAAGTGTTGTCGCTGGACACTTTTAACTATGATATCGTGAGCCTTACGAATATCGTTTATCGATAACGATCTCCACCTAGATGGCTGCTTACGATATTTAAAATTAGAAATAAATAGATAACATCTAGCTACGACATTAAGTAACATATTAAAACTTGAAAATTTATTAGACAATTCGTAAATGAAATCTATGTTTGAAGACTGTAACACAACTAGTGTATTACAATGACTACTAGGTTTCAGTTCAGGAACATTAACATCATTAAATTCTTCGATGGACTTCACTGGCCATGCTGACATGTCTGCGTATAACCACTCTGGTCCGTTGATCCACTCAGGAGTCTTAAGCAAAGCAGAAGGTAAGGCACCTCGGGAACATAAGTCGGATGGGTTGCACGCGCCAGAGACGTGGTTCCAACATGAAACGGGTAAAGCATCTAGAATTTTGGCCACACGATTACCAATGAATGTTTTTAATGTATAGCTTGGCGTGTTGAGCCAATTTAAGACAACAGAGGAGTCAGTAAATAGAAATGTATCGTTTATTTTAAATGTGTTGAAAAATATAGAATGAACATACTTGACTAATTTTGATAAAAGATGAGCTGCCATAAGCTCTAATCTAGGTATGGTTACTGCTTTCAAGGGAGCTACCTTAGATTTTGCAATTAATAAACTAACCTTTACGGTGTTATGTTTATTCTTAGAACGTAAGTAAACTGCAGCCGCGTATCCTTTCGATGATGCGTCGCAAAAACCTACAATTTCACAGCTAGTGTGTTGCTTAATAACAACATGTCGATCATGTTTAAGCTGTGATAATAAATGTAACTCACTAGCATATGATTGCCATTCCGCCTCGAGATCTGCAGGCAAGCTCTCATCCCAACCCATGTTCTGAGACCAAAGCTTCTGCATCAAGCACTTAGCATAAAATACGCAAGGAGCTACAAATCCTAAAGGATCGAATTGACGACCTATTTGAGATAAAATTGTCCTTTTTGTTACTACTGGATTAGAAGGCAGAGTAGAAAAAGAAAATGAATCTGTAGTCGGAGACCACTGGAGTCCTAAAACATTGACAGATAAGCTCTTATCATCATGAAACGTGAGTGGTATTTCTCTATGGTCATCTGGAACGTTCTCGAGTACCTGTGAAGAGTTACTTGACCACTTGCGAAGTAGAAACCCACCACATTGTAATAGTGCCACAAGTTCGTCTTGTAGTTTAATAGCTTCGTCTACCGTCTCTACCGACCACAGAAGATTGTCAACAAAAAATCCTGACTTTAATACATGTGCTGCATATGGAAACTCCTGGACCTCATCGTCAGCTAGTGTCTGCAACACTTTAATTGCTAAATATGGACTACTAGCAACGCCATACGTTACAGTTCCTAGTTCAAAGACTTGGACGTCATCAGTCACAGAATAACGCCATAGAATATGTTGGTACGGTCGTTGATCTTTCTCTAAGACAATTTGTCGAAACATTTTGCATATGTCAGCAGAAAGGCAGATTTCACGCAGACGAAAATTGATGATAAGTTGATTGAGATCAGCTTGAAGTTTAGGACCAGGTAAAACTACAGAATTGAGAGAATTACCGTTAGAGGTTTTGCATGAAGCATCGAACACAACACGATATTGAGTAGTGCTGCTTGAAGGCTTGACAACACAAAAATGCGGGATGATATATTTCGAATCCACGTTTTGTATTGAACCTAGACAAGACATGTGTCCGAGTGATTCGTACTCACGCATGAACTTGTGATATTCAGCTTTAAGATGCTGTTCGCGCTCGAGTCTTGCTTCTAAGTTGAGAAAGCGACGAATAGCAATTTGACGTGAATCACCGAGTGTAACTGATGGTCGCATCGGGTATTTGACTATGTACCTACCGCTAGCATCCCTTTTATGCTCGTTTGCAAACAATCTCTCGGCCAAGATATCATCAGGATCTTGCAAAACATCTGTAGGTATGTTTTCTAAGTCCCAGAAATTATTCATAATTTCATTTAAGTTCATGGAAATACCACAATAGGTATTCATGTTTTTAATTCGATCTTCTGGTTGAATGATTGAAGGCGCAGACTGATTCGAATATTGAGATAGCACAGTCTGTCCCACAATTACATAACCGAAAATCGAACTTAAAGCGACTGGCATACCACTTGAACGCGGTAGAATTTTGTTGCCATCGTAAATATAGGGGAATAGATCACCCGCTATAAGAATGTCGATTGGACCCGGTTTATAGAATTTAGGGTCGGCTAGACTAATATTTTGAAAGTTATTTATGACTTCTTTCGATAAAGTCATAGTAGGCAAGTCGCCTGTGATTTTCGATACAATCACTGTGTCAGTCGACAAGGTTGGACTGTCGCAGTGTTTCGGTTTGAGTGTGCAAGTCGTTAAACCGAAATCCTGCACTACGTTACCACCTAACCCTATAGGTTGAAAATGGCACTTGCGCCGCGCTAACCCTAAACGCAATGCACAATCTTGAGTAATATAGCCTGTCATAGCCCCACTGTCGATACAAGCGCGCACTGAGTGGTACTGGCCCCAACGATCAGCAACGTGTATAATAGCAGTGCCGAGTATGACCGTTGACACAGCCGAGCATGTCAACGACACTGCATTATTGGATGAATTCGAATCGAGATGAAGTGTGTGGTGATGAGTTTTCTTGCAAGTGGCACATCGAATTTTAGAAGTGCATTCACTAACAGAATGACTGTCCCTTAAGCAGTTCTCACACAACTTAAGTTTGGCTATAGCATCGATACGCTGCGACGGTGAAAGGTCCATGTACTCAGGACACCTATAGATTGTGTGTAATTTTTTACAATAAAGACAATCTCGATTAGATTTGATATTGTCATATTTATTTCTCGAAACTTGAATATCGACAGGAGAAGATAAACTAAATTTATGCGTATTAAACTTATTCGAAGAAGTTTGTTTAGAATACGCAGGCCCTTGAGTGGACTTGATTTGCGTTTGTTTAATGTAAGTCGATTTCAGAGCTGACCTACTGCCGGACATCTCAAGCACTCGAACGTGATTTTCGATAAATAAAATTAAATCATTAAATGTAGGTATATTATTATTTTGTTGAACAGACTGCTCGAATTCCCTCCTAGTAGTGGAGTCTAAGTTACGCAATGCTATATAGAATAATATAAATCCTGATAGGTCATTTATATTTAACATGTGAAGTGCCCTAACACTATCTTGAAATGTTTGTAAAAATGTATTGAGACCGGAAAAGGTTTCATTATGCAAAGGTTTGAAATTAAATAATTTATCTAAGTAGGCTGTGGCTAGCGCACGTTTATTCTCGTAACGCTTAAATAATGCACTCCACACTATAGAATAGTTATCCGCTGTAACTGGCATAGACTTCACTATAGTTAACGCTGGGCCGCTTACTGAAGACAGTAAGTAATAATACTTCTCGATGTCTGCTATGTCCGAGTTGTTATGTATCAAGCTGGTAAACGTATCACGAAACGTAGGCCAGTTCTCGAGCGAACTGTCAAAATGAAAGATTTCAATTTTAGGTAGCCTAGGTTTAGCACTAATGTTAGTATTTACTTCAGTCTTTGATTGACTATTACTTGAACAAGGTAATTTTGATGCAACAGATTGAATCGAATAATAAAGCGTATCAAAACTATCGATCTCACTGTAAGACGGAATATAGGTAGGTTCATCTTGTTTACGTAGTGTAATGTACTCATGAACAGTTGTTTCGTATGAATCACGCCAAGAATCTATGTCCTTTAACCGACAACAGAAACTATCGATAAGTTTAGTATCACTTAAAACCTTTTGAGATAAATCGAACAATGCTTGAATACGCGTGAAATACATTTCCTTTTTAGTAATTAACGATTGTAATGCTGGATTCATGTCTTGATCAGCTAATTTACCGGCTTTAGGCATTTCGTAAATATATGATTGAACAAGTAGGTAGATTCAACTTAACCGCTTCGATACGTGTGCCGCTCGCTCGCAATGGAGAAAAATGGCTGACCGGCCGATACAATAACTTATGAGAAATAAGTTTATGTTGTAGTACTTTGAATATATAGATAGGTAAATGGATTTGTTTAAGGGTTATTTTATTGAATAAATGCTTGAAATATGTATATATGAAAACTATAGACCGATACTTAAGTTAATTGATAGATAGGTTATTGTTAGTACTTGAGATAATAATATAATTTACATAAGTCGAATATAGAATACGACTTGAATATAATAACTACTTATATACAGTTATATTTATTGATTTCGTAACTGGTGGATCCCCGTGGAAAGGCCACAATGAGGATTCCAAGATGTGGAATCCGGCTCGAAGGACCAAAATGTACGATAGCTCAGTTGGTATTTTAAAAGTTGTTTGGGCTCACTCACCGTTGCCTTTGGAGGATATTTCTTCCTTTGAGATGCGTCACGATTATAACCACATCAACACAATACACTTAGTCAGTACAGTTTTCACTTTAATTTGGTATAATTATTAATATTTAGCGGAGCGCGCGCACATGGCATGTTAGTTCGAGGCTGGTAACTTGCACACTGGCGCCACAGCGGGCGGTGGCGCTTTTTGGTATTAGCGCGTTGAGGGTCGACGGGAGTTTAAGGAGCCCAAAATCCTACAGATATAAAGGCCAGATTTTGCTTTTGATAAAAAGCAAACTGCTCGTATATTTAAAGCAATGAATACATTTCCACAGCATAAAGGAATAATAACTGATACATCGAAACGGGCTCCATATTATCCTTTGGGATGTTACTCGTATGTACCTAACATATGAGTAACATCTCAAAGGGTCGGCGCCGTCGGCGGAAGCTCTGCGAAAATAAATACTGACATAAAATAAATGTTGATAATTATGACAAGATGGAATTCGGATTTCGGTAGATGAAATATTGTTCCATACTGTCGGCAATCAGACAGCTACAGCAATCATGCGGGGTTAGCGGGACGAGAGAGGGGGCGGGGGTACACCGAAGTACTAAACTAGCAGGTCGAGTGTCACATTTGAGCGACGCATTTTGGAGACCAGATGTACTAAAACATTTAATTTAAAAATGTGCGTGCGTACAAAGTACACATGTCAGAAGTGAAATTTCTTTGGCGAAATATTCAAATATACGCAAAAAAAGAATTAATATAAATATTCTTGAATAAATATTCATGAAAGTGAACTTTTGTTATCCATACTAATATTATAAATGCGAAAGTAACTCTGTCTGTCTGTCTGTCTGTCTGTCTGTTTAGCTTTCACGCCAAAACTACTGAACCGATTTAAATGAAATTTGGTACACAGACAGTCTAGAGCCTGAGAAAGAACATAGGCTACTTTTTATTTGGAAAAAAGTGTTGTAAGGGGTTGAAAAGGGGGTTGAAAGGTTCTATGAAAGTTTTGTCATTTTCAGAACTAGAAGCATAAAATTTATATTATAGGCTGTTGATTAGATATAAATAAATATGGCATTCAGTTTGTAAAATTTTTGTAAGGGTGTACAATAAACATATATTATTATGTCTAATTCCACGCGAGCGAAGCTGCGGGCGTTCACAAGTATTATTATATCTAAACCATAGCAAAGCTGCTGGCGTCTGTTAGTATAAATGTATGCCTTGGACAAACATATAATTCTTTTTATTCCAGTATTACGTTCCCATGGGATTAAGTAAAACAGGTAGAGTTTTACCAGTAATATCACTGGACGACGCCAACCTATAAACGAAATGCCGCAATATCCAATCGAACGAAGCCACGGGTGGCCGCTTGTGCATCAATAAAATTATCGTTTAAAGTTTTCAATATCGATAAGCCGATTTATTAGATTAATGATATTTATTGGAGAGGTCGCCGGGCAATATTTAACTTGAAGTATCATGAATTTCCATAAGCCAAGTGGCAATATCGGTTAATAGTTTAAAACAATGTCATGTTTTATTTAATAATAATATCATTAATCAAAAATCCGTCCTCAACTGAAAAGTAAGGAATAATAGTAAATTCGTGGGCGAATGTCCCTTCCACAGTCTACAGCATACTCCACGCTGCTCCATGCGCATTGGTTTGCTCATTCAGCTAATATTTTGAAGTCGGGCAGAATTTCATGTTCTCATTTAGGCCCTTTACTCTTCAATATCTTTAATAATGATATCAACAAATGCTTTCAAAATTCAAAGTTTTATTATGTTTGCGGACGACTTAAAATTCTTTCGGGTTGTGAACATTGACGAGAGCAAATTGCTACTACAAAAACACATTTTTGTGATCAAACTCGTTAATATAACGCAAAAAATTGAATTTAAAAAAAATGTACAGAGAAACATCCGAGCAAATCAATAAAATTTCCATTTAAAAAAACATTTTAGCCAGAAACCTGATCTAAGTCATCAATGCAAAGTATTATTACCTCATAACCCATAAAAAGTCCCTGTTACGCGGCCATACGTCCCGACAAAGTGTCTCTCGGAGACATTCGACAAGTCCCATTAATCCCGGCCGTAACGCGATGACGGAATGGAACGCGGCAAGATAAAGTTGCGCGCAATGACACTCGTAATGTAACGTTACCGACAGTGTTACCGACCGACGTGATGTCGCCTTATTACCGCTTGCTTTATACGTGAGATCAAATTAAGGTCGCAGTATCCTAATCGTAACTAATAAGCACACACAAGAGGATCTATGAAATGCTTTCAGCGCTGCAGCTAGAAACATTAAAACGATCCTTCACGGTGTTATGACAAAGCTCATCGACATAGTTCGCAGTGTTGGTACGTTGAAGTGGCAATGGGCAGGCCACGTCGCTCGTAGGGCTGATTACTGATGGCGAAGAAAAGTCCTAGAACGGAGACCTAGAAAAAGGAGCACAGGCCGCCCTTCGATAAGGTAGACGGAAGACTTGAAGAAAGCAAAGGGAAATGGATTCAGAGGGCACAGGACCGGTCAGAATGGCATCGAGGCCTATGTCCAGCAGTGGACCACTAAAGTCTGATGATGATCATGATGAAGTGTTATGAATACTTGAATATTCAGATTATTGACGGCCTTTTGAGGATGATGAGATAGATATATTTATGATATTTTAAATAATCGAACCAAACATTGATAGACAAGCTAAAAAAATTTCAACGCAGAACACACAATGTTACGTGGTCGTAATCACCCCTCGCTTTATACATGAGATCAAATTAAGGGCGGTTGATGCATCCTCAACTTTCGCCCCATTAGTTCGTGAAGTAGTTTCGTGAAGCGTACTTGGTTGGGCAACCGAGACAATCAACCGATCCGTAGTTGGATTACTGACCGCTAATAGCAACATTTCTTGACCGTTCGAAGTGCACGTCCAACCTGGTTGGATACACCTAGTTAATAAGTAAGCTGGGATTGTCATTGTTGGATACAGAAAGATGAAGGTACCTGGCTCGATATACCCCGCGCCGAGATGGTGATTGACGCGTCGAAGCTCCGACCTTTCTTATCGTCCATATGATGATTTTTGATAAGCATTATTTCACGTACCTATCACTTCAGGGGCACTAATATGTGACAAACAAATGATGTTTGGTTTTTTTTGGACGGGAAGGAAGTGAGAGGGTAGGGCGGATAAGTCGCGTTCGGAAATAACCATCAGTTATCATCGCTAAATAATGCTAAATAGTTGATTGTTATCATAATAGTGCAGTAATTGTAGACGGGCCCGATGGCGCAATCGGTAGTGACCCTGTCTGTTGCGCCAGGGGTCGTGGTTTCGAATCCCACTCAGGAGAAATATTCGTGTGACGAACACTTGTATTTGTTCTGTGCCTGGATGTTAATATTATCTATTTAAGTATGTATTTAAAAATATCTATGTATGCATATCAGTCTCTAACACCCATATCACAGTCTCGCGCCTACTTTGGGGTCCGATGGCCTTGTGTGAGAATGACCAAGATATTTATTTAAAAAAAAAAGATATTTATTATTATTGTTAATAATTGTAAGCAACAGCCCCATTCCAAATAAGGATCGATGTGTCGCTACCCTTATGGAACAGGGCGTTCGCCTCTACAAATGTGTAGCTGAGAACAGTTCAAACAATGATATCGTGGGTAGTCAGAAAACCGGTTGATCCGTTACCGTGTAAACAGGATACGGTGAACGCATCCCGTAGGCGTTAGCGCCATTGTCGGCGAGAGTGAGTGATGGGCTCAAACCCAATTCTCAGATGTCTACAGCATTCTGACAGATCTCATTAAATTAATGCGGGATTTCTGTGAGACTTGTATCAGGTCTGAGGGATAAGGTATTGAATGAAAAGGCAACTATAAAGATTGAGCTTACATAGATACGTGAAGATAAATGATATAGATAATAATATGACAGGCCCGTTGGCGCAATCGGTAGTGACCCTGTCTGTTGCGCCAGGGGTCGTGGGTTCAAATCCCACACAGGACAAATATTCGTGTGACGAACACTTGTATTTATTCTGTCTGGATGTTAATATTATCTATTTAAGTATGTATTTAAAAATATCTATGTATGTATATCAGTCTCTGACACCCATATCACAGGCTCGCGCCTACTTTGGGGTCAGATGGCCGTGTGTGAGAATGTCCAAGATATTATTAGATATTATATGCGAAGAGTCTTTTTTTATAATAATGTGAAGAAGGAGGTATGAGAAATTTGCCGTAGTTAAATGAATATGAAGAGAAGAAACGTAAAATTGTGATAATTGTATGAAAAATACATAAATTCAAATATTTTAAATACGACTGGAACCGTGAACTGAAAACTTAAAGCTTATTAAAGCAGTCGAATTCAACTACTCGGTCAGCATTAATTTTTAGTAAAATGGTCTTAAAACCAAGTTTAAGTTTGGTTTGGCTGCAGGTATCAACTACCTACTCAAGGGATTGTGGATTCAAATGAAAACAGCACGCGATGACTTTTTGAATCTGTGTAAAAGTGTTGGTAACTTAACTGGAATATTTTTGTCATTAACTAACTAACCCTGCTAACTTTCCAACGTCATCCCAACCGGACTAACTCTCTCAGTCGTGTTCAAAATTCACTCACAGTAATCATGGGCGGCCACGATGAATGGAGCTGAATGCTAGTCTGCTAAATCAAATCCATAAAAACCCTCAAAAGTAATTAGATTCAACTTCGATAACGATAAAGATAAAGTAGGTAAACCTGCAATAAATGTAAGGTATTCCTCATTGGTTATCCCCATTGTATCTACATGGGTAATCTATATATATATAAGGAGAAGCTGACTGACTGACTGACTGACTGACATATCAATGCGGGGCCTAAACTATAAGGGTAAGAAACTTGAAATTTTGCACAGGGGTTCCTTTTATAACGTAGGGGAGCACTAAGAAAGGATTTTTGAAAATTCATCAGTAAAACGGGGGTGCTGAGTTAGTATGAAACTTTGCCGTTTTTGAAGTCAAGTGGGCAACCTGAACGCGGGCAGACGTCGTTAATGGGTCTAATTCTACGCGAGCGAAGCTGCGGGCGTCCACTAGTTTATCATAATTGTTATGTATGAGCTATAAAGAAGAAAAAGGAATGTCATTGTGATTTGTCAAGTAAAAGAATGTGAACAGATCTGCTTGTTTCCCTTGGGATTTTCCTCATATTTAACAGTGGCGACGATTATCTACGCGTTATTGCCGTAATGTCTGAATCAAAAGGTTTTGGAATTTTTAATAGTTTTGATCACAATATACAAAACTGGAAATTTTATAAAAATAGATTGCTACAATGCAATGGTTTATAGCAAATGACATTACGGACGTCAGCGACCCGACGGGAAAGAAAAGACGGGCAATCCTGTTGAGCGCACTGACGGAACAAACGTATGGTCTCACATCAGATTTATGTTTACCCAAGGACATAGTGGAAGTTTCGTTCAAGGATATAGTGTCCCTGTTAGATGGACACTTCACACCTAAGCGTTTGGGTTTCACTGACCGCCACAACTTTTACAATTCTTACCAACAACCGGGGGAGTCGCATTCACAATGGGCAGCACGACTTCGTGGATTGACTGCTCACTGCGGTTTTATCAATGTGGAAGAAGCGTTAAGAGATAAGTTTATTTTAGGATTGTCTCCAAGTGCTGAGAAGGAGAAGTTATATGCACAGGAACTTTCAAGTTTGACGTTAGTAAAAGCAGTGGAACTGGCGGAGAACGTGAGATGTGCGCGCGAGGGAGCTGCAGCCAGTGTGGCTTGCGCGAGTATGGAGCTTGGCAATATCAACAAAATTTTAAATGGCAGTAAGAAGACTGATGATTCTGGCAATGCTAAATGTTCTGTGTGTGGATGGACTAATCATACGAGCTCGAAGTGTCGTTATTCTAATTACACTTGCAGAAAATGTAACAAAAAAGGACATCTAGCTAAGATGTGCAAGGGGAACGTCAATGCTATGAACACGGTAGTCGAAAATGATGATCATGATGCAAACGATGACGATGGTGAGGTTTTTCAAATTCGATCGTATAGGGGCGAGCCTATGGTAGAGAGTGTGGTTGTCAATGGAGTACACTTAGAATTTGAAATTGATAGCGGGTCAGCGGTTACAGTCATATCCGAAAAAATTTATGATAAGTTTTTCAACCAGGTTCCGTTGCAGAAGACTAGAAAAAAATTGGTAACGTATACTGGTAGTGCGATTTCTTGTTGTGGTACCGCAAGTCTTACCATTTCGTACGCCGGTTGTGATCATCAGTTGAAAGTGTTTGTTGTCAAGGCTGATGGCCCTTCCTTGCTAGGTAGAGATTTTATGGCTTTATTCAAGCTTCAAATGCTTCCGGTTAAAGTTTGTAAATTCTCTACAACGATAGAGCAAATGCAAGAACGATATAAGTCATTGTTTTCAAATAAATTGGGAGCATTTAATAAGTACAAAATAAAATTATCTTTAAAAGATAATGCTAAACCTGTATTTTTCAAGGCACGCCCTCTAGCTTTTGCATTGCGTGATAAAGTTGGAAATGAAATTGATCGGTTGGTAGATTTAGGTATTTTACAACCTGTTGACTATTCAGAGTACGCTTCACCAATTGTACCTGTATTAAAAAAAAATGGGTCGTTAAGAATTTGTGCAGATTACTCGGTCACGATTAACAAACAATTGCATGTGGAGCAATACCCACTTCCGACGGTGAATGAGTTATTCGCGAAACTGTATGGCGGTCAACATTTTTCGAAATTAGATTTGTCAATGGCTTATAACCAATTTATTTTAGATGACGAGTCACAGATGTTGACCTGCATCAACACGCACCGAGGAATTTTAAAATATACCAGATTAGTTTTTGGATTGGCGAGTGCGCCAGCAATATTCCAACGTGCAATGGAGTGTGTATTGTCGGGTTTAGATGGAGTTTTATGTTTTTTAGACGATGTTTTGATTACAGGCAGAAATGAAAAGGAGCATTTGCAAAGATTGGATGCTGTTTTTCAGAGACTGGAGAGTGCGGGTCTTGTTTTACAAAAAGAAAAGTGTGAGTATTTCAAGGATGAAATTAATTACTTGGGATACACGATCACAAGACATGGCCTGAAAAAGTCACCTGAAAAGGTACGTGCGATACTTAATGCTCCGACGCCATTGAATGTCAACCAATTGCAGTCATTTTTGGGGTTGGTTAACTACTACCGAAAGTTTGTTCCAGGAGCGTCGTCAATTTTAAGTCCTTTATATGAACTTTTAAAAAAGAATGCTAGATGGACTTGGTTGACAGAGCACGCTGAAGCTTTTGAGAAAATTAAGAATATTTTGGCTTCAGATCAAGTTCTCGCACATTTTAATCAAGATGCCAAATTAATTCTGACAGTTGATGCTTCTCCAAGTGGTTTAGGCGCGGTATTATCACAGGTTGGAAGCGATGGTATCGAAAATCCGGTTGCGTTTGCATCACGAACACTTAATGCAGCCGAAAAACGTTATTCACAAATTCAAAAAGAGGCCACTGCAATTATTTTTGGGGTACGTAGGTTCCATCAGTATTTATATGGTAGATCGTGTCCTTTCGTGCTACGCACGGACCACAAACCTTTGTTATCCATTTTTGGACGGCAAAAAGGCATTCCAGAAGTATCCGCCAACCGGTTGCAAAGGTATGCAATATTTTTAAGTGGTTATAATTTTGTGATAGAGTACATACGTAGTACAGATAATATCGCGGATTATCTTTCGAGAGCTAGTCTCCCAGAATTATCATATTCTACAAGTTTGTGTGAATTGGAAAAGGACATTGAAGATGACCGCGCGGCGTACATCTGTTTTGTTGTAGATGTAGTAGCATGCCGGTTACGGTTGAACAGTTACGGACTGAAACTGAAAAAGATAAAAACTTAAGTAGAGTTAAGGAGTTTATTTTACGGGGCTGGCCATCAAAAGTTACTGATGTTCTCATTAAACCATATCACTTATGTAGATTGCAGTTATCGTGTGAAAATGGTTGCATCATGAGAGGTCACAAGGTAGTAATTCCGTCATCTTTGCGGGAAAGAGTGTTGTCAGAGCTTCATACTTCTCATTTAGGAATAGTAAAAACTAAGGCCGAAGTTAGATCTCGTTTCTGGTTTCCCGGTGTTGATGAAGCCATAGAAAAAATGATAGCGAACTGCGAAGTCTGCATTCAACTACGTCCGACGCCTGCTCGCGCTCCAGTGGCACCATGGGCTTACCCAAGCATTCCATTTGACCGCTTGCATATTGATTTTTTGGGACCTGTTATGGGCCACATATATTTAGTGGTTGTCGATGCTCATACAAAATGGGTGGAAGTGTATGACATGGTAACTGCGTCGACTTCAAAGGCAGTTGTACAGAAACTATGTGATTTTGTGTCTAGGTTTGGATTACCCAGGACAATTGTAAGCGACAATGGTACTGCTTTTTGTTCTTCCGAGTTTAGTCAATTTTGTTTACTGAACAACATTTCGCATTTAACGTCACCTGCGTATCATCCAGCGAGTAATGGTCAAGCTGAAAGCTTAGTTAAGGTGGTAAAAAGGGGTTTAAAGTCATGCTTAGTGTCAGGTAGATCGAGGGATAAAAGTTTGACATTGTTACGATATCTTATGGACTATAGGAATTCCGTACACTCTACCACAGGACTCTCGCCTGCTCAAATGGTTTTTGGTAGGAAGCTTAAAACGCGTTTAGATTACCTCAACCCAACACCGTCACCGCTTGCGTCTCCTCATTCATCTCGTTTGATTGACAAACAGTCTTTACAATGTAAAAATAAAAAGGAAATATCATTTAAAAAGGGTGATTTCGTATTATATAAAAAGTTTACGAGTAAAAACAGTTTTAAATGGTGTAAAGGATTTGTAGAAAAGCGAATTGGAAGAGTGGTTTATTTAATTAAGGATTGTGTTACTTCAATTATTGTAAAAAAACACAAAAACCAGATGGTTTTATTTAAGGGTGATCATGGCGGAAAAGGTGGACATGATTCATTTAGATCGGACGCCTTACCGGATTTGCAACAGCAAACAGATGGTTCAGTGAATGACAACGTTAATATTGTTCCTGAAAACATTGAGAAGGACAAGAATGTCGTCATTTATGAAGGGGAACGGGATGTGTCTAAGGACACAGCGATAGCGGAACCAAATGTATTTGACGACGTTTTCCATGAAGCTGTTTCGGATTCTATGCCTTCAACCTCGAATTCACCACCGAAATGGCTAAGGCGTCCTAGACCGCCTGTTGATTATAAGAAATACTTATAACTTTTGGATTAACTTATAACTTTTGAGTAACTAATTTTATATTTTAATGGTCTATTTATTTTTGTTCTTTTAATTTAGGTTGTGTTAAATTTATTTAGTTAGTTGAAAACTAGGGAGAGGAATTGTTATTGGTAAACCCTCATCTGGTGGGTGGAGGTTGGTCACTTACTGAATGAAACATCTGGAAGCACTTTCACTATATTTATTTCACTATCCACAATTGAGTATACATTTCACTTCACTTCTTGTAGTACTTTACACTTTGCCTGTTCTTGTAATACTGACTATCCCATATAAAAACATTTTTACTTATACAATCTCCGACAGTTCTCACTAGCGTGATTCACAATTTTGAATTTGGATTTACTAGCGCCATCTAGTACGCCAATATAAAACTAACATACCGCTCACCAAGGACATATGTTGATATGTCCTTACTAAAGTTTACAATAAATCAACTAACAATTTTAATTACATCCTACCCTAGCCACAGCAAAACATATTCTCTACCTTAAACCTTTACAATAAATTGAATCACAAAATAAATTTATCTTAACTTAAAAATACATATTTTACCAAACCATAACTACAAATTACTTCCTTTAAAACATTCACTTAACTAATTAATAGGTAGAATACACAATTTTGAGGTAGGTCTCTTAATAACTGAAACCTTAGTACGAAGTGTGACTACTCGAGTAAGCCCGTCCTGACCAGGATGTTTCTCAATAATTCTGCCGAGTAGCCATATAGCTGGAGGTAAATCGTCCTCCTTAACCAACACTACATCCCCTTCGTTTGGCTCAGAAGTTTGATGCGACCACTTATATCTCTGAAAGAGCGTTGCCAAGTATTCCCTTGACCAGCGACGCCAGAATTGTTGCATCATACGCTGCACTAATTCCCATCTCTTCAGACTCGAGATGGAAACTGTTTCAAAATTGTGATTGTCCTAACCTGCCGCTCACCCTCAATATATTTGAACTATCAACAAACGGAGTCAAACTATGTAACGTGTTTTTCCTTTGAACCGTTTTTGTATTTCTTAAACTTAACAGCTTTTCTTGAAAATATCTTTGTTGGCATTAACTTATGCAGATATATCCAAAACAATTTCAATTCCTTCCAATTCAATTCCAAAGCTAATTTAAATAACTTTCCATCTACCATCCGGATATAAACTACGGCAGCGTATACCATTTTTGATGCATCGCAAAAACCGTGCAAATCAACTTGTTTATCGCTACTCTTCACTCCCAACCATCGCGGTATAATCATTTGCGACAAATTCAACAATTCGCTTCGGTAAGTACACCACTCATCGTATATCGTTTGTGGGACTTCTTGATCCCACCCAATCCCAATCATCCACAGCTTCTGAATACAAATTTTCGCTAAAATCACTACAGGTGCAACCCATCCCAATGGATCGAATAATCTTGCAATGTCAGATATCAATCTTCTTTTAGTTAATGGTTCCTGAAGTGGTGGCAGTTTCACCGAGTACTGGAAGGCGTCATCTCTTCGGTTCCAGGTAAGTCCTAGCGTTTTAAATACTTCATCTTGTTTTATTTTCATATTTAAACTATCTTCCGCTTCTTTTCCTGCCTTCATACTTTCCAGTAAATCATTATTATTGCTCGACCACTTCTGCAGCTCAAATCCCCCTTTAGATAGTAATTCATTCATTTGCTTATATATTTCCATTCCTTCTTCTACTGTTTCACATCCTGTCATTAAGTCATCAACGTAGAAATCTCTCATTAGAATTTCGGCTGTAAGAGGATATTGTTGTCCTTCGTCTACTGCCAATTGTTGCATGGATCTAACTGCTAAGAATGGCGCCGAAGCTGTTCCAAATGTGACGGTAAGTAACTCGTAATCCTTGAGTTCTGCGTCTCGGCTTTCCCTCCACAATATTCGCTGAAATGCAGTATGCTTATCTGCTACTCGAACCTGTCTGTACATCTTGACAACGTCCGAAATAAGACAGATGGGATGCGTTCTCCATTGCAGTAGCAGGTGTCTCAGCTCTGGCTGCAACCTAGGTCCTATCATAAGATCATCGTTTAATGATTTCCCGTTCTTTCCCTTGCACGATGCATCAAAGACTACGCGAATCTTGGAAGTATCTTTATCATTTCTGATGACAGCATGATGTGGTAAGTATACTGCGTGAGGAAGGTCTCTTTCAGCTGCAGGCACTAATCTCATATGACCAAGCTTGCTGTATTCATTAATGACTTCTCCATATTGCTGTTTAAATTGCTGATTCCTATCCAACTTACTTTCAAGCGCATGAAATCGTTTCAGAGCTACACCCCTAGAATATCCATATTTGCAGCTAGGATCTTCACATCGAAATGGTAAGTTCACAATATAACGTCCAGTTTCATCCCTAGCTGTTGTAGCTGTGAAGATAGTTTCGCACTTTATCTCTTCCTCTGTAAGTTTGATATTATTAGTTTCCGGTTCTGATTCTATTTCCCAGAATCTTTTAAGAATCTCATCTTCATTTGTGTAAGCATGCATAACAGCAATGCTTTTCCCAGTATTTCTTTCAGAATCAACGGTTCCTGAAAGAATCCATCCCAATGTGGTACGTTGCGCTATCGTTAAACCACCTGGGCCCGTTTTTATCCCATCTTGCAAAATCCTAGAGTACACATCCGCCCCTAATAACATATCCACTTTATTAGGTGTGTGATATTTAGGATCTGCCAATTCTAAACCATTTATCTCCACCCAATCCAGCACAATGGTTTTCCTTGCAGGTAAGAATGACGTTACAGATTTAATAACGTACGCCTTAACCAATAACTCAACCGCTGGATCAACCCTAGATTATATTTTTATTTCAACCATCGACCTTGCTTCCAGATTACAATCGCCACCAATTCCAGAAATTATTTCCTTTACAGATTTTTTCTGTAAACCCAAATTCTGTACCGTTGCCTCAGTTACAAATGATGCCTGAGAGCCTTGATCCAAGAATGCTCTCAACGTATACCTGGACCCATTTTTCGAAACAGCTTTCACCAGAGCCGTTGCTAACAATACTTGATTGTTAGTTTCACCCTTCGAAAAACAAGCAACAACATCACGTTGCTCCTGAGACCCAATAACTGTAACCACCTGATCAGTCGAACGCCGGTCGTTCGACTGCCCTACATCTCGATCATTGCTAACACTCATTTCACCCGTAGAGTGCAATAGATCGTGATGCTTGCGCTTACAAACACGGCATAAAGTTTTTATTTTGCAAAACCGTACAGAGTGATTATTCCCCAAACAATTATAACACAATTTTTCATCCTGGACAAACTTACGCCGAACGGTCACATCTTCCTTAGCAAAGTGAAAACATTTATTTAACTTGTGATCTTTATTACAAAATGGACAGCGTACACTAGCTGTCGTTTGTAAAGTAGTAGCAGCAACATTGTATTTAACATTAAATCTATTAGCATTTGAATTTGCTCCATTAAAATTAGATTTCGTATCTATAAATTCTAAAGCCCGATATCGACTGACAATAAAATCTTTGAACTGCTCTAGTGTAGGCAAAGCATCGGATTCATTCTCACTAGTTACTTTGAATTCCCACTGCCTTTTACTCTCTGGATCTAATTTCAAAGTAATAATGTGAATGATTAAAATATCCCACGACTCTACGCTAATACCTACATTCTCCAAAGCACCCAAGCAATCAGTTGTAGTGTCTATTAACTCTTTCAAAGCATTGGCTGATTCCTGGTTCCCTAAGTTCCTTTGACCCAAAAGTCTACGTAAGATGCAATTTGACAGGTACCTCTTATTGTTATATCTAGATACTAACTGTTCCCAACATCTTTCATAGTTAGCGTCTGATATAGGTATCTGTTTTAGCAGCTGCTCCGCTTCCCCACTGAGGCAACCCTTAAGATAGTGCAACTTTTGGACATTATCCAAGGATTCGTTCTTATGAATCACAGATAGGAACAAATCTCGGAAGGATGGCCACTCCGTGTATTTCCCCGAAAATGTAGGAATCGTTATCCTTGGAAGCTTGACACTGGAGGCCACTTTGCCCACGCTATCTGACCTAGGTTCCCCAACAGTGGATCTTAAACTATTAATAGAAGTTTTCAAAATCCCCTTTAATTCTATAAATAGCTCTTCCGTTTGGTCAAACAACTCTTCCTTTATATATGTTGAATCAGCCAATTCTTTTACACTACACTGTTCTATTATTAAATTATGATTATCATTAAATTTATTCCAATAACTTTCTAATGTCTCTAATCTGGTTTCGATGTATTCTAAAGTTAATCTTTCCTTAGGTGATTTTTTAAAATTAACTTTAGCCTTACTAATCCTCAAGTGCAAGTCATTTTGCACTTTTAATAACCTTTCGACAGACATATTGAAATAAATTTTTTCAAGTTCAAAATTATTCTATGTTCCAAAATGTTTCCTAAAATTTTACAAGTCCAAAAATTTAAAATTTGAATTAGGCTATGTCTAAACATACATCCACCAAATTCTCGCAGAATATTCTAAGTCCAAATCCTATCCAAATTTTTCTATGTCCAAATTGATGCAAATTTTTCTTAATTAAAATTGTTCTGAAATTTTCTAAGTTCAATCCACGTCATACTGTTAAACAATGTTACGTCACTCACGGATCACGTCACTTTACTTCCCTTCGGCTGGTCCACTCCTGGTCCTGTACCCCGGCCTGGTCCACTCCTGGTCCTGTACTCCGGCCTCCTCACCTTGGCACCGATCCTCTCATCAGCTCCACAGGGCTCCACTCCTGAGATCCTGGGTACTCCTGGGGTCCACGACTGCTCACCAGCTCAGCTCACCACGCACTCAAACTTTAGCCACTATCCGACTACGAAGGACCATGGTAAACCCTCATCTGGTGGGTGGAGGTTGGTCACTTACTGAATGAAACATCTGGAAGCACTTTCACTATATTTATTTCACTATCCACAATTGAGTATACATTTCACTTCACTTCTTGTAGTACTTTACACTTTGCCTGTTCTTGTAATACTGACTATCCCATATAAAAACATTTTTACTTATACAATCTCCGACAGTTCTCACTAGCGTGATTCACAATTTTGAATTTGGATTTACTAGCGCCATCTAGTACGCCAATATAAAACTAACAGTTATGTATGAGCTATAAAGAAGAAAAAGGAATGTCATTGTGATTTGTCAAGTAAAAGAATGTGAACAGATCTGCTTGTTTCCCTTGGGATTTTCCTAATAATCATTTTGTTTTACAATACTCGGACACATGTTAAGCAGATTAGTAATGTATCTACGATGTAATCCTGACTAAATAGCGCTATTAGATTCAAGACAACAGGACATAATTACTGCGTTGTCTATTCATAGTATTTCTGCGACGTTAATCATTATTAACTATAGCGGCGACAGCCCAGTGGCTATCGAACTCGCCTCGCACTCTAGCGGTCTGGGTTCAATCCCCAGCCTAGAGCCTATAGGGAACCAAATAGGTTTTATATGAAAGCTAATTGGTTCCATATAGAGTTCGCCCGGGGCAGTACCACCGCCCGCCACGGTACCTAGTACCATTTCTGCCGTGTAATAATTGTTTTTAAAGCAATTGTGGTCCGGTTGGAAAGGTGTGGATTCCGGTTACACTTCTTTAGAGGCGACCATCTTAGTCCTCAAGGGTAGCAACACATCTGTGACTGACTTAGAACGAGACTCCTACTAACAAGTACTAACTGGACTATTACTAACAACAACTAACAGGACTAACTATCACTAACAGTCCCCAGTCCTCATACCTACTAACGAACTGACCAACTAATGTTCTAATCAACTCTCTCAACTAATTGGACTAACCATCCCAGTCCCTTATTGAGTCTTGTTCAAAGTCAGTCACAGTTGTCATGGGCGGCAGCGGATGGGTGGTGCTGCAGGCTCGTTTGCTATCTTTTTCCCATAAAAAAAAAAAAAAAAAGTTATGTGCGATTTAAGAAAAAAAATGTCACTTGCTTTAACGGTGAATGACTCATCGTGAGGAAATCTGCATGCCTGAGAGTTCTTCATAATGTACGCGAAGGCATGTGAAGTCTGCCAATCCGTACTTTGCCAGCGTGGACTAAGGCTTAAACCCGTGCCCAACAGTGGGACAAAGAAAAGGTGAATTTTGCAATGGTGAAATTAAGTGTACCTAATGCTCAGTTAATTTATCAAGTCCTGAAATTTGTTCACAACGTTTTATTAATTATTGACAGTAATTTAAGAATCTTCAACCGAGTATATTGAATAAAAATTTCTCCAAATATATTTTACTGATGCTCTTTGTATAAAATGAGTCGAGAATATTCCAATTTAACGTTACTTAATTTGATGATGCCAAAAGCATTAAAGCAGGAAGTGAACCGATCTGCAAGTAATGAAAAGGTGAGCCCGAATAAGATTCTTAGGGAAATTAGAAAGCAGAAAACCAAATTAAAAAGTTTACAAAGCTGTTTTCTTACGCAAGTATTTTGAATGGAAACGGCGGAATGAATGATTTCTCCTAATACTGGTCGGTAGATACGGGTATTATAGGTAAAAGGAAGGTCTTAAACTTATTAAGGACAGGGGACCGATCCCGGCCAAACATTTCAAAGGACTTACGTTGAACTTAGAACAAAACTCAATATCAATGAAACGTCTCGAATAAAAACGGCAGAAAAGTATTTCCTTCAGAAAATAAATCACCTTTATAGAACGCTTCGGTGTCCTACCGGTTGCGAGCAGCGAGCGGCGAAGTCTAGCGAATATTTTAATACAACAATCAGACTGAATAATATTTCAGATTTTGATCCAATGTACACAATATTTAGCCAACATTTTCTTATTTATTTATTTTATCAACCCCCGACGCAAAACCGACAGGGTGTTATAAGTTTGACGTGTCTGCTTTGGTGTCTGTCTGTGGCATCGTAGCTCCCGAACAGTGAACCGATTTTGATTTGGTTTTTTTTTGTTTGACAGGTGAATTAGTCGGGAGTGTTCTTAGCTATGTTTGATGAAAATCGGTCCAAGATGGCCGCCGCCACAAAATGGCCGAATATATATTTTTTAACAACTGCCTCAACATGGATATCAAATAAAAGGTGGAATAGTAGAATAATGTGGTCAATTTATCCTCTGAAGCACGGTTTATCCACTGATTTAACTCGGTCGATAACCACTTTGAACTTCGTAGCTTGGTCTGGATAATACGGCGAGGGCCCGCGAGAAGTTACCGTTATTTCTCCGCGCCATTGAAGCCAGCGCCAACTTTTATCGCGGGCTGTTCAAATTAGTTTGGGATTTTTTTCGCTTCTCAAGTTTTGAAGTATGGATTTCAATATTGAATTTTTACTTTGTCTCCGCACCGCGAGGTGGAACTTTAGAAATAAGAATAAAGATATTGAAAATTGTTCTAAGTAGCTACCTACCGCAACGCCGAGATTGATTTGGATTTGCATAATTTCATAGGCAGTAGTTTTGTTCGGGGCGGTGGAACTGATGATACCTATTATTGTGGATCTAAATTAGTACTCATTGGTTGTCATGTTATCATAACATTATATAAATTACATAAAACAACATTCCGTTTAAGGCAACATCTTGAAAGAAAATAATTCCAAAACATAATATGTTTTCGCTTTTTTTCGATCAAATCGCAAAAACTATTTATTCATATTTGAAATTACCGTGAATTATAGTTGAATTGAATTACTGGCCCGAAACTAGTCAGCCTATTTCCGACTTAAATCACACGTATACACATGCACGTATGTAAGCCGGTAATTTCAACTATGAATATAGACACTTACAAATCATTTAGTAATAACAAACTATTTATAAAATTTAAATTAATCGTTATTCAATTGACCAATGGAGCAAAAAAACTATAATTGTATATAATACTAGTGGACGCCCGCAGCTTCGTTGGCGTAGAATTAGACATAACAATAGTTTCGTTTACATCTAGTAATATTGTATAACCTATGTCACTCAGTGAAGACTCAGCTTTCTAATGGTGAAAGAATTTTTTGAAATCGGTCCAGTAGTTTTTGTGTGAAAACATTACTAACAAATCTTTCCTCTTTATAATATTAGTATAGATATATTACTAGTATATCGTATGTAAAGCAAATTTTCGTTCAAGCAAACCTCGTTATGAATAATATAAAACCGTTTACGCAGCGGACTGTGTAATACGACCAAGTTCTTAAGGTTATTGGTTAATAAAACCCAGTCTTTGGCTTTGTGGATACACTAGCAACGTTTATGTAAATAGGAAAGTGATTCTACCCAACGACCGGCGATACACTTGAGGTCTCGTAAAACTGCTATAGGTACGAGTATACTGACTCGACAAAGATCACATCGATGAAGTAAGGTTAATGTCTTTGTCCGAGCCTCCTTGTTTGAAGCTTAAACGTCTCTGAATTTTGATGTGTTTTGTGTGTAATTTTAAAAATGTTAAATTGTTATTTCTCTATGTCTGTGGAGTCATTCATACCTTCCAAACGGATGAACGGATTTTGAATTAGTTTTCATTGTTTGAAATATTATTATTGTATTGTATTTTATCAAGAATGTTCTTAGTTGTTAGTGCCACGTTATGGAGCACTCTCAGGCTGCAGGTTTCCTCATTGCGTTTTCCTTAACCCAGCAAGTAACATTTAACTTTTTAAATAGCAAATAACTTAGAAATGTTATTGGTGCGTGCACTTCGATTTGAACACCCCTTCGATTGAGAGGAGAGGTCGATAGCCTGAGCTGTCATTGTTACTACGATGCTTTTACACTCTTTAAAAAAATAACGCCTAATCCTTGCATAGAAATAGACACGAAAAGAAAATAACTACGCAAAAACCTTGTTCAGAAAATAATCGAATGATCTTAACAGGGCCATGAATGCATACAAAAATTGTAAGCGAAAGATATTGGAAGAGGGTTTGGTACGCACAACAATGGAACCGTTGCGGTACCGCGAAACAAATGACTATTTGCGAATCCACTCGATAGAAAAACGTCGTAATTGGCTGTTATGGGATGCTATTCAACAATTTCTTGAGCATATCCTTGCTAAGAGACCACGTCAAATCAACGTCCCCTATTGTTATCAGGTAACCGTCGCCAAGTGACGTCGATGCCTTTAAATTTCAGCATATCAAGTGGCCCCTAATATCTTCAACCATTCAATAGACAAACCCAAGCGGCACGCACCAATGACTTTTCTAAGTTATGTGCGATTTAAGAAATTAAATGTGGAATGACCAGTGTCAATAGTACCAACTTTTATTTTGTATTACTTAAATGGCAACCGGTATGAGGATCTAATTTTTCATGAATTAATTTTTTGGATAATTGTCATAAATTATTTTAAAAAAATATTCCATTTATTCGTAGGTTAGAAACACACCTGATACACAGATGCTTAACGTATTTGCAGGGCTACGGACAACCTATGCAAACCCTGATAATCCAGCAGCTCTCGCCCCGTTTATTCAACAATGCTTATTATTAACTGTAACGTTAAGAGTTTTATTAGTGAATCTAAGAAACGGCAGGTTCAAGATAAGTTCTTATTATAATTAGCTTTAAATTTTCAACCTGAAAACCTTTGGCCGGGAAAGTAATTTAAAATGTAAACGTTCCGGGCGCTTCAAGTTGAGAAAATATAATGAAAGAAAACTGAAAGACAGTGTTTATTAGTTAAATTTATGTCTTACTTTAGAAGTCTGGTTTAATGCTGTCATTGTAAATATAATAAAATTATGGTGCTTTGCCATTGAAATGGGTTTTTCTGTAATTACAGAAGGCTCCCGTTTTGTGAGCATGACGAGATTGGAATTCAAAGACAAAATGATTAGTAGAATTAAACATACTTATTTACCTTTTGTCTATTTAAATAATATTGCACTACATAATGCAAAACATAATAAGTTGCCATCGCACTGTTCCAATGACCACGACATCTATATATATAAAAGGAGAAGGTGACTGACTGACTGACTGACTGACTGACTGACTGACTGACTGACTGACTGACTGACTGACTGACATATCAACGCAGGGCCTAAAGCATAAGGGCTAGAAACTTGAAATTTTGCATAGGGGTTCCTTTTATAACGTAGGGGAGCACTAAGAAAGGATTTTTTAAAAATTCACCCCCTAAGGGGGTAAAACGGGGGTGCAAAGTTAGTATGAAACTTTGCCGTTTTTGAAGTCAGTGAATGTCTAATTCCACGCGAGCGAAGCTGCGGGCGTCCATTTACTTATATGACTGAATATTTCAAAAACCATCGCTATTTTTTTTTATTATATAGGTAACTACTTCAATCACAAATTATTCCAACGATTTAAGTACTGGTGTACCTAAATAAACCTATCTTATAATTTCTCTCTTTAACAGAAATGTAATAAAATTCAATATACGAGTGTGTATAGTAATTATAATCAAACTTAACGTCTTTATCAAAGTTTGTAAATCAAATTGTATGTTATTTCACCACAGAGTTGCCGAGTCTAACATAAACTTGGTTAAAAATAGGTTTGCGCAAATTCAACGGTTGGTACCGACGTGCAACTGTTTCCTAAAACATCGCGCGTTTCGCATCTAAATTCTAAATGCAAAATGCGATACTGCTGCAAAATGTTGCATCTTAACTTTACTCTGTATAATCTATGATCAACACAGAAATTATGAGTTTATGTGGAGGATTGAAGTGTTTCCTTGGATTACTTACTTAGAAAGACTGCATTTTGCGTTTGTATCTGTAATTCTGTTCATTCAAAAGTTGACTGTTTATTTATCAGCAAATGAGCATGCAGGACAACCCATCTGCTGCCGGCGGTGACAGCTGTGACAAGCTTTGTACAATACTCATATAAGGACTGAAATTTCAGTTATTAGGGGTGAGTAATTTATGAAATTTAACTAATAAGTTCGTCAGTCAGTTGTAATATTTACAGGGAGAACCCTATAAAATAAAATAAATTTAAATAAAATATAACAAAGCGAAAAAATTGCGATTTAAAAAATAATACATGTAGAATACATTACATAAGCATAAACAAAAACCTGTAACATTAAATATATAGTAAACTCTGAGTATTTGTACAACGAATCAGTATCAATAATCATTTTTCGCAAGTTTTTTGAGCAAATAAGAGATAAAAGTAATCCCCAAACAAATTCTGTTCGTGTCTTGGAATGAATAAAGTGATTAACGAAAATAAGAATTTCTTTTTAGATGTACTTGTATACGTATCATCTGTTTGATATTTGTTTGACCTCGCAAGGCGTTTTTGCTATTTCTTTGATGCTTGCTTAAATATTTTACTTAAATCGCTTTGACTTCTGAACGCTTCCAAATATTTGTGTGAATGTTTGCACCCACATCCATTGTACAAACATAATATAGGTATGTATACAACATTGCTACCCGAATCAGTTAATCAAAATCACTAAGCTTTAATTGTTTCTCGTTGAGTCTTTAATTATAATTGGACTTGTAGGTACTTATACTTGAGTCGATTGATCCTATTTATTGTTTACCGATCGGTAAAATAATTTATGTTTTAGAAACATTCATATTATAAATATTTCTTACGGTCTTAATAACTAATTTTATGATGCTTTTCATACTCACTTCAACAATCATATTAAAAATCAATTTATAGCCAAGGCTAACCAAATTTGGGGTATTTAAAATACTCTTGAACAAAAATTTTTTTATCAGGTTCTTCCTTTAATAAATGCTGGAATATTTTCACAGAGTTCGTTTGATTGTTAATTATCCGTAAAGGTTTCGTTACGAAATTTCGTTTCAGAATCAATTGCTTATGTTCAGAATTAGTAAAATCACCACTACCATTTAATTGTACTAAACAACTATGAGACCGACTATGTCTGGCGAGCCGTTACACAAAATGGCGCCACTTTTTGGCATGCATAAGCCATGAAGCTGTATTTTTGAATCGCTCACGTGCGACTGTTCTTCGTTGGATAGAAACAATTCCATACTATTTAGTCCATCCCCTGGCCGTTGTCAAGTGTTTAAGAGTAGTCATTGCGTTCAAAATATGTTATATCCAGATATGACTTAAAATTTTCGCTCGTCTGGCGGCGTGCGATTCAAAAATAGAACTCCTCGTCAGGGGCCACCTTAATGAGACCACACCAAAAGCTTACTCTATTTATTTATTTAACTCTATTTATTTAATTTTAATTTTGATCCTTAATTGATACATAGCAAGAAGAAGAATTGCAAAGCAGTTTTTTATCTATTGTTAAGTCAAACAGGTATAATTGGCACTTTAAATTACTACTCCGTCTTGTATATGCCTCGTTTATGTAGCGGTCTCAAAAGCGACTGCTAAACTAGATATCCTGGGTTCAAACCCCAGGTCGGGGAACAACTATTAGGTTTTTCTAACTTGAAATGCCCGATAGCTGCTCCGAGTCTGGATTTGTACCCGGTGTATGGTGCTCACCACCTTACATGACATCTAAACATAACTGATGAAAAGTAGGTGTACTATACACTATACACACTTCTGCCTACGCCTTCGGTGAAATACAGGCGTGATTTTATGGAAATTAACATCTTACACAGGACACACTCGTAACTCATTGTCACTATAAATTCCTACTTGTATCCTTGGATATTTCCAACTATATACTCATACAACTCGGTAAGCCTCTAACTTACACCAACCACAAGGAATCGTGATAAAGCCGAATCGATCTGCTCTCGTGAGCCGCCCTTGCGTATAATTGACTCTTCCCTGTCATTGCCCGCTCTCCCACGTTGATGTAGGGCTCCCGTATTCCCAATATTATGAGTAATTTCATAATAATTATGGGTATTTATCGATGGCATTGTGTTCGTTTATTCGTTTACAAACATAAATAATATGTACTTTATTGCACAATATTCAATTAATAAAACGAAAATAATTAAAGCATTTTAATTTTTTATGATGTATGTAAATTAAACTTATTGGTTTGCTCACTTCTATTAAGGGTATATTTAAATCATTTCATGTATTCGATCCCGAATCACGGGGTCCCCTCAAAACCAGCGGTCGTAGTATACTACGGCCAGTTCTGAGTGCGGCCCCTTTTCGTATAGATTTGACTGAGTGGATGGGTGACCGCTACTGGCAAAATTTCATGAGTGCTTTCGTGCTTCGGAGGACACGTTAAGCTTTCGGTTCAGGTTGTTTTCAATTGAAAAACAATCATAAAGCCTTATCGAAGACCTTCGGGTGGCTTGAGAACATTCAACACTGGGTTGGCCACTAACCCCTCCACCAATCCGCATTGGAGCAGCTCAGTGGCTTATGCTCTAGACCTGTATAGCTATGGCTGTGGGAGTGCCCCGTGCCCAACAGCAAGACGCCTATGGCTTATAGCTTAGCATAGCTCAAACTTAAACACTTTTCGACAATTCACACGGCAACGAGTTTCGATAACGAAAGCCACAGACGTAACGCTTCATTAAACATAGCCAAAACAATCACACCGAGCTTAGTAATCCCGGCACAACGGGATTTGGCGAAGAAGTGGAGCGAATTACTCGAGCCATTGCCCCGGCACAGGCGATCCCGGACGCCGGGATTACCGCGTTATCACATAGCTGCTCCAGCTAAACATTCCTCAAAATCTCCAGATTGTGAATCAGCCTTATGCCAAATCTTCCTATTTAAATAATTAATTTCTTGGGTAAGTAAGCTTCTTAACATTTCAAGATGCAATGACGGATGAAAAAACCAAGGGATTTTTTTTAAAGCTTTTATTTAACTTCACACGTATGTATGTATGTATATATGTATGTCCTGGAATCTTGCAATCAATATTTCACCCACTTCCACTGAAGCCATCGAGCTGAAATTCGGCACACATATTTGGTTCCGATGACAATGCACGAAAGTAAAAAAAAAGTTGTGAAAACTTTTTTAAAAAAAATTACAGTATAATTTTAGTCGTTCCGCTTGAATTTTATGTTTGGATACAAACATAATAAAACAAATATTATTATTTTATAGAATTATTAAAAGATAAATTAAATGTTTATTTTACTCACACTGTACCTACCTAGATTAAGTAGTTTAAGTACTTGTACTATTATTCTGTGGTTTAAGTTCATATTCAATAGGTAGGTATGTTATTAATTGTTTGTTGTTATTTGGTAAACTTTGGCATCGATTTAACATCGGAATTACGTGAAAATTAATCAGTTCAAAAATTTTCTTTATAACCGAACAGAAGGTAATAATATCAAGAAGTAAAGTATCAGGCCATTGAGATCCGGATGAGGTTAAAACGAAGTGGGATTGCGACGTCGCAATCCGGGATCCAGGATACGACCCGGGATCATTCCCGCCTTATCGGGACGTTGCCGGTCCCTCGCTAAGCATTCGCCAAAATCTCTGCATTCGCCAGTTTTATTTAGAATCTCCCGGTTTTAACACTCGTTTTATTTTAATAAAATAATTGTACAGAGCAAACATACCATGATATTTTTGTAAAGTATTTGAAAACTTCAGTGAATGTATTGAGAATTAGATGTCAAAGTCATCTAATTTATTTCGCTATGAGGTGATTAGACACGCTTAACTAAAGTCTAGGTAACTACAAACTACTTAAATAAAAGAGATATAATGCTGTTCTAAACTGATCATAAAAAGGCAAAGGATTAGCTATTGATCATTGAATGATTAGCTAATCCTACACAGGTGCCTAACCTGCCTGTTGAGTGCGACCGTACTTATTAATTAATAGTCACAATTCCTCCTGTCATTTTCTACCAATTTTCGTTTAAGACATAGACAAACAGATACCGAGGCATATTAATAGGGTTAAAATCAGCCTTTGTTTATGGAACCCAATCCAGTCTCGCCGTGACCACGGGCCATGGATTTGGTTCAAAATATCGGCAATGTTTAATTCTACCCGTGAAATACGGAACAGTAACGCAAGAAAGGTAAACACAAGGTATTGGTAGGTAGGTTTGGTTACCTGTAACCTGTTGGTGTAGTGGGCAATTCTTTGAAAATGCGCATATTGCCTCATGTTAGGAGATTGCATAAAAGTTGTGACAAAACGCATTCTTTGAGTAAATTTTACATTGCTGTAAACATACCCTTAAAGAAACTGTACAAGGGAATTATTTTAGTCTTTTACTTTTTAACTGACAGGCGTTTAAAATTTTCAGTGAACGGTAATGATATTTACAGGAAATGGTAATTAGAAAATGGTGAGGGTAATGAGAAATGGTAATTATAAATCAAATAGCAAGAAGATAAAAGTATAAACTTTTATTTAAAAATATAGTAAAACATTTTTTTCAACAAACTACATATCATGTACTTATCAGTCGTAACAAATTATAATTTTTGAATATTTTTTTAGTGAATTTGCCGAAATAACAAAATAATCAAGATAAAAAACACAGTTTAAATAAACACATGTTTTTCTTTATATTTTAATCAGTCTTGAACATAATTTCTTACTTATCAGGTATTAACACTTATATATAACTGCAGTATGTAGTGACAATTCTTTCCTGCTACCTCCAAAATGAAATGACTGGACTTCAGAGTGATATTTATAGCCATAGTTCTCACTAAAGTCAATGTGGACTATGGCTTCACATTTCTTCAAGTTAGATTTTAGATCTTTCAAAGCAGTATATTGCCATCTTCTTGTACCTTCATGCTTCAAAAATTCTGGAATCAGACTTTCAAATATTGCAACAGCTTCTTTTTGAGGAGCAGTTACTTTTACCTTTGCGATAACTCTTTTTTTTATTTTCCACACCCTTTGTGATGTACGTCTCTTTCTTAAGTTCCCATTTACTGTATGTTATTCCTTCATCTTTATCTAACAAGTATTCAAGCTTTTTATCTTTACAGGTACCGCATCTACTCAACAAGCATGATGTATTGGAACAACATAGTCTATTAATAACTTCCGCAGAGTCCTTTTCTTTGATTATTTTACGAGAATGCAATACTATCAACAATAGTTCTATGTTCGCATGAGTTTTACACAAACATGTTTCTCTATCACTGACATCTGGTATGAGTACCCAAAATGGCCTTTGCTTGCAAAAATATGAATAACTAACTTTGGTATTTTCTGCTTCAAAAAGTTTATGAAGATTTTTCATAGAATCTAATAAATATCTTCGTTGTTTTTTTAGTCTTGTCCCGGGATATACATTCTTTTTTTCCAGCAGTCATTCTTGAAATGTCGTCTCTGTCAAAAAAGGTTACAATATCCTGTTTTAACTTTTGATAATAGTTTTTTTTTGTTTCCTCGTTTCTTTCTCTAACAGTAAAGTGTTTAGTTTCAGACAAGACCTTATGCTCTTTTAGTGTAGTTTTTTGATTTCAGCGCCTGATAATTAGTCTCCATCGTTTTTTTCATAGCTTCACCAAACAAAACCTTTTTCTTGACTTCATTTATCTTTGTCTTGTCATTTATTAGTCTCAGAGCTTTAGAATTTGGACTTTCTACTCGTTTTTTCAGTCTCTGATAAAGTTTTCTGTAGTTGTTTAGTTTTCTCTGTAATTTTTGTTTTTGTAATGTATACATCTTTTCTTTTCTCTGCATCATGTACTTTAGTTTTCTTATCTTCTTATTTAAATTCTGAAACATTGGATTATCTTCGTCTTTTCTTTGTTCTGGTTCTGGGTTTGTATCGTGGTCTCGTATATCATGCTGTTCATGTTCCTCATCATTATCATTTCTCAAGGGGTCGGTTTCACTATCACTCGGAGTTTTAACATCCATAAGTTGTTGTCCTCGTTTCAGTAACACTTTCCTTTGGTAATATTTATTGAAATTTTCTCTCCATTTTTTCCTTTGTAACTTTTTATCTTTTGGTGTCAAATCTTTAATACTTAAAATTTTCTTACTTTCTTTTCTTTTCAAGTACCTCTGCCGTTCCTTCTCTTTTTCTTGAGCGTATTTTTCTGGATCAGACTTAATTTTAGCGTATCTTTCTCTCCGAGCTAATTTAGCCTTCTCTAGTATCTCTTCTTTAGTGCGCGGCATTGTGAAATTCTTGTCAAAAAATAACTAATTAGTTTAAAATTTTCGCGGCTATAACACTTTGAAATATAAGAAATCATACGGTTTTAACGATTTAACGGATTCGATAGTGCACAGCACAGGAATCACAATTAAAAATTATTATAATTACCATTTCTAAAATTTACTCATTACCATTTAATTTAGAGTAATGGAAAATATGGTAATTATGCAACTGGTAAATAGGAATTCAAACATTTTGTTGAATAAAGAGTTCTTTATAAGGATTACAAAATGTTTGCCTACTTTACTTAAAAAGGGATCTTATAACAACTTAAATAAACGTATCAGTTTAAAAAAATAATCATCTACTCACCATAAAAATTGAAAATGGCGATTAGAGTATATTCCGACAAAAGCAAACCACGACGTGAAAATTTAATATGGCGCCAAAAAATGCGGTCTTTGATGCGTGTAGTTTGGTCGGGCGTCGAGCGCAAACTGGCGCAAACTTGTTTAGGCAGTTAAGGGTATGAATTCTCAAATTTTTAGGTAGTAAATTAAGGTGAATATTTTTTAAACGGTAATTATAGAGTTACCCGAGGACATACTTTAAGGGCATTTATTCTTCTTAATTTATGTTCTTTAAGTAAAACAACTTGTGTATAGGGCTAAGGAAACTATCGTTTTTTAAGAATATTGATCTATAATTACATTCTTTAAAAGGGATTTAGCTATATTGAACAAAAACTTAATCAAAATGTAAAATGGGACACGAATGGTAATTAGAATCTGGATGCTTGGAACCAAATTTCTCTAAATTTAATAAACAAAATATGGTTTCTAATAGTCTAGTTTAGATCTGTAGTACTTATATTCATATGTAGTTTTATCAAAATTAAAATATTTGCACTGTAGAAGATTCTTTTCCATGCGCCGCGTAATATGCACATTCTTAAAGAAATGCCCTAGTGTGTTCACGTCACTCGGAGCTTACATTTCGACCCAAGCCTAGCCTTGCAGCGTCGGCTCAACATTTCCTTCTCTAAACCCCTATATTCCTAGTCAAGTCCCTGCACCCTATCTTAAAAGTACCTACCTATCCTTTTACTAGTTTAAAATAATTAAAAATGCCAATGCATTGATAGTTGCAGCCTAATAAAGGTTTATTTGCTTATGAATATTCCACTTGACCACATCAACTGTTGCATCAGGTCCTGAATTTGACCTCCGGTTCGGCCAAAGTATAATTTATATGGTAATAATAATAAAAATAATAAATACGATGGACATACACACGGCCATCTGAGCCCAAATTAGGCGCGAACCTGTACTATGCTGCCAGAGACTGCTCCGAGGGAGGTCTAGAGCATACTCCACCACGCTGCTCCAATGCGGATAACCTCCATTCCTACCTGGACCATTTTGTCAAAATTGGTCGAGTCGTTAGAGCGTGATGAAGTAACAAACATACGCCATTTCGCATTTGAGTCTGATATTGTGAAAAGTTAATAAAGATATACTTTGCATAAGGACGAGACTTATGTTATTTAATTATAGGTAAAAGTGTACTTACAAGGCAAAACTTTCACAAAAGAAATTAATCGAATATTAATAAGTCCCATCTTTTGATCGAAATTTTGTTTCAACTTCCAATATTATGAATGTGGCATTATTTCCATTATCTTTATTACAAATAAAAGGACGGACTTCTGCGAGAAAAGTTTCCCAAATGAAATATGTCATACTTGAGTTAATGGGATGATAAAAATTGAATTTAATTGGAAGTTTTTATGACTCGTAATGTATCACGTCTAGACAGCGGCTTCTGACGAATGATATCTTGGACATCTTGGACATTCTCACACACGGCCATCTGACCCCAAAGTAGGCGCGAGCCTGTGTTATGGGTGTCAGAGACTGATATACATACATAGATATTTTTAAATACATACTTAAATAGATAATATTGACATCATAATATTGACATAATATTGACATGACAGTATAAAGTGCCGAAGAAATGGCTAATTTGTAAGAGTTTCTAGTGTCTCATAATTCAGGTAATATACGTATGCTAGCTTCTAGCTACAATCCATTGAGGTCCCACTGTTGGGCAAGGTTCCCCCCTAAAGGTACAGCTGTGGGAGGTCTAGAGCATACTCCACCACGTCGCTCCAATGCGGATTAGTGGAGGGGTTAGTGACTTACGAATGTTCTTGTCGAATGTTCTTATGCCACCCGAAGGAGGTCGCCAATGCGTCGCTAGACCTCAAGGAGGGCTAATTTAATGGCATACTAAAAGTAGCTCGAAACCCTCATTGTAATATCATTGCATCCGAAATCCGTGATGTCAAATATTACATTTATTTGCAGTGAAGCACGTAGCCCCGTGATGTTTGTCAGATCGGTCGATAAATCTTGTTGTAGGGTCCAAATAACCTAGAAATTTTCGACATTATGTGGGTATTGCTGAAGTTATTATCTATTATAATTATTTAAGTTCTCTTAACATTTGTATCGATAGCATGCTTCTGAAGACTCATTTTGACTAGTAAGCCCATTGCCTTGTGAAGATGAAAACAAGGCTTAAGAAAAACTCAGTCGTAAGAATAATGTAACCATTTACACAGAACACTCATAATACAGACAAATGCAGACAAAAACAAAGTTACGCAACAAACGTCTCGTATAAACAACGGTCTGAGCACCCTGAGCGTAAAGCGGATCGCACACGGAGCATCGCACAACAGCATCGTCAATATCTTTAAACGTAATCTTTCTTATAATATCTTTTACGTCAATCTTTAAAAATATATGTACTTCCACACTCACACAACCGCATTTGGCCTAGAAACACCGCAATTTGACATCCATTAATTGAGTTATATCTTTTATCGTCGTATCTGACTGCTGAGTCAGATATAACTCAATGGTGCTCAATTCGCGGCATGCTATTCAAAAATTAAGATCCAGATACAAACGCAATACAAATGTGTTAAAACCGCACACGTTCCACAAGATGAACAAACGTAGCAATTACTGCAGCGTTTCTCGAACTTTCAGTACGCGGCGCCCCGTGTGCGATGCTCCTAACTTTCGTGGGAACATATTCCTCACATTAGGTGAGGTGAGGCTTATCTGTGAGCGAGATATGGCGGAGATAGCTCATGCACGGCTAGGTGAGGGTTTTAAACAAAATAACAAAGAATACTTGAACAAACACCTATTTGAACAAAATTTTATTCTTGCCGTCCCTGTAGCTCAGGACCAGAACAGTGCTACGGTATCCTCTGCATTGTAAAAAGGGCGGCATGTCACTAATCTGAATAACGACTGCCGCTGCCTAGACGGCATTAGTCAACCAACCGTGATATCCTCCAGGAGCCCAAGTATCCGTCTGTCTCTTAAAATAATGTACATAGAAATGAGGGTGATAGATGCCCCGGGCGAACCATATGCAAGTTAATAAATAAATATAAATTATGGACATAGGCGCGAGATTGTACTATGGGGTATCAGAGACTACACATACATAAGGTATATTTAAATTCATACATAAATAGATAATAACATTCAGTTTGGTAGACGGATACCAATAATCCTATTGACAAATCATATGACTTGAACGTTTTTAATATCTTCCTTCTACTATCACAGCTGTGTGAATAATACATGTCAAGTATGACAGTGCAAAAACAATTTGATTTCCGCATCAATAGAATGGGCTCGAATATTGATAAAGTGCTAATAAATTCTGATCGTTGAATATTACTGTAATTGAGCCACGAATTAATAATTGGATTAATTTAGCATAATAATGTTAACGAACAATTTGTAAGACTTCAAAGGCGATAGCACAGTATTGTCCCAATGTTAGGCTTCCAGTGTGAGTTTAGGTAGTAGAGCCTATAGGGAATGTGATAGATTTTATATAAAACCTGTGTATAGTATATATCCGCCCGCCACGGTACCTAGTACGTACAATTTCAACCGGGTGATACTTGTTTATAAAGCAATTGTGGTCCCGTTGGAAAGATGGTATCCGGTTGCACTTCTTTAGAGTCGAGCAATTATTCCTCAAGGGTAGCAGCAAATCGGTGACTGACTTGGAACTAGACGTTTACTAACAATTACTTACTAGACTATTACTAACAACAACTAACAGGATTAACTTTCACTATCACTATCAGTACCCAGTCCTCATACCCACTAACGAACTGATCAACTAATGTTCTAATTCACTCTCTCAATTAACTGTACGCCCAGTCCCTATTTGAGTCTTTCTCAAAGTCAGACACAGTTGTCTGATGCTGCCAGCTCGTTTGCTATCTTATACCTATCCCTATCACTGTAATGGTATGTCGCTGAGCCAGAAGAGCTCTGCTGATTGCAATTGTTTCAACTCTTCGTTCCACATTATTTTGTAGTATTGGTTCTGTTTTAGCCCCGCCGCTAATCCGACGAATTGTCTAGATAGTGGAACAACTAATTCAATTACGCAACACTACGGTGCTGAGCAAACCTTGCCGTAGATATTCTAGCTAACTGTAATCGTAGTACTTTAATTAGAAACGCTAGAAAACTATAAAAAATACTATGCAGTTTGTTAATACCAAGTTGAAAACAAAATAAAAATAAATTAATTTTAATATATTGCCAAATTGCAAAGCTTTTCCTGTTTTATGGTTCTGATGATTAATGATGATTGACAAAGTAGTAATAAATTACTCTCTTGGTACATTTGATCCTCAACTTTGACTAATGGGCCCGACATTCGAAGCAGTTAGCAATCATAGCTAGCATACCCACATGTGTAAATTTGAAACCATATAGGTCTTGTACAACATTTTGTATTTGTTTAAGAATAAAAAAGTTTCAATGTGAAGTGATTTGTAAAACGAGTCCTTACACTTAGCCTTGGTTTTTCCATTTTGTTCCACTCGCAACGTTCCCCATTGTTTTCTCTATCAAGCTCTAACAAGTAATTTAATTAACACTAACAGCCGCGTAGTTTTTCCTTTGTAATTCCAATGGAACTGTCTATAAAGACAAAAGTGCAATATTTAACCGTAGGTACTAAACTCACATTAACAGCTCCTAAGAGCTGGTAAAATGAAGATTCGGTTTCGGTGCAAAGAATTAGTAAAATTATTGTAATACTGTAATGGCTAAAATAAATTTTTTTTTTTTTTTTTTATGATACAGGATAGCAAACGAGCTTGCAGCACCACCCATCCGCTGCCGCCCATGACAACTGTGACTGACTTTGAACAAGACTCAATTAGGGACTGGGATGGTTAGTCCAATTAGTTGAGAAGGTTAATTAGAACATTAGTTGGTCAGTTCGTTAGTAGGTATGAGGACTGGGGACTGTTAGTGATAGTTAGTCCTGTTAGTTGGTGTTAGTAATAGTCCAGTTAGTACTTGTTAGTAGGAGTCTCGTTCTAAGTCAGTCACAGATGTGTTGCTACCCTTGAGGACTAAGATGGTCGCCTCTAAAGAAGTGTAACCGGAATCCACACCTTTCCAACCGGACCACAATTGCTTTAAAAACAATTATTACACGGCAGAAATGGTACTAGGTACCGTGGCGGGCGGTGGTACTGCCCCGGGCGAACTCTATATGGAACCAATTAGCTTTCAAATAAAACCTATTTGGTTCCCTATAGGCTCTACCACCTAAATAAGTGTTGCAAAATAAGTGATGTTAAAAATTACTTACAAAAAGTACCAATATTGTTTCTTTAAATTAGGGGTTCATAGCACTGTAGTTATAACAACTGACGATTTTAAATTCTAATATTATAAAGAGGAAAGATTTCTTTAAAATTTTCGTAATGTTTTCACACAGTAACTACTGGCCCGATTTCAAAAATTCTTACACCAATAGAAAGCTGCATCTTTACTGAGTGACATAATAATAATAATATTACTAGGTGTAAACAAAACTATTGTAATGTCTAATTCCACGCGACCGAAGCCGCGGGCGTCCACTAGTGTAGAATAAATAGAAGTAATGTTTTAATTTAATTAATAGAGGAAACGTTCGTTGAAATACAATAAAATAAAAAACTAACGTAACATGTATGTATAATTGCTACTGGTTCAAAAAAAGGGTTTCAGATCTAGCTATAAGGTGGTCACGTATGTGTTTTTAACACAATAACATACGCTAAAAGCCCGTCCCAAACCTAAACTCATGTAACCTAGATTTGCGAGCTCAGCTGATTTGAATTCGGTAAGCGAGGTTGGAGGGAGTTGTGTGCGGAATATGTTAAAACTATGAAATATTGGCCAAGTATCGAATTTTTGTTTGTTGTTATTTGTTGCTATAAGAAAAGAGTTGAGTATTTTGAGTAGTTCAATTTGCACATTAGACAAAAGTAGATAATTATGTCTCCACTAATCCGCATTGGAGCAGCGTGTTGGAGTATGCTCTAGGCCTCCCGCAGCTGTCTGTGGGGGAGACCCGTGCCCACCAGTGGGAGGGACGTCTATGGGTCGCAGCGAGATAATTATATTGACTGAGCCAAATACCGAGCATTACTATACTCTGAGCGGAATCGTTTGAATGGATAATTACAAGCAGGCGCAATATGCTCAAGTAATAATTAATAGTCAAGTGATGTATCGAAATCCCTTGTAACTCAGTGGTCTGGCTTCAAATCCATGAGACATGACTTTTCAAAATAAAAGCTTTTAATTATTCAATTTAAGAAATTAAATGTCACCTGCTGTCTCGTTGAGGAAACCTGTATGCCCAAGAGTTCTCAATAATGTTCTCGTAGGCATGTGAAGTCTGCCAATCCATACATGGCCTGCGTGGTGGACAGTTCCACGTCACTGCAGGCCACGAATTCCTCCCATTCCATTGAATTTGTACCCTGGACGTCACATTAGATTATGTTAGGATCAGATTTGAAGCTAGCTATCTGCTATCTTAGGTCGCATTGACTTATGGGCTTAACCCCCTTTCTTGAAATAATTATTTTACTACAATATTAAAATAATGGGCCTATTAAAATAAAATTGATTTATTGAATCTGAAAAAGAGCTAAAGTAAAATGATTGCACAGAAAATCTCAATAGCAACTTGGGTGTGCCATGTTTTTAAAAGAAATAATACAACACTACGGGAATCTCATTTCACGCTACTGACCTAAAAACAGAATACCCACTGGAATTTCAATAAAGATTTACTTTGCAGACTCGTTATATCGAGACTATAGACGTTTTTTGCTTATCGGATCTATACAGAAACTTTCAATTGTTTCCATCTTGAAATAGGTAGGTAGTTTAAAAAACGTTTTTTTTTTAAATTCTTTATTTCATTACATAATTTCAGTAGTGATTAAGTTACCTTATTAAATCCATTAGCATCCTCACCACCAATTACATAATAAGCTCACCACAATAAATCTTTGCTCTCTATTAGGTTCATGGAATTTAATGGTGAAACATGGGTACACAGATAACACACCTCTGCATAGCTGCTTTCCTCTTCGGGGAAATAATCAATCAATAACGTTATATTACATCAATCACATGTACATCATGTCTTCACAATACGCGAACAAAATTACACTTTATTTAACTAAGTAGGTACATACTACACTTTAAATATTTACTAATTAATGAACCTAAAACTAAAAAACCTTAAAAAATATAAAATAATCACTTAAATATATCATTAAAAGGACTCCCTTTAGGCAAGGTTAAATTAAATTACACTTAACTTAGGTACTTTGAGGTGTGGGGATTATTCCACAAGAAGAGCCTTTTAGGCGCAGCGCAAGAGTTGCACCTGTGCCTTAGAAGATCATGGAGCCTTACTACGGCAGGAAGGCTGCCGAGGGGGTTTAGTGAGTCTCACATACCCCGGCCTCCCCCCAGCGGGGCATCTTTAGAAGATTTCCCCTTCGATAAAAAAAGGTATATACAAATCACATAATTTAAAGCTTTTTCCAGATAATCAACTTTTCAAATCCTTGCGAAACTACGAAAGCTATCTGACCTTTATTCTTTCATTTCGAAAAAATAGAGGCACCTACACTTATTTTACCTCTCTACGTCGTAAAACCGACCCAACACGCAACTAAGTTCTTTATCTGCGGAGATAATTCTTAAGTATGTCATTCCGCCTTTTTATTACGGCATAAAGTTGTCTTTAGAACACGGTGATACATACCAGTGTTGGCTGCAGCCCAGTAGCATCTAACTGCAGGGCAAGGGTTAAGGGTCCTTTCTCACAACCGAGTAGCATGCACTTGAATCTTGGCGGAGATATTGGCGGAGTTAGTTTCCAACTTTATGGGACCAACAAGATTTTTAGGCAACTGTTCACTTCTTCAATAAAAAACCCGAAATTATGATTATCATTATTATTAACTCCTTAATGTAAGTACACCAAGAATATACAGGAACAATTACATGGTATCCTTGAATGATAGCGATTTCTTCCCTTAGGCTTGGGTTGCACAAAATAAAATAAGTGAAATGGAGATTTTAATATAATAAGTTTTTTAATAAATATAATGATAATATGATAGTGAGGAATTTAATATAAAAATAAATTACATACATTACGGAAACGATAAATGTTACGATTACGAAATTCATAAGTCGCTAAAAGCTCGTTTTGCTTAAAGCTTTATTAAACAGTTTAAAAACCACTATTACCTCTTAAATCGGCACCATTATTTATGGGTTTGAGATGTAAAAATTCCTCGATCAGACCAAAAAGTAAGATACAATCCTTTTTGCAATTGACTTTGAGAGACTCTGAGTTCATGAACCCTTAGAAATTTACGTTGGAACCTCATAAGACTTCCTCGGCTTGAAGAGACGAACCCTAATAATATACGCCTACTTCTGCGGCGAACATCCTTCCATCGTAAAACTGGACGCAACAGCTACTACTCGGTACTCGTCAGATCCTTATCCGCTGAGATAATTCTTATATCATCCATCCGTCGCTTTATTTGCGATATTGGAATACGTGTAAAAAAGGAATAGATATACTTGATAAGTAAAAAAGAGCTAGATGATACCAGATGATACGAGTACATCAGTGTTCATGAATCATCCGTCGCGTACTGATGCGGAACTGACCAAAAGGTGATCTAAATTGTACTAGAAGTGCCACTTTTAAAGCGTCTATCGCTAAGATACAGGCCATAGGCGTTCCACGTCTCCCCCACAGACACTGCAGGAGGTACAGAGCATACTCCACCACGTTGCTCCAATGGGGATTGGTGGAGGGGTTAGTGACCAACCCAGTGTTGAATGTTCTAAAGCCACCCAGGTTTTCGACAAGGCTTAACGATTGTTTTTACCTTTGAAAACAACCGGGATCGACTGCTTAACATGCCCTCCGAAGCACGGTAGCGTCCATGAAATTTTTGCCACTACTGGTCACCCATCCACAAACCGACCGCGCCCATCGTTGCTTGACTTTGTCGGTCACATTGAATCGACGCGAGCCATTGGACTACGGACGCTAAGCGTTTCGTACCTACTTGAATCATGCTTTTTAATTCAATAATTTAATATGGCTGCTCAATATGTTTACGAAGAAAAAAATATTCATGAAATTTGTTTTCCGAAGGGCCGGCTTTGCCGTCTTATAAAAATAAACTTTTCACGCATAACTTACTCCGACCCCTTTATTCAATCAGCAAAATATGCTTCATATTTCCTTCGATTCTCTAACTATTGTGATCAACGTCCTGGCCACGCCCACTTGAATGGCTAAGAAGGCATAGCAACAAAAACTTGACTGAAAAAAGGAACCCTTTTTTGGACAGTTTGACACATTGCCTTTAGGAGTATTTTCTTTTGTGGCGATATGCTTTTATGCTGAATTTCACATTTGTGACCGTTTGGGGTATGAGGGGTATGACAGACTATCGATTAAAATCTGATACTTTCTATCCGGACTGTTCATTGATAGGATCACCAACTATTTCATGGGACCTAAATATTACTGGTGAAAAGTGAGTGTTGCACATACCTCTTGCTACCCTTTCAGGTAAATTCAGGCGTGATGTTTTGTTAATTGCTAAATAACAAAATTGAATGAATAAATGAAGGCATGAAGGCATTTATGAATGAATTAAGGCAATGAAGGAAAATTACTAGCATTTACTAAGCTACCAAGTAAAAATGTTTAGCGGAATATCGACTAGGTGGTCCTGTGCACTAAAAAAGTTGTTGTAAAACCAAGGAATCCATAGAATACAGGACCCGCGTGATGCCGATTAGAAGAGGCCTGGACCCAGTCTCCCTCCAATCAGCATTGGAGCAGCGTGGGGAAGTATGCTCTAGGCTGTTCTCAGCTCTAACTTGTGGTAACTGTAAACAATTAAAACAAAACGAAAACAAAATCATCTTTATAAGGAAAATAATTAGCAGAGATTGTACGTATTGGAAAACTTATTTCAAGTGGAAAAGGCAGCGTATTCAATTTCTCCTTGCCCTTTTATTCCAGCTTTTGAATTATACTGAAGTAAAGTGTAAAATAAACAATTGTAAACATTGATCCTAGCAGCCGTGGTTTCGCAATATCTTCAAATTCAATACATCGAACAAAGGCTTTCTTAGTACCCAGCCAGAGAGAGGAGCAATTTCAGAATTTCACCTTAATTAATTGGGCGAACGAAAATTCAATTAGTTTGTAACGAATCCGATAGAAATATCAACCATTACTCAAATGGGCGTTACGTCACCATCCAATCTGTGTTGAGATATGCGATAAACGATAGTTCATTGTTATATTTAATGTCAAACTGTACATTTGTTTGGGACCACCATTGATGTATAATCTACCAAACACAAAAATAATCATCAAAATCTCTTACTAAACGATGGAGTTACCGCTGAACATACATTAAAAAAAACACAATCGAACATAGAACATCCTCCTTTTTGAAGTTGGTTACACGATACATTAACTTAACTTTACATAAATCTTTGTGCTCCATTTGTGTCCTTCAACGTTTGTAGTAAATGTAATAGGTGCAAGCTATGATGGGTGCTGCTGCAGGCTCGATATAATAGTGATAAGATAGCTTACATCAATTATATCCAAAACAATTGTAGCGTCCATAGCCCAATGTGATAAAGTTCTTGAATGTGACGTCTGCCAATCCGAAGGTTGCGTCCATAGCCCAATTTGATAACATTCTTGAATGTGACGTCTGCCAATCCGCAGTGTTGTGTTCTGCTGTTCCGAGAGACCCCTGACCAACAGTGGGACTAAAAAAGGGTTGTGGTGAACCAAATATATAAGAGAGCGAAATACAAATAGGCAAGCGAGCTATCACTATCGCGCCAACCACAGTAAAAATGTTTATAAAACAAAGACCGTCCGCAATCACACCGCTCACCTTCCCGCCAGTTCCCGGAGATAACGCCTGACTGCGAAGGAATTCCACATTTCGTTTCGTCCCCGGAAATTTATGGAGGCCTTTGTATTATTTTTATTTCTTGAATAGGAAATTCGCGGTGAGAAACGCGCTCGCTTTTTGCCTGTTACGATGTTTTGTTGACTTGAATAATGCGAATTTTAGCTATAAGCCCGCTTAGTCTTGTCGCATAGATAAGGTCATTGATTAATTATGTAAAAACACTGCAAATTCCATAAGAATATAAACATTTGTTAGTGTTGATGATGTTGATGATGTGATACCGATGATTGTGATGACTATGATGTGGTGATTAATTGAAAATTATAATAAGGCGAATTTCTTGATGAATTAAATGAAGTGATTATGATGCGTCTCTCTGAATGACATTTTTGAATGAAACGTTTGCGCGCGCGCGGCTCCAACCGTTTTTGTTGTGGTCAGCCTGGATTTTGCTCACTGCCAACCTTTTCGTATAGAACCATAGACAGTTAGAGTATATCGTGTTCTGATATAAAACTAAGAAACAGGTGCACACATTTAATCAGATTTAGTGTGCCTCTTTCAGAGCGTAATTCAATTTCTCAATTTCGGCCAGAGTTGTCTACCAAACGCGAGGCAAGCTACTAGAAAGAAAGTACGGCTTCTCAAAATCTTGCATCACCCACAGTTCAGCCAATCATAACCCGAGACAGCCATCAATATACTAAAAATCAAACGAATACAGTTTTTGGTCCATTTCACAAATACCTACCGTGCAATTTTCCAATCTTTTTCTATCCAGCTCATATGCTACCTCTATGCAAAAAATCACATCGACCCATTATTCCGTTGAGAAGAAGAAGGGCAAACTCACTTACAAACACTCTTTAGTAAGGATTATGGTTTCATAAATAAATGAAAATATAATATCTGATATCAATCTAATTACTAACCTTTTTTAATTTATAGCGCCATTAATATCTTTAAAAGTTAGTATATCTATGCGTGTAAGTAGTATATCTATGTATGTATGATGTAGGTTCACCGTAGCGCTAAAATTGCAGCACGATAGCCGCCTGACGTCCGCGCAATATCCTCTTGCCGGTGTTAACAGTTTTCTACATCCGCACTTACATCCGCACTATGTTTTTCTCGATGCCGGTAACTTGCAGTTAGTTTCAAATGCATTTAAAGTATTTATCGGTTTAATTGACAAATTTAATTTTTTTTACACACTCATTTTATTATTTTACTCAGAAGCAAATAAAAAATTAAGGTACTTATACGTGTTTTTTAATTTTTCAAGAAACTGACGTTTTCACACACATTTTTAGGTTTAAAAATCATTACATTCTAAAAAGACTTAAACGCCAATAACGTCGTTAAACATGGTGGCAAAGAAAATCTAATACATTCTGTCATCATGCATTTTTTCGTACTTTTTTTCTCCGAAACAAAGTAGTATAAAAATTTGAAATAAATATTTACAAATACGAGTAGTTACATATTTTGAAATGTTGTTTTCCGATTAAAGAAATTAAATGTTATCTGCTGAGACGAAGAAAAATTATGCCTGACAGTTTTCCGTAATGGTATTATCACAAAGGCATGTCGAATGTTTGCCAATCACACACGTGGTGGACGCTGGCCAGGTGTGGGGGGGCAGGTTGGACAAAGAATAGGTTGTGGTGGAACTGGGTACGAGCTGAATTATGCGAAACGCGTGGAGGTACAAACCCGACTATGACCATCTGTTATTGCAGAGTAAATAAATGAATTGGTCGGGGGATGTGCATTGTCTGAGACAGTTAATTTATTTTATAGTTCAGTTAATATCGAGACAAATTGAGGGAGACCGCGCAATATCCGCCACTCCAGACTGATAGCTCTGCTTATTACATTCTTTGACTTTTTACTGAAGCCACGAGTCTGTTTGATGCTCTTAGCTATGTGAGATTTTATTACATAACATAATAATATTATGTACCTAAATGCTATCCGGAGGGGATAGCTACTCAGTACGTCGAATAACTCGCTCGCCCCGCGCCAGGCTATACCTTAATTTCGACTTCTGCTCTATTATGTTTTCTGTGTGTATAACATTGTAAATATGTATATCCATTTTAGAAGCATTTTAGAAATATAAAAAAAAAAAATTTGAAAGAAGGAAATAAGAAAATGAGGCGAATTATTTTTTATTTACAACCTAAAGAGTGGTACTCCGGCATTTTGTCGGATATTGCACTCTCAAACTATCTCTGCATCGCAGAAAATATGAGGAAATTGCACTCTGCTCTGGATCACCGATGCTTGTGTTTTAACCTTTTATGCGCTCCTATACAATAAATATATTATTATGCATTTTTTTATGAACTATATTAACATAAGTATATAATTATACACAGCTTGACTGGTAGAAAATGCCATAAGGCATTAAGTCCGCACATTGTATATCTCTTGAGAGGTGTCAAAGGACACCCGGATGGAACGAAGTTATTGGATATATAAGTTATTATAAGTTATTGTTATTATTTATTATGTACAAAAAACCTTTATACAAACTCTACAGCTATAAATTAGTATAGATTATTTAAGGCTAAGACTTTCTTCGCTATTGTTCTGTTTTGAATCTGAACGTACCTATCTGTCTCCTCGTTTTATTTGTTACTGTCATTTCCAATTCGACTTTTGTTATTTCCAATTCGACTTTTGTTATTTTTGTTAAACTTTTATGCTTCGAGCGCCATTGCGTTTTTTGTCGGAACGCGTCTAGACTGAATTTTGGTGATGTTGCTTTCATTTACGAGTGCTTTATACGGTACAATTCTGAATGAAACAACAGACCGTTTGTACTTTAGTGGCGTCTGAATTAAATTCAAATAAATTATGTTTTTCTTTTTATGAAGTACTATTTTCGCTAAAACTATTTAATTTTTAGGATTCCGTATCCAAAGGATTACAAATAGAACCTTAAAAACGAAGTCCTGTTAGTGAAAATAGTACTTCGTAATCGATAGTTAAAAATCGATTAAATCAAGCGATTATTGCAGTATTTTGTCCATTTAACGAGACCCGTGCAATTTTCCAGGATGAAAAGCCTATGTGGATGCAATTTTCCAGGATAAAATGCCTATGTCATTCTTCATACCGCATAGATACTACATCGAAAAAATTCTCAACGATCCATTGGTCCGTAAAAGGAGAAGAAGGACAATCTCATGGCGTATTATTTTGATACAAACGATGCGTGTCACATTTTTCATCAGCTCTTCCCAAGTTTCGCCTACTATGTGACGTCACACTATAATTAGTGAGATGACACACTCGGTTTAGCTGTAATCAAATCTATCAATATATCGATAACGTAACGTACCGTAACAATTATCGACGCGAACTGACCGAACTTGCGAGATATCTTGCAGTATATTGCAAGATTGCAGCACGGGGTACACGCCCAGTTCACCGTTCTATCTTGATTAATTTCTGTGGTCTACACCCTGAGATTTGTATTTGTACTTTATCAGTTAGTGATAACCGCGTTCTGTTGTTTTTATTGCTGTCATTGAGGGCTCTAGAAAAAATAACATCTTTGATTAGGTTTTTATTTTCTGTTCATCCATTGTGTAGCTTTCACAGCTTCATTACTAAGCCTTTACCTCGAACCTTCAATTTGAATATCAGATAGATTCGGATACGATTACTTTCCGCCGTAACATCCCTGTTCCTAACTCACTCCTTGACCATTACGATAATGTATACTCGATAACGAGCTCTCACCTAAACGGCTCAGTCAATGATTGCGCCATTGTACGGACAAAGGAAGGAAAGTCAGAAAAAATACGGATATTAAATCTACTGGATGGTTTGCGATACTGTATACTTAATGTTACAATTTAAGGTTTAGTAAATTGATGAATGGAGTTTAATAGAAATTAATGGGAGTTATCAAAGTTTATAATTTATGTGTAATAGTTGATAATAGAAGAATCAATGGGTATCCTTTGATTGGTCAGATCTTACAACATAATCAATCTCAGATCAATCTTCAAAGATTTCTCCATAACGTTACTAAAGGCATAATATGACGATTTAATCATTATCACTTCCAATAATAATTATTTTATTACTGTTGACGACTCCGTGGCACGGTGGTGAGTAAACTGACTCCCACACGTCACGGGTTCGAATCACGGCCGGGGCAGATATTGATTTCGTCGATCCGATCGATGTGCATCCGCCACTCGCGCCAATCCAACACAGGCTACACCTGCCGCAGGGAGTGATAAGCTGGTAGTGTTTTTTAATAAAATTATTAATAATTATTATTAATACTAATTATTATACTAGTGGACGCCCGCAGCTTCGCTCGCATAGAATTAGACCCATTAACGACGTCTGCCCGCGTTCAGGTTGCCCACTTGACTTCAAAAACGGCAAAGTTTCATACTAACTTTGCACCCTCGTTTTACCCCCTTAGGGGGTGAATTTTCAAGAATCCATTCTTATTGCTCCCCTACGCTATAAAAGGAACCCCTGTGCAAAATTTCAAGTTTCTAACTCTTATAGTTTAGGCCCTGCGTTGATATGTCAGTCAGTCAGTCAGTCACTCAGGCAGTCAGCTTCTCTTTTTATAAATATAGATTATTTACTTGCATATTGCCGCAGCTTCGTCCGCGGAAAAATTAAAACAAATGATCATAATCTTTCCGTAAGAAGATTTTCGTTCGGTCATTTGTTAAAGAGTAATCAAGTTAAGAATTAGTGTTAGCGCCATCTGTTGACGTTGTGCCAGACAGCTTTCCAATAAATGTAGAATCATACCAAGGGAACATATTTCCGAGATGAAAAGTATCCTGTGTGTTATCATCTACCATGTGCCAAGTTTCATCCTAATCCGTTTTGTGGTTTTTGCGTTATTGCGTAACAAACATCCATATATCCATATAACACTATTTAAATCTTTAATCATTTTGCCTTATCGGTACCACATATAGGGTAGCAAAAGCAAAAATATGGCTAGTGTTACATTTAGGGTGAAATACAGTAAACAAAAGAATTTAACATTTATTCCTTCTCCAGTATACAATATTTACTTGCGATATAAATATTTGACCCGGGATTCGATCAGACCCTCTCGAGTGAGAGGCTGAGTTTGTCAGTCGAGAAGTTGTGTCAGTCACTGCGCTACGATATCACCACTGTACGTACATTACCCCGTTCTTAACCCCGAGACAAAAGTTTTTTTTTTGGTGTACATTATAGATTTAATATACAAAAAAAGGGGACGATGTTAATCTACCAAAGTTCAAAACATTCGAAAGTGCTTTTTACTTAAAATCAGTATACTCACCAATCGCCCAGGGTGAACTGGTAGAAAATGCCGTATGGCATTATGTAAGCCCTTTGTATACTAAAAGGTATGTATACCTTTATTATATTTATTAAATAATTAAATAAATAAAGTCTTCGGGAAGCTCACGGGGGAATTAGCTAAGTAAGTACCACGGCAACTGCACTAACGGCAGGACCGGTGCAGTCACGATCTATTCGCCGCGTTGTTGACACTGGGGCGGCTTTCAGGGGAATTAAATGACGGCCGCCGCCGGTAAACGCTTTTAAGCTTCGCACAGCGTAGTCCTGAATAAAAAGCTGTCAATTTTAGATAAAATTCTAGGAAAATTTCGATGAAATATCGCAGAAATCCTTTTTTCGTGTGTTTATATCGGACATGGTATTTTTATATTGTTGTTAGTAGTTGCGTATTTAAAATAGAGAATACATACTTTTTAGTGTGTCCATGTAAGGTATGTAAGTTAATGAAAAAAAAATGTTTTTTTTTTCCCTAGGTATAACTTACTAATTAACTAAGTCAGGATAGAAAAATAGAAATCGGTTATAACAACGACGAGACAAACTTACCTAGTGTTACCAATGAAATATAAAAAAAACTTTTAAGGTAGTTTTAAATTTCAACGAGTATTTATGTAATTTTTTTTCATTGTTATGATAGTGTAGAACATTAACTGAGATAAAAAAAAAACAAAGCCACTCATTATGTAATCCAGTTTTATTTTTACATTCAGAAACCTTATCTCGTTTCCCAGTGATATTGCAGGGTTATTTGAATCTCTGCATTAACTTATTTACAATCATTGCATAACAACCAAGTAGTACGAGGTAGTTCAGGCGAACACTAACCTTATCTAGCATTAAGCTCGTGCACGTCTTTCCCGATATTTGCCAGTAAGCTCCTGCAATATCCCGACATGAGACAACGGCGTTGCAAAAAGCCTGCATCCAAGAATAAAAACCCGGGAACCGAGATTAGATTATACAGTGCACTGTGATGGGGTGACCACGTTGTTAGAGATTTTAGGATTGTTTTTAGAAATTCGTATCCAATGGGGAAAAACGAAACCCTATTAATATGCCTCCGGTGTCTGTCTGTATGTCTGTAACGGGGCTTTATCTCTTGAATGGAAATAGGTAGACACTTTCAGGTTTTTGATGCGGCCACTATCACGGCAAATAATAAAAAAGTTGGATCTCAAAGTCCTTTGAAAATTTGTGTCCGGTGTATCATAACAGAGGCTTAACTTGTATTAAATTGGATCTAAACATCGCTGCGACCCATATACGTCCCACTACTAGGCACGGGTATCCCCCATAGACACAGCTGCGGGAGGTCTAGAGCATACTCCACCACGCTGCTCCAATTATCTAAACATAACATGTGAAAAGTGATGGACACTCTGCTTACCACTGTGGGGATACAGGGGTTATGTTACTTGATGTTACATAACAATAATGTGCAACTAAATGTTGAAATACGAAAGTTTTGGAATGGTGCCAATTTAACAAGCATCAGTTGGGATATCCCACGAGATCGCAAAGTCAAAGTCAAAGTCAAAGTCAAATAATTTATTTCGCTATGAGGTGATTAGACACGCTTAACGAAAGTCTAGGTACCTAACTAAAAACTACTTAAACTACTAACTGATCTATATAAGGCAAAGGATTAGCTATTGATTATTGAATGAATAGCTAATCCTACACAGGTGTCTAACTTGCCTTAAGATAAATTTACAATAATTACCTACCACTAAGCTAAGCTCTAAGTCACGATAGACTATCTATATGGTCATCGGCTTTAGGAAGAATTTACAATATTCTTATCCTATGCCCTAGTGTAGGCCGAGAGAGAAAAAAGCCGGAGGAAAAAACTCTCGGTACTCTTTTAAAATTCAAATTAATTTTTACAGAAAAATGCACAGTATGACCATGACATGATTAAGTCAGACACGAGACAGCCAATCGTGTATGCCAAGAATCACCCCATATGCCACCTGCTTACAATTTTTAGTATAATTAATACAGAAGCATAGTGATAGCCTGTCAGAGTTTAATTCAGTCCCATGCCTTTATATCATCCAAATACTCCTGAATATTATAATAAGCTTTTCGACATAATGTTTGTTTGATGGTTTTTTTAAACCTTTGTAAAGGCAGAGACTGAACCGCAGCCGGGACTTTATTGAATATTAGAATAGACATTCCTATGAAGGAACGACTTTTCTTACTAAGCCGGCATTTAGGAAACGCTAATTTGTGGCCGTTCCTTAGTGTTACATTGCGTAAGGCATTTAGGCGCAATTCATGGCAACACGAGCTCCACGCGTTTGTTCTGTGTAAAGTGTGCCGTAAAACATTGAAATTCTCAGTGAAGCATTTGCAAAATATAGCCCGCGGAAGCAGTTTTATTTTTAAAGGACTTTATGCTGTTTTTACGATTCGCAAAAGGTAAATGAGTCAGGTCAGGCAACTAATGACCTTTGAATATGGAAAAATTCATGTGATATTGTGATATTTAACTAGTGGACGCCCGCACCTTCGCTCGCGTGGAATAGGACATAACAATAGTTTCGTTTACACCTAGTAATATTATATAGCTTATGTCACTCAGTGAAGATGCAGCTTTATAATGCTGAAAGTATTTTTGAAATCGGTCCAGTAGTTTTTGTGTGAAAACATTACAAACAAAATGTTTCCTCTTTATAATATTAGTATAGATCACGTCTCGATGGACTACATACATTTCATCCACCCCACCCATCAACCTTTTAGTGTCGACTTGTAGACATAGTGTATCTACTAGTTCATCAATCAATCATTAGTCATGATTTTTAATAATAAAAATAATAGATAGTCTAAATAATAAATAGTTTTTCGTACAGTCGTTTATGAGAAGTTTAGGCAGGTCAATTGAGCGGGGTTTGCGGGGCGAGTGGGAGTACCGAATTACGAGTACATAGCACTCTTTCGGTACCATCACGTAGAGTGAGATTTCTTAGGCAATTAACAACTTTTTATATATTCTGTCCTTCTCTTTATCAGATATAATTTAATTGCTACCGCAATTAACTTAGTAAATCTCCTTCACTTGAATTACTTTTTGACTGTGTTTAGATCCTAACTCATTAGCTGTGCATTCGAAATTTGATAAATATGTTGCGGGGAATTTAAGTATGTCATGTTCAGTTTTAGTTTTAACCATTGGTTTTAACTAAGACAGAAACCAGTCTTATCCTGTCTTATCCAGTTGTTTAACTGACTCAGCGCTTTCTACATTGATTGTTTTACAAAGCCATTTCTTTTTATCTTTAATAATGATTGAATGACAGATCCCATGGTGCCTCTGGTTGAAATTTCGCCACCGCTGCACCGACGCTTCCCTAAGGTGACCGCATGGTCTCATTTAACTTTACATAAATTTGTTTACAGTCCCCAGAACTCCCCGAGACTCGGTAACCCAATTTTACAGAAGCACGGTGACATTCATTACAAGTTCGGAACAAACTTCTGTGGATTTTTGACTTGTGGCTCCGGCCGGCCCAATTAGCAATATCTCTTTGCTTTTATGTAAAAATACGTGGGCAAGTTCCGGCTTGTTAGCAGTTTTAAAAGACCGCTCGTTTTTTCAAAGTCGTAAGGTTTTACACACAAAGTGGGCCGGTAACTTGCTTCTTGGTATACATTCTTTCAAGCCCTCTTTGCAACTTCGTATGTATTTTCTTTAGAGTGCGTTCCCATAGTAAACTGCATTATGCTGGTGGGCGTGAACATGAATCCATGAGTTGCAATATGCTGCATGTATGGTATGCGAGCAACAACACAAAGATTGTGGGATCAGCTTGACTTATCCCATAGTATACGTGGCACCTGCCACACTGAATCCCACTGTGTGAAGACACTACAAAGCTATTAGTGGACTTACTTCAGTGCTAGGTATATATGTATAAGGTGGTAAATCCCACCATATATCTACCAAGTTACCCATTGATAATAATATAATAATAAGTTATTGTTAATATTTGCTCGCTAGGCTTAATCTTACCTGAATAAATATCTAGGTATATAAAAATATTGACAATCTGTAACCTATTAGGGCAGTTTGCGGTACCACCTGCCCTCTTCTCTCAGACGTACAAACGATATAGGTGATCTACCTACCGATCCGCTTCTACTAGTTTCTAGAACTTTCCATCGTCCGCTTTTTAATATCCCCATGATATTCTATTCTCTAGTGCTTCCATTGTACCAAACTCTCAGCACTACAAGAGCGTTTAGAAACCACATAGTAAATAAATAAATACATTCGGCAAATTGAAACGGATGTGAAATACAAACGGTAGCAAAACATTATTGTTTGCTTCGACATTTTAACTCTCAACTGACTGTATTAGCGAGCGAATGTCGAATTAAGCGCTGACGAACTCAATTGATCCGAACTGTATTCCGAATTCCGACACGATATTGTTTAAGGCTTGTAGCTGTGTGCGTGTCACACTTTCTAAACCGTGGTCTGTGCGAGCATAGGTCTCTCACAAGAGCCCTGTTCTTACTGATATGGCTTGGAGAATACCTCACCACACTGCTCCAGTGCGAATTGGCGGAGCGGTTAGTGGCCAATTCATGAAAAATTTGGAAATTAGAAGCTTAATAATTGTTGATCTCTCTGATGCCCTTTGTAGACTTTGTAGATTAGGGATTACAAAAATGTAAATGTGCTTCGAAATAGGCTTTTTTGCCATTGAATAAACCTACGTTCGAGTTTCAATAGGAATAATTAGGTTCATTGGTATTTTTTACGATGTGTGTTGGTAAAGGCTCGACGGAAATCTCATTATTGAAATCACCAATATAATACTGTATATTTCACTGCGACCCATAGACGTCCCACTGCTGGGAACGGGTCTCCCCCACATACATTGCTACGGGAGGTATAGAGCATACTCCACCACGCTGCTCCAATGCGGATTGTTGGAGGGGTTAGTGGCCAGCCCAGTGTCGAATGTTCTCAAGCCACCCGAAGGTCTTCGACAAGGCTTAACGACTGTTTCCAGCATTGAAAACAACCGTGACCGACGGCTTTACGTGCCCTATATAATGGACATAAAGACATGCACGCAAGTTGCCATAGAATATGTACTGGCCGCTGATTTGAGGTCTGTTTAATCTATACACACAAATGACCATCAGATCTATCCTCTTATCGTCACTTACATTCACATTTATAGTACGTATTATTAGTATCTATAAAAATAAATAAGTTACCAAAACTCCTGTGCGTTCGGATTCTAAGATACATGATCGACAGGAAAGTTGGTATTTTAACGGATCCAAGTAAGGTGACAAGTTAGAGGCAGTTCTAACCTTATCCATGGCATCCTGTTACACCGTCCATTAGTAAAATAACATAAGCGACCGGTACATTAGCTAAATAACAAATAAAAAAAAAATATCAGTAATTATTTTCGCACGGACAACGTGCATTGTGTCAAATAATATTACCCATTTCCATTGAATTAGTATGTACTTACTACGTACTGGAAGATGCACTAAATATGTCGGCAGAAAGAATGTTTTCCTTTTGGCAGTATTGTCTGTGGTCAAACGAGCAGACATTTCTCATCGCTTACGGATTGTAACTTACTTAATTGATTTTTTATTTGTTATTCCTACTTATTTGTCTATGGATATTTGTAGGCAGTTAATCGTAGCGTCCTTAGCCCAATGGCTCGCGTCGATTCAATATGATCGGAAACGATGGGCGCGGCCGGTTTGTGGATGAAATTTAATTGCTGAAAGCGAACGTAATACAGAAGTCAGTGGAGTACGTTACTGTGATTGAACCCAGTCATGTTCTCTCAGCTGAACATTTTTTTTAGCCATATTTTAGCAACATTTTTAGCCACTTGGTTATTCGTAATTTGGAGAACGGTTCGGTGTAACAAGTAGCCCAACCTCTCACGAAGTAAGAACGATAAACGGTACTCACAACTCGGGAAACTTTCGCAACTTCCGCCAACTTGTATACTCGCATCTACTCGTAGTGTTGGATCTCTTATTTTAAGAGGACGCGGTCACCCAAATAAAGTAGGTAATTTGGAAGTTGTGCGCAAGAAACTCTTTTCTTAGTTTCACCTGGCTTTCCTGGTCCGATGTTCTCGCCTTTCTTCGTCAGTGGATACAAAGTTTGGTTTGATATGTGATTTATTCGGTGACAGCCCAGTGGCTATCGAACTCGCCTCTCGCTCGAGCGGTCCGGGTTCAAACCCAAACGGCACGCACCAATGACTTTTGTAAGTTATGTGCGATTTACGAACATAAATGTCACTTGCTGTAACGGTGAAGGACAGATCGTGAGGAAACCTGCATGGCTGAGGCTGTCTTCGACAAAGCTTAACGACAGTTTTCAGCATTGAAAACAACCGGGACCGACGGCATTACGTTCCCTACGAAGCACGGTATCACCCATCCACAAACCGACCGCACCCATCGTTGCTTAACTCTTTCGATTACATTGAATCGACGCGAGCCATTGGGCTATGGACGTTTCGGGGTAATAGCCTGATATTATTATTATGTTACGTTAGGTTGTGAAAAGAGAATTTGTGGAGTTTAAAGATGCGATCATGCTTAACATAAATGCATTGTAATCGGAACCTTCTTGATGCGAAATTTGAAATTCGTTGAATAAATTAGATTTAGTAATTTTGCAATAATTTTGAAATACGCTAAGAATATATAAGAAATACTAATAAGAATGAAATATAGAAAGCCGATTTTAATAAATTTTTCACTATTAGAAAGCTGTATTTTCACTGAGTGACATAGGCGATATAATATTACTAGGTGTAAACGAAACTATTGTTATGCGTAATTCCACGTCCACTAGTAGGTATCTTAGGTATAAAGAGTTGTGTTCCAAAAACTCAAGAACCCAAAGTTTAATTATGTAATGTGACGAGAATTTCAAGCTTCATTTCATTAATGTGACCGATGGTTATCGTAGGCGTTTCAATTCCATTCAAATGCCTCTAAGGTTAATTTGCTAATTAAGGAACATTTTCTTAATTTAATTACATATGAGATGATGAATTTCTTGAATATTCATTATGATCTCCAATTCCAGATTGGATATAAAACATGAGATAAAATCACTCCTATATTTCCGAATTAGTAGACAGCAGTGTGCAGTAGACCTTCACCAATTAGGTCCTAAACCAATCACGTAGGTGGTGAGCATATTACCATACCACTACCTCAACCCTTTCTTTAACCTCGGGTCCATACACCGGGCACAAATTGTGTCAATAAAGTTGAAAAATAAAAATAAAAATTTCAAGATTAATAATAATTTTCCCGACGGGAATCAAATGCAGGACCTTTAGCTTATAGCAGTCGTGCTTACCACCACTAGAACAACGAGAAATTATGTAAATGAAACAACTATTTTTTGATGTACCTATGATATGAAAAGTTGTAGGTGGCAGTAGATAGAAAACTCATATAGATATGAGATAGTAGGGGTTATTTCATAATCAAACGCTCGGATTCAAAAACATACAAATGTGGACGGTATATTTTCATTCTTCAATAATTTTTTCGTAATAATTTTCATCAAAGTTACTTTTTCACAATATTTTTTTCAAAAAATGTGAACAAATTTATACTCAAACAAAGGGCTCAGATGAAAGCGCGACTACTCTTATTAGATGTTTATGCCTTTTTATATTTTATTACATACACAGAAGACTTTATATACTAACATTAAATCGATAAAACATTGTAACAATTTTCAATTTACGTAGTAATATAATTATTGTTCGTCACAGCCGAGTGCTATTCAGTTGTTTAACTAAAAATAGTAAAAATACCCGTGTCACAAATAAATAAAAAGAACTAAATTCTCAAGTCACCGGAGCAGTAAGGTAGCTTTCGATTAATCTTCAACAATGGTCGCTTTATAAATCCCGGTGCAGCGGGGTAGCGTTTGAGCCTTAATCGTTGCGAGTGAAATCAAACACTCGGGCGACTTTTGTCACCCCTGAGCACACAAGATTTATAATACAAACCGTGCCAGTTCTCATTGTGTCACAGTAGTTCCCGGTTTAAAATATCACGGTCCAAGTGAAAGACTTTTACCGGTTTTATGCAGTTTTGGGCTGAACTGTTGAATTTTTTATGCATCCGTCTTTTAGTGATTCAATGTTGGCCTCAAATTAAAATAATAATAATATTTATTCAGTGAAAGCTTACAAATTACACAGGTTTATACTAACACTGTACATTTTAGTTATAGACCAGTTAATAAAAAAATAGAGTGTTATTGAAGTTTTGTGAATGGAGAAAATCTTACTTGTTCGCGTCATTATCACGCTACAGCTCCTAGCATATAAATAACAAAGTAATTTTAAATATTGTTACTAACAAATTATGAAATATTAATTTGAGATGCTAGTACTAACACATTTCGTCAGTTTTAAGCTGTCCGGACTACCTCTTTATAATACGCTTTTATTAATTGTCACTACAGCTGGCTACAATGTATCACCGACTACAGAAATTCTGACCACTAACTCTAGGTATCATTGACTCACCTTAATTTATCTACCTTATTGATCTGTGACCTCGAGGGCACTCTCTCCTCACCACTAAGAAGGCTTGAATCTTACTCAGCCACGCTTCTCCAGTACGGATTGGCGGACTCACAAACCAATTCAATTTCAATTTTACGCCAATTGTTCATCTTTTGAACCGCATATAAACTTGGGAACAGATTAAATTGCTTTTTCAGACACGCCGCGTCTATTCGAAGTCCTAACAACAGTTTCTTCGCAATATTAGTCCCGGATCAAGTTGGAACGGTTTTTGCTCGAAAACAAAGAAAAAATGTTACTTTGTACCCGCAAGAGATTTAACTGGAACTTCTGATGTTTAGAAGTAATCTAACATTCTGCTTTCCACATTGAGATACTTTATTTTCCACTAAGTATTAAAAGTTGCTGTTGCAATCAAACTTGGTTGCTGCAAAACTGGCAGTTGTTTTGAGTTTTGAACAGAAACCACTTTTTGATTGAAGCTACGTTTAACTTTGTAGCGTAACTAACATCACGGAAGGAATAGGCAGAGGTGCAGTACATCCACCTTTCACCAGTTATGTGTAGGTCCCATGAGCTTATTGGCATGCATCGGACACAATTTCATTAAAATTATTTGGGGCAAAAAATTGTAATTGATTATAAGCCATTAAAGAGGGTCCTAAAGACTAACTGCTTTTTACACTGGTTCATGCAAAAAATGCATATTCCTACTAAAACTAAAACTAGAGAAACAATAAATACAGTAACTGGACACGCCGCTTTTGACATATATCCTATCACAACCCTTTCCCTTGAGAAAGACAACAAAAAATGGTGTTGCATTCGTCTGTGCGCTCCGCAAGAAGGCAGTATTAATTACTCTGTCCACCCGCCAGCGTTGACAGTGACGCGTGACATGATAGTGTCATTTAAAAACGTCATCGTGAGAGCCCGAACTCGCGTGTCGGAGGTCATTCTATCGGAACTTCTAACCGCCGCTATCACCTCAAAACGCCGCAATTGAACACGTGTATGTTAAACTGATGTGAAATTCTTCAACCGCGGACGCCTCAAAGAAACAAGAAGCACACCAAGAAAAATACAGGTTAGTCTGTCTTATCCTTGTGGAGTCCCAATTCGCCTTCCCGCACCGCAATCCATAACCTCTTCCTGGTTACGTCTCGCTACGCCTCTAATTTTCCAAATTTCCTCTTACCACCATCAAAATTTACAGTCCACTCGTTCGCGCCTCCAGTAACTTAAGTGTAATTAAGGTCTTACTTATCAGAATGCAGAAACTTTCAGTATCACCTAAGTACATGTACATTAATATAACAATCACCTTAAAAACTTCGTTTCATTCGGCTATAAAAGGCGACGAATCTCCAGTTGGTCATTCTTCCAGAATCCCTTGACGCGCCCCATCAGTTCAAACCTCTGAACAAACTGGTCCAACGATTAATCTTACGAAGGATCTGATTACAGAAGTTAATAATTATTCCCTTTGTATATTTGAGTTTAAAACAGTAATTAAGGAAAACAGGCTTTGAGTTTTTCGCGGATAAATTGGCGAAAATAAAAATTTATTAACTCTGAAATAATAGGATAGGAGATGCTTAATCAAACTGTGACACTTTCCTTATGCAGCGTGTTTCTAGTTAGAATCACAATAAGTTTATTGATTCTTAATATTAAGTCGATCTGGGTTGGGTGTTGATCAACATCTATAACATGAGGTTTAACAAAAAACGGAGCTTGAGAAAAAAAACAGGCACTAAAAGGTTTGAATATTTAGTTATTTTCTTTGTAATATGTTTTATTTTTATTTATTTTTTACATAGCGATTATCATGTTTCAAACAATGCTAAAACACTATTATGTATAACTTATTAGTGGAAACTTTACTGATATCTGTTATTTACATTTATTTTACTACTTTTATATAATAAAAAGTGTATGTTTCCCAATTAAAAATAAAATAAAATAAAACCCTACGTCGGGGCCAGCGACGCATTACATACGAAAAAATTGAGGAGGTTCTCAATTCGGCAGACGTTTATTTTTTGTATGAGTGTTACGTGACTTCTACGCCAATACTGAACTGATTTTTATGATTCATTTTTTAATTTGTCTAGTTCAGCACTTCAGTTGACTGGACACATTGACCGCTTATCAGTCTGCTGTTGGTTAGGCATGCATAATTAAATAACAATAAGTAGCGTCTATAGCCCAATGGCTCGAGTCGATTCAATGTGATCGAAAGAGCAACATCGGGCGCGGTCGGTTTGTGTATGGGTGACCGCTAGTGGCATAATTTCATAGACTCTACCGTGCTTCGGAGTGCACGTAAAGCCTTCGGTCCCGGTTGCTTTCAATGTTAGAAACAGTCGTTAAGCCTTGTCGAAGACCTTCGGGTGGCTTGAGAACATTCGACACTGGGTTGGCCACTAACCCCTCCACCAATCCGCATTGGAGCAGTGTGGTGGAGTATGCTCTAGACCTCAGCTGTGTCTGTGGGGGAGACCCGTGCCCAGCAGTGGGACGTCTATGGGTCGCAGATAAATATTTGTTGGGGTCTTCGACAAGGCTTGTTTCCACCATTTAAAACAACCGGGACCGACGGCTCAACGTGCTCCGAAGCACGGTAGCGTCCATGAAATTTTTCCACTAGCGCTCACCCATCCTCAAACCCACCGCGCCCGTCGTTGCTTAACTCTTTCGATCTCATTGAATCGACGCGAGCCATTGGGCTACGGACGCTGCAGATACCGTAGACATTATATTATTTATAAAATGATTAGGCACTATGTAATTATAATATCAGTCTATAAAATATGAGACAAGATATGACACATCTGCGACATAAATTTAATTCACCCCGGCTGGGATTCGAAGCCAGGACCTACGGTAGGTAGGCGACATAAGCACCGAACCTCCATCATGAAATGGATGGGCATGGGAAACAAAGCCTGCAAGGGTCGCTCTATGCTCGCGAAAAGTGCCAGGTGTGCAGACGCAATATACGGACGCTACGGAAGAATTTTCGAACAAGAATGGAACGCAACCCCTACCACGAGTTTTCTAAATTAAATAATCACATCTTTTATTTAGCACTAGTGGACGCCCGCAGCTTCGCTCGCGTGGAATTAGACATTCACTAACTACAAAAACGACAAAGTTTCATACTAACTTCTCACCCCCGTTTTACCCCCTAAGGGGGTGAATTTTCAAAAATCCTTTCTTAGTGCTCCACTAAGTTATAAAAAGAACCCCTGTGCAAAATTTCAAGTTTCTAACCCATAAAGTTTAGGCCCTGCGTTGATATGTCAGTCAGTCAGTCAGTCAGTCAGTCAGTCAGTCAGTCAGTCAGTCAGTCAGTCAGCTTCTTCTTTTATATTATATAGATTTTCTGTAAGTTAATATTCAGTAATCAGTGATCAGTGTATTTATTGACAACGTTATAGGTATTTAAGTATGTACATAGTCATATTACATGTCTTAAAGTTTTAATATAAACTTACTTACTATAATACTTTATGCATTCTTATTAAAAGTTCGTTAAATAAAGAAAATATACCAGTAACGAATAAATAATGCTTATTTTTATTCGTTATTAGGTTCCGTACCCAAAGGGTGAATACCGGAATGAAATAGGTAGAACTAACTGAATACCTACCGACAATATTGTTTTTAACTAGTAGGTACGACTGAAACTGAATATTGTATTGTCTCATCGTGTAAATAAGTAGCAGTCTTAAAAAAGTTTTTCAAGATTTTTTAAGACTGCTACGCACTAATAAATTATAATTGTTAAATATGAACGAAAACGAATACCTAGAAAATGTGATTGAAACGAAAAGTGAGACCATTTCGCGAATACATAACATTGGTAATGCCAGTCGTCACCGCATGAGCACTTGAAACTTAATGTTTGAAAGCTTCTGGGATGTTTATTTTCCTTTCCTGTCTCGAAAGCGGTCGAGTTGTGTGGTTCGTACTACTCCGGAGAAGGAACCTACCTACTCTAAACTAAGACGGAACTTTCACTAAACTGAGACGACAAATCTTGATACTGCGATACTGCAGCGCATTTCTCTTTATGTCAGTGTCAAGTGAGTACTGATAGATCAAAATTGTAAATGAAAATGAAAAAAAAAATGCAATAAAACAAAGTTTAAAAATTATCAACTGAAAATATATTTTTATAGTGTTACATATAACATAACATAACGGCTGTGCTTTCCCCGAATTATAAGAAAGAAATAATATTTAAATCGTAATAAACACAAACACTCACAGATTCTATCATAGGAACATTTACAACTATTTGCAATGAAATACTGGCTACTGAGCAAATCCCATATCAGTGGACAACGTCTACGATAATACTGTTACATAAAAAGGGGGACAGAAATAATATAAACAACTACAGACCCATAAGTCTGATGTCAACCTTATACAAAGTGTTTACTAAAATAATATTAAGTCGATTGACTAAAATACTAGACAGTAACCAACCCAAGGAACAAGCGGGATTTCGTTCAGATTTCTCGACAGTGGACCACATCCATGTAGTGAAACAAATAATAGAGAAATGTAATGAGTACAATCAACCATATTATTTATCATTTATAGATTATAATAAAGCTTTCGATTCCCTGAATCACAACTACATGTGGAAGTCATTAAAGAACCAAGGAGTAGAAAATAAATATATTAGAATAATAAAAATAATATACTCAAATAGCAAAGCAAAGGTACAGCTTGAAAGGGTCGGAGAGCAATTTAAAATTCAGAAAGGCGTGAAACAAGGGGATCCGCTTTCACCTAAATTATTCAATGCTGTCCTAGAAAATATATTTAGGCAACTTAATTGGGACGAATTTGGAATTAATATAAATGGAGAAAACTTAAACCATCTTAGGTTCGCCGACGATGTCGTAATTTTCTCAGAAGACCCAACTATATTAAAAATTATGTTGCATCAATTAGCGTCTGAAAGTAAAAAAGCTGGCTTAACAATGAACAAGACAAAATTAATGACAAACAGGACAAAAGTGAAAATAGAAGTAGAAGGTAATGACATCGAATACGTTGACGAATACATATATCTGGGGCAAATAATAGCAGTTAAAGACCAAACAAATAAAGAAGTTAATAGGAGAATCAACAACAGCTGGCAACGATACTGGTCACTTAAAGAGGTGATGAAAAATAAGATAATACCTATTTCGGAGAAAAGAAAGTTATATAATACCTGTATTCTCCCATGTCTCACATACGGCTGCCAGACTTGGCCATTCACACGTAAAAACGATCGTAAACTAGGCGTATGTCAAAGAAGCATGGAAAGAAGTATGATAGGGTTACAGTTAAAAGATAAATGGAAAGCAACAAAAATTAGAAATATCACTAAAGTTACAGACGTAAGAGTGAGAACGAGAACACTGAAGTGGAAATGGACGGGACATATGATGAGGACGAAGACAGATAAATGGAGCAAAACAGTAACGGAATGGTACCCTAGAAATGGTAAGAGGCATAAAGGGAGACAATTAAAAATATGGGAAGATGATCTGCTGAATGGTTGGAGGAGAAATTCATTAGACAGGAACAGATGGAGGGAGTTAGAGGAGGCCTATGTCACAGGACAACCTGACCTGGTTGCTGGATAAAATCATATATAATTATTAGCATTTAAGTTAAATATAATAACGTTCAAAAAAAAAATGTTTAAAAGTATAATTTAAGTAATTTTTGTAAAGGTCAGCGAATAAAGGCTATTTTTATTTTATTTTATTTTATTTATTTTAAACACAAACATAAAACTGCAATGACACCTTACAATAAAAATAAATTGAATTGCAGTCAAAAGGGGTCGCATTCAGCCTTGGCCGCAGTTAAACTACGACCGCTGATATTCAGAGCGACCCTGTATTCGTGTAATTCTGCTGGTAGTGTCAGAAATGTACAATTTAATTAAAGTATACATAATGCCTACTAATAAATTATTAGTAATTACACCCAGTATTCAACAGTTATGTTTGAGTCCCATGTTAGGTGGTAAGCCTATTGCCAAAACTCCGAGCTGCTACCGGACAATTCAAATTAGAAAAACGCATTAGTTATTGCCCGAACCGGGAGTCGAACCCGGGAGCACTAGCTTAGCAATCGCGACCACTACACCAACGAGGCAGTCGTTACAGCAATTCTTATGAAAGTTTTTGTAGGTATACGATACACTGTGAAATAAAAAGTTATTATATTCAAAGCGAGACAAGGAATTATTGAGCTAAGTCTCTAGCCTTTTAACTAATAAGAGGCGATACTATTAGATGTTGTTACGTATGTTTTAACTGGATTATCGGGAGAAAACGAGCATGCACCACCACTGCACGCTGCTGCGCATGATAACGGAGATATGCTTTGAAAAATTACGTAGTATTTTTTCAAGTGCCTAGTCTAACGAAATGAAAACTAAGAGTAGTTTTCGTTTCGGTTTCCTCAAAATTTTTGTAACAATTTACTCGTAGCTTAATCTAGTACCTTCGCAAATAAAAGTGTAATTTTGTTTCGAATTTTACAAAATTAATTTTGTATACCTCGCTTCCACGCTCGCCTGTTCTTACTTCTTTTTTCTACAGTGGATTTTAGTTTAGCGTTTACTTTTTTAGTAAATAGTTTGAAAGTTGTTTACAACACTGCATTGGAAAAACCACCTGATCGTAGTTATCGGATACGAACTGGCTGGACAGAAGAAATAAGTGAGAAATAATGTTTATATCGTAATAAACTGCTTAACATGAATTTTAAACAGCAAAAACACCTTACAATAAAAATTATATGTACCTATATTTATATCTATTTTTATATCGCTACGACCCATAGACTTCCCACTGCTAGGCACGAGTGTCCCCCACAGACACAGCTGCGGGAAGTCTAGAACATACTCCACCACGCTGCTCCAATGCGGATTGGTTGAAGGGTTAGTGACCAACCCAGTGTCGAATGTTCTTAAGCCACCCGAAGCTCTCCGACAAGGCTTAAGGCGAAGCGAAGACTCTTTATACTATGGTTAAGGACTGGTTCCACCATTGAAAACAACCGAGACCGCGACGGCTTTACGTGCCCTCCGAAGCATTATTTTGCCACAAGCGGTCACCCATCCACAAACCGACCGCGCCCGTCATTTCTTAAACCGACCGAAAACACCTGGGACGTGCCCTCCGAAGCACGGTAGCGTCCATAAAATTTGGCCACTAGCGGTTGAGTTCACCCATCACCTTACTCTTTCGATCACATTGAATCGACGCGAGCCTTTGGGCTATGGAAGCTACGCTATTAAAAGCTTTTATTTAACTTCACTCGTATGTATGTAAGTATGTCCTGGAATCTTGCAATCAATATTTCACCCACTTCCACTGAAGCTATCGAACTGAAATTTGGCACACATATTTGGTTCCGATGACAATGCATGAAAATAAAAAAAAGTTTTAAAAAGCTTTTTAAAAAAAATAAATGTTTAACGGTATAATTTATATATACCTATACCTATATTATATGTAGGTACCTATATTTGTTTGTCGTCACTACGCATTTTCCAGTGCGGGGGTGTTTCGCAAGCTTTCGAATTATTTTTTCCCTAAAGATTTAATGAGTAATTTGTTGTGACTACGAGGTAGGAAGTCTTAATTAGTAGGTAACTGTTTAGACTAATATTTGAAATATTATTAATTCTAGGTAAGTATAAAATATGTATATAGTGTCTATAGCAAGTAGGATATCACTGCTTAGGTATTAAAATTGACGATGAATTCATAGTTACCACATACACATAGGACGAATTTAGGAGGATCATTAAGGTTGAATTTCAAACCGCACCATACAACCACAACCGGAATGCTCCGCTTGCTATTTAATTGGTGGTCTATCAATGAATATACGACAACATATTCTGAAATAGGTGCTATGAGCCGTGATAGAAGCCCAGTGGCGGAAATTCACACTGGTTTGGCCAATAACCCTCCACCAATTCGCATTGGAGCAGCTCGGTAGAGTATGCTCTAGAGTTCCTGCAGATTTACCTATTGAGAACCGTGCCCAGCAGTGGGACGTCTATGGGTAGCTGCTAGGTAGGTAGATTCTTGTCCTTGTTGATCAGAACCCGAATAGTGCGATGTTTATTTTGTATACGCTTGGCGTATGAGGGTTCTGAGACTGCGTGAGACAAGAGTTATCTTGAACCGTCCATCCAGAGATTCCAGGTTCCAATTTTAGTATCCAACGTTGTAAGAACCTGGGTGTTAGGGTAGTTTGGAAGGGGTCTTTCCATCTTTTCCTTTTCCATCTTTTCCTTTTCCTTTTTCTTCTCACGGGGTTGGTGTGGTTTTTCCAGGGGGACCTCACGGGGTCGGTGTGTTCCCAGAGATACTGGAATCTCGGATTTCAGAATGGTCTCGTCACACATATCACACATATTCGTTTTTTTATCTCGTTAGAAAAATGTAATAGAATATTCGACGCGCTATCTAATGAAGGCTAAATATTGTACATGAGGAAAAGATAATTAATAATTACACACATAATAAATGTCCGCCGCTGGGCACTGAATTATTTACGGTTCGAGTTTCATTAGTAGGTACTCAGTGAGAATCGTCGAATGAAAATCTATTTAAATTAATTCAAAGCAGATAAAATTAATTTTCGAATTGAACTTCTGCTTAAAATGATTTTGCTGTGACCACATGCTAACTGATGTCTAGGTAAGTTATATGAAACAATGAAGTTAGTGTTAGTTAGTTACAGCGAATAGTATTTTTGGAGAATTATAATAATGTTAATGAGGAATAATATTGATAAGACTGCCTCGTTGGTTTAGTGGTCGTAAGCGCGTTTGATAAGCTAGAAGTCCTGGTTTCATTCCCCGGGTCGAACAAAGTATTAATGGGTTTCTCTTACTTGAATTTCCCAGTAGCTCGGAGTCTGGATTTATGCCCGGTGTATGGCGAGTACGTGTATACACTGTACACACTTCAGCCCACCCCTTCAAGGAAATACAGGTGTGATGTTATGTTGTTTGTTTTATTAATGTCTGAACATTACTGAATATTTGAAATTCTTTGCACATTAATTTTCAACCGACTTCGAAAAAGGAGGAGGTTCTATGTTCGACTGTTTGTTTTATTTTATTTTTAGTATACTTATACATTTTTATTTTAACTTCGTATTTTATTATAGATGTCAATTTTAGCGAATTTTTATGTTGATATGAAATAAACTGCCAGCCTGACTGAAAAATATTAGGATCGTGAATAAACGAATCAATTCGCATTGGAGCTGTGTGGCGTATACTCTCGACCTTCCTTAACTGTGACTGTAGGAGGAACCTAAAAAAAATCACTGTATGAAGGGCCTGTGCCCACAAACGAATTACCATTATGTCGAACTTTGTAGTTTTTGATGTCGGTTTTTTGATTATTTTACATAACAACATTAAGCTTTAAACTTTACACGTTAAATTATTGAACTGCTTTATTCCGCGGTTTATTAAACTCTCAATAAAAGTTTTTCTTTGGAAATATGCGATTAATAGGCCCGTTATAAAAAAATAAGCCGATAAGCGTAGTGCTAAGCTTGTAAGCCGCATCGATGGACTCGGATACTCATGGTGTCCCATGAAATTTCGTCAACATAAAACCGTACTGAGTACATCACTACTTAAACTTCGTTAATCACTGGATGAAACTGCATCATTCGTAGTCAAACGCTTTTGTTTCATCATGAGTTGGTTACCGAAAGGATAATCAGTTTTTACGTTTTTTATATCCCTTTAACAGAAATCAGACCATTCGCTTTTGACTCTTTTGTTTGAAGGGGAAATCTGTCAGAGTGAAGATTACGCTATTTGGTCGATAAAAGGTCGATAAAAGGTCGGTGTATGTGAGATTCTTACTCACTAAAACCCCATGGTAGCTTCCGCGCATGTAAGGCCGTGGGAAGATATATCATCAGTAAAAGCACAGGCAAGATAGTATCGGTGCGTTCGTCCAGCTGTCGTCAGTGATTTGGAAAATTGACGACCGTAGGAAGCCGCTATAAGGCTAATCCGGGATTCTTCCTCCTCTCGGGATCCAGGGTGTCTTCCTTAAGCACGCCGTGACCAGGGCACTTCGCCACCCTTCAGGCCAAGCAGACAGGCAGTGGTTCACCACATTTCCATGGACGCATTTTTTTGACATGATAACGTCTAATAAATCGATGAACGCCTACACGACGACAAAAACTAATGAATAACGATGAAAAAAAGTGTGACGTCCGCCAAACGTTTCGCCAAGTATTACGCCACCCGTACCGCCAAACGTACCACCAAGTGTTACGCCAAGCGTATTCATTCAATTTTAGTCTGTAACCCATAACTATAGAGCTAGTTTACTAGGGCGTACTGAGATATTAATGTATTTTACACAGTAAAATTTATAGCCAGATCAGAAAAGGCACAGTGCAATCATGTTTACGTTTTGTGAATAAATGCTACAATTTCTAATAAATGACGTTATCACGTAAAATTATAGCCCGTAAACCGAATTTACAGACCAACCAGTTATTTTCTTACAATATAAATAAGGCTGACCACTCACCACGTAAATTTGCATGTTGCACCAGGATAACATTAATAAGTAATTATTTTTTTTTCCAACATATAATTTTGCAGCTATTGACAGCGCTTCTATTTAAAATAAAGGTATCGATGTTTTCGTTTCATTACTAAAGTACAACGATGTACATCTGCCAAGTAAATTGACTTCCTTTTGCCTAAAAATAAACATGGTTTCATTGCCTTGAACTCTGTCACACAATATTATTATTCGAACTTTCCCTACATTGAAACCCCGAAAAGGTTAAGTACTCCTGCAATATCCCTTTAACAAGATAGCAGGACACAATGCGGGCTTAACTGTCCCCTCGAGGGCCCTCTCTAAACGGTCTATTTTTCTTTACATATTACAAAAGGTAACGACTTATCTTTCTTTACACAACGCACTTCCTAAGCTTTTGTTCTCTAAATTGTCTCTTACAAAAAGGCAAATTGTTTTGAAGGCATTCGCTTCCATTGTGGTGTTTTTATATTTTTTTCCTGAAATGTGTGCTCTTGGTAGTAAAAATACATCTTTATCTCTCACCTGTCTTGTTTATTTGAGACTTTTAGACTCTTATAAGCCGAGTTTATAAAAAGAGCTTACGAACTTGAAATTACTGTTGAGCAAACGTACCAAGTTTCTAGTTTTTGAAGCGCAATAGATACTTTGTATTACAAAGGAACAAGAAGGTTTTGTTTCTGACATCTTTTGTTTAATGTTGTGAGAACTTTAACATTGCGTTAATGTATATAATTATAAAGGTGGTAGATTCTATAGGGATCCAAATAGCTTTTACATTAAACCTATTTTGTTCCATATAGAGTCCGCTTGGGGCAGTACCACCGCCCGCCACGGTACCTAGTACCATTTATACCGTATAATAATTGTCTTTAAAACAATTGTGGTCCGGTTGGTAAGGTGTGGTTTCCGGTTACACTTATTTAGAGGCGACCATCTTAGTCCTCAAGAGAGAGAGCAACACATTTGTTTGTATATAAAAATATATACCTAGTAAAATTGAGTTGCTTTCTGTGTGTTTTTTGATTTCTTCGTATGATTTCATTTGTCAATGAAATAGCTTTTTTTTTTTTTTTATGGAAAAAAGATAGCAAACGAGCTTGCAGCACCACCCATCCGCTGCCGCCCATGACATAGCTTTCTTACGTCCATTCCAGATCCGTGCCTAATCAATATATTTGGCCTCAATAGATATACATTATTTGATACTGTCTCCTTAAACCGATTATCGATATAGGTTACTGAGAATAGATTCATGTATGCACGCACTTACTTACGTATGCGAGCTTTAATAATATGAAGGCAATAATTGTTCAGGCCCTAATTTTAATGCTTTTTTAACATACTTTTATTAGGTCCACTTGTATGTAACTCACAATGTAAGGGAATCTTTGAGAGCTAATTTAACCATCTTCCAAGGATCGTAGCGTAATGAAAATTGGCAGCTGTATGTACTTCTAAAACGTATTCAATAATATGGTACTGTCGAGCTGATCTGATGATGGAGCCGGAAGATATTAGCTACTTTAAAGTGGAATCTTTGAGAGCTAATTTAACCATCTTCCAAGGATCGTAGCGTAATGAAAATTGGCAGCTGTATGTACTTCTAAAACGTATTCAATAATATGGTACTGTCGAGCTGATCTGATGATGGAGCCGGAAGATATTAGCTACTTTAAAGTGGAATCTTTGAGAGCTAATTTAACCATCTTCCAAGGATCGTAGCGTAATGAAAATTGGCAGCTGTATGTACTTCTGAGACACATTCAATAATATGGTACTGTCGAGCTGATCTGATGATGGAGCTGGAAGATATTAACTGGAACTTCATGATGGAATAAGGTATCATAGTCGTGTTTGCACTTGTGGTAAGGTCTTGTAATGAACTTTGACCACGATTAGGTTTCAAGGTCTGATGATGAAGCCGGAAGATTGGCACTGGCATTCCGTGATGGAATATCGTATCATAGTCGTGTTTGCACTTGTGGTAAAGTCTTGTAATGAACTTTGACCACGATTAGGTTTCAAGGTCTCATGATTTCTTTTTTAGTTGGATTTTTTATAAAAGTGTGTTTTTTTAGTTTTTTTAAACTATTAATTTTTATAACATAGACGGACGTTTGTTCGTCTATAGTTATGTCTGTATATGTCACCGTCGTCTATGGACACGTGCGACACCAGGGGTATTACAGATGCGTCGCCTGCGTTGAAGGAGGAAACGTTTCACACTCTTTTTGAAGCGCTCCATTATTTGCATTAAAATTATTTTTGTATATATTATTATAATATTTGTTTAGTTGTTCAGTAAGAATCACTGACGTGGAACAGAGTCGTCTTCAAAACAACTCGAAACTTCGAGTCCTCCGTCCTACCAATCGATACAGTCTCTTAGGTAATTATTTCTATAATTCGCCGGGTTCTGCCAGTCACACCGATTCGGCCCGTCAAGAAGATTAATGTCCTACGCCTAATTAGAAAAGTTTTCTTCAGCCACTTAACGACCTCGGTACGGAGTGACAGAGGTATGGTGACTTGTCTATTTGGGTAACTTGTAAGTTTTAATCTCCTTTGCATCACGATTGAAGAAAAACGGTGGTAAACCCGTTCAGAATTAAGTCATCAACTCTTCCCTACACCAGGGATTCCTAAACTGGGTTTTGCGGAACCTAGGTGTTCCGTAGAATAGTCATCAGGGTTCCGCTAAAATTATTCCGTAGGTACGTATCGTTGTGAAACAGGATTTTCAGCCTACGTTTATACAAAAAATGAATAAACTATCAATGAAATTCCCTCAAAGTAATCTTATGCTTATGTTAGCTTTGTTCATCTATGGTATTCATTTTTAAATATAAAATCCTACCTGTAATTTCTCTAAGAGATAGGCAGAGACGTGTGAAGTACATTATTTTCAAGAGAGAAGTACATTCTTTTCAACGTTCTCTTTTCAACCAGTTATATTTAGTGCCTAACTTATTTGTAGTTAATTACCTACTATAAGGTAAGTGTTCATTCTGAAAATCTCAGACACTGCTTCAGTGCAAAGTTTAAATTGTTTTATGTTTCACACTCTGTGCAGCGTTTACATAAACGTTTATGTTTACGAGATTCTACAGAAGCATTTGTTACCAGTACGACGACGTAATATTCGTGTAGAGATGTTGTTTATTTTGCATTTAAAATAATGCGTACTGGGTATAATATGAATATAAATAACCGGTTCAGGAAAACGGAGAGCTTAGGGGAATATTCTAAATAGGTTGCGTCGAAATATTTTCTTCTTTATAAATTTTATTTTTAATTTTATCATAAACATTTTTGTGCATCGGTTTTTTAGGCAAAAGGCAGTTAGCGTACAAGTATGATAGTCCTTTCTGGGGGTCTGAAATGGTGGCCCCAGACTCCTAAATAGGTGTTAGCTATTAGTTAAGTCTTAAGTTATGTTTTTATATTTTGTATTTGTATTTACTTACATCGAGTAACATGTTGACTCACGAAAAAATTTTAAACTATATGATGTAACTAATTACTAACCGCCGCTGAATGAATTTTTATTGAATAACTAACATAAAATACATTACTGTAACAGTCTATAGAAACAAGGAAAGAAAGAATGAAAATCTTTATTTTGCCTCAAATGTACAAAATAAAATAAACAAAACAAAACGACCTACACGAAAGACCTACTAATACCATACCTTACCCTGAAGTACCTTTATATCTCATTCTTATTTGACTAGCCTTCACAGTGTTTCAGAAACGAATGAGGTGTGTGTCACACAAGTTTAGCCTATAGCACCAACATTTAGAAGAGAATAGAATAGAACAGAATACAAATTTATTTCGCAAAATTAACACTTAAATTAACACAATTATTTTAAACTTGCTTCCATCAGCGGTACTACCCTGGTGGGTACTCCTTCATGTTATCTTTCTATCTCAATGTGTCTCTGAACTTAACCAAAAAAAAAATATAGCCCATTCTCTAAAGGTCTTCTTCAACGCTGTGTAGCCAGTTTCCTAGGTCTTTTAACTCTGGTTCTTTGGCTCTTCCGAACAACCACCATTTGAAACAACGATTGGGTACAAGGCGACTTTTTACGTCAGGAACACAGCGGCACAGCGGCAAGAAACCATCGTGATGCTAATTGTTCCGCGTATTAATGAATCGTCGTATTATTCAAACGCGCAGCAGTTTGGTGCAGGCGCCCATTTGCACTGCGCAAGAAAGGGGATTAATTCTTCCCAAGTTATGGAATTTGCTGACGAATAGCCGAGCATGAGAATATTTTTACCATTGTATTGTGTAGTGCTGTGGATGGTCTCACGCTTTGCCTGTTGTCATAAGATTCTTCAAAATAGGTAGCATCTAAACGAAGACATCTCTCGTTCTGGATAAACGACGATGATAACGTTTAATCAACGCAGTAATTTTGTAAGTCATTTACAGAGAGCAAACTCTTGGCTGGGTTTTTATTAGCTTGGACTGTCAGTGAGTTATGCAATTAGCCCAAAGATGTTACCTGCTAACTTGTAAAAATGACGCACTTTTGTCAAAGATTACCTATATTATATACAATTTAAAAAAAATCCTAGACAAGACACTGAATAAAGGATAATGAATAACTAAATGAAATTAAAATTTAATAAAATGCTACGCAAGGTCCGTAACTATTAACTGAAACTATTAACGTAACTATTAACACTTAAGAATGTGTTTTTGAATGTGCCTGTCTCTTTGTCTTGTAAAATTGTAATAAATGTTTTAAAGATATGTATGTGCTATGTTATTTTATAGATATGTTTTAAAAATATTTTATCTGGCACCCAGCACGGGGCCACTAGTGGATCACAAACAATTATCTCAGCAAACCCATTCCAACACTCAATATAAACTTATCACCCGCAAAGTTTTCTTTTATTGACCCTATTTTACAAAATTATCGCCAATTATAGCAATCATCATGCTCTGGCACAAAATCGGCTCACAAAGCGCGCCATATAAATGGATATCGCGTGACTTGAATCTCTTACCAACACACCGTGGAGGATCATTAGCGATTTTCTTGTTCTGTTCGTAAGGCAAGCTCGGGTTACTTATATTTACGAGTACTTGCCTTTGTATTCGTGTTTGTAAGGAAGTGGCACATAGGCTTGTTCGTAACAAGCTCGGGTGGTTTAGTGTGTAAGACACATTGCAAAATATGCCTACTCAGATAATAATATTGTTTAAAATCAATCTATTAAGTTTTCTTATAAAAATAATACCTAAGTTATTTTTTATTAAGTGGTTCAAAATTTGTTTAAATTCTGTATTTAAAAAATTACCACAAAGGATTTCAAGAACGTAGCGTCCATAGTTAGGTAAGCCTTGTCCAAGACCTTCGGGTGGCTCGAGAACATTCGATCCGCATTGGAGCAGCGTGGTGGACTATGCTCTAGACCTCCCGCAAATTTGTCTGAGGGGGAAACCCGTTCCCAGCAGTGGGAGGTCTATGGGTTGCAGCTTAGGTAGTTTTATTTCAATAACTTAAGTATCTGCAGCGTTTTCTTATAAGTCTTTATTTCGGCATTACGACGTTTAGATGCTTATAGAATAAAAATAAATAAGTATGTTAAAAGAAAACTCGATACGTTGGTATTAGGAGACAGAATTATATCGGTAAATTGTGTTCGTCTCTTCGCAGAATTGAGGCAAAATAATATTGTGGGTATTATCGTATAATGTCATTCGCGGAATAACTGCGTAGTAACAACTTTCTGGTCTGCACCGAACGGTTGGCAGTTTGTATAAAATAGTAATTTTGCTTATGCAACTTTATACAGTGGTTGTAGGCTAACAGAGAAAACATATACACAGTGTAGTGTGCAAAAAAAAGACCGTGGTTAGTAGGTTAGTAATTTATGATTTGTCGTTTGGCATTTTTACTCGATTATAATCGGCACCTTTCGTCAATTGAAATGTGAAAAGGCAGACCAGGTTAGGAAAGGAAATGGAATAAATGTTGTGTATTTTGCTTCCTGGTTAAGCTAAAATTTGTGTTACTTACTGGTCAAGAAGGTACACTTAGAAAACTTTGCAGGCACTTTTGCAAACACTAACCAAAGAGAGGCAAAAAACATAAAGAAAATAGGAAAAAAAACATACTTGAGATTCACCAAGCGTCACAACAATGTACCTACTTTATTTTTAAACAAAACACAAGTAATTCCAATTGACTGTATTTGAAAATTCCCCTCACAATAAGCTATCCTAACCGGCGGACATAATTTGCCGGAGCCTGAACAAACAGGGCCGGATTACCATGGGATGCCAACGAATTTCACATTTGATCTGTAGGTAATGTAATAATATTAAGTTATTTATGAGGCCGGCGGTAATAAGTTCTTGTTTCCGATGAAATGTGGCCCCGGGTGAAGCCCATGGGGTTGCAAGGCATAGGCGGAGGAAAGAAATGAAAAGAAAATATAATAATTTACTGTAAGAGTTTCCGCAATAATCTGTATTTTTTTAACACACGAAATTTGGCATACCAGCCACCTGATGGTAAGTAATCACTACCTATTTACATGTGCGTCATCAGGGGCCTGTTCCCGTTCCCGTTTCACACATCTGACATAGATTGCATTTTAAGCCATCAATGTGGTAGTCCTATGGAAATACCTCAGTTTGAGCACATTCCACATGAGATGGGACTCGTTCGCCTTAAAAAGGACCGTGAGAAGCGCACGGTGGATTTAGACCACAAGCGGGTGCGATGGGGATGAAACCATACTTCGGCGAGTAGTGCGATATTGAATATTGATACTGATCTAAGTGAATAGTGAGTAAATACTATTGTTTTTACCTCTGCGGTAAATATGGTAGAGGATACAGTGACATCCTATATCTCTTGGGTCCTCTTATTAATTTTTGAGTATGGTAAACATTCCAAACATCTCTGGCCTCTATGTGCGGCTTGTATTTTTAAATTTAATTTATTTCCATCGAAGTGATCTATCAAAATTAAATAGCTGATGATTACACGAACTTAGTGTATGATGCGATCATAGTGAAATTTAGTCTCTTTTAAGATCCTTACTCACACCACTGGACTGGGATTCCCTCCAGGTAGGACTACTATAGAAAACTACATCTCAGACCCAAGTAAACTAAAACATTACCAGGCACAAAACTAACCAATATAATATACCAAAGTCTCAATGCTTTGTGGCACCAACCATGGACCCGCGGAATAGCTGTAAAATGCTAAAAATAATCCTAAATAGAATGAGTTATTTCAAAACAAAAGATTCAAGTGTTTACAAGGGTTCAGTGGCGTGCCTTGGGAGAGGCCTATGTCCAACAGTGGACTACTGTGGGCTGAAAAGAGAGAGAGAGTGAGTTTACATAAGTCAACGCGTTGACGCGACATATTACCGACAGATTAAAACCGCTAGTGGAATATACCTACATAACGAATAAAGAGAGAAATTACTTCAGGGTAATATCATAAACTGAGGTAATTCTAGAAAACTATCTCATATCACTCATAACATTCATAGAGCTATCCTGTTTTATCCTCAAGTTTACATCAAAGTTCGCTGGCCGCTTGTAGGTCGCGCAGAATTTTGAGAGGGAAAATTTATTCATAGAATTCAATTTACTTCAGGTGCGCCTTGACCGTTAACGGGGAATAAATGAGCCTTATTATGGGTGACTCTTTGCTTATGGTCCCTATTTTTGTACCGCCTTATAAAATCCCGTAATTTTTCATACTTTTGAGATATTTTTCATCTTTGGGCTTACAACCCGTGTTTTACTGGATAGGTTCTTGTCAGATATATGAAATTTTGTAAGAAGTGAATGAAACAGCATTTAGATTAACCTTGAGCAGGGGTGCAACCTGCGGCTCTTTGGATGTGAAGCTGCGACAATTTAGTTCCATACGCAAGTATAAATAGATTTTTTTGTTGTTCTTTCAAAACTTTGAAATTTTGTAAATTGTAATTTTTGACTCTTCCGACTCAAAAAGTTGCCGACCCCTGACCAAGAGTGCTAACATTTATGTTATTTATGATTTTTAATATAAATAGGTACAGTTCGAATGAATGAGCAATTTCAGGTATATTTTAACTTAACTAATATAAACTTCACTTTTAAGGCTTATAAAAGTGAGGTCATTTTTATAAGAAAAAGTCGGTGAAAACGAAAAGGAAGTTAATTTATAGACAGACGTGTAATCAGAAATCGGTCCAGTAGTTTTTGTGTAAAAACATTACAAGCAAATGTTTCCTCTTTATAATATTAGTATAGATACATGAGCCTTATCCATATCAGTTCTCAAGGGTAGCAATAAAGGACGGAATTGGGACTAGAATTTTACTCATATGAGTAAATGAACGATCGATAAAATTACTTACACCAACAACAAGGCTCAATGTCATTAACAGTCCTTGCTCCTAATAGGTATAATAACTTCTAACGAACTGAACAACTAATACGACTAACGACAATACGATACGACGATAAACGAACTAACCAATAACGAATTGAATTAATAATTGAAAAAACTTTAAATTCCTTTTTTGAAATAATAGGAGTGTTTAAGTGCGGCTTCGGATGGGTAGTTTTGAATGCTTTTATCAATCTTACATGCGTGAAAAGATAAAATAAAATTATAAGAATAAAAAATGACTAACACCTTGTTTTGTTACAATTGTGATTCAGTAGTTGTTGAGTTCTGAGGAAAAGTACTTAGGTCTACCGTCTATCACAGTCTATTTAGATACAGAATGCAAAATCTCATTTTTGAAGATATACGAGTACATACTTCTTTTGGCGCGTTAGTGAAAACTGATGAGAGTAAATTTTTACGATGCGTGCGCACACCGTCACTAAAAACCGACACCATGAAGTTAGATATAGTTAACATTGTCAAAAAATGGTTTCACAGTGTACACTTTCAATTGTCAAAGTCTGCTAGTTAGGTGCTTTTTTGTAATATTTAAATAAACTTTATTTAACTAGATAATGCGTTATAATAAAACTTTCATGTACCTATTTTATACCTTTTTTCTATTGTTAGTGTCGTTTTTTCTACAAACGTAGAATAAGGCGAAAGATAACATTTTTTGTTACGCCAAAGAAGTATAACTTCTAACGCGTGTACATAAGTAGGTACACACACTTTTTTTTTACATAATACTTATACAAAACATTTCATCTTAAGCAGCAATTCTAAGCGTGAGGCTTTTCTCATAAATCAAAATTGTGAGTAAAATGTAACTCAAAATGGCGGAGAATGTTCCACAGGAACAACGCTTGTTAACAGGAACAAGCCCATTCCTCACTCGCCCAGCGCACCTGCAACTCAAGAATTATGGCTGCAAATCCCCAACTTTGTACCTGAAATTAAAACAAGTCTTATGAATTTGCCGGATTTTTTTTATGTGGTGTTTATCACTAACTATTATCCTTTATGTGTCCTATTTCGTCGTTTCTGAGACTTGTTCAAAGTCCGACACAATTCTTTTGGGCGGCAGTTAACGCTATAGCTAAGCTAAGCTGCAACCCATAGACGTCCCACTGCTGGGCTCGGGTCTCCGTCACAGACTAATCTGAGGTAGGTCAAGAGCATAACCGACTACGCGCTGTTCCAAATAGCAGTAGAGCTTTAATTTTTTTAGGTATGTTAGATATTTTCCACCAGTGTAACCATGAATAACAATATATTGCTCAGAAATTACTAACAAAATAAATACCTCTCCACAGTATATTGTGTTGGTCTTCACCTAGATTTATATCCAATGAATACCTAACTTAGTAATTAATCCCTGAAGCAGCTGTAAACTCTCCAAATTCCTCTTTAATGTTCTTCACCGAAGATTTGAACGTTAATTTATCTGGGCGCAGACGCTTAGTTATTTTTCAATTTCGAAGATCCTGGGCCCACGTTTTAAGGGGGTAGTTTAAGTGACGATTACGATTGGAATCCGAAAGGTTGTTACTGTTGTAAAATGGGGAAGACGGGAAATTGCAGATCTTCTTCCTCGTTCTTCCCTATTAAATGCTTTTTGTTTCTCATTCTTTATAATTTACGAACTCGGGGGTTCGCTCTTAAAGCTATCTAGGCTATATATGTTTGTATTGGTAAGGTAAAACCTTATCCGTTTCATTTGTGTTAGTAAATTGCATCACTCATAATCATAATTAAAAAATCATGCACTCATAATCATAATCAAAAAATCATTTATTTATTTGCTTTGAATAAGTTAACAATGATAGTAGGTAGGACTTAAAATTAAGTGACACTTATTCATCTAGTCGTAGCATGCAAATAAGAATATTTTTATTAAGTAATACAATACAATAGATTCCTAATTATAGTTACTTATTATCAAGTTTGACATTCGACCTACTAGTAGGTAACGAAAGAGCGTATGAGGTTCGGTTCGGCTGGCCTGTCTAAACATGTCCGATAAATATCTGTAGGATGGACTACTTATGAGGCTATATTATATTAAGATTTATCCTTTTAAATTTTTATGAATAAAACTTTGATTCATTTAAAATTACATTAATTAATTCATTCAGATTCATCAATTCTGATGCAAGCTTTTGACGCAATTATGAAATTTTTTATGTAGTTGTCGAGAGGTCATGTATGTTTCATTTTCCAAGCAAGTGTTAAGTACGTGCAATTACACTTGGATGTTTGTTGTGTTGTACTGCACCGGTGACAGCTCAGTGGCAGTTGGCCCTAACGGCCATCCCTGGGCTTAAATCCAATAATGAAAGCCAAAAACCTCCTTACAAACTGTCAAGGTCTTGAACTTACCCTTCCACGCTGCTCCAGTCAGGATAGTCTCATGGAGATGGATGATTGTTAGGCCTTCATAACAACCGGGACTAAAAGCACGGGAGAACTGAGGAAACTGTTTCATTCTATTTTATATTATTTTTTCCCATTTGTTCATTACTAAAAAAATATCGTATTATATTTTTTACGTTCCCATTGTCATTGGTAACAAAGACGGTAATACCGTTTCGTATTACTGAGACCTCAACTGAGACCATATACAAGTAATCCGCCCATAGCTACATAAGAAATAAAATATTGTTATGATCTCGCAACACAATAACATTTAGGCCTTGCTCCCGATTCCTTCACGTTAATCCCCAAAAGAGCCCAAAAATCAACTTAAAACCGATTGAAACACCGCTATTTTTTTGATAAAACGTTATCATTTTCATTTATGATAAACAATTATAATATTTTCTGTCCTGAAATAAAAATGCCTAGTAGTTCGTGTAAATACTTACAGATATAAAAGTACTTCGTAGTGCATAAGAACCCTTGATAATTGCATCTTTTATGACTTACAGTTTCATTTGATGGTTGTAGGCTACTGTTTATTAAGGAGGATAAGTTAATAAAAATACATACATACGTACATACGAGTGAAGTGAAGTAAAAGCTTTTAAAATGGCGTGAATTTTAATGTTGTTAAAATAAAATATATTATTAAAGTAATTCTTTATAGCCTAATACTTATAAAAAGCATTAGGCTATAAAGAATTACTTTAAATTACTTTAAAAATATCTTTGGCAACATGAGACCAAGTTGGCAAAGAGCTTTTGCAGTCCCCGAATGACTGGTACCACTACTGTACCATCTGTACCATCTTAATCCTCAAGGGTGCAAACATCTGTGACAGTGTGACAGGCTTGGAATGAAACTCTCGTTTTGGATCTGTCACGAGATATTCAGATATAGATTTTGTTTGTATCAACACCTGATGTACTTCGAAATGGGGCTTGAATTAATAAATGATTGAGATAAATTGTATTTATTAGACAAATACATAATGAAACAGATATGTTAAAATCTATATTTAATTTATCTCATGTCTACATGAATATCATAAATAAATATAAATTATTAGTAATTTATATTAAGTGGTTTTTATTGTGTGGAGTTATGTATAACATAAGTTTGTTGTTTATATTTATTCACATTCATTACATAATGCAATATTACTTTAAGCTCCACGCTGAAGTAATATGAAGAAAATATGCAAAGCACTCTAGTGCATTCAGTAATCTTGCAATATCCCCCCCGACGAGGTCGTAAATTTAAATTTATAACCAATAAAAACCTTTACACCTTGCCCCTATTTTTAAACCCGTAAAATTTTATGTGTCGTAAAATCGGCCATCTATATTTAGATTCAACAGGAAATAATTTTATTGATAGATCCGGAATATCTCTGCAGATTCACCTTTATGATTATAATGGATGCTACTTCATCCTGGATCCCATTGAATAAAATGAATAGTGAAATTCGGTCATTCCCACTCTAATAATGGGAAATGCGTCTCTTGATTGGATACGATTAACAGAAAAACTGTTTATTTTTACCAAAATATGAGGCCTTAATAATGTCAAATCTCTAAGAAATATGTGAGATAAATTATCTTGTCGTTGTGATGATTAATTAATAGTAGGTAGGTACCTAGTAGGTACTATCTCCTTGATTATGGTCGCAAGTGCTAATGCTGAGTTAATAAGCATATTCGAAGACCTGCAAATGTCTGGGTATGGTTTGACTTTTCAAAATCAGTGGTATAGTTTACCAGTGAGTAGGTACCCTGTCGCGGGTCCATTCACGTTTTTCGTACCTATACGTAAATGCTAATAACAAGTATATAAGAAGATTTGAATACAGGCATTCAGCGCAAATTTAACATTTTGAACAAACTAAATTGAGAAGCTTAGCCAAGAATCATAAAAGACTGGACGTTTTGCAACTTTTATGCGGAAAGTTGTCGAGACGTACATCGAGTGGGGCGGCTAAGTCGCAGATAATGAAATAAGTTTAACTTAAGCTTTCAACAAGCTTTCGCAATATTCCATAGGCGTCCCACTTTTGGGCAAGGGTCTTCTACAGTCGAAGATGTAGAGCATACTCAACCACGCTGCTCCAATGCGGATTGGTGTAACAGTTACTGGCCAACCCAGTTCTCAAGCCATACAAAAATCGTCGACATGGTTTAACGATTGTTTTATATTTTTAAAAACAGTCAAAAAAGGTAGATTATTTTATATTATGTATGAAAGTTCCCTCCCATTCTGAGAGGAGACCCGTGCCCAACAGTGGGACAAAGAAAGGGTTGATGATGATGAAAGTTCTTGTTACAACGAGCATATTATATTGACACATCGGGGTAACAAAACGTTAAACAGACTGACGTATTGGCCGGTAAGTAACAGTAAATCCTTATTCATAATGTAGCGATTTACCTAAAACTGGTGCATTTCTTATACAACAAGCGCAAAATGGTGCATGCACTGTACTCCACGAAATTTCTTTAGGGAGTATCCGTATCAACTTTACTATCTCGTTTAAAAATACGCTAGGTACGTGTAACGAGTTAAGGTAAGAACGCCTTGGTGGGTTTATACCTACTTGAAACAACGAGGAAGGCCCTCGTCTTAAATACACTTAATGTAATATAGGTCCATTTGACATATCTATTATTTAGGATCAAATGATTATAATTTGTAATTGTGTTGATCTAAAACATTTTCCGCTCAATTTAGTGACTGAAATAAATCCTTCATTCAGCAAGAACATTTCTAGTAACAATATGTCGAACAACATTTTTGATGCAGCAATGGCCGTATTTATTCACCATTGTTACGACGTCGATACAGTCTCTCTATGCATTTATTACTCTGCGGAAATACCACTGTGCATAAACTGCATGTAATTTTTCGTTCCAAAGTCAAAAGTGACATCTTCCAGGAAGTTCGTGAAAGAGATAGATGTACTTTCAAAATTCAAATGTGACCTTCCTTAACTTTTGTGAAATGAATACTCGATTTAAATTATCTTAAATTCGAAATTTGTCTAAATTTAACATTGTATTGATTTATAACTAACAGCAAATGATTACATCGAAGCAATTGCATAAAATGGCGTTGGGGTTAAATGAGGTCATCCGTTCCCTTCAGCTCCTCTAGTTCCCCGGTGCAATGTAGGCCGTCGATGCGATAAATTTCCGAACCAACTTGCGGTATCCGTCTAACCAATCTGCGGGCGATGTCTTCAATCATAGCGGGATCAACTTGACGTCCTATTTCCGAACACATCGTTTTGCCTAGAACCACTCTAAGTCATATCAATTGGAATTTTTCTTACGAAAATCATGTATGGACATAAAAAATGGATACCTGATCCACCTAATTCAACATCTTCAGTCAAACGGCGAAAAAAAAGTCAATCGAAAGAATTGATAACAAAATTTTTACGTCCAAGTTGCTCAGTTCATTTACCAAGACTCTACGGAATGATTCTGACGCCGTGAAGCACATATTACTAATACGCAAGTTGTGATAACAAATTTGCCCCATTTTGTTTTTAGGGTACCACACTCGAAGGGTAAAACGGAACCCTATTACTAATGCTCTGCTGTCCGCCTATCCGTCTGTCACCAGGCTGTATCTCATGAACCGTGATAATTAGATAGTTAACATTTTCATAGATGACATATTTCTGTTGCCGCTATAACATATAGGTGGTACAGCCTATATGGAACCAAATAGGTTTTATATGAAACATAATTAGTTCCACATAGAGTTCGCCCGGGGCAGTACCACCGCCCGCCACGGTACCTAGTACCATTTCTCTAGTGTAATAATTGTTTTTAAAGCAAATATGGTATTTCCTAATAAAAATAAAATGAAATATGCTAATTTAATAAAGGCGGAACAAAGTTCGCGGGTCAGCTAGTTAATAATAAACTACATCCAGTAGTTTTTACGGCTATACAGCTGTCGGTCCTACATAGCTCTACAAAACAGAACTCTTAGCTACTAGGATCAATTAAAGTAATGACCAACATTCACCCAAAGAAATCATTCCTTCGGTAAGTACAGCTTTCAACGTGGTCGTTTACATCTGCGTGCCCATTTGTTCATACAAAAAGGCATCATGATAAATTTCTGGACCAACAAGCGTTATCGGTCCAACCAATCTACGAGCGATGTCTTCAATCATAGTGGGATCAAACTAGACGTTCTATTTCCGAATACATTGCTTTTCCTACGAGTCGGGAATATTCATAGTGATATTTTAGACCAATTTGACAGCCAACCTTCGACTGCATAGAGTGATAAGTTAATAGGCTTTGGCCACAACTTCGCTTGAAATAAAATCGTTTAGGTATACTCTTATCATTTTTAAACTTTGCAGATTAGTGGATTGTCGTTTAATTTGTATGAAAAAATATTTTACACATGGGTTTTTTCATTGCCATAACTTATTTATTCTCAACGAGCACTATTTCCTGTCACTTTGAACCTTACTCGTATATAATTTGAACCATAGTTTATTCCTTATTTGTTAACACCAGCTATCCATATTGATATATTGTTGAAATTAACAATATAATATTGATATATTTATTCAATAAAACACGACCAAAAAAAAAACATGTATTTGCTCCGTAGTATAAAAAGAAACAATTTCGGAATGATTTGCGATCCTTGCACGCAAATGCCTGATTTCGTAATAGACATATTTTATTTAACAAAACTCGCGCCTATTTAAATCTATACGCGCAAAAAATATTGCAATATTCGGGTAATTTAGATGATTCATGAGCCATTTACCTCACGTTACTGGAGTTTGTGATATACGGCTGGCAACACCGAGGGCAAGGGACAAAGGTAATGTAATGTTTCCAGTACGTTCGTTGAGATAACACTGGCTTTTGGTAGCAGCTTGGTCCGCGACAATATCTTTCTGAAAGAAAATATTCGTTCCCATCCAAAATTCTAAATTCGAAAAAAGCCAAATATAATTATAAGCGGTGCCGTTCGAAAAAAAAAAATTACGACATTTAATTTTGACATTCTCAGCCTTCCGTTATACGCGATTAAAACTGTGAAAAGACCATTTGTAGTCCAATCAACATGTATTGCAGTAGTTCTAATTCACCAGTAAACAATTGAACATACATATTTTTTATTAAATTATAGCGTCCATAGCCCAATGGCTCGCGTCGATTCAATGTGATCGACAGAGTTAAGCAACGACGGGCGCGGTCGGTTTGCGGAGACCGCTAGTGGCAAAATTTCAATGACGCTACCGTGCTTCGGAGGGCACGTAAAGCCGTCGGTCCCGGTTGTTTTCAATTGTGGAAACAGTCATTAGGTCTTGTCGAAGACAGGTGGCTCAAGAACATTCGACACTGGGTTGGCCACTAACCCCTCCACCAATCCGCATTGAAGCAGCGTGGTGGAGTATGCTCTAGACCTCCCGCAGCTTTATCTGTGGGAGAGAACCGTGCCCAGCAGTGGGACGTCTATGGGTCGCAGCGAATGATCACCACCTGATAAAGACAGCAGGAAACTGTTGGATTCAGAGAGTACAGGATGGGGAGGTGTGGCATCGATTGTAGTCTATGTACAGTGGAAGACCAAGGCTGGATGCTGGATGGATACTTTCATGTCTTGTGATGATAAAGACGCGAAGCATCGGGCCGAAACATGATTTCTTGTTGATATATTGCGTAATAAATACCTATACAATGATTCTGGTTCAATTCTTCTGATTTGGCCACTACTTACTTGTCTTCCAATGATCCAGAAAATTCAAACAGTTCCGTAACTTGGGGATAAATTCTGAGAAGTACGCCGGAGCAGCAGTTGCCAAAGTTCTAACTGTGAAACAATAAAAAAGAAGAGCCCTTTCGTGCCAAAACAATCCATACATTAGCGAGTCAAGTAGCGTGTCGTTAACACTTTGTGTGTATCAAGGGGTAGATTTTACCCATGTGAATTTATGTTTTAAAATATTTTGTGTTCAAAACTCCTAAGTAGCCCTTCAATTATCAGTACCATTCAGTTACGAGTTCAATTGTCAAATTAAAAATAAAAATTTTCAAATCAAATGTTTTATTTTTTTTATAAAGTTTTGACACGTGACCTCAAATATCGTTACAAGAAAGTGTCAGATATATTTCCAGGAAATTTCACATCATTGATAGACAGATAATAAAATAAGATGAAAGTTTGAACTGATTTTTCCTTCAGTTAAAAATGTAAAGCAGCCAATACATAGCCAAATGAAATGAAATATTCATTTCTTATACATATTTCAAATCAAATCACAATGCTTTAAATCACGATTTCTCAAATTTTATACCAAAAATTCTCTGAGATACTGGTATAAAATTTGGTATTAGCGTATACATAACATATCCCAAGATGCTTGCATTACGACGCGACGTATGCAGGGTTAAGAAGTGTTCCGTCACGCCGGCGAGTTTGAAAGTTATTGCCGAGAGTCAACTGAGATTTCCCGATGAATGGCTTACGCCAACTTCTTTGGAGTGTCTGTGCCAGGCATTGATGTTGCCGGTTCTGAAAGCTGTGTGGTTTTACTAGTGTGAAAAGCGATGTACTAGACTTGTACCAGCAATTTTTATGTGTCGTGTAGCTGCAAGACGTCCCACTGCTGGGCACGGGTCTCCCCCGCAGACAACTGCGGAAGGTCTAGAGCACACTCCACCACGCTGCTCCAATGCGGATTGGTAAAGGGGTTAGTGGCCAACCCAGTGTCGAATGTTCTCCAAACAATCTGGTATAATTAAATATTTTTTTAATAATTATTAAATTTAAATTAATTTAACATTTTTAAATAAATTGTTTAATAATATTAATGGTACGATTGATCTTCCAAGCACCGTTATGATCATTATGCCATACATCCATACCAGCAAACTTAGATTCTTCTCCCTGGATTACGGAGGGCCAGAGTTGTCAAGGTTAATGTGAGTTGATGACCTCAGTAAGCAGAAAAGCGGATGAAAATGGGGATACTGTTATTGTTTATCATCCAATAATCCTTATTGATGTATTGTATTTAGCTAAACAACGATTTTCCATTCAAATCTCAGAAACTCGCACCATTACCCATCTGTAACTGTTATATACGTCAGTCGAATAAATCGCCGACCTTGGTACATTGCCGTTACCTATTTATTTACCAATTCAATGGCACATAAATAGCGATTTGCAATCGTATTGCGGAATACATCACGGCGTATCAAGCATTTGTATCAAAGGAAATAATTAATGTTCGAGTCTGTGATTTCTCTAACAGTCATTTATCAAGCAACTAATGGTTAGTTTGGAGATAGTGTGAAATTTAGATATCTTGGTAATAAAGTGGAGTGAGGGATCGCTTTTGATTCGTTCTGTTGATTGATGTTTTGTTGTTAGTGTTTTGTTTCGTGGCGTGTTGTGTTTTGGCAGGTCTTATAGAGCGATCCCTGTCTGCGTAGAATTGAAGTGCATAATTTAAGAACAGAACAAATTAATATAGCAGTTTCGCTCGCGTGGGTTAAGGCATGATAATAGTTTCGTTTACACCCAATAATATTATATAGCCTATGTCACTCAGTGAAGATGCAGCTTTCTAATGGTGAAAGAATTTTTGAAGTCGGTCCAGTAGTTTTTGTGTGAAAACATATCAAACAAATCTTTCCTCTTTATAATATTAGTTTATAACATTAAGATTAAGAGTTACAAAATTTTTTACACTTTATAAATTGTATCTTCTAATATAACAATTTTAGCAAACAAAAATTCAGAAGATGTAAATAATTTGCAGTTGAATGTTAATATCGCAGGAGTTGTAACCAACGAACAAACACCATCCATGTGAGAACGGTTACAAGACTGTTAAAAGACTCCTTTAAAAAAATTCATAGCGTTGTAAGCTTTGAAAACATGGTACTGATTAGGTAACTACATAAATAAATGCTAAAACCCTCTTGAGTTTTACATAATATTCAAAGAACACTCCATCTGCACTAGGTTACTTGACAGTGGCATATGATGTAGGTACCTACTGTGTATAGTTGCCCGTAAGACTGATTATGTTTACACAAACGCAATAGGCACAGATACGTAAAATTAGCGGTAAGTTTTTGTAAATAATTTTATGACGGTAAATTTTGTGTGAAACACCTGCTCATTAGTGATATCAAAAGCGTCAACTAATGCTGCCTGCTCCATTAATAGAATGTCTGTTACAAGACTGGCGTATTGGACACAGTTTGTACAATTATCATAGAGTACTCGGTGTGCAAATGTTCCAATTAGTGGCGATAGGTCTCGTAATGCATTTTACTTGGCTGTTGTAATATCGGTTTATATCCGTAATAATTGCTTGTAATGGATAAAACGTTTTATCCGGAATTTCAAAAATTGTATTTTAATTGGTCGCCGTGTTGTCGAAATTCAACCACAATTTTTATCATTTACTTTTGAACGTTATTAAGGTATCCCTAAAATTATAGCCTTAACCCAACGAATGGAACCTTTCCTCCTCTTTTGGTGCTGTGAGCGCTCCTGCGTGAGGGAATTCGGATGTAAGGATGGTCCTTCTATACGGACAATTACTCCAGGGGTGAACCCCGTCGGTGATATAACAGCTGTAGAGCACGCGTACGACGCTCGTGGATCTGATAGTCGTTATTTCCCTCCTGATGGTCGGGGGGAAGAAGGTCTAACAGCTCTATAGAGAGCAGTCGGCCTTCAGGGGGACGCGCATACAGCGGCGCTATCCCCCTTAGATGAGGATGCGGCCCATTGTCGACGCGGTTATATATAACACGCGCCAAGCGGACCACAAACTCATCCAGCGACTCCAGCTTGCAGTCGCGCGCGATTACCGCGTTCCGGACATAGCGCCTCGCACCTGTGATTGCTCGCAGGGCGAGGTATTGCTGGGCCTGAAGACGCTTGCACTTCGAGGTCGCCGCCAGAGCGTACCATGCCGGCGTCGCTTACGTTACCTTTAACCCAAATCAATGCTCAAAGCAGTGCTTAGTACTATTCTTATTAATCTGTGGTTCAAAGTGACGTGACAAATAACGTCCTTAAAAAAATTATCATTCATTCACGACCTTGAAAAGTTCCTTTAAAGCATTTTTTACACCTTTCTGTGTCATTTTTAATTTTTAAAGTGAACATGTACGAGGTAAGTCTTGTGTCAGTGTGGCGTCTGTGATGGTTAGCCGGATTCCCAGTAGGAGCTCGAATTTGTGCCTTAAGTATGCAATAGGCTCACCACCTCTTACTCGGAAATAATTAAAAATCTGGTGAAAAGTGGCACGCCTTTGGGGTAAGACAGGCGGAAACCCAATTTATGTTTCAGTAAGTAAATCGAAAATACTTAACCACTTTAAAATGAAATAAGATTTGTTTCACCAGAAAACAGCTTAACCAAAACCAAATAAGTTTTCCCGTCGTGACCCTAATGAGAAATGTCGAAGTAACTAATGAGCTAAAGTATCTTCAAATTTTTCAGCCGCAAAATAAATGAGTATCTTGAAAGGGTACGTCGATTGCCAGATAAGGTCTTTTAGGAGATGATTTTTCTTGAGAAAAAGATTTTTGTGTCTTATTGCTCAAAGTGCTGAAAAGGATTTTGTTAAGCACTTTTTAATGTCTCTGATGATGAGTCTTTCGGCTGACCTAAAAATTCTATCATTCATTTCAAGAACTTAGATACCGAGAGAATACCTTATGAATTCATTAGGGTTGTCATTTTTTGAGTAAAACATAAACTATAATACGTGTAATACGTTTATTTCACACGTTATATCCATAGATTGTTAGTATGTTAGTAACAATTTTTACTTATTTACTATGTTGGTATTGTTAATTAAATACATTTATTACACAAAATTTATTTACGAATGGCTATCTCCACACTGTGGAAAGAATATTGTCTATAAAAGGTGTTAGGAAATTGTTTCTCTTGGGCTACCGAGTGGTATTTGCAGACAATCAGTTTTGAGAAGGAACCGCTGCTAGCAGATATTTCTTGAGCGTTTTCTTGATTTAAAGGCACGTTATAAAGATCGCCGACAGTCCCATATTATTAAACAATCGGTCATGTAGCTCTATATTTGAATCGCTCACTGCCCGACGAGCAAAAAAATTACAAGTTATGTATCGATAGTTATAAATAAGATGTATATTTTGCTATCCTGACATAGATTGTCGACATTTAGCGTGTATAATCACCTAATAGCGTAACAAAAATTTCAGAGCAGTCGATTAAGTTTGGCGCATACCCAAACATTTACACGGATCACAAACAGGCTGTAGCTACTCTGCCAATAGATAACAGAACCCATAAATAGATGAGCCGTAATAAAGAACCTTATTTCTCCCGCTTGATTTATTATCCTACACACTGATATATTAAGCAGTTCGTAACACACGACAAGCCTTCAATTACAAGTCTCCGCCATGGAAAAATCGCATTATTGCTGGATCCCCCAAAGAAAGTAATAAATGGTTCACTCACCAAATTACCCCGCAGGTAAGAATCATCTGCAGTATCACGCGAGACAGGGACCGTGACGTATGACGTCATATCTCACAAATATACTTAAGTGGGGGAGGATTAAGCGACGCTCTCAAACAGCTGATGTATGGCGCGTGTTATCCTTGATTCATGCTCCGCTTTGCTCATCTTGGCGTGCAACTATGCGTTTTCAATAAGATTTGTATACATGTGGCAATTTGAATTTCACGAATACCAGTAGGTAGTAATGCGGCAGCGATTCCGTGGCGTCTCTTATCAACGCTGACGGTGCCGCTGGGTTTTAGTGGGTATTCTGATATCAGCGAGTCCCACATATCCCACCTGACCCGAAGAGGTTATGGGTGGGATGCATAATTCCATTTCCCAGAGATAAAAAAAAGGTATGAATAGCTCGACATCATGCGTTTGCAGACAATATTAACGAACCGATTATATGAGTTTGGAGCAAGTAGTTGAATTCCACCAATTTTATGACGCAACTTGTCATCTTTGAAGACGCTTTTTCCGAATGCTTCATTTAGCCGATATTGATTCAATTGATCATATTTTTTATGGGAAAGACGAACGCTAATGTTTGCTCGCCTCGCCTTAAAGCCTTTTAATGAGGTTTACATAATTTTAGATGAGTGAGTAAAATTTATTTCAATTAAAAAATTATCATATTTATTTGTATTTTATCTCATATCATAAAATTTTCTTGAACCTGCAACTGTAGCTTTTTGTACCTTTGTTATTAATTAGCATACTATCAGATTACAAAAAAAGCTAGATTATCTTCGTACAACTCACACAGCACACAACATAATATCATAAATCCACGCCTTTATATCCCGATGGGGTCAGCATAGGTTTCTAATATTCCCGCAAACCAGTTGTGTTAAACGTTCTATGTGTGCTTATGTATGGACATAGGATATACCGAAACAAATCCAGACTGCGTGCTACTGGAGATTTAAAGTAAGAAAAACTCAATAAATCTTTGGCCGACCCAGGGATCAAACGACCTCTTGCTCAGCAGTATCGCGACCACTTTTTTTTTTTTTTTTTAACGATGGGAAATGCCTTTACGCACGGAGTGTGGGACTCGCCGGCCTACTGCCGGAATACCCACTAAAACCCATCGGGCACCATCCTCAGCGCTCCGGGAGGGCTCCGGGATCTCTGTATAGAACGCACCGGTGCCCTCCAGCGCGGTGCCTGGGCAGGCTCGTCACGGGAGTCAAGACTCCCCCGGCGCGGGACGTTGATGACGTCTGCCGCGGCGGCTCCTCCTCCGAGCGGGATCCGAGCGTTCTCGGCTTCGCTCGGCGTCCTCCTTCGCGAGCATTACTGCGTCGCAGAAGGAGGTGACGCTTCGCCACGCTTCCCCGCTCCGGAGCATCGCCGCGACCACGGCTGCCGGGGAAAGATCTTGCCCGATTGTGTCCGTGAGGATCCGCCGCTCTGACTCCCATGCAGGGCAGTTCTCGAGCGTGTGCTGCGCGGAATCCTCTGAATGCCCGCAGTGGTGGCACTGCGCCGCCTCCTCCCTTCCTATCCTATGCAGATACTCACCGAAGCAGCCATGTCCGGTGAGTATCTGGGTGAGGTGATAGGTGACGTTTCCGTTGTTCTCAAGCCAGCTCTTGAGGTTTGGCAAGACAGCCCTTACTATACGCTGGCGCGCACTGCGAGGCTCTGCCAATCGCTCACGCCAGCGCAACAAGGCCCGCCTTTTTGACCTTCGTCGTAGCTCCTCGATCGCCTCATGGGGGTCGTCCCTTTGGCGGAGGTCGCGGGTCTTATGAAAGACCTCTGCGTCCATATCCGCCAGAATGTCCAGGGGCGGAAATCGCGCCAGGACTGTTGCCGCCTCGTGCGAAATTGTCCGGTACCCTCGAGCAACCCTAATGGCGATCACGCGCTGCGCAGAGTTGAGTTTCGCTGCGCGTCGCTTGTTGCTCGAGAGCCGGCCAGCCCATACGGGCGCTCCGTAGAGCGCCATAGAGCGCACCACGCCTGCGTAGAGGCGGCGGACTTCTCCCCTTGGTCCCCCGAGATTCGGCAGCAGTTTGTGCATCGCACCCGCTATCTTGTGAATCCGGGGGACGAGACGATCGAAGTGCTCGTCGAAGGTCCATCGGCTGTCCAGCACCAGCCCCAGGTAGGTCATGCTACGGCCAACCTGAACGTCAACGTCACCTATCCTCACCGATGTGCTCGGAGGGTCCTCTCTGGGTCTACGACCGTGGAGCCATAGCGCCTCGGTCTTGTTTGGTGCTATTGCCAGACCCAGTTTTCGGACCCCGGCCACTACCCGTGCCACCCCGAGCTCGGCCAGCCTCGCCGTCCTGGAGTAGGACTCCCCTTCGGAGAGGACGAGGGTGTCGTCGGCGTAACAGACGACACACACACCAGGTGGAAGCGTCGTCCTCAACACCGCATCATACCCGAGGTTCCAGAGGAGTGGCCCTAAGACTGACCCCTGTGGAACCCCGCGCACGACCTCTCTCTCCAGGACACGGCCATCACTCCCAGGGTAGCAGATTTTACGACCGCTAAGATAGGCCCGAAGCACATTCCTCAGGTAGGGAGGAACTCCGTGGTATGTGAGCGCCTCCATTATAGCCTTCCCAGGGAGAGAGTTGAAGGCGTTTACAATGTCTAGGCTTACAGCCAGGACTACTCTCCTCTGGGATATGGCCTCCTCCGATAGCGCCCTCACACGGAGGACGGCGTCCAATGTTGAACGCCGTCGGCGGAACCCAAATTGGTTCGGGGACAAGTCGGGACCATCGCGCCCGAGGTGGTCGTTTATCCGCCCGGCAATCACTCGCTCGAAGAGCTTGCCTATGTCGTCCAGGAGACAGATTGGTCGGTAGGCTGCTGGCGAGTCTACTGGTTTGCCCCGTTTGTGTAGGAGCACCAGCCTCGCCAGTTTCCACTCGGTCGGATATTGGCCGCTTCTAAGGCAGCTGGTGAAAAGGCGCAGCAGCCTTCTCCACAGGATAGGTAGAGCGATTGCCCATACCTTACCCGGGATCCCGTCGGGCCCTGGAGCGGTGTTACGCGCGGCCGAGGCCTTCGCTGCCGCGCACAGTTCTGCCTCTGTTACGGCCAATTCATCCGACCAGTCGAAGGGAGCTTCCGGTACGGAGTGGACGTCCTCCTCTGCCTCCGGGAACAACGTATCCAGCACCTGGGACAGGAAGGCGGGATCTAAGGATTCCGTGAGGGGTGGGGCCCACGGGCGTAATTTGCCCATGACCATCTTGTATGGCCGCCCCCACGGATCTCTGTCCAGACCATCCAGGAGATCGCGCCAGTTACGGGCCTTGCTGTCGGCAATGGCCAGTTGCAACCTCACCGTCGCGGCGCGATACTCCCGGTATTTCTCCGCCTTTTCCTCCGCAGTGGCGCTGCGGCGTCTTCGAGCTCGTGTGTACCTTCTTCGCGAGGACAGGCAAGCCACGCGCAGTTGCGCGATAGTCTGTGACCACCAGTATGCCGCTCTCCTACTGGTTCCCCCTTTGACTCTCGGCATAGCGGTGTCGCAGATGGATTCCATGTCCTCGCGGAGACGGGCAGCCTCCACCTCAGGGCCCTCGACTTCACTTTCGGCGGGGCTGGACCAGTCCACGACGTGGGCTGCCGCGACGAGTTTGTCACGGTCAAGTCGTTTGACCGCCCAACGCCGTGGAAGAGCGCTCGAACGGCGGCCCTCTCGGACACCGTATAGCATAACATTGAGGATTATGTGACGGTGGTCCGAGAGTGTGACCAGCTCCTCTGCCACTCTCCAGCCCGAGACGAGACGCTCCGCAGAGGGAGTCGCCCACGAGAGATCGATGACCGACTCCCCCTGCCAGCGCACGCAGGTGCTGACCGCTCCCCTGTTTAGGAGGCGAAGGTCCAGTCCCGAAGACCACTCAAGGAGTGTGTGTCCCCTCACACTGTCTCGCTTGTCCCCCCAAACCCTAGAGTGGGCGTTAAAGTCGCCCAGTACCAATACCGGGCGCGGAAGGCATCTACGTACGCAGATGCTCAGCCGGTCCAGGAAGGCCTCGAACGCCGCCAGGGTGCAGTTGGGCGAAACGTAGCAGCCGATGATTGCCAGATGGCCCCACTCGACCGCAACTATACCCCGCTCGGACTGGATTCCGCGGCACGGCGGCTCTCCGTTGTGTCCTCCCCAGTAGGCGGCCACAGTGTTTGCGGCATCGCCGAACCAACGAGGATGGTCGGGCACGCGGTAGGGTTCTGCCACCACTGCCAGTGAGGCTCGTTCCTCTGCAATACACTGCATCAGCAGGTCTTGTGCCCCGCGGCAGTGGTTCAGGTTACCCTGCAAGACTACGACCGATGGAGCTCTATCCATTACCGAGCTCCATCGTTTCCTCTGACGGGCGATGGGACGAAGCGTCAGCAGGAACTGTCGCAGGCCCATTCGCCCGTACTGGGCTGGCAGCCGTTGCCTTTCGGCCGTCTCTCCTCTTAGGAGGGGTGCAACGCGGCCCACCCAAGCGGTGGTCGGCTTTGCGGCCTGCTTCTGCACACAGAGCGCAATTGGGTGTCTGTGCCACGCATTGGTTGGCCTTATGACCGGCCTGACCGCAGACGTAGCACAGAGCACTCCTGTCGATTGTGCTTGTGCACTGGTGCCTCGCGTGTCCCCTCTCCAGGCACCGGAAACATTGGAGTTGCCTGGCGGGTAGCACCTGTACCCTGGCCGACACCCAGCCAACGAGGAGCCGCTTTGTGATGGCCAACTTGTGAACGGCCGTCAAGGGGCAACGCACCCAAACTGTCCCTAAAGTCGAGGGTTTGCGTCGTATCTCGCCGACTTTAATGTCGCTGGCCATGCACTCGCAGGCTGCGGCAATGGCGCTGGCGACTTCTTCCCGGGAGTATCGCGACCACTAGGTCAACTATTCAGTATGCTTAGAGACATTTTAATATAGACAGATTGTGTTGTCTCTTCTCAACACTAATGTGGTTTAGTTACTACTTGCCGTGTAAATAACCTTGAACATATATCTCTCTTTCGCCCTTTTCGTAACGTCTTATCAAGCTGCCTTTATACGGACTTAGTTTTGCAGTCAGTTAATTTTCCTTATTACGGATTACGGATTACGCAGCATCTATGTACCTATTATCGCGTGTTTCACAATATAAGCATTAAGAACAACTTATTTGGGTTTACGTTATGTTATGTATTTTCATTATTTGTTAATGAGGACATTATCTAATGGATTCTAATGCAACATCTTATAAATTGTCAAATAAGAAAAGATAGGTCATTCGAGCATTAATTGTGCTGGATTATCTAAATCACGTATAGATACACTATTCTAGATGCGACCGTCTTAGTTCTCAAGGAACGCGACGTATTTTTGACCGACTAACTGTTTTACTAAGTGACTAATTGCCTTCCCCAGTCCTCATACTTCTAACGAACTGATCAATTAATGTTTATATGTATAAACACCGTCTGTTATTGGACTAACCATCCCAGTCCCCTGTATGTCTTTTTCTGTGTTTCATTTTGAAAGAGTTAGCATTAAGTTAGCATTTTGTAGAAGCATCCAAGCCCAATCGTATCGTCGATGGTATGTGATTGACCGCGCTAAGCAACGAAGGGCGTGGTCGGTTTGTGGATGGGTGACCGCTAGTGGCAAAATTTTTCGAAGACTCACTAACTAACTACTAAACTCCATACCAGTCCGCATTGTATATGGTGTAGCATACTAGATCTAGACCTCCCGCATCTGTGGATGTAGGAGGTCTAGATCAAGACCCATGGCCCAACAGTGGGTCGTCTACAGGTAGTAGCTGAAGTTATTTGCTATTTTGCAGAAACATTTACGCACAGTGTTTCTGTGCAGATGTATTAGATCAGATTAACAACTCAGATAAGTTACGCAAATGCAATTTGTTTGGTAACGACCATCAATTATAATGGTAGGCTGCTGATAGGTCGTTAATTACATCATTATAGGCTCATTAAATCTAATGGCTAGCTCAAATGGCAAACTGTAAAGAGCTAGAGCTACGTACCAATTATACTATAGGTATATAGGTGATAGACGGATAGTGATTTAATGTTATGTTATAATGGGTAATTGTAGCTTCCACAGCCCAATGGCTCGCGTCGATTGTATCGTTTACAGTCCAATAGCTCTCGTCAGTTGTAGCGTCCATAGTCCAATGGCTTGCGTCTCTTGTAGCGTCCACAGGCTTGCGTCGATTGTAGTGTTCACATCCTAATGGCTCGCGTCGATTGTAGCGTCTACAGTCCAATAACTCTCGTCAGTTGTAGCGTCCATAGTCCAATGGCTCGCGTCTCTTGTAGCGTCCACAGGCTTACGTCGATTGTAGTGTTCACAGCCCAACGGCTCGCGTCGATTGTAGCGTCTACAGTCCAATAGCTCTCGTCAGTTGTAGCGTCCATAGCCTAATGGCTCGCGTTTCTTGTAGCGTCCACAGCCCAATGGCTTGCGTCGATTGTATCGGCCATAGCCCAATGGCTCGTGTCGATTGTAGCGTCCAGAGCAACGACGGGCGCGGTCAGTTTGTAGATGGGTGACCACTAGTGGCAATATTTCATAGACGCTACCGTGCTTTGGAGGGCACGTTAAGTCGTCGGTTCTCGACGTGGAGAGCTTCGGTGTACCTTAGTTGTATGTCCCCAATGCATCGAGGTCGCCTTAGTTACGTTGAGAGCTTCGATATACCTTGGTTGTATGTCGCCAATGCATAATTATACCTACTTGAATTTAGAGAACAGATACTAAAATAAATCGTCATTGATCAAAATTACTTGGAATATATAACCAGCCGTTGAGACCATACCAAATATAATTTATTTGAATCCTTTAACTTTTGTCCAAGGTCTATATTATTAAAAAATAGCAGGTCACGTTTCAGTTATTTTCGAGTGAGTTCAACGCCCTCACCTAGCTGCGCTTTTCGTTTTATCTCAACCCGGCCATTTAATATTTCTAACCCACGCCTCCTTTGCCTTTGTTCATTAGCCGAGGCAAAGTGCAGCAAACATTTTGCTTGCTTACTTTGTATTGTTCATAACTTTTTTATTTTGAACACTATGGAGTGCAAGAAAAGCTTGTAATCAGATTTTAGGTGGTAGATCATCTTTGGTCCAACAATAGCTGTCCATTTTAGGCCAGTCATTAAAGCCTCAAACCCCTAAGAAATTAGTAACTCGCTGAAATTTTGAGGATTTGTTAAGGAAGGTAAAATAACTTACCGTGTGATTTTGCAGCGTTCTGGGGTGTACGGAAAGGGGTGAAAAAAGTTTTTTGTTAATAACATTGCCAAAAAAATTAGTAACACGCTGCAAATTTAGAATTATGTTGTTCTTACCATTTTGTAACATGTATTAAATTTGCAGCGATTTGTAACATACGGAACATTGTTTATTATTAAAAAACAATGAAATTTGTTAATAAAAAGGGTAAAGAAATTAGTAATGTTCCGTTTGTTGCAAAACGCTGCAAATTTAGTAGTTGCTATAAAATGCTGTAAACAGGGTATTTACAAATTTACAGCCAGTTACTAATTTTTTTTACCCCCTCATAAAAACAAATTTAATTGTTTTTTAATAATAAACAATGTTCCGTATGTTGCAAAACGCTGCAAATTTAATAAATGTTATAAAACGGTAAGAACAACCTAATTCCAAATTTGCAGCGTGTTACTAATTTCTTTACCCTTGTTATTAACAAATTTCATTGTTTTTTAATAATAAACAATGTTCCGTATGTTGCAAAACGCTGCAAATTTAATACATGTTGCAAAATGGTAAGAACAACATAATTCTAAATTTGCAGCCTGTTACTAATTTTTTTGGCAATGTTATTAACAAAAAAAACTTTTTCACCCCTTTTCAACCCTTTCCGTACACCCCAGAACGCTGCAAAATCACACGGTAAGTTATTTTACCTTCCTTAACAAACCCTCAAAATTTCAGCGAGTTACTAATTTCTTAGGGGTTTGAGGCTTTAATGACTGGCCTATTTGAAAAAGGTTGTAAAGCCTGTATAGGTACTAATTTCTGGAAAAAAGAGATTTACACCAATCGATGTATGCTCTGTAATGAATGTAAATCTGATCTGTGAAATAATATGTGCACTTTTAGTAAACAAGTTGTCTTACGTCATAGTTGAACATACAACATACAATTCAACATACAATACAAAAATACAATACAACACTACTATCTATCTATTTTTAGTAAGTGAATCCATTGCATGCATCACACTGGTTCTTTTGTTTATGACCGAATTTTTATATGAAAATTTCATTAATTTCATAATCAAGGTAGTAAAGGTTCGTAGTACTCGTAGGTAGCGCACATAAGTGTTTCTTTCTTCAATGTGTTTGCTTTATTGTTATTGTTAATTATTTTGTTCTTATGAGAATAAAAGGTCTTTAAACCTAAAGGGCTTTCTGTCAAAATGTTCAATTTCATACGAGTGAAGCCTCAGGTGGTAACTGTAGCATAAGTTATTCCATTACTACTTTAGCAGTCGCAGTTAAAAAGGCGTGCCCTAACAAAAATGTAAAAAACATTATCCAGCGTTTGTAATAACTTCATTGTACAGCACGACATTGGTTAGCACGGAAGCAAATTCAGTTGCCTAGAAACTAGAAATGGAAATAAGTACCGATTAGACTGGCAGTTAACATAAGATTTCTAATCAATATTATTCCCATATTCAAAATTAGATCACGGATTTACAAAAGATCGGAAATGTTATATGCGATTTAAGAAATATAATGTCACTTGCTGTAACGGTGAAGGACTCTTTAGGTCGCAGTGGCTTGTGGGCCGACACCCCCGTCCTATAAATAAACGGTGAAGGACACATCGTTAGGAAACCCTGAGCATGTCTGAGAGTTCATCATCATGTCCTCTGCTGGACATCATCATCACAACCCTTTCTTTGTTCCACTGCTAGGCACAGGTCTCCTCCTAGAATTGTAGGGATAAGGCCTTAGTCCACCACGCTGGCCAAGTGCGGATTGGCAGACTTCACAAGTCTTCGAAAACATTATAAAGATCTCTCAGACATGCAGATTTCCTCACTATGTATCCTTCACCGTTAAAGCAAGTGACATTTATTTGCTTAAATAGCACATAACTTATAAAATTCATTGGTACGTGCCGCTTGGGTTTGAACCTGGACCGCTCGTGTGAGAGGCGAGTTCGATAGCCAATGGATGTCACCGCTTCGACCCATAAACTCTTACATTGCATAATTGAAACGTTACATTGTTACATAGTATTGAGCTTACAATAAGCAAAAATACTTTTCAAATATAACAAGCTCATTGCATGGCTTACTGTGTCGTAGTAAAGAAAAAGAAAAAATAGTTTACGGACGATAATTTTACGTGATAACCTCATAAGAAATATTATTAGAAATTGTAGCATTGATTCACAAAACATACATAGACTAAAGGGCGCTGTGCCTTTTTCTGAATCACGCTATCAACTGTACTGTGAAAATACATTAATATCTCAGTACACCCTAGTAAACTAGCTCAACTAAATTTGAATGAGTTGGCGTAACACTTGGCGGTACGGGAGGATGACGTCACACTTTTTTTCGTATGTGTAGTGAGTGTATATTCATCGATTTATAAGACGTTATCACGCACGTCAAAAAGAAAATGGTTTTAAGTCAAACAGAATATCGGATTATGTAGAAGAAAACGAAAGAAAGTATATTATCTCAAAGAGCGACTATTGTGTTATTTTGATCCGGATCTGTTGCGTATAAGGAGGCCTTTCAAGAACTATTGTTATTTACGAGAATAGACACATTTTGTAATCCTATAAGAGAAGTGGGAACACAGTCACATTTTGTTATGCAATACGACTTATACGACATTCCGCTAAGAATACATTATATCATTTTGCAACAAATATTATTGTCTTAATAATTCCAGGAAATATTTTTAACACCGACGTTAATTAAGTTTCATGTCAGGAGGATATTAGTCATTTTGTGCAGCCATACTGTTATTTAATGTAACGGTGGGAGGGCTTATAGCACGTAAATTGCATATTTCTACCGGGCCATATTACATTTAGTTTTTAAGTGAATGGCATAGCCATACACGCCACGACCAAGTTAGATCGATCGGAATGAAATACGTTTGCAAATTGAAAAATTTGCTTCAATAGTTGTAATATAAATAATTTTATTACTCATGGACGGTCTTATACATTATCAAATGATAGATATGAGTAGTGTTAAGCTGGACTGGTCTCGGCGTCCAGTTTGATGGGTAACTGTAGTGGCAGTTTCTTGATTACCGTACGTCTAACGTCAAGCCGTCAGTCCTAGTTGTTATTGTAAGATAACGGCGCCTAATAACTTCCGACAATCGGGTTGGCCAGTAAACTCACCGCCTGCACTAAGCCTTCTCAGTTGTGAAAAGAGAACCGAGGCTGGACCGCTAATGGGTTCCTGGTTGCTGGGTTGCAGCGAATATCGTCATCTTATTTTGATGTTAAATTACATTGGTGAGCTAAGGCTGCTTTATTGACTTTAATTTTTGTTTAATTAAAGTGCATTTTATTTATATATCAAATACCTAAATATCTATCTGACAAATAAGCTAAAATGGCTAACAAATAGTGTAAATAGTGACGTAACGAGTGATAGTTAAGTAGTGTAACGAGTGATAGTTAAAGGAAAATCTCAAAAACTGTAAAAATGCGTATATTCCAAACGTGTGTAGCTAGTTTAACCATTAAATCGAGACTGACATTATAAAACAAAAAACCAAAAATCTTACTTCTAATTTTAAATTATGATACATATAAACTTTTCCTAACCCGCCAGCTCAAAGCTGTTGCACGTCGTCAACAAATAGTTTAAACCAAGGCTCGCGGGCTTATCGCTGAAATCCACAAAAACATTGCATTGCAAACAATAACATACGAAATGAACGAAAGAAAAATAATAATCGCACAAGATGAAGACAGTTTCAACAACGAGCGGACGATAAATCACTAAGACCCTCAACCATCGCGCCATCAATGGCAAAAATGGCGATCATAAATCAAAGAGCGTTCCATTCCATCACTCAATCATACCCCGGGGCTACGCGCTAATTTGTTCCTGCGTGTTTACCCGAAGTGTCCCGTGTTTACCCGAAGCTTTACGTGTTTACCTTTGATATCTTTGATCCGAGTATTAATTTGATACGCGGTGTTAGTTTCGCGTTAGTAAATAAATCATTACGAGGCTTTCGCGAGTTATCTATATTATCTATATTATTATGAAATTGTAAATGAAATATTTAATTTGTTTACCTCCTTCCTTACCTAACTACAGGAACAGCCTTTGATGTCTCAATTTTCTTTGGGGAATTCTGTCAATTCCTCAGGGATGTCATATTAAAAAAAAAACTCATTCTGTTTCAAATTAAGTAGAAAAAAATTAATGTTGACACTCGGACTTATAGTACCGAACGAGTTCTTAGAAGTTGGGTACGGTAATGGCTATTTCGCACTTATATGTTCTCGTGTTGTCTTGCATGTTTGACGGTTGAGGTAGGCCACGAAACGTGTTTTTGCGGGTGAAAATCCCACATATTACAGCGTAGCTCCCACGACGATTTGAACCTTTGATAGGTCAAAACAAAACTGGTTTAACAAAAAATCATGTAAGTCAGTGTCTAGGTATCATGGATGTTAAATTGAGTGTTTAAATAAAACAGAGTCCTTGTGCTGGGATGTGAGTGTGTGCATCATTGTATTTAGCATTTTTTCTATTTTTTTATCTTTTAATATCTGTGTAATGGACAGTGTTTGTGAATTAAGATTTCTTATTATTATTTCTTGTTTTTATTAATTTTATTCAAAATGCTTCGTATTCCATGTATTTCAAAAACATAACAACGTTAATGCAGATTAGGCGCACTGCCAGTAATATTTCACGCTACCCCTAGGGGCATCTGAATAGCGAATAGATGTGGATTGTGGTGTCCCGGACAGAGTATTACGGATACTGATGATGCGTTTGACACCACTGGGACATGCTTATTGTAATGTTAAATTGATTGAAATAGATATTTTTTAATTATCTGTACAATTATGATAATCTAATTTCAAATGCACAATATTTGAAAAGCCCACTCGACAACTCGTCACTTTTTTTTTCTTCATTATTTCACTCGACTACACAGTCGAGTCTGTTTTTTAAATATGCTATATATAATAGACTACAATTAAGATATACTCATAGACTCAATAAACAATATGTCCTATGTCAATATGCACCTGTCTACATAATCTGTAAATTCGTTGGAGAATTTTATTTATTTTTATGTTCGAGATAGGAAAACTTTAAATATAAAATGTATATGTTCCACATGCAGTTATGTTAATTATGTAAACAAACGTTATCATTGCGTAAACATTGTAAAATATTTTGTTACATTCGAGTGAAAAGTATCAAATATTACGTGTGTAATATTTCACGCCTTCCTCGGGGATATCTGAACGGCGAATTGATGTGATGTACCAGTCTCGAATATTCCGAATACTGATGTTGCAATAGATACCTACAAATATAAACTAGTTATGGCTATAACTCATAGATGTCCCACTGTTGGGCTAATATGCTGCGAGAGGTCTAATATGCTCTAGACCACCACGCTGCTCCAATGCAGATTGGTGAGAATTTGTTTTATTTATATTTTCTGTTCTGTTTATATAGATTGATCAAATTTCTGCTTAAATTCGTCCTCTAGCCACGGTTCAAGACGTCATATGATTTAACTGGGTAGCAATCTGTAGCCAGTGCTAGAATTTACTATTATATCATACCCCTGTATCAACCGCAGAACTTGATATTTCATGTTATAAGGTTTACCATATAAATCCAACCAACCATCCATCAGCTTTTCAAAGTCCACTGCTGAACATAGGCCTCCCTCAATCGACACCACTCCTCCCGATCCTCATCATCCTTCATCAGTTAACCTCGTCGGTGGGCGACCAATACTCAGTTTTCCGAGTCGTCTCCACTCAAGGACTTAACCTTATAAAATTAAACAGAAATTAGGTCGATGACTGAATGCGTTAAAAATATTGCACTCAGATTTTTAGTTTTCTTTACTATAAGTATTTGGGACAGGGAACGAGTGAGTAATTTTAATGTTTTTGTACATTTTACAAAAAGAAATTAAATAAAGTCACCAAGTAGATGAGGGCGAATTCGGTGTCCGCAATGGGTACACTCGACCGCAGCTGCATGGTTTCAGCAGTCGAGAGATCCATAACTGCAGTGAAATATTGTCAAATATTAAATAGCATTTCTCGAATTTCATGTGCTTTTTAAAATATTCAAATATCGAATATTCCTTAGGGAAGGAATGTCCAATATCTCTTATAAAGCAAAGTGGAATCACGATCAAACCTTCGCATAATATGATATTTATCAGGTATAGGATATTTTTTAGATTGTGAATACGGGTTGCTTTCGTCAGGCATTTTTTGGAAGATACGAGTCTCAAATCAAATTCAATAATATTTGTAAAAATTTTACATTTTTTTTCATCTAATCCTCTATGATATTTTCTTTCACCACCACCACAACCCTTTCTTTGTCCCACTGTTGGGCACGGGTCTCCTCTCAGAATGGGAGGGATTAGGCCTTAGTCCACCACGCTAGCCAAGTACGGATTGGAAGACTTCACATGCCTTCGAGAACATTATGAAGAACTCTCAGGCATGCAGTTTTCCTCAGATGTGTCCTTCACCGTTACCTGTGCCGTTACAGCACGTGCTATTTAATTTCCTAAACAAGCACATAACTCCGAAAAGTCATCGGTGCGTGCCGCATGGGTTTGAACCCGAACCGCACGAGCTATTTTCTTTCATTGCATTTTAATTTGATTACGCGGGCCATGTTGAATTCGTCAGTTGACCATTGGTCGTGTCAAAAAACTAAATGTGATCAACTGAGCTCGTGCTTATAACCTGTGGGATTTCATTCCTCTTGTAATTATAATTGTTCAAACAAATCAAGAAAACACAGCAATTAACTCAGTAAACTGTTCAAGAACATTTATGAAAGGATATCTGAAAGGGCTCATATAAATAAAAGGTTGCATTATTATCATTTCAGTTTATTTGTTGTAAACAGTCTTACAAACGAGCGATGAGTTTACAACGGAATGTAAACAATATTTTCAATTTGGCGGATCTAAGCGAAACTTTCATTACACGAAGAATTAAAATGGCACAGACATGTGAGGAAACAAATACTCACGGAATTATACGTATTTTTGCGGACATAATCATATATAACTATCTATAATATAATATTAAATAATAAATTCTACGCGTATTTGAATCAGTTTTATTCAAAATTTAATCAAAAAAAGAATGGAATTGCAATTCAAATTCTCTAAGATCTAATCAAGACAAACTCTGCAGTCCGTAAGATTGTTAATAAACTTAATAGAAACATTCTGAGTTTGCTATATACTCACAAGTCTGTACCCACTTTTTAAATAACACAATAAATATTATCATTGTTTTGAAATTTTTACATGAAATATTACATCTTACTTATCAATATTTACAGACTCGAAGGTAATTGAATTACGTTCCTCGTTAAAGCATAAAAATGTAAGTAACTGCTTTATTTACATTACACTATAATTACTACGTTAACATGCACGAATGTAATATACAACAGAGTATTATGAGTATCAGTATCCTTCGGAAATGTGGTGCGTTTTCTGAGTTCCCCTTTGCAGCTTCCGTTAGACCTGTAAATATAGAATCCATTAATTATTTATTTAATATATTTGTACACTCAGGAACGTACACAAAAAAAAAACATTTTTTAATGAAATTGTGTAAAAGAATGCTTGTTTCCAAAAAAAAAAAAAATCTCCCAGTCCTTTGCCCAGTTACTAGAGACGGGTAAATAATATTTATTTTCTTTTTAACAAGAGTGAATGGCTAAAATAAAATATAGATTTGGTGATCGCATAAGGATAAAAATATAACTCAACCGAAACTTCAGAAAATACCTTTTTATAGGCTAGCTTATTATTATTGTTTGTTGTCTGAAACAGGCGATTAGCTTTGTGGCAATTGTGGCAAGCCTATTTCAAGTTTAAAAACAGTTCATATATCGGGTTGGTCAATAACCATTCCACCAATCTCCATTGGATTGGAGCCAAAGTGCTGCCATGCAGATTTTCATTTCCAGACAGAAACCCATTTCAGTTCATTTCTCTTAATTTACTATCTTTACAAATTAATATTCATTAATATCACTGTTCTTTTTGCTTTCATCTGTAGTTAATTCCGTCATGTTCTGTCTTTAATGAAAAATACCTTAAGCATCACGGCTAAATGCCAATATTTTAAACGCATTTTTCTAAATCGTTGCATGCATGTTTATAAATCGTTTATTTATTTTATCAACATTATTTAACTGTTGACTAAACGTTGAAATCCTTTAAATACTGACTTAGCAAAACAAGGAGCCAACCTACTACGAGAATGTTAACCTACTTCTTTCACAACTTTGGAACAATCCTAACAAATTCTGACTTCATATTTCCGGTAAATAAGTTATTCGAAGTTGAGCGTAACTCAGTTTTACAGTAACTTAAACCGAAACAGAATCATTTGACAGCTACGAGAGTTGTAGATTACATTTTCAGAGCGAGAAAGTCGACTAAAGTTTCAAAAATTTCACAGAATCCGACGCCAAGTTACGGAAAACCTTGTGGCTTCGTGACGTGTTCAGACTGCTGACGTTTAGATCGCGGTTTCTTATACGAACTTTATTCCTCACGACTAAACTAAGGTATATAATAACTACTATTCAGAACCATATGACCATAGTCATAACTGAAAAAATATTTAAAACTTGTCGTCGCAAAACTGATACGCTGAACTGATACGGTGTTAATTAGAAAAATCAAAATATTACACTAACGGCATGATTATTCGTAGATTCCTCGTAGTCTTCGACGCTTATTTGGTACGTTTGGACGTATGATTGAGATTATTTGGGCCATTCATACCTATTAAGACAAAAAAGCAGCAACGTTAAGTAATTAGCAATTAAATTATTTTTCATTGATGCCACCATCGTCACCTTTCCATATGTAGAAAAACGCTTTCCGTATGAAAGAGCCATTACAAAAAAAACTTGATTTCGTACCTCCGGCGACGCTGATTTGATTACTGAAGTCCTCCGAGTACGAGTTGAGTTTTATTTCTGAAATGGAAAAATGAAAATTATGAGTAAATCGGGGAAAACACCTAACGAGTTTATCTGTCAAGAGAGATCCTCGTCCGTAAACAAAATTACATTAATCCCGGCTTCGTTCCCCAGGGAGCTGATAGACAGTTTATTTTCATCCTTATGAATTACTTATTACTTGAACCACCGCAAGAATAACAATCATTTTTTTAATTTTGTTAATAGAATAAAAATTTGTATCAAAATAATACTGGGCCCCACTACGTGGAAAATGGATTAATGGCCGTCTTGCCGATTGAAGGAGACCTATGTTCTATAATGAATGTATGGAAAAATTTGGAGAGGCGTTTATATTTCAGTGGTTTGTCCTCTACAAATTTATTTCAACTTTGAAAGTTTCAAATTTCAAAGAACATCTTCCAACAGTTCAGCTACTCGCAGCAATGTTAATGGTGACCGTAACCAAATGAAACGATCTGAACAATTTATGCTCGGTCGCAATTCCGATGAACATTCAGATACATTTTTTATCCACCACCAGTTCCAAAGATCCTACTGAGATGTATCATCATTTACTGTTCACTTATAACACGGTAATGTCATCTAACTTATAGCCAATCCCAATAAATTTCAATAGATATTTGAATTATTTAGTAATTTTTAGATGAACTTTTTATCAAAAATTCTATCGATTAATAGAGAAAATGCGAATGGTCGCTAGATATACCTGTCCTAGTATCGTTTACTCGTATTAAACGGTAGCTTCTGCCTACGCAGCGTACTGCGTACGCAGTTGTTTCCGAGTCTTCACAAGTCACAGGTCACCACATCGACGTGAACACTCCTAAGCACTGCAACTGACCTAAACTAGTCTAGCCTCGGCGATGTAATAAGTAATATTCATTATAAAGAACGTACCGTTCTGTTGTATGATTATTATCTACAAATGAAAATGATTAAAGCGTTAAAATTGAAGTGGCAGGCGCGAACGAAACACGTATATCAAACTGAAGTAAACTTGAATTAACACGTCATCCCCATTTCACTTCCTTGTCCTAGTGTTGTAATATTATCGATAAAATTGTAGTTAACAACAATAAACGGTATAGATAAGTTATGTACTCTCACTAAAACATCACTAGAACTCCGATTTTGGCGTAAAAGCGTAAAGCTTTAAATTTCATGATCATACACGATTTAAGCAACGTTGGGCACGGTCGGTATGTGGTTCCGCTAGTGGCTAAATTTTATGGCCACTTCCGTGCTTCATAGGGCACGTTAAGCCCCGTTTATTTTTGTTAGTTTTCAATTGTAAAACATTCGTTGAACTTTGTCGAAGACCTTCGGGTGACATGAGAACATTTGTGGGGTACTCCTAGTGTAGGTTGGCCACTAATCCCTCCAGACCTCCATCAATCCGAATTGGAGTAGTAGAGACCCATGCCTAACAGTGGGACGCCTATCAAGCTTACATAGTTTTTATCTTTCAAATTTCTTTTCATATTTACTTGAATTTTCTAGTGATTATGTCCGTATATCAGTTCTATTTCTTATGCTGCTGTTAAATACCTCAAACAGCAACTCCAACATACACACGTCTAATCCGTAACTAACAACAACTAACTTGTTAACTTTCCTTCTGAAACACGTACTCACGAGAAGTTGCTAGTAAAGAGCTTTTAATTTAAGTATATTGCTTAACCTTTAAATCTTACAGACAGAGATAAAGATGTAAGTACGTTCATATTATTATTATAATTTTAACTGATAATATCTAGTTTACGTGAAACATAAAAACATTTCCTTGGAGGTAGATGAGAATATAACACCATAACAGATTACGCGATGGTTATTGTAAATCTTATGTGTTTTATGTTATTTTATTATGTATTTATTTATTTTTTGTCTAAATTTATTAAGTGTCGAATGTTTAATAAGTATTTATTTACTTTTTGTTTAAATTTATTAAGTGTCGAACATTTCCATTAAAATTTCAAGTGTTTGTTAATTTTTATTTTATTTGGAAGTGGATGTAAAGCTTATGTAATAGCACAGACTACAATAAATAGTATGAGAATAAAGTTTTTCCTTCTTTTTTCTTCTTTCTATGAAGGTCCGTCAAGATGCTCGTTTCCTATCTGGTATCCATTAAAACATTACAATTAAAAATCCAAAGCAACAAACGCTTGAATATTCTGGATTTATTTAGAAGCTGATTTCTTCTTAAAAAACCGAGCATCAAGTCACATTTTAAATCCATTAATAAAACGCAATTATTTTTTTTTTTTTGGCTTTAGCATAAAAGCAGACGTATAATGCCAGACATCGACATAAAATTTATAGGTCTCATTTGCAGCTAGATGCAATGCTTAGAAAGCAATAATGGCATCTATCTATCACTGAGAGCTGAAAACGCCTCAAATAGACGTTCGATGTTCTTTCCTTTTGTACTGGCAGCTAGCCAACAGAACATTGGAATAGCTGGCCGTAAATTTAAAACTCGTTAAGCTCTTAAGAATATCGATAAAACATCAACAAGACTAGCCAGGGGAGGGTAATTAATTGTTAATTTTGCTGGGTATCATGATGATGAACCAAATTTAATTATTGTTACTGTGCAAGGGTCTAAGTGAGCATTAATTTGGTGGAAACTATTAACGTTATGTTGATCGTAGGACGCGATAGGAAAATAGGCTGCTATAGGGTGTTATAAAAACTATACGTACGACGACGTTGTGTACGGTACGACGGTTTTGAATTCTGTAACTGCAATCAGCAATTCACTTAGTTATGCCCTTAAAAAAGGTTGTATTGTAATCAAATACGAATCCAAATTTTCGCAACAAAGTAGCCACTGATTTTTTAAATAAATACGAGTATATTTTCCGCGTAAATACATACTACGACGTGGTGCAACGGTTATTATAATTTATTGATACAAATTGTAAAATTATTTAAACGAGTTTCTTGCTGGTTTATTTCTCACTAGCCATTCGTTTGATAAAATAATCACATTTATTAGGTGTGCGTATTGTTGTTAATCAATATCAAAATAATGAAAAACCCATTTTCCTTATGTTATATACAAGAAGCACCGTTAGTAAGTCCTGAGGGAGTATTTGGGGGAACACAATGAAAGCAGCTGACCGTTACTTTGCGTATATTGCAAGTGACACATAAAACAATAAACTGCTGACCTACCTTCATAATTATGAGATGTACCCACAATGTACACCTCCACACTTAATTGGTACTAGAACTACATAATAATACATTAAATACAATTGCTTAGTGTCCTATTTGATAGAATGATGAATCAATAATTTTATTTAATTTAATTGTTGACATCACCGATAATTTGACTTGTACTATTGAATCATGACATTTAATTTTATTTGACACTGTATTGAATTAATTATTTGTAATTTTATGACTATTTTATTATTGACTATTTATTGACGAATTACTTATTGAATCATTATTATTCCTGTTTTGACATTGGATTATATAATTTTTTACTTATCTAACGAATTGGGTCAGGCTAAAATGTTAGATTTAAGTTTGAGTCTATTAAATAAATAAACAAATAAATTTGAATACTCACCATACAGTCTCAGGGTTCCCTCGCTTTTTCCCAGCGAGTTGGTGCTCACACAATTGTAGGTGCCGATGTCACTCTTCGCGAACTGCCTGATTGTGAGCCACATTGACACTTTGTATGAAGTCTTCTCTTCCCGGATCGTGTATTTGGGTCTGTTGGACATTATTATGTGGTTAGTTTAGAACAAATCACTCAAAGCCTTACGGCTCGAATCTTTCGTATTTGATCGACTGAGTGAAGCATAGTCGGGCGTTGTCGGTAGGTAGCACAATTTCATTGGTGCTTCCATATTTCATAGGGTACGTTAAGTCGTCGGTCTCGGTTGTTTTCAATCCATACTAATATTATAAATGCGAAAGTAACTCTGTCTGTCTGTCTGTCTGTCTGTCTCGCTTTCACGCCGAAACTACTGAACCGATTAAAATGGAATTTGGTACACACTAGAGCCTGAGGAAGGCTCTAGTGTGTACCAAACTACTACTAATAGACTACTTTTTAATTGGAAAAAAGTGTTGCATAGGGTTGAAAAGGAGGATGAAAGGTTGTTGAAAGTATTGTCATTTTCAGAACTAGATTTCTGATTTAGCTTAACGATTGTTTTCACCATTGAAAACAACCGGGACCGACGTTTTAACGTGCTCTCCGAAGCACGGTAACATCTATGAAATTTTACCACTAGTGGCTATCAATCCACAAAGCAACCTCGCCTGTCGTAGCTTGACTGTGTCGATCACCTATAAATGGACGCGAGCCATTGCGCTGTGGACGCTCACAACGAAAGGTAGTTAACATAATATAATTCGTAATACCGCACCATAGGCCTTCAGGTCCTAAACCTGTCGACCTTCGGATTAGACCCTAACTCTGGACACCACAAGGGTTACGCAGTTGTAATAAGGAAATCGTCTGTAGGCTGCTCATGAGTTGCAGAAGTCGAAGAATCGCTCAAGAGGGCATTTTACTGAGCATTTTGTTGAGTGATTAATTTCGTCACCAACTTAAGCAGAAACAAACAAATAGTTAAGACAAAGTTAAACAAACAAAGAGTTAAGGGCAACGTAACGTATGAGCACGTACGGAACCCACCGTCCCTAATGATTCGTAAGAACAAACTTGGCTCCTAATAAAACTTCTACATTCTCGGCTAACACTAATCTTGATTACTTCAATGTTTGTTGTGTTTCGGATAAACACGTTATCTTTGTAAGGAGATAATGAAAGTCATAATTAAATCAATTTATGGTTGTAATAGCCCAGTCTCAGATGAATAAAAAAAGGTGAGAGCCCAGTAGTAACCTACATTTTTCATTGTTACTTGAATTCTCAGCACTTTGCGCAAAAGTAGGTACCTACTTGTTTTTTGTGACTGTCATGGATATCCGACAAACGACAGTAAAAACTGAATAGGTACTTAAACTAATACAACTACAAACTAACGGGCAGGCAACTAATGGTACAATTATATTTTATGTAACCTTCTGCCTGAAAACTAGTCACTGGTATTTTTCTATGTTTGACACAGTTGATGTATTCGGCAATTATTCTGTGCAGTAGTTAAGCCGCTAAGCTGATAGGATCCATCAAGCAGGTATAGAAATACAGTAGAAACAATTTTATTTATTGTTATTATTTGTGTTTTCATGTAATTGTTATCTTATTTTTTACGAAGTCCAATTAATTCCAATTTATTTTATCTATATTTTAAGTATTTTAAACATGTTTTTGTTTTGACGAAATAAATAAACAATAATAAATAAATAAATATCTTGGACAGTCTCACAAACGGTCATCTGACCCCAAAGTAGGCGCGAGCCTGTAATATGGGTGTCAGACTGATACACATATTTTTAAATACATATTTAAATAGATAATATTAACATCCAGACACAGAACAAATACAAGTGTTGGTCACACGAATATTTGTCCTTAGTGGGATTCGAACCCACGACCCCGGGCGCAATAGACAGGGTCACTACCGATTGCGCCATCGGGCTCGTCTTCTATTCCTAAATTGCTCAAAAATGTTCGCTACAAACATTGATTTCAGCATAGTGTGCTGTTGTAGGACTAAAACCGATATCAATTTCAGATTCTAATTAGCAGTGATTGGCGACCGGCCGACTGCTCCGGGATTGAGTTCCGCGTCCTAATGATCGCGTGTTCAATTCGTGAGATGAGATATCTACCCAGTCATTGTTCATTTCACACGCCGCTCTCGTGAAATTCTATGAAGAGAGATAATGAGTAAATATGAAGAGTTAACAAGATGGTATATTGTTAAAAACTACCAAAAAGTTTATTTAACTTTGTACCATCCATCGCTAATACTTGGTAACCACTACATAAACTATCAAGTGCATTTGACAATCATAAAAGTACTTGGTTATTCATCGTTCGCTTGTAGAAATATGAATAAAATTTGCAAGTTTGTTCCGCTAAATGAAAGTGGCTGCCCTGAATTTAAAAGGATTATTGATTTATTAAGTGGTCTTAAAGAGCCACTAGTCTCAGGGTTCCCTCGCTTTTTCCCAGCGAGTTGGTGCTCACACAATTGTAGGTGCCGATGTCACTCTTCGCGAACTGCCTGATTGTGAGCCACATTGACACTTTGTATGAAGTCTTCTCTTCCCGGATCGTGTATTTGGGTCTGTTGGACATTATTATGTGGTTAGTTTAGAACAAATCACTCAAAGCCTTACGGCTCGAATCTTTCGTATTTGATCGACTGAGTGAAGCATAGTCGGGCGTTGTCGGTAGGTAGCACAATTTCATTGGTGCTTCCATATTTCATAGGGTACGTTAAGTCGTCGGTCTCGGTTGTTTTCAATCCATACTAATATTATAAATGCGAAAGTAACTCTGTCTGTCTGTCTGTCTGTCTGTCTCGCTTTCACGCCGAAACTACTGAACCGATTAAAATGGAATTTGGTACACACTAGAGCCTGAGGAAGGCTCTAGTGTGTACCAAACTACTACTAATAGACTACAGTCGAATGTAGACTACAGTCTACATTCAATTCGTGAGATGAGATATCTACCCAGTCATTGTTCATTTCACACGCCGCTCTCGTGAAATTCTATGAAGAGAGATAATGAGTAAATATGAAGAGTTAACAAGATGGTATATTGTTAAAAACTACCAAAAAGTTTATTTAACTTTGTACCATCCATCGCTAATACTTGGTAACCACTACATAAACTATCAAGTGCATTTGACAATCATAAAAGTACTTGGTTATTCATCGTTCGCTTGTAGAAATATGAATAAAATTTGCAAGTTTGTTCCGCTAAATGAAAGTGGCTGCCCTGAATTTAAAAGGATTATTGATTTATTAAGTGGTCTTAAAGAGCCACTAGGTGTCTCGCGTTTTTGATAGGATTTTCATGGAATGGGTCATCAAGCGCCTTTAGAAGAAATGTATTAATTGCATGTAACTTAATTCATTTACGCATAATCGATATTGATTTTAACACTTTATTGATTTAGGCCGCTGCTAGTCAAAACGTGTAAAATTGTATTACAACGTACCTAACCCTACCTACGTAGCTTTTTTGCGGAACCCCATGTCATAGCGTTCTATCATTTAGTTCTCTATTTAATCAGTAAGGATAATTTTAAGTCTTCTTACAAAGACATATACATTTCAAATATTCATAGACAATTTAGTTTTATAACTTTTATATTATGATTTACGTTCAAAAACTTTTTAAATCGAGTATCTGTATGCATTAAATGAAACTTGCTGAGAATATTATTTTACCTACAACCAAACCAAATGTTCAAGTCTCCAGCATTGGATTCTAACAAAATCTGAACTTTAGCTAGTGCGAATAAAGTTCAATTTTAAGTGAAGTTCATTTTAGTTATTTTAACTAAGCAGTATAGTTTATAAGCTGGAGGAAAAGTCTAGATAGCCTTAATTTTATTTATCTTACCACTTAGCTCTTGCACATTGTTCTCGTTAATTAGATTTTGCTATGCGAACGACTAATATTATTTCGAGCCATCTTTTCCAGGCTCGGTCTTATTACCTGTCTTAATAGCTGTCCTTTTGAAAATTCTTTTTAAAAGGCTTGCCATGAGAATTTTCGTAGATATTAAGAGATAATTCATTAAATTTAAGTAAAAATACTGGGTTGTAGCACTGTGGCGAGTAAGAAATCTTGTCATGGCTAGTTCCTTTCTCTCAGGAGTTGGATATCCGAATAATATTCATTCACTATTTTAATGCAAATAAATCTTTACAAATATGATGGAAAACTTATTTTTGCCTTCTCTCTCTCTCTCTCTCTTCTCTCTCTCTCGCTATGTGTGGCTTAAGCCTCTGCAACGTTTGAACGGAAAATAAGGATCCAATTACGCTATTGCCTACACACGAGCACATAATTATAGACAGTAGATAAAAAGCGATGGTTCTGTGTACTTTTAAACCAATTCTGCTATATTTCAAACTGCTTGTGTAATACACTATATTGTGATTATTATTGATAATTATTGATAAGTACATTGCTACCAAACCGTGATTGTATACTCAAATATTCTAATAATATATTAGAATATTTGTCTTATAACTTTAGGTTTGCAAACTACAATTTGAGCAATGCTGGCAATCTCAAAATAATAAATTCTATCTATTATTATTAGGATAATAAATTAAATAAGCTGCAGGTAGAATCTAGAAACTTTATTTGCTTCAGATGTCTGTAGATCTATTTCTCTGGCCAGATATTGAACAATTTTGATGTTATTTCTATAATACGCTGTAAGAAGATTGTTTGCGTCCACAAATATTTTTCCAGAGCTTTCGGATGATAACAATAATAAAAATATACCTCTCGTATCGTATACTCGTATTTATGTAGTTTCAACGACATGTTACTCAAGATGTTCAATATATTATTATTGAATCATTAATAATATATAAATGGGAAAGTATGTTTGTTGTTTTGTCCTTCTTCTCGTAAAAGGAATGGAGTATCGAAGTGATTGTTGCACAGATGTAGTATATGGCTAGAAGAGTGACAATTCTGAAATAATCTTATAATTTTTAATCGATAATTTACCATCGATCGATTTTTTAATCGATTTACTGTGTAGTAATTAGTGCTAGGTTAAAGTGTGTTTCTGCGTCTGCAAGTAGTCGCAGAATGGCGTGCGCGTCTGGAGGCGGAGGGATGCGCGCGTCAGCGAATTGTTAGTGCGATCCTGCCGAATTTCGAAGCCTGGCTGGGAAGAAAGGAGGGCAACGTCACCTTCCGGCTGACACAGGTGCTCACCGGACATGGCTGTTTTGGTGAGTACCTGTTTCGGATCGGTCGCGAGGCAACACCGCAGTGCCACCACTGTGGTGGAAACCGGGACGACGCACAGCACACGCTCGAGGAGTGCCCCGCATGGGAGTCCGAGCGGCGCGTCCTGGTGGAACGGATTGGAGGTGACCTCTCCCCGTCAGCAATTGTAGCGGGTATGCTTTCGCAGAGCAATGCCTGGAAGGCAGTAGTCTCTTTCTGCGAAGCTGTCATGACACAGAAAGAGACTGCAGAGCGGGAGCGGGAAAAAGCAGACCCGGCTCGGAGACGAGGGCAGGGTAGTAGTGGCCACCATCGCCCCGGACCGTCCCTTCAGTAGGGACCTCGCAGATCGGTTTTGGGGGCTCAGACCGAAGCATATCTGCATTTCTTTTGAAGATGGCAGACTGTACGAACGCAGTCTGCCATGCTCGGGGAGTTTCAGGGCTTAGCCCTAGGATGATTGCGCAAGGGAGGCACCGGTGCGTTCCGTAGGAGATCCCGGAGCCTCCTTAGATGTGCTAGAAGGCTGCCGAGGGGGTTTTAGTGAGTAGAAATCTCACATACCCCGGCCTCTTCCCCCAGAGAGGTCGGGGATCTTTGGAAGATTTCCCCCTCGGAAAAAAAAAAAAAAAAGGTTAAAGTGTGTTTCACTTTAAATCAGTCAGCATGGAGCGCTCGGCTCGGTTTGATCGGATTTTGGGGCGTGTTTCGCCACAATCCGAAAGCGCCACGACACTTAACTCTACTAACTTCTTTGACTCACCCATCCAGCAGCATCTCCCCTCTATTCTTGATCCAGTAGTTGATGGTGTTGGGGTAGGCTTCCACATAGCACTTCAGCTTGACGTCGGTACCCAGCGGCGCGCCGAGCAATTGGTTTGGCACTTTTACTGTTGGCGCGACTGTGGACAAAGGTAATCTTTCAAATAAATAAGACAAAGGAGACCTTTCAAATAAATAGGACAAAAGTGACCTTTCAAATAAATAAGACAAAGGTGAACTTTCTAATAAATAGGACAAGGGTGACCTTTCAAAAAAATAAGACACAGATATAATCGATAGATTGAGAAAGTTCGGTTTCAAGGTTAGAAAAGTGGAATGTACTTTTACATTTAAATGTACTTTTACATGTTTAGGGTACGTTATAAGCAAAGACGAGGTCCATATGTGCCCTGAAAATGTGGAGGCAATTAAAAAGGTACCGATATCTAAAAACGTTCTTTTATAGGGCTAATGATGTACTATGCGAAATTTCATTATCAGTAGGTATATATAAATTGTTTCAAAAAGATGTTATGTAATATGGCCTTCGAAAGGATTAAGTTGATTTTAAAAGCTTTTATTTAACTTCACTCGTATGTATGTATGTATGTCCTGGAATCTTGCAATTAATATTTCACCCACTTCCACTGAAGCTATCGAGCTGAAATTCGGCACACATATTTGGTTCCGATGACAATGCACGAAAATAAAATAAAAGTTTAAAAAAAATTACAGTACCTATTTACAATAGCGTTACAGTTGTCTATACTAATATTATAAAGAGGAAAGATTTGTTCGTAATGTTTTCGCACCGCACAAAAACTACTGGACCGATTTCAAAAATTCTTTCACCATTAAAAAGCTGCATCTTCACTGAGTGACATTGGCTATATAATATTACTAGGTGTAAACGAAACTATTGTTATGTCAAATTCCACGCGAGTGAAACTACGGGCGTCCAAGTAGAGAGACAAAAACAACAACATTCAACCTGACAGTATTTTCCAGATCTGTTTTCTAAGACACTCGTCATAACAACAGAAGCATCGGGTTACTGGCACGCGGCCAACCGCATATGCATTGGCAGATACACAGAATATGGAGGATGTTCGAATAGGAGATAGATATGCTATCAATGTTACATACTGTGGGAAAGTGTTACGTCAGACCGTAATGATGACAGTCGGTTTCAACCTAAGCAGTTTATTATTTTTGACTGAAAGCCATTCGCATACTAATGGATAGGGTCTCTTATCACAACTAAGACAGCATGAAGCATACTCCACGCTGCTCCAGTGCAGATTGGCGGAGGGGTTAGTACTGACCCGTATATCCATCCAACCATTCATTCAACGATCAGCCTTTTGTGGTCCACTGCTGGACATGGTCCTCTCCTAAACTACACCAATCCGACCTTCTGAAACCATCGGTTTCCCGCCGTCTTTTTCAGGTCGTCCATCTTGTCGAAGGCCGACCTGTGCTCCTTTTCCCTAGTCTTGATGTCCGTATATAAAAGTACTAGTGGACGCCCGCATCTTCGCTCGCATGGAATTACCCCCGTATTCATGAACATTACTTGGCTGAGTAACTGAACAACACTATGCAAAGAACGCTAATTCTCTATGCGCTCCTCATGTCGAGCCATCCAATTCATAAACAACACTCAAACATTACTTAGCTATGAGGTCTCATAGTGTTGAATTCAGCTCTGTGATTGGTCCATTTGATATGGCGAAGTTCACTCTAGTGTTTTGACAACTGTCAAAGCATGTCTATGTCAGAGCAAGCAGCAATAATCGTTTAAAGGTAAGCGTCCACTTGTCGGTATCGCACGCATCGGACGCATCGCATCAAACAGATAAAAGTTGCCTCTCGGTCGGAGCAACGGTGTCGGCATTGCCGATGTGCGATGCGTACGATGCGGACAGGTGGACGCACTTATATGAGTTTATAGACAAATAATACTACGATCCGTTGCGTGCGATGCGTCCGATGCGTACGATACCGACAAGTGGACCTTTCATTTCCCTTAATTGATTTGTTTGTCAAACTCTTCCTTACAACTGTAATCCATTGTTTTTAATAGGTAGAATTTTGTAATAAGTAACTCCTTTTTCCTTTACAATTTTGTAAGCTTAAATAATAACCTCTAATTTTTCCAACGTGCAACCACCCTTCTTTGATATTTCAATTTTGACGTAAATGACAAAACAATTCGACGCTATGCGTTCGTTAAAGTAGCTCAGAAGCTATCTTAGCTATGCGTCCCTTTTGACAGACGCACAGTAGCGGATTTCACCTAAGTATTGTTTATGAATTGGTTTGAATGACCCTATGCGCTCGCGAGTACTGTGAGACCTCATAGTATCGTTTGTGAATACGGGGGTAAAGACATAACAATAGTTTCGTTTACACATAGTAATATTAAATAGCCTATGTCACGCAGTGAAGATGCAACTTTCTAATGGTGAAAGAATTTTTGAAATCGGTACAGTGTGGTACCTCTTTATAATATTAGTATAGATTAACTTCATAAATTCGACTGCCCGAAGGCCCGGTTAAACGTTGTTTGAATAAATGATATTATTAAGATTTAACGCGCGAAACCGCAGAGCAAAGTAAGTATCGGTTGTCTTTTCAATTGTGCTCATTTTTAGCCTATTTCTTAGATAGCCATTATCACCGTGGGCGATGATGTCTCGTGACTGGCGAATAGCCAACTACATCGCATGCATTGGCAGATACGGGCAACGGGCAATATAGGGAATGGGTGATATTCAGATGGCAGTGGTAAATTTGTGGTAGAGATGCAGTCGTTCGAGCATAATAATATGTCACCGCATGTAGACACAAGAGATTTTCAGATGTAAGTATAATCTATATTTGAGTATGAATGAAAATGAAATTTAATCAAATTTAAAGATGTTTATAACTACATATAAGCAACAAAATGAAATCTTGTTTTTAGATCACTTTTTATCAGAACTAAGAATATACCATAATAATAATATACTTAGATCATCAAAATAATTTTCGTATCTATTTGATATAGCTACGCACATATCGCAAGCTCAAAGTCGCTCAACGCGCTATGGTTGTGGTATAATTTGGTGACGTAACCGGCAGACTTCGCTACGATTTATCGTATTTTATTTAATCGTATTTTATTATGTTTTATCGGATTTTAATCCGTTGAATGAACAAATAGGTCCTACCGACATAACTCGCTGAGTTAGCGGGTAGAAGTGCCAATGGGCAGGCAACGTAGCTCGTAGAACTGACTACCGATGGGTAACAAAGCTCGAGTGGAAACCATGACATGGAAAATGTTGACAAATCAGGTCCAGTCAGTCCATCCAGACTCAAATCGGTTTTTGTTTCACACCTAAATTCATTAGTAGTAAGTAAATAAATAAAAAATAATAATTAGTGGGAAACCAAAGCCTTTTACTACAACTTTCTCGGTGCTTTCGGAGAAACTGCAGGTGTAATTAAAAGAAACGCCGGGTAATACCCGCTGAGTGAGCAAAACTTTTGACACCGGAGGCTCATTAAAATCACTAGGTGGCATAATTGTATAAACTCTTGCAAAGCACTATTCCTTGAGCAAATGATATTAATGTGGTGAATCTATAAATCTAGGTGTACAAATATCTCTAGGTTTCATTTCTTTAGGTCTTTTAATACTGAAATTGTATTGAGTAAGTATAATAAAACGTGCGAAAACTGCTTTCTTTTTCTCAAATCAAATCGCACTTATAACATGTCATAATAGATTTTTTATCTAGGTACATTAATTATCATTATCACTACATTATTATAAAACAAAGTCGCTAGGTTCAGGCGTCGTTGCAGGCTTAGATTTGAGCATTGAGTGTTTTTCACAATTTAAATGCCTTTTTCATATGTCGCTCTTTCAAGAGTAACCTCTAAAGAAAAAAGCTGTGAACGGTATATAAAGAAATTCTGTAGTATATTTAGTATCAGCATTGCACCCGTGCGGGTCGCTAGAACAAATTTAAATAAAACTGGAACGTCGTCAGCGCAGTATGATGACTGATCTGTCGATCAACTTAAAACTTTTTACATTCAACAACCAGTTCCACCAATGCGCACAGCAAGCATCGTATTCGGTGTGAGATACCTATGCTGTACAGGCCGCTATGTATTGAAGCATGATCGTTGCAGGTCCATTTCTAAGTTTATTAACTATTGATCACAATTTTGCTGCGCAGTACGAGTGACCGTGTCGAGCGCTGCGTCCGCCGGATTATAGCGTCCGCGAGCGCTACGTGTTTACCGGCAGTCCTGCTGTATTTACCCGGTAATAGACCGGTATTCTACCTTCTAAACAGTAAACGAACGATGCCCTCATGGCTGTGTGTCGTGTGATCAGACCTTTACCTATACTAATATTATAAAGAGGAAAGAAGTGTTTGTAATTGTTTCACTACTGGACCGATTTCAAAAATTCTCTCACCATTAGAAAGCTGCATCTTCACTGAGGGACATAGGCTATATAATATTACTAGGTGTAAACGAAACTATTGTTATGTCTAATTCCACGCGAGCGAAGCTGCGGGCGTTCACTAGTTACAATACACTGCTTTAAAATAACTTGTGGTCGCCGAGTGGTTATAATTATATATAATAAGTAATTGAACGTTAATAAATTACTATCCGATTTATAGTTGGTTTTATTGCCACTATACATATGGTTTAACAAATGTTTTTTTCAATTGAAAACAACCGAGATCGACGGCTCTCCAAAGAACGGAAGCGTCCTTGAAATTTTATCACTAGCGTAAAGCAACCGCGTCCGTCGTTTCTAGATCGGTCTATTAAATACGAACGACGCGAGATATTGTGCTATGGAAGCTTCCATCCATCGGTCAGTCCACAGCTGCAGATAAGGCAAAGAAATGTAACTTACAGTTAACTAGCAGTATGATCCGCTTGCTGACGGCGGGCGGGACGTCGTTGGAGGCGATGCAGAGGAACGCGCCCATCTGCCGCCGGTCCACCCGCCAGAGGTGCATCGAGCTGCCCACGTAGTACTCCACTGGGGACAATAAAAATAAATAAACACTACACACCAAGAATTAATCTACTTTGCAACTGCAGAAAGGTGTCAGCAAGGGAATCTCATCTCCCTAAAGCTTTTCACCGCTGCATTGGAGGATGTGTTCAAGCTAATGGAGTGGAAAGGTATTGGCTTCAGCATCAATAGCTAACACCTCATATACCTCCAATTTTCGATGATATAATCGCTGAGTGACCTCAGCACCATGCTAGAAAACCTGACAGTGCTTCACGACGGGTGGGTCTGAAAATGTACATAGATAAAAAATGGGAACATCCAAGTTACCTCAGTGCCTGAAGTCTAAAGTGTTCGAGCAATGTGTTTTGCCAGTGATGACGTACAGATTCGAGTAAAAAGGAGCACAGGTCGCCCTTTGACAAGGTTGACAGACGACCTGAAGAAGACGGCGGGAAACCGCTGGATTCAGAAGGCACAGGACCGGTCGGAATGATGTCGTTTTGGAGAGGCCCATTTCCTGCAGTGTACCTCAAAAGGCTGATGATTGATTGGTTGGATCCGAGTACCAATATTAAATGGGTACATGTAATCTTAGATCCCGGGAGCACCACGTCGCTATCTCTCGCCTCACATCTCAGGTAGAAGGGACTAGCTGAAAAACAGGGACTGCTAGGGAGCACGGCCTTCATGGTCTCATATCAGCAGAAGCAGTTTCCAGTTGCCCATATATCAGACCTACCTACCTATATAATTTTTTTTTAATCTTCTTGTTATTCTAATGTGTGTGGCAGCAAATAAATGTTTGTTTATTTGTTCAAATTAATCCATCGAAAACAATGCACATCCAGTCCCAAACTGAGGAGTTAAACGAAAATAGAAATTCGTTTTCTGTTGCAGCTGACAACTGTAAAAATGACAAACGAATTTCGAAGTAATCTGATTAAACGTGTTTGTCCCGTTGCAAAAATACGCGGAACAGCCAAAAAATACCCCGGAGCTTCCCATTGTCCTGCGTTTGATTGAATCTATTATGATGTCGCTTGTCGCTTGTCGCTTTTATTCCCAGTTATTAAGGACTAAAGTGGATTGACACGCTTAATTTTTTTTTTATAGATATAAGATAGCAAACGAGCTTGCAGCACTACCCATCCGCTGCCGCCCATGACAACTGTCTGACTTTGAACAAGACTCAAACAGGGGCTGGGATGGTTAGTCCAGTTAGCTGAGAGAGTTGATTAGAACATTAGTTGGTCAGTTCGTTAGTGGGTATGAAGACTAGGGACTGTTATTGATAGTTAGTCCTGTTAGTTGGTGTTAGTAATAGTCCAGTTAGTAATCGTTAGTAAGAGTCTTGTTCCAAGTCAGTCTCAGATGTGTTTCTACCCTTGAAGACTACGATGGTTTTCAAGTAGTGTAACCGGAAACCACACCTTTCCAACTGGACTACAATTGTTTAAAAAAAAATACAAAAATGGTAGGTACTAGGACTACTACTGGTACTGGTACTACTTCGTGGAACTGCCCCGGGCGAATTCTAGGTATTTGGAACAATATAGGCTTCATATAAAACCTATTTGGTTCCCTATAGACTACCTATAAAATTAATGGTCGGATTGCAAAAAACCCATGTTAAATTAGTTTTAATATAGAGCCAGTTCACAAAGTTGATGCTACCGAAGAAGAACATGGCAAGCAATTCGATAGTTACACTTTTTAAAATTTACAATTTTTATGAGAGATTCGATAATAGGCTCTTAGATAGTCAATCCTTCCCTGTTTTCATATAGGTGAAGCCATTCTAACTAGACGACAATAGCGCCAATAGCAAATGAGCTTTCGAAAATAGAACAGGTCGATCAGCATGTAATATAACAATAGGTGATATATTGCAATTCTCGTATATTTTAGCGTGGAGTTTCTAGTATTCTGTGATTTAATTTTATAAAACCGTTCACACTCGCTTTTAGCACGCATGAAAAATCTTCGCTAGAATTTCACGATCCAACACGCCAGAAAAAGTTCTAGCGCTATTCGTGAAATATACATACATTATTACCTATATCCCATTTGTACGTACGTTCAATATATTACCCCACTTCCACTGAAGCTATCGAGCTGAAATTTGGCACACATATTTGGTTTCGATGACAATGCACGAAAAAAAAAATTAAAAGCTTTTTAAAAAAAATATTTTTTAATAATTCAACTTTTTTTGGTGAAGTCTGCCAATCTGCACTTGGCCAGCGGCAACCAACTATGGTACCATCCCTCCAATTCCGTGAGCAATAGTTGCTTTCAAAGGGTTGGGATAATGATTATCCAAGTATTAAATCAAAATGTATGCAATAAATACCAGAAATGAAGTAGGTTTCACACAAAATCCGCAAGATATTACCCGGCTTAGCCTTGCAAGTGAAGCGAGCTCCTTTGCGGAGCTACTCCACTTTCTAACATTACGGATAACCGAAGCTCAGTAAACTTTTCTTGGAAATGGGTTTAAGTTTTTAATAAAAACGAAGCACAAACTGGTTAAAGCAGCTTAGTTCAAATTAAGAACGGTTTAAGTTCAGCCATCAACAAAGGAATAAGGATGTACCTATCCTATGGCTGAAGCTCACCTGAGCGGACCTTAATTAAAAAATATAGGAACCAGATAAAAGTAAATACACAGTCCATTGGCTACCGTACTTGACGTCTTATTCGAGGGGTTCTGGATTCGAATCCAATCAATAAATATATCAATATTTTATTGTAAAAAACTGTTTACAATTTGCTTAGGTGACAATTCTTATTCTTATGTAGTACCGTTTTTTTATTTAATTACTATTACAATTTCAATAGTGTTTAATATTTTTTGTATTATTAGTATTAAGTAGCATAGAATAAGTTATTTATTTATTATTATTATTTCACAATTTTTACACACTCAATAATTTAATAGAAATAAAATGAATGTGAATTTATTTTAATAGTAGGTACCAAGACAGTGTTGCAGCAAAATCAATCCTTCACCGGTAATAGAACCTTCTCCTTTTTTCGCTGTCGGTTAAATATTAAATATTCTGTTTCGTTAACCCAGCGTCAAACCCACATCCTTATATTTATTTTACATCATTACCTTTAACGATCGCTGCTAATGTAATACCAACGAGCTTTCAGTCCTCCAAGTCTTAAGTGGTCACTAAAGCTAATGGGTACATAACCGACTAATTATTCCTATAAATATATTTTTTGCATGCAATTGCATTTGTGCCGGCTGATAGTTTTTAAAGTGTTTCGGTTGAAAAGGTGGTTAGCTAGGTGCCACCAGTCGGACGTTTATACGTCCGACTGGTGGGCACGGGTCTCCCCCACAGACAAATCTGCGGAAGGTCTAAAGCATACTCCACCACGTTGCTCCAATGCGGATTGGTGGAATCTGAATCTGAATCTGAATGTTCTCAAGCCACAGGGTAGCAACACATATGTGACTTACTTGGAACGAGACTCTTACTAAAAATTACTAAACGGACTATTACTAACATCAACTAACAGGACTAACTATTTCTAACAGTCCCCAGTCTTTATACCTAATAACGAACTGACCAACAAATGTTTTAATTAAATCTCTCCACCCCAGTCCAGTCCCTATTAGAGTCTTGTTCAAAGTCAGTCACACTTGTCATGGGAGACGGATGTGCTGCGAACTCGTTTGCTATCTTATATTTATTAAAAAAAACATTTCTATTTGTCTGAAAAGTAAACATGTGAAAGTAGTACATACTGTAGGTAGGTATACATAGTCCATACTGAGCCATGATTCCATAGTCCATAACATAATTTACTAAGCAAGAAATTGTGGGCTTTTTCAATCCTACCGTCAAATAATTTATAACATGATTGACACGAGCCAAAGGCTAAGTGGGTGGATGTCGGCTTCTCATAATTTTTTCAAAGAAAATTTGATTTTCCGGAACAAAATTATCCTGATTGTTTATTGATTATCAAAGCGTTCCGAATGAATTTAACTCGTTTGAAGTTCTGGTAGATGATGAATGGTTAGTTGCGCTTTATCAAGAAGGTTTATTAATATTCTAGCTCCTACCCGCATCTTCACCCGCGGAAAAATTGTAATCAAGTAAATAATTAGTGGTAGCGCCATCTGTTGACGGTGTGCCCGACAGCTTTCCAATTAACTTGCAAAGCACGCCAAGGGAATATTTTCGGGATGAAAACTATCCTATGTGCTAATCTAGGTTATCGTCAATCTACGTCCAAAGTTTCATCTAAATCTGTTGTGTAGTTTTTGCGTGATTAAGTAACAAACATCCAAAAATACAAACATTCACTTTTCATTTTCATTTCATTTATTCATTTATAATTTTAGTAGGATTTATCCATCATCGCGGTGCGGTGGTGGTAGGCAATCTGAGCGGTGATAGCCTACCACCCCCGTCACCACAAACCTATAATTGTCCTTCAATCCTGCAGGAGGTTTACAGCTAAGTAAATCGGGGGAAAGGAGTCGACAATTACGTTCGACTCCATATATTTCAAATATTCCTTGTCTATTTTAATTTCCCACCTCCTGGCTTCCCCTCCTTTCCTATTTAATTGAAAGTCAATACAGGACCGAGTATAAACTTTTAAACAGAAGAATAATTTATGCGACAGACAGACGAGGCAACGGTACATACAGGGGCTCGGAAAGCCCATTCGAACGGCGAGTTATATTCGCTTGAAATTTTCGAAGGAAGTATTGAGTTCGTTTCACTGTATGTGTAAGTCTAAGGGCTCATTTACGCTGGATTTCAATAACCTATCTACGGATAGATTTGGCTATCGGAGATAGAAATTTGACATAAGTTCCATATAAAATGTGTCAAATTTCTATCTCCGATAGCCAAATCTATCCGTAGATAGGTTATTGAAATCCAGCATTACAACGTTTGTTTGAAAGTCTCGCCATACCGTGAGCCATACAATACAACTTTTTCCATAACTTAACCGTTCAATAAATTACTCAAATAGGAAACTTTGAAACTTAAATATGCGTTTTCACTAAATTTCACTTACCTAAAATTTAATTTCCAGCACACTGGTACATTGCCTATTGACAGACTTTAAAAACATGTATACATAGGCAATCATTAAATACACGATCGAAGTTATTTATAAGTAAGTTTACTCTAGCAAGGCAATATCAGTATATTAAAAAAATACATAAATCCGACCATTTTAAAGCAAAGGGTATCATAAAATCATAAATTATTTCCAATGCATACTTAATGATAGTGGTGTTCGATGTCCATTACTATCAAGTTTAGTCCTGCCCTTTTGAGAGGACACATTTAATATTCAACGCCTTTAAAGGAAATATTAATTTCAGCTTGGCATCGAATACGAAAATAAATTTACTATTATTCCTAGTAAAAGTAGAATGTCACATAAAATTATTTGAAATCACAAATTGAAGACAATTTTACTGTATTGAAAATGTTAAAATAAAAATAATGTATGGGGGTGCTATTATCGTCCATGCATCATTCTTTCGGAGTCCAATGCTGTCTCCCATATCAGCGCTCCTCTCGTTTCTGTACCTGAAAGCAGCGTCTTCCTGCTGTCTTCTTAAGACAATTTGGTCTGACCAAAGGCGGCCTGTATTCCTATTTCGAGTCGTGGTCCACACTTGAGAACTTTTCTTATTTAACGATTGTCGATGTACAGCGACTACTTTACAGAATTGAACGGCAAGAAGCGATCCAAACAGATTAATCATACGCCAAGTAGATTGGCATGGTCATAATCGCGCGTCAGATCCCACGTACCGTCTACTACATCAAACCATCAAACTCGTTCCAACATTGAACAATGTTTCAACAATACCGACGGCACGAAGTTCCATTGTACGAAGCTCTTTACAAGAATAATTAGACAGCGTTTTAATTTAAAATCGCTAGGAAAATTAAACGAGAGTCACATTGTAGATATTGTACCAATTGTACGCATGAACTTACTTTCGAATCTTTTGTTGCTATTGTTAATCCTTTACTAATTTCCTTCAGTAAAAAAAATCTAAACACGATGAGAGAACTGTGACGTGCGAACTGCATATTAGGCCAGTGATGGCCAGTTAAGATGCAGCCTCACAATAAACTCCAACAAGAGATACAAAAATAGTGTTGCTCGTATCCATAAGCGACGGTAACCACTTAAAACAATCTTACCACAACAATGTTAGGCTAAGATTTATTAAAAAGAAATCTATTTCAACTGACAAACAAAAATAATTTTTGAGTAAATTAAATATTTTTCATATTCTCTAATCTATGACGACAGAGTAGTTCGAAAATTATGAATGCGAAAGACATAGGTACAATAGAAACTGGTAGAAACGTGACTCAACCCAAGCCCCCAATTAGAAAAGCCTTGAGAGCTGTAATCAGCCTCTGTCGTCAAATATGAGGAAATGTTCCATTTGGATGCCTCAATTCCAAAACACGCTAAGTAAATTATTCTCCATTTCATGTTGGGTAATTTTTTTTAATGTTACATTATTGTTTAATTTAAATGTTTATGCACATTTGTTGTTATGTACATGACAAGAATTATGAACAAAAATATTAATCGTTCATTCATAATTAAATTTAAAAGTAATTCAAAACATTTTATATACTTGTAATTACTTAATTCAACTAACACTACACATCAAAACATATATTTGCAACATAATTCTATCACACAAAAAGAAAAAATGGAGTTAGCGAGTTTCAGAAGTGAAGTCTATGTTTGGAGATGAAACACGTGCACTCAAACACAGAACCGCCATCTTTTTTTGTAGTCGGTTAGAAAGCAACGTTTGCCTTTCCTTTGCTTAGCGGTATGTTTGTGTTTCGATATATGTGCGAAACCAGTAGATGGGTTGACATAACTGAGTCTGAGTAAGAACTTAGTAAATTGTAAAGTGAAAAACATTAGTTGGTAAATCGTTTAAAGACATAATGCATACTTATAATAGACAGGGTTACTGGTAATTCGTCGATATTCCGATAAGTGTAGGTATGTAGGGGAGGTCATTTGCAACCCAATGACCCCTTATGACCACTATGCAAATGTCAAATTTTTTTGAGTATTTTGACATTCTGTTTGACAAAAAATAATTAAAAAAAAACGAATGCTTGATTTTTTTTATTAGTACCTACAACCTGCCCTAGTCCTCATACTAACAAACGTTCTGACCAACTAAAAACGTTCTGACCACTCACACCCTCGCGGTAGGCCTAAGCCTGTGTTGCGGGAGGCGGACACCAGAACACAACACCACTAAACCCATGTCCATGACCCGATTCCGAATATTAATTCTGTGAAATAAATATCTGCTCCGGCCGGGTTTGAACCCGGGACCCGCGGTTCGGCAGGCCTACCACACCTCAGAGCCGTCACTTAAGACGCAAACTGGATTGAAAATCCTAGTCCCAATGAGTCTTGAAAGTCTGTCTTGGATGGCGGCGGATGAGTGGTGCTGCATAGAAATTACGGCTTAATTTCAATAAAGAGCCCGGCAACACCAGGATGAAACGCTGATACCAATGACACGAGCTGGAGCGTTGCAGGCATTGCTCTTTTAAAATACAACCCTCGTATTAACAAGATCTCTTTATTATCCTGTCATGCGTGAATTCGTTTGCTATAAACCATACGAGTATGTCGCAGTGAAAGCGATAAGCGATACACTGATAGCTACAAGACTATAAAGCATTAGCAGCATACCTGAAATAGCCTGCAGTATAGAGATGAACTCTGTCATGGTTCAAAGCAGGGTTGTTGCGAATATCAGCATCAGCATCAGCATCAGCTGATTATCAGCATTGGTTTCAACATCAGCATCAGCATCAGCATCCGCATTAATCGATGCTGATTTTATTGCTGATATTCCAGTCGTGACATGACCGTTGAAGGCGGGGCTTAGCTATGACGGCGTGGGTTTTTGACCAATTAAAGGTCGTAAAATTGTCAGTCGTTCTTCGAGCGAACTTCACTTGTTCGTTCGAATGTTAGTAAACCAGTGCTGCCAGATCAAAATACCCATTCAGCGCTAACAGTGTTTCAAAAAGCGCTAGATTTTTATAAATTCAGCGTATTTCGCGCTAAATTTAAAAGTAATGGTAAAAAATAAAAACTCGAGATGAAAAAATAATAACTATCGTACTAATTAATTTTAATCATCATCCACATTATATCTTAACATTAAAAATCGAAAAAAATAATTATCATAATTATGTTATCTTCAACGAACGCGAAGTCGAAGGGCCAGGTTCATCAATAGTAATGTCTATTTCATTTTTTTGTTTATATTTTGCGGACTTTCCAATCACTTGGAAGCTGATAATCATAGCAGGTGCTATTGACAGCAGTTAGCCTGGTTCTTATTAGCAGAATGGCGTTAATTGTTTTTAATTGTATTGAATTTCGTAACATAGTTTTGACGGCATTCAATAAGCTGAATACACGTTCGATATCAGCATTTGAATGTGGTATGTCAGTAAATTAAAAAGACATATATTTTTGAATAAAATTGTAAAATATGTCGGTAAAACAATTTTTAAACGTGTTGACATTATAGAAATCAAAAAGCGCTAAATTATCCGCTAGGCGCTAAAATTTTTAGTTCTGCGCTAGGCTCATCAAAAAAGCGCTAGATCTAGCGCCGAAAGCGCTAAAATGGCAGCACTGTAGTAAACGTACACAAATTTGACTCATTTTAACGCATTTTTTCACAGTATTGTATTAATAATAATTTCCCTTTTCTTTAAAATGCCTAAGGTAAAGTCACCTAATTCCGCGGTATTTTCACGATAACTAGAAAGAACATAAAATATTAAGCATTTATATTTCCTTTCTGTTGTAATTAATAGTTTTATCCAAAGTATTATTTTATTATGTATTTATTATTTAAAATATTATTTAATTTTTGAAATATGTTCAATGTTTCACAATAAAAGTTGATTAAAAATGTAAAATTAAATAAAAACGAGAAAAAGTGCGAAGCGCCTAATTCCGAGGTAAAAATCCTAATTCCGAGGCATTTGGGTCCTAATTCCGAGTGTACAAAATACAAAGGAAAAGGTGGGTGAGAATGTCATGTCAATTCAAAAGTCAATCTATCTATAAAAATCTATTTATTTCAGTCTGTTCTTTGTGATGATTAATAAAATGGTCACGGTTTTTAATTGTAAATAAAATCACATAACTTATAAGAACGTAATATAAAAATATCAAAATCAACATAGAAATTACCAACAATAATTATCACATAAGATTATTTAAGTTACTAAAACCTTACATAATATGTTTCCTAATAAGCTGTGTAAAACACTGAACACTCTCTATTTAACGTATACCGATACCGCGGACTTAGGGTTTCATATAACCTTATTCCGACTTAAATACATCGGAATAGCTTTTTAATTACTAAATCAAGTTTTCTAATTCTGAGTACTAAAAAGTAATACATTTTTTCATATTAAATAAATCAACTCAAAATTGATTGCATTAGATCAGATCTAAAATCTTAAGAACGTAATCATAAAACTGCTTTCGAAATTTGAAAAATATGTGACATCTATGAAATCATTTTTCCGTGGTATGCCTCGGTACTTAGGAACTACCTAAAATATTTGGAATCTAATGCCGCGGTATTTTAAAATCTCATTTTCTCCTCAATTAGTAAATAAAATACTCAAATGATAAGTATTTTCAATACAAAATATATCCCTTCAAATATTTTAACCAAAACAAACACTCGCACAGTGTAAAACTACAATGTAAAACACTATTTAGAAAAACGTATAATTCACGTGCGTAAGGTCCAGAATGTATGAAGCAAGCATTCGAGTCGGCTGCTTGCGAAAAACTTATCGTTTATTTTAAAATGTTCTCATACTAAAGCAATTTTTTGCATGTACAAATATGAAGAGATAAATTATTTATTGAATAATGTTAGTTGCAAGCAAAATGAACTTTTAATTTGGCCGAAAATACGGATTTTGTAAATACCTCGGAATATGGTGCCACTTTTGGAACCCCGCGGAATTAGGTGACTTTACCTTAATAAAGTTATCACTTTTACCAACAACTTCATAGTTTCAATTTCATGTTTCAATAAAATCAGCATCAGCATCAGCATCAGCTGATATTAATTTAAAAAATCAGCATCAGCATCAGCATCAGCTGATATTGAAAAAACCTACATCAGCAACAACCCTGGTTCAAAGGTCTCGAATTGGATTTTTATGTAAGAACAGTGTGGGGAGAAAAAACAAATAAATAAATAAATAAAAAAGACAAGAAATGGGATGGTGATACACGAGATCGGCTTAGTGCGTGTGAGATGGCTGCATGCTTGAATTGACTCTTGAGAAAAAAAAAAGTATCTGTAGGTACTGTAGTTGAAGAAATTTTTTTTTAATTAATTACGAATGAAGCGCTCATAGCTACTTCGGGCGTTGTCGGTGTGACGACCGAAGGGCACGTTATGTATCGGACTCTGTTGGTTTTACTATTTTTAAAGCTATCGAAGACCTTTGGTTGGCTTGAGAACATTTGAGACTGGGTTGACCATTAACCCCTTTACCAATACGTTTTGGAGCAGCGTGGTGGAGTACGCTCGATACCTCCCTCAGCTGCAGCTATGAAATAGACCCGTACCCAACAGTGGGCACTTGTGTGAGGTAGCTTAGCTTTTATGGTTATCAATAACATTAGGTACCACAGCAGCTTGTTCGCTTACCGCGCCCGGTGAGGCACGGCAATAAGCATCACTTGGGTAATTAACCTACATTGAAACATGAAAAGCGACATAAATGCAACTTTTATTACAAATGCAGACGCGAATGGAGTTTTTCCTGAAATATTGATGTTCATTATATTTTTTCCTGATAAAATATTACGTAATTTATTATAACTATGGACATCTGGTCTCACACTAAAAACTAAAAAGCGGCTCATACAGGAATAAAACGCGATAGTAAAAGCACGTAAAAGTAATAGATTGGTCTATAATTAAAATACTACATTACTTATATACATATATTACCTAAACGAAAATTTAAAAGTTAAATAACCTCCTACTCTCTTCCATCGTCTATATTACACGATTTTAAAATACAATACGGCATCGTTGATGTAAAGTCGTGAGCGCGGAATTGTAGCTGTTTTTACGTTTTGTAGCTCATTTGGTTCGGATATTTTTTAGCGCGGACCCGACGTCCATAGTTAAAATAAGTCAGTTATGAGTAATATAAATGATTATGTTAAAATCAACGCTGAGCCATGCCGATCGGCCGTATGCGGCCACGCAACACATGCAGTATGTTGTTTACGTGTAGATGAGTGATAATTCAACCAATTTATACAAAAACCTTAACATTTAAATTATTAAACATTCTTTAAAAATTATATTTCTATTAGTGAAAACCGCGTGGCAATCTGTTCTGTAGTTTTTGAGTTGATCGCGTATAGACAGACAGACGCAGCGGAGGACTTTGTTTTAAAATTATGTATTGAATTGTAATGATTGATGTGGGTACCTAAGCCAGGTTCACCCAGTGGACTAAGCTAATAGAAAAAGTGGCCGTGATCTACCCTCATGGACTATTAATAAACATACTCGTAATATCAGTTAGACCATGTGTTGATGGAGTGTGACCGAAGTGCTGCTGTACGGCAAAAACTTTGTTATGGGGATAATTACAACCTGTGAGTACCCAATAGCATTTTAGCTTTCCCACACACGGAGAGGGCGAGATATATATGTTTATGTTTGGAGTAGGTAAATTAGTTGTTTTTATTTTACTGTATAGTTTAAGATGTAACTAATGTATCTTATATTACGGTAGTGACATAGTCACTTTGTGACAAAACTCCCAGAAAATACGTCGTGCCCGCCGTGAGCGCGTTCACTCCTGAAGATGATCATCGTAATAGATCGAAACTAGTCAGCCTATTTCCGACATAAATCGCTTCCGTGATTAAGCACGCAAGGTAACTTCAACTATGAAAATAAATAAGATTAAAAAAAAAACAGTAAGTATTTAGTATTTCTCTCAGACCATGGCTTGAGAAAGGAAATATGCAGTTGAGAAAAATTCCGTAGCAAACGGAATCAAAAGCAGACCCACATTACATTGTTCGATCTACAATGTTACGGTATTTATGTTATACAACGGATTTTCTACCTCAACGTATTTAATTCACATTCTAGCTTTGACTCAAATGTACGGTTTTTGGTACAATTCGTTTCGTTCAGGATGATACCAATGCTATCCGATTTCAAAAGAGATTTTCAGAGAATGTTCATGGTAAATATTTCACGCAAAATTCTTGAAATAAAATGTTGCTTAGGTAATCATTATTACATCATAAATTATACACTTAAAAATACAAAATTGGAACAGGAATCATTTAAAATTATTTTAAAAATATGTAGATTGTCGCTCAATGGTTACTCAATGGTGTCAACCTACGTATGCATGCATAAAAATAATAGTACCAAATGTAAAAAAAATGTGTTTCTGTATAGAAATATGATATACAAAACAATAAGCAAACCTGTGATGATAAAATGAATTAATTTAAGCTAAGCTCATTTGTTTATTTCAGCTCAAAATTAAAGTAAATGTAGACGTGGAATTAGAAGAGATTATCACATGAATGTATTCATCTATTCAGCCAGCCTTTCAAGTGCACTGCTGTATAATGGCTTTCATAATTGAAGCGACCTCCGGTCCTGCGCTGTTCAAACCCAGCAGTTTCCCGCTAATTTCTCCAGGCCACAACTCCAACTGGTCGGAGGGAGGCCTGTGCCCCGTTTACCCAGTCATGAATAGATCAATGCTGTTCACTCTTTGCTAGTATTGTAGTACCTACTCATCTGTTGTGTGTTAGAAATGTTCTCTTCCACTGGAGTACATTACTATAGTGGACCTACTCCTCTCCTCCTCCTTACGTACTTAGTAGTACTATAGTAATGTACTACAGTGGAGGAGAACATTTCTAACACACAACAAATACTACAGTGTACTCCAGTGGAGGAGTACATTTTTAAGACAGATGAGTACTTCAATACTAGCAAAGACTCGGCAAAGAGTGAACAGCACTGATCAATTATATATACAACCACAATAAAAAACGAGTGTTGTGTGTTAGAAATGTTCTCTTCCACTGGAGTACATTACTATAGTGGACCTACTCCTCTCCTCCTCCTTACGTACTTAGTATTACTATAGTAATGTACTACAGTGGAGGAGAACATTTCTAACACACAACAAATACTACAGTGTACTCCAGTGGAGGAGTACATTTTTAAGACAGATGAGTACTTCAATACTAGCAAAGACTCGGCAAAGAGTGAACAGCACTGATCAATTATATATACAACCACAATAAAAAACGAGTGTTGTGTGTTAGAAATGTTCTCTTCCACTGGAGTACATTACTATAGTGGACCTACTCCTCTCCTCCTCCTTACGTACTTAGTAGTACTATAGTAATGTACTACAGTGGAGGAGAACATTTCTAACACACAACAAATACTACAGTGTACTCCAGTGGAGGAGTACATTTTTAAGACAGATGAGTACTTCAATACTAGCAAAGACTCGGCAAAGAGTGAACAGCACTGATCAATTATATATACAACCACAATAAGTTACAATATATACAACCACAATAATACCCAAAACAACATATCCCTCCACCTACGTTGGAGCAGCATGGTTATACGCTTCTAGCCCATTGTCGAGTCCTTTCTGTCTTGTCGGGTTGTAACTATCCTTGAAGCAATGAAATCAAATTAGAAAAAAAAAACATAAACTTGTTATGCACGGATATAAAAGGAGAATGCTTGCAGTAAAACATGACATTAAACTGCCGTTCCAGCTCCAAGGGTCGTAACGATCAGAAAACAGGATCGTTGGCGGAAACAAGGGAAGCAAACGGGAACAGGAGCGGAATTAGAAGCGGAAACCCGAATTACTGCTAAAACTAAAGGAGAAAAGATTTTCAGCCCGTAGCATACAAAATTACATCAAGCTCTTATTGGCTGACATTGACCGCTGATTGTTCTTCGTACCTACAGATACAGAGTCTGGTGTAAAGGTCACATCTCAGAAGGAAAACGTATGACATGGCATTGTATACCAGCATGGAATTCCATAAAGTGACGTATTAAAAATCATTATTACTATATCGAAAACTCCGTGGCGCAGTGGTGATTGACCCAGACTGCCGAACCGCGGGTCCCGGGTTCAAATCCCAGCTTGGGTAGCAGGTTATTACGCAGATAAAAATTGTGTTGTTTTCTTTTCTTTTTGTGTGATTAAGTAGGATTTATTTAATTATTTATTTATTTATACGCTAAGTTGGTTATTAATTTTATGTAGGTAATTAACATAAAACAAAAGGGCTTAATAGCAGTGACTGACTTTTCTAAGTTATGTGCGATTTAATAATATTAAATCTAACTTGCTGTAACGGTGAAGGACACATCGTGAGGAAACCTACATGCATGAGAGTTCTTCATAATGTTGTTCTTTTCTCTTCTAATGTTCTCGAAGGCATGTGAAGCCTTCCAATCTGCACTTGGCCAGCGTGGTGGGCTAAGGCCTAATCCTTCCCATTTTGAGTGGAGACCCGTGCCCAACAGTGGGACAAAGAAAGGGTTGTGGTGGTAAAAGTGCTTCTTAATTTTTTGGTTAAATCGGGTCAAGTCAGTATGTGTTGATTAAGTTGCTAATCAAATGTCTTAAATTACACGTCATGTTTACAGGTGAATTTTCTTACCTATATGTGAAGTAAAAATATTCACGTGTAAACAGGACGTAGATATGTAATCAGAAAAGGCTTTTATCAGGTCTTAACTTACGATCTTCCTGCTGGGAAGTGTGTCCCAACGGGAGTTGTAGATGTTTATAAGTGATTTTTTTACATAATAATATATGTGAAGTAAAAAAATTCACGTGTAAACATGACATTGATATTAATCAGAAATGACTGTTATAAGGTCTTAACTTACGATCTTCCTGTTACACACTTTCCAAAGGGAGTTAAAAGAAAATGCAGTAAAACATGACATTAAGGCTCGCGTCGAGCTCAGCGGCCCATAAAGTGTAGGAAACAGGGTCGTAGGCGGAAACTCCCGGCTAACGGAATTAGAAGGAACGACGCAAATCACTTTGTCCGAACTACAGGTATTTCCGCTTGGAAGAGGTGTTCCCGTTGGGAAAGTTTTTAGTTTTAACTCGGATTTAAAAAGATTGCAAAGGAGTATAAGGAGAATATATAGACCATTGGTGCGGTGGTGAGTGACCGTGACTGGTGCACCGCGGGTTCCGGGTTCGAATCCCAGCGAAGATATATATTTCTCAGGTAATATTCCGCCGAATTTTGTTGTAAATGACCCCGAAATTTCAATAACTGATGTATTTTATCTGACCTAAATCAGTCATGAGGTTGATAATCGACTCTTCTCATCACCTTCATTTAATTTTGTTATATTTTGGAATCAGTCAGAAGTTCGGTTATATCCGATCCTTTCGGTTACGGTTATCAAGCGTTTCATCACTGCTGTCCGTCTAGTGTCGTGTACTTTATCTTTTTGTGTCATCAAATCTGGGAGCGTCAACACGTTTTAAAGGGACGTGGTCAGAAAATACGTTTCATTTTGTTGAGAAGAATCGTAAAATTTCGTACCTTATTTCGTTTTAACTTTAAAATGAGTATTCAGTAATATTGTGGATAGATGTGCAATTTCTTTTTTCTTTGTCTCCAAGAGTTGACTGGTAGAAAATGCCTTTTGGCAATAAGTCTGCTCATTGTAGATAATGCAATAAAGGTTTGATAAATAAATAAATATATCTGACTTCATTTCTAATCAGCAGCATGATTTCAAAAGAAATCAAGAGAAAGAGTAAAGAGAAGAGGTAAGATCATTGTAAAGATGTTGCATTATAATATAGTATTCGTCACTCTTACTTTCCAGCGCTTACCTAATAATGAAATAACCTTACGGCACGTGATTCTCCCACAGCAACAGCTACGGCAGGTCTAGAGCATACTCCACCATGCTGCTCCAATGCGGATTGGTGGAGGAGTTTGTGGCCAACCCAGCGTCGAGTGTTTTCAACCCGAAGGTCTTCGACAAGGCTACACTATTGTTTATGAATTGAAAACAATTGAGGTTAGCCGTAAGCTAATGTGCCCTTCGAAGCACGGAAGCCCCTACGTAATTTTGCCACTAGCGGTCACCCATCTACAAACCCCCTACGTTGCTCAACTTAGTCGGTCACATAAACAATGCATTTTGAATCTTGGATAAAGCATTTTTTACTCAAACTCTTCTCAATTTAGTGTGTGAAAAGAAGTCCAATTTTAGCGAAGCGAAGCGACATGATTAGGTCGAGACATTGGAGATTTAAAAAGCTATATTGGAATTACCATGGATATTCTCGGCGTGTTAAACTAAAATGCAATTTGTATTGGCAACGCTGGCGCTCGACACCATACGGTATATTGCATAACCCAGATACCGGAATCTTATTCCAGAGTCATGTTGTTCATAAAAAAATTAGTTACCAATTTTACTTTTTTCAGTGAAAACAAATTTATTATCTATTATACAGGTGTAAGTACTAGTATATTGAGAAAATATCTTTAATTATCTTTATAAAATGAGCAATTACTCCAGTTATCATAGACTTATAAGTTATAACTTAGTCTAAAGTCTAAGGCTGCCAGTATCTTAGACTTCTAAGACTGCCAGTATCTGATTCAAGGGCGTTAAATACTTCTAGAACTGTTAATAGCGTAGATCAGTTCCGAACACTTGTTTGTTCCGGCACCCTTACTTCATAAAATGAAATATTAAATTGGCAAACATGTTGTCTTCAATCCAGGCCCAAGCATAAAAGGCACAGTGCATCCAAAATAGATTTAGTAAGAAATTTTGAAAATATTGATTTGCTCAAACGAGACACGCTTTGACGTTTGTTCCATTTTGAATCAAATAATAAAAGTAAAGGTAGACCAATAGAATATTTCACGAATTTAATATAAAAGTCAACCATATTCAAGTGAACCGCAAAATTGCAAAGAAGCTAAATCAAGAGCTGCGAATATCGCAAGAATCGTTTAATCGCTCAATTTCCTGCACTTTTTGTTCCGACAGTTCCTGCGAGTTCTGTTCCGGCTCTCTGAATAGCAGGCTGCGGCCACAATCCGCCAGCGGCAGGTTAGTCGCAGGTGCGTTTGCAAATTGCCGGAAGATTGGAACGTTGCACCAGATTTCCACGATATTAAGGCGCCGCTAGTTTTAAAATGACTGTACCATAAAGATACGATTTATTTTTTCATTTTTATTTTTATTTTCTTTTTATAATATGCTTGGCTATTCGAATGTGATATTTTATTTTTTGATTGAAAAGGAAATAGCAACTTAAAAACTTACTAACTTGAGAAAATAAAATTTATAAATGAATAAAGTTATAACAGTTATAAATAATAACAATTATACATGTATTATTGACGAATCCATTGCCGTCCCGAGTTTGATTTCTGTCCGAGGCAAATATTTATTTTACAGATAAATATTTGTGCTTGGATCATGAATGTCAGTGGACCTTAAAAAGCTGATGGATGGATGGATGGATGGATCATGAATGTAAAATTGTATAGTTTTCTTAGTGTGCAGCACAGGGTTAGGTCTAGCGCTGGGTCATGAGTGTGTAAGCATCTATTATTATAATATTTATAATGTAAATAGACTCACTGTCTTTTATAATTTTTAGTACCTACATGAATAACTTTTTATATTAAATTTAGGGAATTAATCTTGTACGAGTAGGTTAGTAAACACTATTTTATGCTTAAATAAAAGAAAGATCTAATTTTTTAAAATACGATTAATTATTCAAAAATAGCAAACAATACAATAACATAAGCTGAATATATGTAAGTTTAACGAATATATCAATTTTTATCTGATAATTTTTTTTTCTCCCCCGATCTGCATTGAAACAGCTTGGTTGAGTATTATCTAGACCTCCCACAGCTATCTGCGGGGGAGACCCGTGCCCAACAGTGGGACGTCTATGGGTAATAGCTAGCTAAAAGTTTTCTAGAGTCCAGATCAGTAGCCATATCCTTCTACAGCGAATGGGTTCGCTCCGAAACGGTCCTACTAATAAAAATAAATGGCAAATGTCTCGTATGTACGTGACTTTAACTGTAAAACTAATACCAAACTAAAACTATATTTTAACTACATAATAGTTCTACTATTATGTATCTAATAGGTAGGTACTAAAAACAAAAGTCGAAAACAAAATAACAAATATTTCTACAAACAGGCAGTATTCACAATCAATACACAAGCAATATTGATTAAATCAAAACTTTAGCATCTACGTAGCAGGAATTCGTACCGCGCTCAATTTATGTCCCTTTGTATAATAATTTCCTGTAGTGACAGTAAAGTTGTGTCGTCCCTATAAAAATATTTAGAGTCGAATACGGAATGTTTATAGAGTCACGTAAGAGGAAGTTCCGGCTGGGGTCTCCTGTCACGCAGGTTGTGATGGGAATGGGAATAGTTATGGGAATAGTTATGGAGATAGTTATTTGGCGGTAGTTTGCTTAGTTGTTTCTTTCAATCGAAGTGTTCACGGTTTCGTGGCGCGATTCAATTTGGGATGGTATAACCTTATGTGGATCTAAATGTGACGGATATTTGGATGTATTGGCCATGGCTGGAAAATACCTATAAATCCTTACTAATATTTAGATGGGAAAGTGTGTTTATGTGTTTCTTTCTTCTCTTTCTCGAACGGAATGTTGTATTGATTTGATTGTTTTTATATATGGAAAATAAGGGTTTCTCGAGAAATGGACAACAGACACAAAAAAATCGTTCGATTTTTAATGCTACTAGCATATAATACGACAACTATGTAAATCTGTTATCATGATGTAAAAAAAACCGGCCAAGTGCGAGTCGGACAAGAAGGGTTCCGTACACATCACATATAATAACACATCTATATATACTTCGATGCGTCTGGCTCAAAGAAGCGCGCTTATCGACTAAAGTGGAAAAGTAAAAAATAAAAAAGTGGAAATACTTTTTATTTCCATTATGCTAACATGTATATCCATCTATAAAGGTGGTTGCTTCGATCCGTGGCGGCAAATTTAAATAAAAATGAAGCATAAAAACCGTCAAAAATTGTATAGTGGAGCCATATTATAAATACAATTAAATTTTGAAAAGAGTAACTACCGAGGTTCTTGCCGTGTTCTTCTCGGTAGCATCACCGTTGTGAACTGGCAGTAAATACAAAAATGTTATGACGTTCATTAAGCGTATACAAAATAACATATAAAGAAAAATAAATGAATCTGAATCTGAATATTTCAATTTAAATTTTTCAACCTTAAAATACTAACCTTTATCGAAGTCTCTCGAGAGCGGTTTCTTCAGCAGGATGGGCTCGTGGTCTTCCCTCCTCCACGTGATCTTCGGCGGCGGGTGGCCGGTGGCCTTGCAGGTCAGCGTGGCATTCTCCAACTCCTGAACCGACACGTCCCCTGACGTGTCATCGCTCACTATGTCCGGCGGTACTGGGGACAAGATAAATTAATATAAGACTAGATATTATGAGTGGTCTGGGTACCTAAGCGGCACGCATCAACGACTTTGTCATGTGCGATTTAAGAAATTAAATGTCACTTGCAATAACGGTGAAGTGCATCGTTGCAAGTTGCATCGTGAGGGGTGCCAGAGAGTTCTTCATACTGGCCAAATATTTATGTAGTTCGAATAAAAAAAATATACCGCCAAAAATAGGCTTAATCCGCGAGAACCAAAAGTGAAAAGGCAAACGCCGCAAAGGGGCTGCCAATTTTTTAACGCGAAAACTTTTTCGCGAAACACCTACCTACAGCACCCAATGTCGACGGAAAAAAGTGAATTTTCGCAATATTGTCCTGATTTATCGTCCCTGGCCGGGATAACATGGCAACTTTTTGTTGCCTCAACCGTTTTTCCTGTCCGCCATTTGCATTTAACATTCCGTTGTTAAATTGCGCAGCTTTCTTCGTAATGTGTTTCTTGATTTTCCAAGTTTTGTCCTTCTCATCTTTAGAGGAAAATTATTCAAAATATCAAACGTTATGGCCGATGAAGAGAACTTGAAGAAATATTTTTCACGCATTGCCGTATTCAGGAGGCTATTATTTTAATTAGTTTAATTTTAATTTTATATATAACTAGTGGTCCGCCCCGGCTTCGCACGGGTATTTTATATAAAAATCAAAATTATAATAGGTACACACACATAAACACTATTTGCGTCAGGTTACTAAAAAAATAAAAATTTAACACGACTTTATTTTACATATATAGACTATAACAATAGTTTCGTTTACGCCTAGTAATATTATATAGCCTATGTCACTCAGTGAAGATGCAGCTTTCTAATGGTGAAAGAATTTTTGAAATCGGTCCAGTAGTTTTGGCAGCGCACGCCAGAATAGCTCGCAGATGGTAGATTTTTTCCTACTTACCTACTTGACACTTATCGTCATATTTTGGACAATTCACACAATATCTTTATAAATTTTAGCCTGTGTGTTATTCTGATGTATAAGCTATATTATTGTAAAGTTTCATTAAAATCCATTCAGTACTTTTTACGTGAAAAAGTAACACACATCCATCCATACATACATACAAACTTACAAACTTTCCCCTTTATAATATTAGTAGGATAGGATTAGTAAGAATTATATCTTATCAACAGCCTAAAATTTAAGTTATATGCTTCTAGTTTTGAAAATGACAATACTTTCATACAACCTTTCATCTCCCTTTTCAACCCATTACAACACTTTTTTCCAATTAAAAAGTGTCTATGTCCTTTGTCAGGCTCTAGACTGTGTACCAAATTTCATTTAAATCGGTTCAGTAGTTTTGGCGTGAAAGCGAAACAGACAGACAGACAGACACTTCAAAACCAAACGTCCAATTTTAATCATTCAAAGACCAAATATTATCTACATAAACTGTAAATGTAGTCCAAAAAAAATTCAAGATAAAAAAATGGTTGTTGTGCCTCACTCGACATAGATAGGTATAGTGTGTCGCGGTTTTTTTTATAGATATTTATAAGATCTACAATTAATTAGAATATTTTATGGTTCTATCTTTTATATTTTAGGCAGCGTACGCAAAATAAGTAACTTTTCTGGTTGATTTTTTACACCTTGTGTCCGAAAAACCCAAATATCTTACGGAACCCTATTTTTTCCAAAATAAAATTTAGCCTATGTCACCCGGGGATAGTGTAGCTTTCCAACAGTGAAAGAATTTTTCAAATCGGTTCAGTAGTACACCTTGTGTCCGAAAAACCCAAATATCTTACGGAACCCTATTTTTTCCAAAATAAAATTTTGCCTATGTCACCCGGGGATAGTGTAGCTTTCCAACAGTGAATTTTTCAAATCGGTTCAGTAGTACACCTTGTGTCCGAAAAACCCAAATATCTTACGGAACCCTATTTTTTCCAAAATAAAATTTAGCCTATGTCACCCGGGGATAGTGTAGCTTTCCAACAGTGAAAGAATTTTTCAAATCGGTTCAGTAGTACACCTTGTGTCCGAAAAACCCAAATATCTTACGGAACCCTATTTTTTCCAAAATAAAATTTAGCCTATGTCACCCGGGGATAGTGTAGCTTTCCAACAGTGAAAGAATTTTTCAAATCGGTTCAGTAGTTTTGAAGCCTATTCAATTCAAACAAACAATCAAATCTTTCCTCTTTATATATTAGTATAGATTAGGTACCATTATTATTTACTAACACTAGTTTGTAAGATCGTTTAATATCACTAACACCATGAACTATTATTATTATTATTAATTCATTATTTCATTTTTATTTAATTTAATTTAATTCTTTTATTAATTTATTGTATTTAATTTAATTTAAAAATTACTTTATTTTAATGGATTTTATAATTGTGTAATTAACATAGATTTAAGTCAAAACATGTAAATACTAACATTATGGACCACGGTCTGAAATAAAAATTTATTATTATTATTATTATTATTACCATTGCAACAATTTTAGCAGTATTTTAAGTATTTGTATGGCAAGAATCAGTAACAGGCATAAATAGATGAATAAAATGTTGTGCAATTTTATTGCTAAGTTGCATACTTTTGGGTAGCCTGGTGGAGCTGCTGAAATGTGGGAGAGACTGAGTCCAACAGTAAGTAAGTTTTATACGAGGTTCATCATCATCACAACCCTTTCTTTGTCCCACTGTTGGGCACGGGTCTCCTCTCCTCTCTTACACGAGGTTATTAGATATAAATAGGACTAATGGGTTGAAGCCAAATAATAATAAGACTACTAATAAACAAGGAAGCACTCCATCTTGCTTCTCTTTAGCACAGCTATGTGGTACTCGAAGACTAACTTTGTTCGGAAGTACGACGCAAGTTTGCCTACACTTCAAAACTCAGATGGATTCCTGCTTGATAACTATAATTTAACTGTTAAAGTGAAATTATTTTGTAGTTAACAAATCCATCACGAAAATAGCTTGCAAGTATCACGTGACCTTTGTGTTTTCTGTTATATTTCAATCTGCATGCTAGATTAGAAAGATGGATGTAGTGAACATCCATCTTTCTAATCTAGCTAATCTTTCTTCTTCTTCTTTCGTTTTCTTTTTAAATTTATAAAATAAATCTGAAATTTAAGTGAGTGACATTCTTTTTATCTCCCCCATAGCTCCAAATTTTCCATAAAAAAAGTATGGCTGTCATTTTACATCATCGTAAATATTCTATTATGAAGTATGGTTACGATATCGAAAATTGTACGTGGTAATAAAGAAACAATCAACCACAAAAAGTGTATATAATATACAAGTAGTGTCCTAGTTTGCACAACGAACATATCAACTTCAACCAAACAACATCCAGAACACTTGTCGAACATACTCACAACACGTTTGTAATGGTTGTGTACAAAAACCAGATTTTGCATATAAAAACTATCACTCTCTCGTTGATAGACATGAGAACGATTAGTCGTAACATGCTGGAGGGTTTTATGCAACTGCCAGCCGTCCATCAAAAAGCGAGGGTTAACCCTTTTGATCAATGATCCGTGCCCACCACACTTTTATTTATACGTTTTCTGTTCCAACACACGTCAATCAATCATGCAGGATTTAACTGTATGTGGAAGAAATTAACCCTATATTGACACTTGAGAGACGGTTCGAATAAATTGTTTGGAATCACCCCACAAAATGACAGTTTTCCTGGTGAATGTTAAACAGGAAGTATCGAAATGATACTGCAATAAAAACAGACAGTAGTAATGTCCTTTTGGTGACGAGACATTTTTGTATAAGAACACCACGCACGTTCATTCTCTGGCTGTAAAGCCAAGATAGACTACTGTTATAGATGGAATACTAAAGGAAAGAAGATGAAAGAATACAAGCAAGGCCTACAGGAGAGGAGAATGAGGACTTCAGGATAGGTGGTGAGGTTGGAGTGGACTAAAGGATAATCTGCATAATCAACATCTGACTGTTGTAAACGCTACGAATACAGTTAACAAAGCAATTTGGGAACACTTATTTTAAGGCCATGTTCAAGGCTGACGTATTGCTAAATAAACTCACGAGACGTATGACATTCTCAGGTATTTAAATTATCTAGGTGTTTTGAAGCATGCAACTGTTGAGTGCTGTTATCTATAGCGATGGTTGACACTGAAACCAGGTATACTCGGACTTATAAATAGAGACTTATTTAATGTATATACCTACTTCTCCACCAACACGCTCTGGCCAACGGTGGCAGTACGCTACCAAATTATTTTTTTAAATTTTAGTATAATTATTAGGATAGGTATAAATATTTCAAGCACGATTAAAACTTAAAATTTGAATCTTACAGCACTGTTTAAAATTTATGAATTTTGCGAAATACGTAGAATTTATTAACAAAGTTACATTTCGTTTACATTTTTACAACGTCACGGCATGATATCTTATAAACACATCGTCTTATCTTTTTATGTGAATTTTTAGTCTGTGATTATTACATAAAAAGTCATTTTATGCGTACCAAGTGGATCTTTATAATCTTAGATTAAGAAATATTCCGTAATGACAAACATACTTAAAATGAAAAAGAAGGAAAACAATCATTTTAAATTAAAAAAGGTTATATTATGAAAAGGAAATTTTAATGTTATAGACAGTCTAATGTAACAAACGCAACCAACCCAAACCTCTTACCAAGTTATTTCTATAGAAATATTTCCGAACCGGATCAAAGTAAAACAACCGTAAAAGAACTAATCGATTTTCGAATAGGTACCAAGTCAGCGTTCCGATATTGCACAAGTTCCAAATTGGATAGGAAATTTTGATGCTTCATTCTCTTTCGAACTGTTGGAATCTTAAAATCGATCAAATATTTATTAAAATGATCAATGTGAGTAAATCCAATAATTTTAATTGTTAATTTCAAAAGTATTCACCGAGATAATGTTGTTATACCTGTCATTGAAATTGTAATTCTTGGATACACATTAAGGGTTAACTACTAAGATACTGCGATGCGAATGATGCGAAGTATCAGAACGAATTCTTACCGAATCATCTTTCATCTAAAACGTAAAGCTTATAAGATTTACCACAAAATTGTTGAAAATATAAATAGTATAACTAAATCTCGATCACTGGGAACCATTTTCTTCGCATCTTCTCGTTCTAAGACGAACTGAACAATTTTCAAATATCAAACATTGCAAGTAAGATAAGTGTGAACAAAAAGGGGATGAAAAGAAAAAAAGGTCTCAGAACAACGCAAAATACATAATCGAAATTCAACACTGAGATCCCTAGACCGATATTGGGTAAGTTACAAATTGGAAAGGAAATCGACACGTTCCACAGATGCAAATCGTACGCGCGAATAAAAAACGGATTACCAAACTTTGGATGACATAGGAGGAAGACGTTTTTTGTCTTAAATATCTTTTAGATGTTACTATCTACGTATATTGTTCACATCCATCAACATTATTATAATTGTTATCACAAGATCACATCAGTCAGTCAGTCAATGAGGACTAATAATTTTAAATATAAATTACCAGTTTTTCTTCAATCATATTAAATGTTTTTATTTTTTATGATATTAAGAAAATCTTGGAACAATTAACGGAGATATTAGAAATCTTAATGGCTGAAATAGTTTGATGATATAAACAGTAATAATTTTTAAATACTAAGAAATGAAAGTAATATTATCAACAAATAGAATGAAGTGAAAACGGCAAAAAAAGAAGATAAATTCAAATCCAATTCGAACATCGATAAAAGTTCAGTGAGCAAGATGAAAACAATTGAATACAAACAACCGCAAGGGTCGGATATTATAAAACTTCCAAATTGAAAAGGAAATCGTGACGTCCATTATGCAAATCATCAATACGAATAAAACGCGGACGGCTAAACTTTTGGTTTGGAGGTTAGTCCAAGACACATCACAGAATTCCCTCTGGTTATATAAATTTTCTTTTATAGTTGGTTCCGCATATAAGATCATTGGAGTAAGAATATTTTTGTTAGATTTCCGATAGAATAATACGAAACCGAATTATTCAAATACACAGCATAACTTTGATTGCCTTGGACTGCGCCGCGTCCACTCGGCACTCGGCTCTTTTTAAAATAAATGTTGGTAATGTTACTGATTTAGGCATATGATGTTTTATACATAATACTTTAATTCTCTTTGTTTTCCGAAAACATAATAATATGCTTACTAAATCGCCAAAGAAAGACAAGTGTCGACTTATAATAATCCGGTGGTAACTCCCAATACAGACAATTGGCTTATCAACTACGTTGAATCTTTATTCGAGGCATAAATTCCAAATGCTAAAATATCTTACCATGGAAAATTACAGGCATAAATCACCAAAGTTACTAGAGATATTCTTTGCCGGTACCAGGCACATTTAATATTTGAGTATGTGTGAGTGTAAAAGTGGAAAGTTTCTTTTCCGACAATTATATTTTTAAAAAATGTATTCATGATTTATTTTCTTCATGGTTTTTGTCGTAGTTTTTTGACTCAAAATGTGAATTGGACGTTGCAGTATTGAAAGTATTTTAAAAGCTTTTATTTAACTTCACTCGTATGTATTCATGTATGTATGTCCTGGAATCTTGCAATCAATATTTTACCCACTTCCACTGAAGCTATCGAACTGAAATTTGGCACACATATTTGGTTCCGATGACAATGCATGAAAATAAAAAAAAGTTTTGAAAAGCTTTTTAAAAAATATATTTTTATCGGTATAATTATTTAAAGTTAAGTAAGAAAGTAAAGTTATTTTTAAGTTTATGAGACAACGTATACACCGTTAACAGCAAAAATGAAGACTTTAAACACTTTAATGAAAATGGAAATCCAATTGTTTAGATTATCCGCCTTATATAAAAAAATTGCACCATTTTGTTTCAAACAGTTAAATTTTATTTTCTGTTCGTATTTAACGTCAGTTTAACGCTAAAAACAGTGTGTAATGTTTTACAGGTTAAAGTATACGAACAATTTTTACAATTTGTTTAGCACTTTTCGAAAAATGTTGGTCGTTTTTTTTGATTGGGCGACACCTTTGTGTACATTTTTTACCCCGAATTACGAGTACATTTTAGACTATATCGGTATCATGATTTCCACCAGAGATATTAGAGCTAGATCATGCTTTTATTTTCATTTGAAATGACTTTTTTCTTCATTTTTCATAAAATTGACATGTGTGGTTTGTATCATTAATATAATTGACATTGCCTATATTTATGAATTGACATACTTACTGACATATTAATTCTATAGATTTTTAATTGTATTTGATTTTTTATGTATATTAGAATAATTGTCTAGATGTTCTGATTAACTACTTAATTCCTACTTCGCTTAAGTCTTACAGAATCAGAACTACCTGGTCAGATCAGAACTACTCTGATAACTACTTAAAGGCATAGGCGTCCCTCTGTAGCGGTCTTTCCCATAGCAATATCTGAAGTAGGTCTATAGCATACTCCACCACGCTGCTCCAATGCAGATAGTGGTAGGCTTAGTGGCCAACGCAGTGTAGAATGTTCTCAAGCCACTTCAAAATCTTTGCGATTATTTTACAATTGAAAACAACCGGGATCGATACTTTAACATTTCAGCCAAAACACGGAATTATCTATAGAATTTTGCCACTAGCGGCCGATCACCTATGAAGTCACAACAGGGCTATGAGCGCTTATCTACAAAAGATAACTACAATCTTTGCTATATTCAGTGCTCTTTATCTGTATTATCTTACGACAGGACTATCAAAGACCGTAATAGCACATCTGTCGCCAGACAGCGACAGATAGTTGAGCGCGAACTTTATTTTATTCCCAACTTTCCGAGGAAATGTTTAATGTAGAAATTCTTATAGTAGTTCCTTTGCGTCTACTGATGCTCGGTCCATTATTCTTGAACTTTATTGGAGTTTCAATTCAAATTTCAAGAAAACACAAACACACCTAATGTACCGTTCGTTCTGAAGAATATTAATCCATATAAGTATCTACCTAGTCTCATAGTGCTATAAAAAGTCGTAAAAACTTGTGCAAAACGAGCAGAAACTGAATTTTATAGGTATCTGACACTTAATCATCAGGGATAAATTATGAGCTTTCGGTATAAGGGTTCTGGTGGCAAAGTTGGTCCTGTTAACCAGTGATGGTCCAGATAGTAAAGATTTTATTTGAAGCTGATATTAACGCCGTGTATAATAAGTCCGGTACCATAAAACTTTTCCTCCGGAATTAATTGCTAAATATTCAATCACAAATAATTTGTTAAGAATATCATGATGCTTCTGAACCGACCGGACCAACCATAATTATGAATGTTTTGTCATTTTCGATAGGGTTAAAATCCGGGAATTTTACTTGAGGGCCTTTCTTAGCGCTTTTGAAGGGACTTTAACATATCTGTTAGAATGTGCCGGTACCCTTCGACATGCCCTGTGACAAGGATGTTCCAGAAGTAACGTTAAGTACTTAGTACCACGAATTTTTTAAAATCCATACTTCCATACTAATATTATAAATGTGAAAGTGTGTTTGTTTGTTTATTTGTTTGTTTGTCCGGCTTTCACGTCGCAACGAAGCTATTATATGGTATGGTTTTTGTGTGTGGTGATAGTGAGGAGGGTGGAGAGTGACGTAGGCTACTTTTTACCGCGGTAAAACATCCCCATGGGAAGATATCGATGTTTTGTTATTTGCTAGATATTTAGTTCCGGATGTTGTTAATAGATGGCGTTAGTAACATTCATTTGAAAGTTCTGTATTTCACTAACAAATGGTACATGTAAATTAATTATGTCATAGGCAACTAATAAATTGAATTGAATTTTGAATTCGCGCTGGATAAATTGTAGTTTTGGTTTAAACTATTCATCCACCACAAATATGATAGACAACTCATTGTTAATTCCCTTTGACCACGCGGGCGGAGCCGCGGGTAAAAGCTAGTACTTGACATATTTTACCACCCAACATATGTCATATGTTCTAGAGTTACTCGTAATTGTTACTGGACAGATATATAATACGTTTTTGAACTTACTAAACGCCCGAAGTATTTATAATATGTATGTACCTACTGGTATACTGCTATTTGACGAATCCTGACAAAATTGTTTGTTAGAAATTTCTACCATCCATAATTAAGTATAGGTAATTATCTAACGCTCGATTCTCGATAATGTAATGAACTCTCGAGTTATTATAGTCCATAAATTACTTTCGTTATTACAAAGTATATTAGTATCTATGTTGAATAAAAGGATGTTGTTATCTTTCGGAATTAATAAATTGATTTTGAAGTTGGAGAAGATTCATTATCTATTTCCATTACCAGCCTTAGGGAAAATAATTGAAAAGAGGACGACGACGATTCTTCACAATTAATTATATGAAGTATTGTTCTATTTGAGGTTAAAAATCCTAGGCAACACGAAGACCTTTAGGTGGCTTGAGAACTTTCGACACTGGGTTTGCAACTTACCCCTTCACCAATACACATTGGAACAGCGTCTTGACCTCCGGCAGCTGTGTCTGAGGGAAAGACCCGTGCCCAACAGTGGGACTTCTATGGGTTGCACCTAACAGTAAATAACTCCTTAATAGCCAAGTGTAATGAAAAAAAAAAATTCGATTTCTGAATTGAGTTTGAATAAATAAGACAAAACACTCAATAGCTAAAATAGGTTTAAAATTTTCTTAAGAATTTGTTAAAACAAACTTAAGAACAGGTCACTTAAGTTAATTTGGGTTAAGTAATCATAATCACCATCTACTTTATACTTAAATCTTAGAGAATTCACTCAAGATTATTTAAGATGAAAAAAGAATCAACGTGCTCCAAAGGATTTAAGGCTTTCAGAATATTAAATGTTCGCCCTCCGCAAACAATTAATCTGTCAGATTTGAAATATTTAACAGTACTGAGGTTTATTCTTCAAGACCTTGGTTAAAAGATTTATTACTTGGACACATTCGTATTAAATTATTTTATTCAATTTTTATCTAAGATATAAGGTAGGAAACGAGCACGTAGCTCCACCCACTCTCTGCCCATGACAACTGGACTCAAAAGGGACTTGGAGAGTTAGGTAGTCTCCACCACCTCAACCCTTTGTGTGCTACTGTTGGGCTCGGGTCTCCTTTCAGAATGGAAGGGGTTAGGCCATAGTCCACCACGCTGGCCAAGTGCCGATTAACATACTTCACATGCCTTCGAGTACATTATGGAGAACTTTCAGGCATGGATGTTTCACGCTGGTATCCATCACCGGTAACGAATTAAAGAAATTAAATGTCACCTGGTGTATAGCATTTGTGACATTTAATTTATTTAATCGCACTTAACTTAGAAAAGTCACAGGTGCATGTTGCTTGGATCTGAACCCGGACCTCGTCGAGTGAGTGGCGAGCTCGACAGCCACGTATATTTTTCTTGTCTGTCTATTCGATTCTTTAATTCATTGAAAAGTAACAAAATATCGCTCAAAATCCTGCTAGTAAAATCCTCACGATGCCTAAAAATAGCTGATATGAAAGTAACTCGCAAAAACTATTACACAAAAACATAATACTATCGAAACGGAAAAATGGTTTGTGTAAATTTCTAAATCGAACTGCAGCCGAACATACTATTAAAACAAAATCGAACCGAAAAAGCTTTCGTAAATCCTAAGCAACCCCGATGTTCACCGCAACGTTTTCATAGTTCCGAGCGTATATTTAAATTAGGGATGTTTTGGATATAGAATTTCGGATCTGGATTCAGATATATCTTTAATACTTTGGTTACCACGGTTACGGATTTTCATATGGATAATCCGATTGGACGGTTTTAGTACGGATATAAGATTTTTCAGGTATTTAATCGAACCTTCCTTTGGTTATTAAATGTAAAAGGATAATACGAATTTCACATTTCTTGGTTCCACCACCACAACCGATTCTTTGTCCCAGCACTGTTGGAACTGTATTTGTACTTCACTTGCATTCGAAAACTCTATGCAGCTTTCTTCACAATGTTTTGCTTTATCATTAATTAGTGTTATTTCCTTTAAATCCCGTAATTTTGGAAATAGGTACAAACTACTTGGATCTGAACCTAGGAGTAACAGGATGAGTTGACTGGGCTGACCTATTTCTCAGTTAAGTAACCATAATTATTCGAAACTTACATCCGATTCGGTTACGCCTTCGCATAGTTTTGTATTTCGGATATCCGATAGTTTCAGTTACAGTTAAAATACTCTATAACATCCCTGTTTTTATGTAGTTCGAGTGAAGAAAAATTCAAAGAACTTGCTCAGTTAATCCACAAAACTTCGTTCGGGACAAGTGTCGAGGAGTTTTGTAATATTGTAGCCGGCATTTGCATGTGGCGCTGGATTTCTTTTTCAATTCCAACTTGTTCCTACTTTATTGGGACCGGCGTCATCCGGAGCGACACGGGTGGTCTTAAACGTGGGAGCGTGTTCTAGGACTTTTTTTAGGCTGCCTTGTCTTCACGAATATGGTTTATACCTTTCGGCCGATAAGGAATACGAAAATAATGACAGGGACTCGATTTTGAATCACACTTGTACGATAATCACTATAATTAAAATGGGCAACAATTTTGTAAGAAAACCTGCATGCCCAAGAGTTCCATAAAGTTCTCCCTATAATAATATAGTTCCCGAAAGCATGTAAAGTCTGCCAATCCACACTTGGGTAGTGTAGTGGACACTAACTCTCCAATTTTGAAAGGAGACCAGTTAAATACGCTTATTAACACATATTAAATTGAAATAACATTTCCAGATCCTAGTTTTGCCCTCCTGTTAAAGGTTTTTCGCTGATATTTTATGGATGGCAAATTGGTGGGTTTAACATGCTACATGCGGCTCGTGTCCTATTCTGAATTGAATTTAATTAGGTTTAAGCAAAAGTAGGTATATAAAACTAACTTTTCCCCGCGACTTCGGCTGTGTTTAAAATAGTTTATAGCACTATTATGTAGCTTGTAGTCTACCATGCTTAGTAGTAGCAATCCATCTACCAGTCGGTTACAACTGAACAAAGGCTTTTATTAGCAACTAAACCCAGGCAGTACTCTTCGAGTCCACCAGTGAGTGAAACCAATTTTCATTTTTAAATTATCTCAAAAACTTCAAATCAACTTCATCGGTCAAGCGGTTTTTGAGATTTTTTGTCTAACCTTGTATAAGTGGTATTTTTTCGCTATTATGTATGTATAGGAGGCGATGCCACTATTATAGATATTTCCAGTGCATTCTCATAGTAACCAGGCGATCGATCACGTCTCACGTGCCCCAGAAACTCGAAAGGTGACGGTGCTCGGGCGAGGGGCGGGTACGATCGGCAAAAAGCCAGCCTATTGTAATTTTATTATAAAACCCGGAGGTGTCAAGGTGATGAAAAATGTAATCTTTATTTTCCGGAATCACTCTACGCTTATACATCACGAAGAAAATAGAGTGTATAAAGATGGAATTTCTGATCTGGATAAAGCTGTTCGGATATATTCGAATAATATTATATCTGTTAGGAAGTGTTACGTTACGTAGATGCGTTACGCATTTGAATTATTTCCGATCATTAATTTTTGACAATTTTTTGTTGCGGATAAGAGTTTTTAAGATTTTCTAAATGGAAAATAAAATAAGTAGATTGTTTTAAAGATTTCCAAAATTATCTAAAACTTTTACTTGTTTGCATTAGTTTCTGGTCTTCGATTTGGACAGTATTGGATATCCAAGTCGATTCCGGATAAGGAGCTATTAGGGATAATAAGCAAACTCCACTTAAAACTGTAGTACCTACTGGTTCAGTACGCAGTAGTAGTATCTACACCTTTATTTTACCTTACAAGCTTACAATGTAAGTCAAAACAACAAATAATCGTCTTTCTGTAAAAATGCATGATAGCAGATGGACGCACTAATTTTTTTTTACTATTGGCACCCTTCCAACTACCAAGCGACTCCGATGAAGCTCAACGAAATGTTCGAAGTTTATTAACGTCTGGAATTCCTTGAGCAACACCTAAATTATGAGACTACGTCATAGATTTGAATATTGCAAGTCACACAATCAAGAAAAAATCGGATTGAAATGAAAACACTTTCCAATCGAATCAATTTTTCTCACAAATTGAATTGTTGCAACTAGGTCGACCACCGCGAGTCGGTTCGGATTCGCGCTCCTACTTTTGTTATTTTTTAAGTGACCTGCCTCATACAGATTAAAAAAGTCAATCGTTGATTAAACCATTGAAGCTGCCATACTAGGATTAATGCACGATTACAAACACTTATCAGCAAAACTAATATTATATACTCATCTGGCATACAAGCCGGGACCCGTAGTTCGGTTGTCAGGTACCTATTGAATAACCAGGCCTAAAGTTATATGGAAGTATTTCTAAGCGCGACTCTTCTCTCCGAATGAGAAGATTAGTCCACGGTATGCCACTGCGGGTTGGCAGACACACACCTTTGACATAATATCTTTCAAGCAGTTCCTAATGTTATAACCAAAATAGTTACATTTAATTACACAAAATCTATTAAACTGGACGACTCCGTGGCGTATGGTGAGTGACCCTTACTGCCAAATCGCGGGTCCCAGGTTCGATAGCGGCCGGGGCGGTTATTTATTTCACAGATAAATATTTGTACCTACTTGGCACATGAATATTAAATGGTGTTGTGTTCTGTCTTTCCGCCACGCGCTACACAGGTCTACCGCGAGGGTGTAGCGTTTATTTATTATTATTTAATATACTTACGTTAATATACTTATAATAATACTAGTGGACGCCTGCAGCTTCGCTCGCGTGGAATTAGTCTTAACAATAGTTAATTTTGCACCCCCCTTTTACCCCCTTAAGGGATGATTTTCGAAACTTTCAATGAAAAACCTTCATACTGAATTGTCATTCGAATAACTTCAAAAAAGGCAAAGTTTCATACTAACTTTGCACCCCCGTTTTCAAAAATCCTTTCTTAGTGCTCCCCTACGTTATAAAAGGAACCCCTGTGTAAAATTTCAAGTTTCTAACCCTTATAGGCCCTTCGTTGATATGTCAGTCAGTCAGTCAGTCACCTTCTCCTTTTACAAATTTACAATTACCTCATACTCACAGTTCGTTACTGATCAAATATAATTCCTTTTAACATCCTGAAAATCATCCAACATACTAACTGGACTAATCCTTCCAGTCCCTTTTTGAGTATTTTTCAATGTTTATTTGTCACAGTTGTCATTGGCAACGGATGGGTATCCATAAAAATAAACTCATCTGAGGCCAATAAGTACTATGAACTGGGCGAAAAATAATTATTGAGTGTTATGCTGTCCCTCCTAGGTCGGGTTCTAATCGTCCAAATAGGCGTGCGATAAATTATCGAACACTTCACTAGTAGGGCTCGAGGGTCTTTACTTAAGGGCTTCGCGGGGGCAATTACATCGATCGCTGAATCGCACGGATAATTTGTATGTCAGATTTATTACTTTACCTTGCCTTAAAATTGTATAACGATTGATTGTGTGATCAAAATGTTTCGAAAAAAAAACATCTATAAATAGGTGACTATTATATAGTAACTTATTGATAAAATCTTAAAACTTAATAAAATTATGCATTGGATTCATATTAGGGCTTATCGGGTAGAGAATGTCCAGTAAAGTCTTTGAGGAAATCACGTTCAAAACCGTTACATACATACATAATATACCTACATACCGAGCTAATAAAAGCGTTTTAAAATAGAAACTGGGGTCAGTTCGTTAATAGGTATGAGTCAGTACTCATACCTCGTACTCATATCGGTAGTGACTCTGTCTGTTACGCCAAGGGTCGTGGGTTCGAATCCCACTCAGGACAAATATTCGTGTGACGAACACCTGTATTGTTAATATTATCTATTTTAAGTATCTATTTAAAAATATCTATGTATGTATATCAGTCTCTGACATACATATCACAGGATCGCGCTTTGGGGTTAGATGGCCGTGTGTGAGAAAGTCCAAGATATTTATTATTATTTATTATTATTATTATTATACCTAGATTGTATCCTATTTCTGGAATGAAAAGCATCCTGTGTTCAAGGTTATCATCTGTTTATGTACCAATCTTCCGAATAATCCGATTTATGGTTTTTGCGTGATTGATCGACAAAAACCCAAACACAGGAACATTTACAATTACAATATTTTGTAGGAGTCTTCAATAATTTGACGACACACAGCTGTCATTACAAATAAAGTGAACACTTCAGCTGTAAACACGGCAACCGAATTCAAAAATAGGTTCGCATCAATAATTCACGTCGTGTTTGTGAAGCGGATCAGAAAAAGCACTTAACGACGTCGATACACCGGACCGCTGTGTCACGTGGGTCAGGTATCCCGGGACGACGCTGTTATCACGGAACAGATTTAGGATAGTAGGTAATGAAAAGTTGCCGGACGTCTGAGTATATGTATAGGAGTTTGAGAGTTTTTTTTAGAGAATTTAGGTTAATTTAATTTTTTAATTATATGTAATTTTTTTAAATTAAATTAAAAAAAAATCATATTTATTTCTTCCTGCCTTATACACCTATGTCCTTACTAAAGTGTTTACATAAATTATTAAATAAAATAAGATTGAAGTTGGAAATAAATCGCAAAAAAGATGACCACAACGCGTAATAACTCTGATTTTCAGTGGTTCCTGTATATTGCAGGCTGAAATGTCGGGGTTACACATTCACATGGAAGAGCCCTTTAAGTACGGGATGTATCAGTTCACAAAGTATATCTCAAAAGTACTTACCGGAGACATCAATGCACCCTATCTGCCACTTCATCGTCGGCTGCGTGTTGATCTGGCACATGTAGCAGCCGCGGTCCTCGGCCCTCAGGGGCCGGATGCGCAGCTGCCAGGTGAGCGGCGCGTCCAGGCTGACGGTGTACCGCGAGCCCAGCACGGCGCGGTCGTGCATCGTGAGCACGGTCTGGTCTTCCGCGCGCAGCCAGCCCACCTGGGTACAATGTTGCAGTTAGCTACAATCCATAGACGTCCGGGCACGGGTATCACAAGGTTTAGAACATACTTCACCTCGCTTCCAATGCGGATTGGAATAATACCTATTGCCAACACAACAGAAGTTTCAGGGGTTCATTAATATTTTAAAAGAGTACACACGTGTAACCACTTGAAACAGACCTTATACTCCTTCACAGACAGTGTTTCATGAACAACACCCCTAAAAAATTATATCCCACGGTACATTAACCATTTTCATTTATGTATTTCTAATTCCAGCAACAAAATAATCTTGTATAAGGATCGAAGTAACCTAAACAAAGACCTTTTATTACAATTTGCCAATATAATGCTTAATACTAGTACTGATTTAAAAACACGTATTTTACTGTATTTTCATTAATAACCCGTTAAGTCACCGTTGTTTTTAAAAGGTGTTCACCGCTATCATTGCCCCACTATTGAACTCAGGCCTCCTCTCGCGATGGGAGGGGTTAAGCCACAGTCCATCACGCTTGCTAAGTACGAATTGGCAGGCTTTACTTGCCTTCGTGATCATTACAGGGAACTCTCTAGCATGTAGGTTTCTTCATAAGGTATTCCTTCGCCAGCGTTATTGCTGGGGCCATATTATCGCACGAATATTCGTGTACTTTGTAAAAAATTGTAGGAGTGTAGTCACTATGTCGCGACAAAACCCTTTGATGCATGTGTTTATCGCGTTATAATGCAAATATTCACCGAACCCCGATAATGTAGCTCCAGCATTACGGTGACATGTCTATTAATTTTGTTTTGTTCTGTCCCTATTAATTTTGAATAATATTTTTTTATCATTCACCAAACTAGGCATATACTGTTCGTACATACCTATTACTAACAGCCTAGCTATAAACGCTCTTCGTTCACAAAGCCACTTTGTCTTTGACAAAGACAACCTTCAAACACTTTCTTTCCATAGTGAAGGTTAAAATAGCTATTGTATATCACTATAGCAGCTAGACAAAGACGAACACCAAGTATCGTCATAAAGAAAGGTGAGCATTGCAGTATCATCTACAAAGCGCTAAGCTGGCACCCGTTTCTAATTCTCGAATGTTCTGAAGCCTGGTGCGGTTGTTCCGAATTCGGAACACGTACGCAAACTAGAAAAGGTGCAGCCTGATTTGTAGGCATTGTGATGCTGAAAGCATAGCGGCAAATGCGTCTCGAAAATACAACGGTGAACTGAAAAGGTAATAGCCCCGTGCGGCTTGCGGCTTGCGTCTGCGTGCTGCGGCTGCGGCTTGAAATGACTTATAAAGTTACTAGCTGCTGCCCCAGTAAAATTTATATTATATAAATTTATAGTATATACTGAAAAAATATTGAAATAGATTTTTTATTGCAAGGAAACACTGATCTTATGTGTTAATCCAGGATGTTAGCTACATACTACACTACACACCAGATTTTATCAAAATTGGTCCAGCCGTTTTAGCGTGAAGAAGTAATAAATATACAAACACAAACACTCACAAACTTTTGCCTTTATAACATTTATATTATATTATCTAATATCTTAACAACTACTGCATTTATCATCCACAACAAACCTTTCCACCACGCTGGCCAAGTGCGGATTGGCAGACTTCACTTGCATTCGAGAACATTATGAAGAACTCTCAGGCATGCAGGTTTCCTACGATGTGTCCTTCAGCGTTACAACAAGTGACATTTAATTTCTTAAATCGCACATAACTTAGAAAAGTCATTGGTGCGTGCCGCTGGGGTTTGAACCCGGACCGCTCGAATGAGAGGGGAGTTAGCCACTGGGCTGTCACTGCTGTTGTCATTTATCATTAATGAACAATAATTTTTCGTCTACTGTAGCTACTATATGGTGGCATGCTCGTTTGCTATCTTATATCCATAGAAAGAGGTTCTGATTAGTTTTCCGGGGCATTACCAAAATACCAAGTACAATTTCTGCCATACAGTATTTTTAAAGAAATTGTGTTCCGATCGGAATGGGTTCCGGACACACTTTATGGTCAAAGAAACTTTTTTCTTAAAAGAAATTACATTTCACTGAATGAGAATACAAATTACGTTCACATGTTCACTTTTATAGAGGCAACCGTCTTAGTCCTTTAGGATAACAATGCATCATTGACCGACTTTGAACGACACCGATATGAATCTTATTCAAATTTTATTACAGTTGTCATGGGCGGCAGCGGATAGGTGGTTTGTTTCCTAATAACACAAAAAAGTGATTTAGGTCTGATTGCATTTCCCTAAATATACATACTCATACATACATAAATGCCAATAACATTTTTACTTGAAATCAGTCTATGGAAACCGTGATCGAAACGATCCCTTGAAAAAAGCTAATGAAAATCAAAATTAAAGATAAATTTATTGCGTATATTCCACATCATTAAGTTATAACTAAAGTAAATTTTATTTCTGTCTGTAAAGTGAATTATAAGTTAACAACATTGCAATCCGTATAAAATATACCTGCAGCTTTAAGGCATGCAAACGTGTTGTGAATATTAATACTGTCATGAATACGATGTCGCTGCAATCGCAGTTTTGGAAGACTTTTAAAATTGGAATGAATCTTTTTTTTTCATGATTTATACATGACTCAGTTAGACGGAGAAAATTGTACCTTACAAATTGTTAATTATGCTAAAATTAACAATGCAAAATTTTAAAAACTTACTTTAAACTTACTTAATTTTAAGTTGAATCATAGTATAAAATAGCATCACGCTTGTATTTCATTGAAGGGGTAGGTAGAATTATGTAGTACACTCACTTTTCACCAGTCATGTTTAGGTCCCATGTGCTAATGCCATACAACTTTGCCCGAGTCAGGAATCGACTTCTAGCTTAGCAGTCGCACTTGCAACCACTATACCAACGAGGCAGTAAATACGATGACTTCTTTAGAAATCTGACAACAAAGCATGCTTTATATTACTACTAATATTATAAAGAGGAAACACTGTTTGTAATGTTTTCACACAAAAACTACTGGACCGATTTCAAAAATTCTTACACCTGCATCTTCATTGAGTGACATAGGCTATATAATATTACTAGGTGTAAGCGAAACTATTGTTGTCTAATTCCACGCGAGTGAAGCTGCGGGCAGTCCACTAGTAATAAAATACTATATCTTTAGTGCAATATAATTTTGTTCCCAACTTTCATAAATGGTTACCTAGGTAGGTATTATCTCCATTTGAATAAATAAATCGATAAAAATTGAGTAAGCTTTAGTACGTTTTGCTAATTCGCGAACGTAAAGCCAAAGGGAATTTTTATTTCTAGATCACAGTTCAAACTGCAAATGAAGAAGTCCCGGCTAAGTGGATGTCTGGTGAGCAATTACGGTTGGAGCCGTGAAATTCAATTTTTAATTGTATAAAAACAATCGTTTCTCTTTTCAGTTCATTCGAATAATCTCGTGGACCTTTTGCGGGTTATTTTTACCTGTTTGTAACCCTCGTTCGTCACGCTTTGTGCTTGTAATATTTTTGTAATTAAATTGCTATTTTTTTTTTTTTTGCTTTACTACTGATATTAAATACCAATGTGATCCAAGGGATGACAAATCAATTTCAATATTTTTTCAGTATACCTACACTATAAATTTGACGCAGTTGAAGACGTGAGCAGCAATTAGTTTCAGTAATGAAACACACTTTGTGATTTGCAAACTACGATTTTTTATCTTTGCAACTTCAAAAAAAAACCGTTTTTAGCTTGATTATTTAATCCGGACTCTAAATAAATATTTTCCTCGTTAGAATTTAAGAGCGCGTGAATAAAATCGCAATACGAAAATCTTTCACTTGCCAAGAAAGGCCTTATTCAAATTTAACATTACGGCATAATTTATTACAGCATGGTTTCCCGAGAGTCAGAGCCTAACTTATGAATACATTATCTGCGGTTCCTACTGTCTTATTACTCTGTGCTCGTAAAACCGTGCATGCGGTTTGTGGCACTCCTTTGTCTTCCAAAACAATTATTAAATTGTTAAAATGTAAAAGGTTCTCTTGCTAGTCTTGTACTGTAAATATACGAGTACATACACAATACCAAGAGATTGTAAATGAGTATTCCTTTTAAATAATTCGCGAAGAGTAGATTGGGAATGTGTGTGTGTGTGTGTGATTTGGTATAGTAAAACTTTATAAGGACACTAGTGGACGCCCGCAGCTTCGCTCGCGTAGAATTAGACCCATTAACAAAATCTGCCCACGTTTGTGTTGCCCATTTGACTTCAAAAACGGCAGTTTCATAGTAACTATGCACCCCCATTTCTTCTCCTTTTTATAAACAATTAAATTAAAACATTATAACTTTACATATAGTGCTAATGAGAGTATGTAGCGACTATTTTAATAGATAATAAAGAATTACATTGTTTTAGTAATGAACTAATTAACTTTACTAATAGTAAGTTACCAAATTATAGGAAAAACGGTCCGAACAACTAATTTGCCAAATAAAGGATATTATGAAACTCTATAAAACAATTTTACCACGTTATCATATCTTATAATTACTCAAATAAATTTAAGTCTATTTTATATTACACCATGAGTTTAAACTATAATCAAACCCTCGATCCCATATAACACAATTTGTTCCTCCCAATTATAATTATGTGTCAATCCAACTCCTAACGTAATTCCTATGACAGTTTAGAAGTTCGCCAACTTTGCCTAAAATAATGGATGGGATAATTACTAACTTTCAATAATGTGTTTAACGCCAAAGCTTAGTTAGCCACCGTGTGTAGGTCGTATTTCAAGTAAAGTGCGAAAGTTCCTAACTATACTAACTACATTGGACACCAGTGGCTTTGCCAAAATTATTGCGGGCATTTCGTTGGCTGGCTTATGTGATGGATCAAACTGTTTTTATGCGTTAACCCCTTCGGAAATAGGTAAATGTTAACTTAAAATATTTGGCGAGACGTTATATATTCGAGAACTAGTGGACGCCCGCAGCTTCGCTCGCGTGGAATTAGACATTCACTAACTTCAAAAACGGCAAAGTTTCATACGAAAAGGGCTATCCGTTCCATATATAAAATGAAAAGTAGAGACTCCCTTAGAGAAAAATTTAAGGAAATAAACATCCTAACCCTTGCATCGCAGTACATCTATGAGAACATTATGTATATTCGTAAAAATAGGCATCAGTTTGTAAGTCGTAGTGACCTAAATGCCTTACGCAATGTAACACTAAGGAACGGCCACAAATTAGCGTATCCTAAATGCCGGCTTAAGAGGACTACAGAGGCTAAACGCGAGTTTTATAAACAAGATATCACACGAACCATTGCAGAGAATCAAATAAAAAAAATATATGGTATTCTTGGGGATATATGTTATATTGCTATGGTCTTCAAAACATAATACATTAATTTTGACTCGATAGAAAAAAATCACGAAGATACCTCTAAAATAATCTTCTAAACAATCAAATCCCTTCTAAAATACGTATTTTTTTTTTCAATTTAACATATATTTTTCATCACAATAAATACAATATTTCGGTTGTACCACTTTTTAAATCCACTTTGTAGAATTTCCAAAAAACCCTTGTTCTCATTTTCGGACATATTTCGCGAGAAATGGCGAGCATGTGTGAGTAAACGCCGTGTACCGACAGTCGCGGCTCAGGCCTCTTGCTAGACGGGCGTGTCGCGCTTTCTGCCGCAAAATTTCTGCAAGATTCCAACGTTATTTCATTACTTTTATTGATTGGATAATACATTTTTTGATTTATTTAAATAATTTAACGGTATATGTATTTTTTAAATTCGTAAACGGACTCCTATTTTGTAAATAAACATGGGAAATAAATCAAAAGTATTCATATAAAGCAAACGTCACACATATGAATGACGTAAAGAGGTAAAAGCATTTTAATTTTGTCAAACACATTAATTTTCATTGTTTTCTCTGCAGTTTTGCAGAGTACAAAAAGATAGATACGTACACAGTTTTTCAACCCTAATCATATAACTGTAAATGGCGTAGTTGGGAGTTGGCGGTGAGTAAGAATCTCGCTCTAGAGACTCGGGTTCAAATCCCAGTTACACTTCCTATCTTTTTCAATTTTTTCTTTATTTTTTATGACTTTTTTTTTGTTATTATTTTATGCAAATGAAATAAAAAGCGAATAATATTTATATATGTCATAATATGTATTTATTACAGGAAAAGAGAATCCAAAGATAATATCAATAACGGGGAAATTATAGACATTAGCAGTGAGTAAGAATCTCGCTCTAGAGACTCGGGTTCAAATTCCAGTTACACTTCCTTTCTTTTTCAATTTTTTCTTTATTTTTTTATGACTTTTTTTTTGTTATTATTTTAAGTAACTAAAAAAATTGCATAAATCTAATTTCATTACGTTGTCGTACCTTCCTATAAATTTTTTGTTAGGTCAATTATTACTTAAAATAAACGCCATCTACTGAAACACTTCCCCGTATAAGCCGCGCAGATAGAGAATAGATTTGAAAATGGCGTCCTCTCGCATGCGTTCTCGCTCACTCTCTATCGCTGTCTATACTCACACAGTGAAGTACGAGCTGCAAACAAATAATCAGTCGGGATTCGCTTTCTAAGCTACTTGACGCACTCCGAGTAATTGTTGTTTTCGTTGATATTGTTGTTTTTGTTTGCGTTACATTTGATTGTTATTTATTTTCGTTAAGTTTTTGTTACGAACGTTGACATTTTGTGATGTAATTGAACAGCAACACCGAAGATGAAAGTGACGACTCTGAAGACCAGGACTGTGAAAGTGACCAGTCCATGGAAGATTTTAACCAATTCATGGAGGGAATTGAACCAGTAATGGGTACAGATGACCAGGACACTGCTGGACCAAGCGGTTTATAAAACCTTTGATACCATTCCCATCCTATTGTTCTTTATTTTTATAATCTGATTCTGAAATGTCACAATTAATAAAGGCAAATTTTACAATCCAGTGTTTTAAGTACCCTTGCTTGTGTTGTGTGTTGTGCTTGTATTTTAAGTGCCATTTTCAGATCTATTCTCTATCTGCGCGGGTTATACAGGCGATTAATACAGTACCTCATGACATGTCATTGTATGCTCTGTAAGGTAGTTCTGAGGTTTTCCGTTAGAGGCGCTGTTGTCGTTTGTGAGAATGTGTGCACCGATTCTCAAGGTCATTTTGCACCACTAGGCGCCTTAATAAGAAAAGTCGTTCCTTCATAGGAATGTCTATTCTAATATTCAATAAAGTTCCGGCTGCGGTTCAGTCTCTGCCTTTACACAGGTTTAAAAAAAACATCAAACAAACATTATGTCAAAAAGCTTATTATAATATTCAGGAGTATTTGGATGATAAGAAGGCATGGGACTGAATTAAACTCTGACAGGCTATCACTATGCTTTTGTATTAATTATACTAAACATTGTAAGCAGGTGGCATATGGGGTGATTCTTGGCATACACGATGGGCTGTCTCGTGTCTGTCCTGAGCATGTCATGGTCATACTGTACATTCTTCTGTACAAATTAACTTGAATTTTAAAAGAGTACCGAGAGTTTTTTCCTCCGGCTTTTTTCTCTCTCGGCCTATACTAGGGCATAGGATAAGAATATTGTAAATTCTTCCTAAAGCCGATGACCAGATAGATAGTCTATCGTGACTTAGAGCTTAGCCTAGTGGTAGGTAATTATTGTAAATTAGCCTTAAGCACCTGTGTAGGATTAGCTATTCATTCAAGGATCAATACCTAGCTCATCCTTTACTTTATATTATTCAGTTTAGAATAGCATTATATCTCTTCTGTTTAAGTAGTTTGTTTGTTCTAGACTTTCGTTAAGCGTGTATAATCACCTCATGGCGAAATAAATTATTTGACTTTGACTTTGACTTTGACTAACTTTGCACCCCCGTTTTACCCCCCTAGGGGGTGAATTTTCAAAAATCCTTTCTTAGTGCTCCCCTAGGTTATAAAAGGAACCCCTGTCTGTCAGTCGGCTTCTCCTTTTATAAATATAGATGTTTGAATGCGTATAAATGAATGTGGGTGTAACGACCCTTATTCAATTTCAATTGATACATTGTGACATTCTGGCATGTGTAACTAACCAATATTTACCTCACGTAAGCGAGGTATAAATCATGATTTTGAAATACGCTCCGACGTCTGACTGGGTTTTGTTTTATTGTGTTGCCACTATTTGTGTTTGTGTCTGCACAATGAAAAGTAAACGAGCACGCGGCGTGGTAGAGCCTGTATAGGGAACCTTTATGGATTATCTGGAAAATATTTTATAACTCAGATTAACACAATATTATTATTATGTTAATATGTATTATCGCGCTGCGACCCATAGACGTCCCACTGCTGAGCACGGGTCTCCCCCACAGACGCAGCTGCTGGAGGTCTAGAACATACTCCACCACGCTGCTCCAATGCGGATTGATGGAGGGGTTAGTTGCCAACACAAGGTCGTATATTCTCAAGCCACCCGAAGGTCTTCGACAAGGCTTAACAATCGTTTCCACCATTGAAAACAACTGGAGCAATAGGAGTCTTGCTTTTTCAGTTGTCCAGGGCAGCAGCGGATGGGTGGTACTTCATGCTCGTTTACTAACTTCATGCTCGTTTACTATCTTATATTCATAAAAAAGCTGGAGCGAGGATATTCCAATGCCTCGAGATCTTTGTTGGTGCAATTGAAAGGAAGTGTCGTATTACGTACTTTGTGTTTTCCTAGGTTGGTGACAGTGCAGCCCAGGACTGCTTCTCTGCCCAGGAAAAAGGTGTGGTTGCCGATGGGTTGCCCGAACTCAGGTTCCTCTGAGGACTTTTTTGTGGTCGTCTGCGAGTCTGTAACAATTTTTCATCTATTACTATAATTTTCTTTTTCGAATAGGAAAATTTCTAAAAACACGGCCCGAAGACAATTGCATTACTTCCTTACTATTCAACATGTACTTAATTAATATTGATGCTTTTTGCATGCCTGCCACGATGGATGAATGGATGTCGAGTGTTTTGAAGCTGGCGTGACTTTGGTACAACGCCGATAGATGAAATTTACTATTATTTATTTATTTCAGGCTACAAGGCCGATATAAATATCGAACAACACACATGAACACAGGAACCCAGAACCTCAAGTTTTGTAGTCGTAATTACAGCTACAAGATCAACGAGGCAATCTCATAGATCAATGTTAGTAATGTTTAATATAGGGATAGTGATCTCGTTTGGTATACTGATGGATACAAACGAGATCTGGCGCGTACGGTGAGCGGCCGAAAGCGGCAGTGTATGCCCCCCTGGGAAAATACACAACCATATTTCATGCCGAGGTATACGCGATAATCCTATGCGTAGAGAATAATATCAAAAGAAACTACGCAAAACAAAATATCCACTCGAATAGTCAATCGGCTCTTTTGGTATAGAGTATAAGAACTGTATAGGACGGCTAAATGAACTTGGATCAAGGAATAAAGTCGTTCTAAAGTAGGTTCCGGGCCTAGACATTGTCGGCAATCACAAAGCAGACACAGTTGTCATGGGCGGCAGCGGATGGGTGGTGCTGCAAGCTCCTTTGCTATCTTGTATCCATAAAAAAAAAGACAATCTCGCACGTAAAGGTGCTAAAGTCACCCTCACAGGTCCGGAACCATTTTGTGGTATTCCAAAGAGTACTAGTAACAAGTTTCTGAAACAGTACAGAAAGGAAGCTCTAGAATAATGGGTTAAGGAACCCGGTCAATCTAATTCCAATGCTTTTGGTTACGACAGGAAATTATCTGAAGAGTTACTAAAACTCAGCAGACCCATGCTGATGATAACTGCGGTACTCACGGCATTTGTTAATAGACATTTTGAAATTAATAATTAACGGGCGTTGTATTTGTAACAGTTAAATGGAATCACTAAGCAAGGTAATTGACTTTGACCATTAGATATTATGTCCTAATGATATTGTAGATTTTGATAAGGATAGACGAACAATGATACCTTAATGGTATGAATTAGCCCCATAAAAAATGAATAGATCTGTTACTACCCTTACTGCTGCCCTTGAAGCACTCCTGGTCACCCTTGAGAAATACATTAAAATATATTAAAAATATAAAATAAAAACGTAAGCGATTCATTAACGTTTCTGTACTTCGGAGGGCACGTCAACTTGTCCGCCGGTTGTTATCGTTATGATAACTATCGGTAAGCCATGTTAGACTTTCGACGCTTCTGACAATCAGGTTGGTCATTATCCCGTCCACCAATCTGCACTGGATCATTGTGGTGTAGCACTCACGAGGGATTTTCAATTGTGGGCTTACGAGTTGTAACAGCATTTTACCTAATAAAATTACACATTAATTAACATTAAATTATAATGCAGCTGTTTGCTTGATTCCACTATGGAAACAGTGGTTTCCAACCGCTGTGCCGCTCTGACAGCCCTTTGAAGGCTAATTAACATAAATGACGTACTCCATCTCACCCTTCCCACACGCCTGTTAAGCCCTCTACACACCGCCCAACATTTTGACATAATCGAGAAACAATAAAGCGGTGATAACCTATTTTTTGTTTGTTTTCGGAGAATTCCACCTTTTAAAGATAGGAATAACGAGGGCAACAACCCTACCAGTAATGACCTATAGAGCTGAATCGTGGACACTCAGAGTAGGGTTGGTACACAAGCTTAAAGGGAAAGGGCTATGATTGGTGTTAATCTTCGGAACAAGATCCGGAACGAAATCATTCGTATGAGAACGAATGTCACCGACATACGATAGCTCTGAGCTAGCGAGCTGAAGTGACAATGGGCGGGCCACATCTGCCGGAGGACCGACAATTGTTGGATTAAACTAATTCTCGAGTGGAGATCGCGTATAGACAAACGTATTGTACAACTACCTCCTACTAGGTGGCGCGACGATCTCGAGCCGAAGATCAGGCTCAGTGGCGTGCCTTGGGAGAGGTCTATCTCCAACAGTGGACTAATGTGGGCTGAAAAGAGAAGAGAGGACAACGTGGGAACGACACCGGGATATCTGGTATTTCTCTTTTGGTGGCCTTCCGCAGCGCTTGTCCTTCGACTCTGTTACATCACCCGCACCCTAAAGAGACCTTATAATCTTATCACAACTAAGAAGATTTATTACGTACTGAACTAAGATACTCCAATGGCTCGTGTCGATCGTATGTGACCGAGTTAAACAAGGGGTGCGGTCGGTTTGCGCATGGGTGACCGCTGGTGGCAAACATCATTGGGCGCTTCCTTGCTTCGGAGAGCACTTTAAACCGTCAGTCTCGGTTGTTTTATAATTGTAAAAACAATCTTTATTGATGGATTTTTTGCATTGAAGCAGCGGGTGGAGGAGTGTATGCTCTATACCTCGCGCAGGTGTGTCTGGGGGGAAGACCCGTGCCCAACAGTGGGACGACTATTTGAATTGCAGCTAGCTTAGCTCTTTTTATTGGCACTATAAATTATTGTCACTTCCACTAACGATTACAACTTTTATATTACTCGACATAAGGGACAAAAGCAAAATAGCGCAGCGTAGCCTCTCAAACAGTCCCGAGCAGGACTCTACAAGTTATAATTAACGTAAACAACTGTTTATAAGCGACAATGGACTTTATTACTTTGGAACACAGTTAACTAGCCAACAACAGACTGAACTCGGAACCCGTAAGTAACTCTTCCCCTTTGTTGTAACTACGTCAAACTTCTGTTACTTGGATACTTTTTGCAAAACGAAAACATCTTCGGGCTCATTCAATAGGGGACGGGAATATTGTTCGGAATACAATAGACGATCTGATCTAGAAAGTAAAATTAGGTATTTGGCTAAACGAAAGATAATGAGGTTATCATTACCTTAATTAGTACAGCGGTGCAAATTGTTATCTTAATGTATATATTTCTTGTGTACGTGTGTATGACAGTGAACCCTTAAACGGCAGGATAGATGTTGATGACATTTTTACCCGTCGTTCATTGACGTGAAGCGTCGTGTCACTTTGACATTTCATATGGCAGAACACCGTTTGCGGGGTCAGCTAGTAATCTCATATGTTTGTGGGTCAAAGAATCAAGTACTTTGGTCTTATAAAGGTATATAACGATAGGGCGTGTTCACAATAATCACTTTTAATAAAATAAAATTTGAATCCTATAGCATGTATTAAAATTTGTTTTTTTATCTATTGAATTTGAGGTTTGACAGACGGGGCAAACGAATTTATAAGGCATACATTTTCGAGCTTTCAAAATAAACAATTTACAAACGCTGGATTCCCGGAATAAATCTTAATAAAATTAATTACTTCTGGATTTACCTTATGCCCTGCGCAATGATAGATCGGTTGGAAATTAAGCACTAAACATGAAACGGATCAAGTTAACGCAATAATACAAGTTTTACCGAGAAATTGGACCTCCTCTGGGAAACGGCAAAACACTGAGCCAGCAAACATTGGGACAAGGTTATTGAATTTTATCAGCTCTCTTGAGCGCTGAGATATTTAATTTTCCACGTAATGTTATTTTAAACCTAAAACGTTACGTAAAGAATCACATCACATCTGAGGTCTACCCAATTAGTGTAGGTTAGCGTGGTGGTGTATGTCCATCCACTTTCAATTTCACGCATGTAGTAGCTATGATATAAGTTATCATAGCTAAATGCGTGAAAATGAATGTGGATAGACTTACACTTTATGGGTACTGTGCAAAATATTAATTTATAATTTCTTTATGAAGATTCAAGTTACAAATTTTACAAATAGGATAAACTGTACTATACACATTCTACGTAATTGTAGATATTATACAACTCTGCTACGCTACTACTTCGGGAAACAGTCGTGATTCTGTTTTATGCTCGTAAAACTGTTACACGTTACAACTCTGAAGTCCAAATAAACGAAAACCTATAGAATTGCGAGCATTTCGCAACAAAATATGAAACTTAAAAAAAGTTTTACTTCTGAGTTTGAAAGGTTTCCCACTCCTCATTAGGAAACTTTGGAAAGTCACGAAAAAGCCTATTTCGTAAAATCGTTACTAACTTTTTTTTATAGATTTTAGCCAAACGAACAAGCGGACGGGCCACCTGATGGTAAGTAGTCACCGTCGCCTATGATGTTAAGCAACACCAGAGGAGTTGCCAATGCGTCGCCGGCCCTGAAGAAGAGCTCTTTTTACGCCTTTTTGAAGAACCCCATGTCATAGCCTACCGCAAAGACCTCAGAAGGAAGTTCATTCCACAGTAGACAAGTGCGCGGTAAAAAGGATTGCGCAAACCGTACAGTATCGGCAAAAATCCAGTCGGTGTGGATGAAACTTTATTTACTAACTCGGAGAACAATCAAATGTAGGGATAACCAATTATCCCCACATCAATTATATCATTTTTTCAAGAGCTGGAATCAATTACTCGCTTGTTTCCTTTCCCTTTTATCACATGTCAATGTATATTATAGAGGGAAAGGAAGTGATAATACTCGCTACAATATGATGGATGGTTGTGTTACTTCCAGAGCAAGACGTTATGTCTGGGTACGTTTGGCCCTTTACGTAAACATCCGTAAAAGTATTATGTTCTATAAGGCGAACAACAATATTTCTGCGGCATGATCTGGTAATCAGTTCATTCATCCATTTATACGTTCATTCATCATTTATTCATTTGTTATTTTATTCATGTATTAAATTATTTTTCAATTTCTGTTCAACACAAAGAGCCTTGTGCGAGACAGACAGACAGCGGAGGTTTGGGTATGGAACGCAAAAAAATATGTAAACAATCCTGATCTATTCATGTTCACGAACAAATACTTATTCCTGTTCAGAATTAAATTTAATATCTAACGTTTTATCAGAGTTTACTACCAGTATAACGCTAAAATATAATAAAACATCACGCCTGTATTTCCCTGAAGAGAGGCAGAGGTGTGAGTAATAATAATAATAATAATATCTTGGACATTCTCACACACGGCCATCTGACCCCAAAGTAGGCGCGAGCCTGTAATATGACTGACTCAGACACTGATATACATACATAGATATTTTAAATACATACTTAAATAGATAATATTAAATCCAGACACAGAACAAATACAAATGTTCGTCACACGCATATTTGTCCCGAGTGGGATTCGAACCCACGACGCCTGGCGCAACAAACAGGGTCACTACCGATTGCGCCAACGGGCTCGTTAAGTTATAAGTGGTGAGCCTATTACCTTACACATTGTCCAGACTCCGAGCTGCTAACGGGCATTTCAAGTTAGAAAAACCCAATGGTAAAAGGGTTGAAGCCGGTCGGGGAGTCATGACATGTGTGGGTCAACTCTAATCCGCATTAGCTGACTGGTGCGGGTCGCGACCTGTATTACATTTACGACTACTCAATAATCATTTAACAATAGATTACCTTTACATAAAAATCGATTACGGATAAAGAGAGATCCGATGATTACTGTATTTACTAATTACCGTAGACTCACGCTACGTCGTCCTACTTTGGGCACAGGGGATCTATTTTAGAATCGATCGCGTGACTTAATCGGTCGACTGCGACTCATATTCGTTTAATAGAAATACTGCACTAGTTAGTCCAACCGTCAATCGAGTATTAGATAATACCATTCGTACATTGTAGTGATTTAAAGTCGATCGAGATATGTCGCAGTCGAGCGATTAAGTCGCGCGGTTCAAAAAAAGGGCTCCTTTTTTGAAATGGTCTAGTATAACATCTAACTTAAACAAACTTTTGATAAAACCAATCCAAATTTATTAAGAAAAGTACTTTTTGAAGTCTTTATGAAACAAACTAACTTATTCTTATGGCAAATTAACGAATTGTTTTGCCAGGTCAAAGCCTGATTTGATTAAATTGAGATTCGGCGTATGACTCTACATCCTCACCTGTAGCATTTCCCAAAAATGCATTATACAAAAGGCTGATACGCTATTGATTGTGGTTTTGACGGCTGACATGTCAGAGAAGTTTGACTAGGCAAACGGAGGCACCTGCGCATTGAAGTTTAACAACAACACATAAATTAATTTTTATGCAGTTTTAAACAAAGCTTCGATCTTATTACCACTTTAATCTATTAATTTAGACCTCCAAGAATAAGTACTGTAGCGCGTTTTCCAGCACAAAATATCATTCAATCCGTTATAATCATTCTCATAAATAACGTAGGTAACTCAGTTTGCTGATATAATATGAACGTATTTTCTTTTGAAGCATTTTTTAGGTCATATATTCAAAAAGGGTTGAAGCGAAGCAGGTGCGAATCATTGCTGACAAGTGTAGCTGGCCCCATACCTGCATTAGCATGTTGGCAGGCGCGGGGCGATCGGTTTTATTTTCAGACATTTCGCATAATAATTTCATTGTGATTACGTCGCCTTTCCCTTTTATTGAAGCAAAGCAGGTGCAAATCATTGCTGACAAGTGTAGGTTAGGTCACCCCCCACATTAGCATGTTGGCAAGGGGCAATCAGTTTTACTTTTCGACATTAATTCCTTAATTAATTAATGTATATTGTATGGACATACGCGCATTTGACAGACAGACAGACAAGTTCCTTTATTGTACACCAAAAGGAAACAATATACAACAAGTACATACAAAATAATAAAATAACAGATTGGTTGTACAAATGGCGGTCCTAACTTGTGCTCTTTTCTCCTCAGACCTTTTTTTTGTTTTACGAGTGGGAAACCATGAAAAGGTACCTACCCGAACTTCGTGGGAGCGACGCCGGGTTATGTGGGACTTTCACCCACTAAAACCCGCTCGATGGCCTACTCCGGCGCCACAGGAGGGCTCCGGGATCTCTTGTAGAACGCGCCGGTCCCCTCCGGCGCTGCGCCCAAGACGGGCTCTTCCCGGTTTATACAACGCTGTGCAGCCACAATCAGCGTCGTCTTTCCCGGGGTCACATGATGGACGGTTCGAGCTCCAACTCTCACCGCCCGCAACCCCAGAAGTCCCCTTTTAGTTGCCTTTTACTACAGGCAGGGGCTACCGTCTGATCCCGAGCTACAGGCACTTTCTCCGCAGACCTGCATCTATCAAAACTTACTTTAAATGCACACAATGTATATCCAACCCCTACACATCTATTGTAATGTTAAAATAAAACATCTATACCTTTAATAAAACATCTATCTATGCGTTATCTATGATTTACCTTCACCTTTTAACTTGCCTCAAATATTTGTTAGTTACACTTTCGAAATACATTTAACTATTGTAAATGAACAGACATTTAGACAATCATTGTTAGACGTTACAAATTACTGCCAAGTGTGGAGGAACCCTAAGCCGCATTACCATGGCGCAGGTGGGGTGGGTTTTACACATTTTACACACGGTCGTTTTGATACATCGTGAGACGGTATTCTTGCACGAATTCTAAAATTAAATTGTTTTAAGTAGGCCGTTCTGAAGGCCTCTGACATGGCTTAGCGACTGTTAGAAGATTCAGATTAATATATTTTTCATTATATCGTATTTTGCATTCGCTTTATGAACGTCATTACATTTTTTATCTACCGCCGGTTTACATAGTGAAAGTGTAAATCGTAGTTATGCTTTTCAAAATTAACAATTTAATTTGGTACATCATTAACAGAACAAATTCTGGAGCTGGAGGAACTTAGCACCACGCGTTTTTATCATTATCTTAACGTTACTGATACCGTCAAGCACGGAAGAAACCGGTGCAGCAACATTGTCGATAATGTCAAGCCACGCTACCCCGAGAGCTTCGCTTCGCTGCGACCCATAGACATCCCACTGCTGGGCACGGGTCTCCCCCACAGACACTGTTGCGGGAGGTCTAGAGCATACTCCACCACGCTGCTTCAATGCGGATTGGTGGAGGGGTTAGAGGCCAACCCAGTGTCGAATGTTCTCAAGCCACCCGAAGGTCTTCGACAAGGCTTAACGACTGTTTCCAGCATTGAAAACTACCGGGACTGACGGCTTTACGTGCCCTCCGAAGCACGGTAGTGTCCATGAAATTTTGCCACTAGCGGTCACCCATCCACAAACCGACCGCGCCCGACGTTGCTTAACTCTTTCGATCACATTGAATCGACGCGAGCCATTGGGCTATGGACGCTACAGAGCGGCCCCGAGAGCTTAATAGAGCCCAAACATTGATGTTTGAAATACTGGAAATAAGCGGGTAGGTACAAATTGCTGACAAGTGTATAAGGTCCCTAAGCCGCCTCACTGCGGCACAGGTGGCGCGACCGGCGCGGTGTTATATTCGCGTCGTTCGCTAATCGTATTGCATTGCTTTCATTTCTCGCGCCGCCGCCTCTTGCTTTCGAGACGTTTGCATAAAACATTTACCTGCTTAAAACTGGTAGTATTATTATCTAATAAATAAAATTCTCGTGTCACAGTGTTCGTAATAAAACTCCTCCGAAACGGCTTGACCGATTCTTATGAAATTTTGTGTTTATATAGTTGGTCTGAGAATAGGTCGTAAAGTATTTTTCACCCTCCTATCTAAATCCTTCATTTATTAAACGCGATTTTAGTATTTTTGCATGAACAATAGGAACAATTAGGCAGGAATACTAAACCATGAAGAAATAATAAATAACTATATATGGAATAATAAAGCGGTGACAGCCCAGTGGCTATCGAACTCGTCTCTCATTCGAGCGGTCCGGGTTCAAACCCAAGCGGCACGCAGCAATGACTTAAGTTATGTGCGATTTAAGAAATTAAATGTCACTTGCTGTAACAGTGAAGTACACATCAGGACACGACAGATGAGGAAACCTGCATGCCTGAGAGTTCATCAAAATTATGTTGAAGGCATGTGAAGTCTGCCAGTTGGCCAACGTGGTGGACTAAGGCCTAATCGCTACCATTCTGAGAGGAGACCCGTGCCCAACAGTGGGACAAGGAAAGGGTTCTGATGATAAATGGAATTGTTCCATTGACTAGACGTATGTTAAGGCAGGAATACTTAACCATAAAGAAATAATAAAGAACCTACCTACGTGTATATTATTCGTAGGCTTTCAGGAGTTTGTTTCCAGAAAAGCCTCGGCATAACACAAGGCCGGGCGGTTCGCACCTGACACCGAATGCTAATGCGGCTTACGCGTAATACCGGCCTTTTTCAAACTTGAACCGACGTCGCTTAGTCTTGAAAATAAAATGACCCAACTTTGTGCCCAAGCTTTTTGTGAAGACAATGGCAAGCGAGCATTCATTTGCACTGCCATTCCGTCTAGACATCCGGATCTTATTTTATTTATTTATTGATCACAAACATAATGTACGCTATTAAACTTAATTATTATCTTATACAAAAACACCTCCTACATCCATTACATGTCTACTACATGAAGGGCCCGTTGGCGCAATCGGTAGTGACCCTGTCTGTTGCGAAAGGGGTAGTGGGTTCGAATCCCAATCAGGACAAATATTCGTGTGACGAACACTTGTATTTGTTCTGTGTCTGGATGTTAATATTATCTATTTAAGTATTTATTTAAAAATATCTATGTATGTATATCAGTCTCTGACACCCATAACACAGGCTCGCACCTACTTTGGGGTCAGATGGCCGTGTGTGAGAATGTCCAATATATTTACTTGCAGTTCACAAACTATGAAAAGCATAATCGTCTATTACCAATAAATACCAATAAAACTGGTTTTTATTCACCATAATCTGCCTTTGATTAATAATTACTATTAATATCACTCATCGTTAATATTTAGAATCATAAATAATTGATTCTTTGTTAAATAAATATTTTTTTTATTAAATTGCGTTTTATCTTTTCCTTTATTAGATGGTCATAAATAATAAAATATCCCTGAAAATTTCAAATTACCAAGTATTATCCAAATTAACATTGACGCTATATTACCCCTACACTACCCCCAAATACTTTATTGCTACTCAAAGTAGGACATGTACTCGTAAAACGGAGAAAATAACATATTATCGTCATCTAAAAGCTGCCCGAAGAAGTTACAAAGGTTGAAAACGTAAAGATGAAAAGTAAGGAGATACCTTTCTCAATCAGCGCATATCTTTAATCTCCTACACGGAAAAGTTTTCTATCTTACATATTCATACGCCATACTATTGCTTCACAATATGCGAACAACGATAAGCGAAAAAAACCATTAACTTACAATTTCTTCAACAATATAAATTATGACCAACACTGTGCGGTCACATACATAATAGTCTTTTTAGATGGTAGATCCTATTTAAAACTTATAAAGGTATCTGAGCATACGCCGCACGGTGGAATATGCTCAAACCAGCTGTGGCTTTGGAAGGGAGCCATTTCTAACAGTGCCAGTGTGACAAAGCAAGGATTAATCTACTTTGCAACAATCCGCGAACAAAAATGTATACCTTCAAGCACGTAGCACCTCCCTCCCTCCCACACAGGAAACTACTACTATGGTACCATTCTTGTCCCGAATCACACATACTTTTTCTAGTGTAAAAAGAAGTACCTGCATAAAATTCCATTGCATATTCAGGTCAGCATAAAAAAAATTTACTTATTTCAGATATCTTTTTCACCCCCAAGTATGATGTGCCTAATATTATTTTCAGAAGAAATTCTGAAGCGGTTACAAAAGACATTCTTTAAAAATTTCATAAGGAAAAATGTGTTCCACATATTTTATAACCAGACGCACCAGCGCATCTGGGTTTTTAAAACTTGACATATAAATCTTACATTAAAATGTTGGTACAGAAAACCGTAGATACGATCTTTTCGGTAGTGAAACCTACTTTAAACTTAACAGGTTGTCCTCAAAATATCTCTGTATAGGTTCAACCAGGACCGAACTGTAACACTACACCCAAGGAACCAAGTACCATTTCTGCTGCGTAATTATTATTATTGTTTAGCATTTGTCTTCCAGCAAGAGTGACTATATCTAAGTGTACATTAAACCGTTGGTCTCGGTTGATGTTATAAAATTTCAAACTAAAAACATTCGACAATTTAGCCTAACTTTTGCGCCAATCAGCAGCAGACCTCAATTGCTAAAAATATTCGTACCCTGCGTAAAACGCAACGAGTGGTTCCTAAATGTAATAAGAGGTGATGTCGTCAAGCTTCGACCCATGGACGTCCCACTGCTGGACACGGGTCACCTATACAGACAGCTGCGGAAGATCTAGAGCGTAATCCAGCACGCTGCTCTAATGCGGATTGGTGGAGGTGTTAGTAGCCAACCCAGTGTCGAATGCCACCGTAGCCTCAAGCCACCCGAAGGTCTTCGACAAGGCTTAACAACTGTTTCCAACATTGAAAACAACCGGGACCAACGGCTTTACGTGCCCTCCGAAGCACGGTAGCGTCCAGGAAATTTTGCCACTAGCGGTCACCCATCCACAAACCGACCGCGCCCGTCGTTGATCAACTCTTTCGATCACATTTAATCTACGCGAGCTATGGACGCTACGATACGCTCGATATCGTCACGCTACGCCTTAATTTAAGGAGCTGCTTACCTTTCAAAGCCATCGTGGGCAGCAGAGCCAAGGCTTGCAACATAGACCAGAAACAACACCGCTCGATCCGCATCCCGCCAACTGTGCGCGCACATCACCCGAAATACTCGTAGTACATTATGTTCACCACGAGGTCGTTCACACCGCTCACGATTTATTTATTTTTCACACACTTCATTTATTTTTTAAAACTGTTCTTTTATTTCTCACACGCCTTCATTTATTTCTCTCCACAGTTAAATACGTCGCGCTCGCGTAACCTTTTAGTAATCCACTGTGTAATTTGGATTTTATAGACTTTAAAATTTCTGCGAAAAATTTAAATGTCGGCCGGAGTTAAATATAGAAGTTTGGAAAGGCTTGGATTAGAATGTTTTAATGTTTTACTTTTTGCTCTTTGTTTTTCGTAAATTGTTTTAATACCCTGGGGTGAGCTTATAAGAACTAGCAACCCACCCCGACATTGCACGGGTAGTTTTTTTTTGCAAAATTTTAAATTCAACAACTAACCCCCCGCTTTATTTTGGTAAAACTGATAAAACTGCGTGTTAATTCGTATAGTAGTTTTTAAATTAGCCTTAACGGACATTTTCGGATAACTAATCAATTTCATTAATTAAAAATATTTACAGAGTTAAGGGTAACGAGTCAAATAAAAATTAAAAATATATCTATGTATGTATGTCCTGGAAACTTTCAATCAATATTTCACCCACATCCACTGAAGCTATTGAGCTGAAATTTGGCACACATATTGTGATTATAATCACCCACATATTTGCCAAATTTCACATTTCAATATTTTAAAAATGGAACAATGTTTCCATCACTAAAAAGTTAACTAACCAATCACATTGGTCCTACAGTTAACGTCACGGCACAGCGGATGGGGTCATTTTCGCTACTCGTTGAAATAATACTGAGCGTGAGATATTCCACTGTTCTGTTCCTGCGATAGAGCCAGACGCAATTAACGTCAAGCTTTCTGTTAGCGTTCGAATTAATGCTGAAAGATTGTTAAATATTCAAAATCTTTTCCCATTCAATTTTCACATACAATATAAGTTAAATCTATACCTGTATTTGAATACTCTAAAACTATAGTAAAAAGTAAAAGAATCAACTTTCGTATTCGTATGATTTTTTCTATAATAAGTAATATTATAAAGAGGAAACATTTGTTTGTAATGTTTTCACACAAAAACTACTGGACCGATTTCAAATTTTAACCATTAGAAACCTGCATCTTCACTAAGTGACATAGGCTATATAACTTAACTAGGTGCAAACGATACTATTGTTATGTCTAATTCCACGCGAGCGAAGCTGCGGGCGTCCACTAGTTTTAAATACTTGGATGGCGTATGTCGTCGCCGTTTGTTAATTGGTATCCATTATTAAATGTATAGGCCATAGAGAATCTTGTAATTTGTTATAGAAACCATTACTTCATCGGTTTTATGTATAGAAAGTGTATGATTGTAAATTTATATGAATAAAAAGATTAATTTAATTAAACTATCGTTTAAATGGGAAAATATATGAATCAGTTACCGTTCCGTTTCAGTGTAAATGTAAATTGAAGCAACTGTTCCAATATTTAATTTAAATTTTGCTTGGGAATTTAACGCGAAGTATTAATTATATTACTCGTCACAAGCTCTTTTGTGTTACTGTATCCGATGGTATGAAGAACGGGGTGAATATTTGAGAAGGGCATTATTCATTTTATCAAGTATTACGAAACTTTTAACTTGTACAAAAATATTAAATTTTAATGCCAGGGAATAAATAAATCTTATATTGATGTATGCTTTATTAATTACATTATAGAAAATAATATATCTAAGCTATCGTCAGTGATTAATTTAGTATTTGTAACTTAAAATGTGTCTGATATTAGTTGTGTTGATTAAATTTTGCAATTGTTGTTTAAACTATAAGTCTGTTGAAGGTGTTTCAGTGATGGCCTTTCTCCTTATACTGTTTGTAAATATTACATTTAAATGCTAACTGAATAAAATATCTTTACAAGGATTTCCGCAAAAATGAGTATGTTAATAGTTACCCCAAATTCTTAAACTAAATCCTTTTGAATCTCAAAATAGTGACAGTAAACTGACAATCACATCAAGAAACACAAAGTAACGCGCGAGGTAAATAGCAAAGTCGGATTAAAATCATCCACTCTACGCTTTGTAAGATAGCTTCGAACCAACATTCCTTATGGTTAACGCTTAATTAAATTTCTTAATACACTAACGACCGCAACAAGTCACGACATGCACCGATCGGATTCACGTCGCGCGTCCGATCCGTAGCGCGTCCCGTACAACACTGCACGGACAGGGTCTACGGCGTAGACCCACACATCTACACCGTAGACCCACTACGCCGCATGAAAAGGTTACGCTCAAGCGTTTAAACCTTGCGCCTTTGCGTGAATAGCAATACGAATGTGTTTTGTTTCCTCTTCCCGGTGTTCCATTTTCAAAAACAAAGAGTGTTTGGATTCCTTTACGTAAGATGTTTTTTCTTTTTTTGTAAACGTGGGAGTTGAAGTATCAGCCTCTGTACATTTGCTCAGTGCTGCTACTGTACAATTTATATTAGCAGAATACCTCAAAGTTAGTTTAAATAACTTAATTAAAGAAACTTCCATTAAATACATAGATCTTATTAACCCTCTCTACTCTACTTACTGGACTAACCATCCTAGTCCTTATTTGAGTCTCGTTTAAAGTCAGTCACGGTTTTCCTGGGTAGCAGTTGATAGGTTAGCTGCAATCTCGTTTTCGTTTAATACACACTGTGCCTACCTCTACTGAGAAATTCTGGCGTATTGTTATTTAAATAGAAAACAATCTGACCCGTCTTTTACAGTCCACCACAAACCTTTCTTTATCCGACTGTTGGTCACGAGTCTCCTATCAGATTAGGCCTTAGTCTACCACGCTGGCCAAGTGCAGATTGGCAGACTTCACTTTTCTTCGAGAACATAAAGAAGAACTCCCAGGCATGCAGGTTTCCTCACGATGTGTCCTTCATTACAGCAAGTGACATTTAATTTTTTAAAACGCACATAACTTAGAAATGTATTTGGTGCGTGCCGCTTGGGTTAACCCGGACCGCTCGAGTGAGAGGCGAGTTCGATAGCCACCGTGCTGTCACCGCCTTTAACAGTAAATACTCGTATTGTTAAGTTGGTTTTATAGCATAATATTATGTCAATTTTGACTAAGCCATTGTTAACCGATTGACATCAACTTATGGCAATTGGGAGTGAGTTCTACCCGTGTCCGCATGCTGCGTCGATTTATCCCAATAGCCTTAACACAGTGGCTATCGAACTCGTCTCTCATTCGACACGCATCTGGGCGAACGACTGAAGTGTTGAAGAAACACATGAGTTAATAACCGTTAACAAAACGTACACTTTTATTCTCTTCGTACAGTCTTGGTCGACATCTGTCGCAAATGTATTAGGAGAATGAATTCTCCTGCATACTCGTTCACTACCTGAACCGTATCAAAATATAATACTCTGTCTTATTAACGAACATCTGATACTGCCTATTAAGCTACCAATATGAGCGACGTTAAAAGGGTCCCTATTCGATTATAGGCTTGTATTCATAGTAATAAATGGGACCTTTTATCGTTCCCAAATATTTAATACCCTCGCGGCAAAACAACTATCCATCACTAACTCGTTGACCTAAAACTGTTGGTACATTACAAGTTGACGTATTCAGACCACAGAACAGATAGTTCTCAGACATACCGCACTAGAGTGCCTATCTATCTCACTCACTCTTTTAAAAGGGTGCCGCGAAAGCAAAACAATGCCTTCGAGACCTGCTTAAAACAGTCCTTAAGTTTTCCATATTGTTATTTTTTCTTATTCTTTTTATACATCTATACACATCAAACACATTAACACACATTCACAGATACACTACAATCTAGGAATTTTAAATAATCACGGGTTCGTATGCATACAAATCGATCGCACTAATTAATATTTATTTAGTATAATTTAAGGTTCCATAATATTTTAATATTAAGTATTTTTAAATACTTTAACATCTAGTAAAATAAAAATATTGTAAGTAGGTAAGCGAACACGACATCAATCTTTTTTAGTTTCAAGCTAAATTTAATTATTTAATAATTGCTTGGTATGTAACGGAAACTTTAAACGTGATTTTCACCCCCTTTAAAACAGAATTATCAAGGATCGATGAGAGTGGAATATTTATCTAAAAAAGTGTGTTTTTTAGTTTTTTTAAACGATGTTGTTTATTTATTGTTTTTCTAATAGGGGCATTTGTGCTTCACCTGAGTAATGGTGAGCATTTCTATATATTACTGCTCTGTGGCGCTGACAATATTTTATTTAGTTATTAGTATTAGATAGATCAGAATAGTGCATGGCAAACATTTTAGCATTATCAAGGTTTGAAAGATTAATCTTATCGTTCTATATTAATTTAATGTTTTCTATTTTAAAATTTATAGTATGGTTGGATATGTACCTAGAATGTCATGGATATTTTAGTGGTCAAACAAAGTTTCGTCCCATAGTAATAAAGTTCACATAAGTAAATGATTCCCATAAGTTAAGAATTGAAAAATTGGTACAAAACTAAACTATTCTACGTTTGACGACTAGTACAAATATATCGCTGGGAAATCTGCGTTAAGGCACAGATTTTTTTTAAGCCTGTTCGATGTATCTAACAGTATTTATATTAGCTTGCATAAAAATAACAATGTAAAATTTTATGGCTGTCCATTTGTTTTCTTGCACACAAAATATTGTTTCAATTTCGATTGTTCATGATAAAGATTAACTTATTACATGAATAATGAAATAAATATTGACTTCGCTTATAGCCGTTTGTGCCTTTGTTGAGCTGTGTGAGACATATTGACACGCCAATAAGTCTGCCTTCATCCTGTCACGTCCCTCGCCAGGCTGTCGCAATTGCTTTGGTGCGAAACTTGATTATTGTAAACAGGACACGACAGTAAATAAATAAAGTAATGATTAAATCGGCTGCCTTTTACTAGAGAAAAAAGTGTTTTTGACATTAAACTATAAATATTTAAAATTCAATAACTTAATTTAAATAAGCACTAACACCTGAAACCTTACATAAACTAAGGACTTCACATTTTAATGTCGCTGCAACCCATAGAGGTACCACTGCTGATCACGAATCTCCCCCACAGACACTGCTGCGGGAGCATACTCCACCACGCTGTTCTAATGCGGATTGGTGGAGGGGTTAGTGGCCAACCCAGTGTTGAATGTTCTCAAACCACCCGAAGGTCTTCGACAAGGCTTAGCGACTTTTTCGAGCATTGAAAACAACCGGGACCGACTGCTTTACGTGCCCTCCGAAGCGCGGTCATTTTAACGTAGGTATTATTTCGTAATTAAAGCTCAAGGGAAAATGTCACGAGATAACCGCCACCCCTAAAAGGCAGTTGCTGTCTTGTAATCAATACTCTACCGTTAGACGGATGTTAAGATGTTTTTTACATATACAGCTGCATCCCTCTCCTTCGATTAAAGTAGGTTTTAATATTGCTACTTTTATACATAACATGAAAATTATACTTAATGTGGTATCGAAGATAATGTTAACCAACAAGCTATCACCGAAAGCTATGATCCTTTAAATAACGAAGTAATCTGATCACTTTCTCACTGATAACCTGTAATAGGGTCACGTACACCTACCAGGATTGTATCATAGTCGTAGAGGCAATTTCGCATGTACAAACTTGGCGAAACTTCGGCCATTAGGGCACTTGGTAAGCTCGAGGGTTCCGTCTACAGCAGTGGCCAAATATACCGGCAGGTGTCGGTTGGTTCAATTCAAAGGAGACGGGTTGGCTTAAATTACGTGGTACTCAATCGATGCAGAAGCATGAGTAGTTATACGGTTAGAATTTTCCCTCGGATGAATCTTTTGTTTAAATCCTGGCACTTATGTAAGAGTCAATGTTATGTTGTCAAATGTTTATACAACGGCTACTAAAGTATTATACTAAGTATGATTAAATGAATTGGGTATTACAATCAAAATAGTCTTAGTATAGGTTTATTATGTTAAGTATGAAATACTGCTGCCTATGGTTACAGATTCACAATAACGGCTTGCTGCCTTTTTGGAATTCAGGGAGCACGCCATCAGGTCGAAATCAGGGGTGTGTAAATTTATTAAATTAAGTAGCCTTAAGCCTCTGGAGAATCAGGCCTAGTGGTTCAATGTTCGGCAGGGTGATATCTAGTTGACAATACACAAACAACAAACTTGACAGCAAATGCAGTTACACGTAACAGCAGCCACGTAAATTCTCTATTAGCCAATATTTGCACCAAACGCCTAATATATTCAAATTGTGCTGCCGAACTTGCAGCTGTTATGTCAAAATAAAGTTCATTCATTTATGAAACATTCGTGATTATTTCATAGGTTTTGCTTACGATAACGATTGGAGTTAGGCGGGTATGCATGGCATATCGTACGTCCCAATTCTAAGATCCAGGTCTCACGATTGTTTCAGGACATTTTTTTTTATACAGAAGCAGGTATGTGGGACTCACCGGCTTGGCCGGAATACCCACTAAAACCCAGCGACACCTTCAGCGTCAATGTGAGATTATGGGAGATGTCAGAGCTCGAAGGTCTGATCGGATGATGCCAACTTAGTCCTCATAGCAGCTGACCATCACTTTCTTGTTCTGAATGTTAGATACGTAAAAGCAGCCCCGGTTTTCATCGTTTACAGCCACCAATACCCACGAGATAGCATGATGAAGGAAGCTTAAAACCTATCAGAGAGAAACCTATATATCCACGAGCCAGACTCGATTTAATTGGTGTTCTGCTATAAACAACAATTCTTGAAGCCTGATCTACGAGTCTGGGCAAAAGATTCGTAAATCAAAGAAACCGCAAGATCTGCGTGAATCCCGAACATTAGTCTCGTAACCCGTATCGAAACTGTGGGCGAATGTTATGAAATCCAAGTTCGCGTATTTATATTGTCATCATCAACATTTTACCGATGGCTTAGAGTCACCATCTGTGCTGGAATGTCTGGGTCTCAGTTTGTTAGTCTTTGGTCTCAGTACGAATTTTTATTCTTCTCACACCTTCTTATCGAAGGAATGAGACGACTATAAATTGAAGAATGGAAGATACTCTACACATTGAATACTCTAATTAATACATGTATGCCTTTCTATCTCTAATTTGAGCATGCAGGTTATCTTAGATGTGTTTTCAGTATTGTTAGAATATTAAATTATCTACTACAAAAGGAATGTAACTGGGAAAAGTGGTAGGTGGGTGCCGCTTACATTTTAATTCAATTTATCTCGAGTTGGTGTTTAAATTTCAGTCCTATCACCATCGTCTGATATAGATTCAATGCCTCAATATAATGTCAATTGACTTGTGTTTGAAAAAAAATAAAGAAATGTGAATGAAACGATTTTTCGAAGTAATGATCGATTATTATGGCTATGGAACCTCAAAAGAATTTATTTTTGAATAAGTACCAGGTAATTTTAATCGAACCTTTCAGAAACAAGTTTTGCTATTGATATGGCTTTGTCCATTGTTTTGAAGCTTCCATAGCAAAATGACTGGCGTTAATCGTATGTGATCCACCGAGTTAAGCAACGAAGGACGCTGTTGGTTTGCGAATGGGTGACCACTTGTGGCAATGTCATGGGTGCTTCCGTGCTTCGGAGGGTACGTTAAGCCGTGGGTTCCAGTTGTTTTCAATACAAAAAACAAGCGTAAAGCATTGTCGAAATCTTTTTGGTGGCCAATCCGCATTGGAGCAGCGTGGTGGAGTATGATCTAGACCTCCCGCAGCTGTGTCTGTGGGGGAGAACCGTGTTCGACACTCGGACAACTTAGTTGCTAAGGTAAGCAGGCATTGTACTAATAATTATACAAGTACATACATTTCCATTATAATAATCTTAACGTCAAATTGATTCAAAATCGAAGATATCGAAAATATTTTACATTACCATGTTTCCTTGTAGCCCCACGCCATATTCATACCACGAGCATAACCTTGAATACTTTAGTGGTACTTAATTGAGGTCTCCTGTGACAAATGGCGATCCTTCTCGAGTGATCCGCTGGGCTCGAGAAGCGTTCATAAATCAAATATGCCGCAGTCTGCTTAAATCTGGGTCATTCGTTCCCTGATTCAACTGTGTGTACACGGCTTAATAACTACATCGTTGCCGTTGGCGATTCATTGCCTATCGTAAGTAAACTCTGGATGAAAAATAATTTACAGCGGTGATATCCGAGTGGCATTCTACCTCGAATTCGAGAGGGTTCAATGACTGACTCTTATTGCCTGTTTGACAAGAAATAAATTAATTGTAACCTTTCATTTTTAAACGATTGAAGCCCTTGGTGCGAAGTATCTCCAGCTCCACTTTAAGTAATAATAATGTAAAATATCAAATTAACAAAATTTTAACTTAGAAAAGAGTATGTAACTACTCGGTAGTTTCTTTTCTCAAATTTCTTGTCGTTTTATTCTCCGCACTCCAAGGAGAAAATGTCCGACCCGGGGATTGAACCCAGGAATTAGCCTAGCAATCGCGCTTGCGACCACTAAAATAACGAGGCAGGTATTAAATCTATACTCATTATAAAGATGAAACATTTATTTGTAATGTTTTCACACAAAAACTACTGGACCGATTTCAAAAATTCTTTCATCATTAGAAAGCTGCATCTTCACTGAGTAACATAAGCTATATAATATTATTAGGTGTAAACGAAACTATTGTTATGTCTAATTCTACACAAGCGAAGCTGCGGGCGTCCACTAGTTAGAAATATATTTAATAGGTACTGTAGTAGTATGGTGTTTATTTTTGTGTGTCATACATCGTTGGGATCATGGATGAATATAATATACACAATCATATCAATTAAGATTTGCATTGGCCAGGAATAAAGTGAACCTAGTGCTCTGATAGATTAAAAAAACGTCATATCAATTTTGCGCATAGATTATAATTTTTGGATGCGAAGGAATAAATATTGGGGGAATATTATGTCATCAATTTCCTGTTAACGCTTTTAGGCCTACGAGGGAGGTGTAAGGTGGCTCTTGAGGAGTGATCTCATTTATTTGCTCCCTCGCTTATGAGTGCATCGGTCTGATACCCCAGATGATATACAATTTAAATGGTATTTATTTTAATGGTATAATAATATAATATTATGGTTCATGGAAAAGATCATCACCACCACCACAACCCATTCTTTGTTCCACTGTTGGGCAAGGATCTCGGAGGGGTAGGCCTTAGTCCACCACGCTGGCCAAGTGCGGATTGGCAGACTTCACATGCCTTCGAGAACGTTATGGAGGACTCTCGGGCATGTAGGTTTCCTCGCGATGTTTCCATCGCCGTTACAAATTTGATAGATCACCGCTGAGGTCCATGGCGTGGCATAGGTACTATACATACATTTAGTGGCATACTTTTCATATAGTATTTTTTAATTATTTTCCCCAAGTATTTCAAATATATGTTTTGTTGTAGATATCACTTATCAGGCATTAAAAAACAGTAATGTTGGTAAGTATGTACAATTTTTACAACGAAACGAGCACACGCGATTCTTCAAACGCAATCTCCAACCACCCTGATTTAGTACATGTCTCTCCCAAAGGAAATATAAATATTGTATTGAAATATCGCATAATGTATCGAAATCCCCTCATTCCAGTAATGTGTGCCAGCCAGTGTAACTTGGTATGTGCCCCGCGTCCTGTCTAAACATGTTGTTTAGCATGACGAGATATTGCTATACGACTCCCAGGTCAAACAGGACTGGTAGAACTAAGCGTTCGAAGGCTTGGAGCTACTTATGACTATGAATATTTATAGCGTTTTAGCTGGAACGGGCGCCGGTAAATCTTAAGTCGTTTGTGTATAGGGAAATGCATTTTATAATGGTCGTGCGCGGGGATGTTACAAAGGCCTGTTATGAGTATGTATACAATTTATAAGCATTGAAACATACTCTTTTTTGTAAGGACAGTAGCATTTAAGCAACCTTACCGAACTGCGCATCTTGTAGTGGTGCCTGATGACCTCTTGCATGTATTGTTGGCATGTGGTCAGAACGCAGAGGAAAGAATTGACCTTAAAGTTGATTTAAAGTCGGCTAGGCAATGCAATTTAATTTTTGCACATCCGATATAGATCTGGCAAAAAAGCTGTCCAAATTAATTAGTACACCTAGAAATAATTATAATTCCTAATTATAACTAACTAATCTATATATATATAAAAGGAGAAGGTGACTGAGTGACTGGCTGACATATCAACGCAGGGCCTAAACTATAAGGATTAGAAACTTGAAATTTTGCACATATAAAATTTCCTTTTATAACGTAGGGGAGCACTAAGAAAGGATTTTTGAAAATTCACCCCCTAGGGCGGTAAAACGGGGGTGCAAAGTTAGTATGAAACTTTGCCGTTTTTGAAGTTAGTGAATGTCTAATTCACGAGGTTACGTTTACGTTAAAAACTCTGGATCAAACGGTTTTCCTAGGGATAACATGACTCTAAACTCGATTGGGGTGCCCATACTGCCCATTTATACCCACTTTAAAGAAAGGTCCAGCAAGCTAAGTTTTGCTGCTTACGCTGTCAAAAAGATCAGACAGCTCGCAGATATAACAGCTCGACTCGTGTAATTTAGCAACTTTCACAACATTATTTTTTATGGCATCTTACTGTGGGGTAATGCTGCTGACATTGTATACCATCTTTATATTACAAGACCATGCGCAGTGTAGGGTTCCGTGGTTACACGTCTCAAATGCCGTTTGTAATGTTGTTTGTTTTTTTTTGATTCTACCAATATTCCTATCATTTTAGTTTGTTTAATGTGTATCATTGTTTTATTATTAATGTTTGTTTTTTGTGGTGTACAATAAAACGTATTTGTATTGTAGTGTAATTAGCTATATAATTTCTTAACTAAGAGTAACGGTTCTGTTTATATCTAGTTTAATGTGATAAAAAATTTATCTGTCTGTCTGTCTATAATCTCATAAATATATCTTTACACACGTTTTAGTGTTTTTTTGTAGTGAAAGATGTGTAACCAAAACAAGAAACGTTGCCAATGTAGGTACAAAAGTAAGGACTGTTTGTTTCAAGCGTTTCCAAGTGTCCGCAAATCTTTAATGACAAAAACCTTTCAAAACCTTGCATTACTCTGTAAGTTAACTAACATTTTCGTGTCTATTTAATCAGCAATCAAATCACGCCTATCTTGATTGGCAAGTAGTCTGATAATATCGATATTATATAGGTACTTCTTTCAGATAACATCTAGAGTTTGGTAAGAGCACAGCCTTAATACAAAATTTAAATGTTTATATAAAGAGTTCAATTTATATTCTAATTCGATGGGTTCCCGCTAGAGGACGCGTGTGATGGCTCTCAACTTAATGAAGTTGCATAAAAACTTGAAATATTTTGCTTAGTTTAAATTACCTCAGTAAATACGATCGTGGTAGATTGTTGATAAAGTTGATTTGAATGTACACTAATATTTAATTACTAAGTAGCAAGTTAATAGAATGAAATACTAAATTAAAAAAAGTATATTTAATATTTCGAGTTGAATCAATAAAACATGAAATACTCCGCAACAATTTTATTCGTTGTATTGCTTTTTTCCATCAATTCACTTTGAATTTCACAGTACCGCTATGAAAATATTGGGTAACTTTTTAATCTTTATGGAATTAAAACTTTAGTAGGTAGGTACATATAGACACTTTTAGTATACCACCTTAGATATTATATTATAAAAATAAAAATGTAATCATAACATACTTCCATTGCTATCGTAAGATTTAATCCTTTTATAGTCTTTACTTCCTACTAATAGCTTCCAATTCAAACTTCTGAAACTGCTGAAATTACTTTGTCACAATCACATACAATAAAATGTAAGTATTCATTTAGTTGTTCACATGAGGATATCAAAATTGTAAGTTAAATATAAAGGCGTTAAATGACACATTTTTAGCTACTATTAATACTAAATAGAGTATCCATAGACGGTATATTCAACGCAGAGTCTTTTTCGAGGCGTCACTGAGTCTATGACAATATTGTTAGTGTTATGCAATCCATGTTTTTTTAATAATTTAGTTTCTCTGTGTTTTACACTAATTTACATATATTCTCCCTTTTTAGGGACTTCCTTTTCAGGGTCTTCCTTTTCAGGCTCTTCCTTTTCAGGCTCATCCTCTTCCTTCTCTGGTTCTTTCTCTGGTGGAACATTAGCTGTAGTTGTTTCTACTTCAACAACGGTGGTGGTTGGTATTGTAGCTGATTCAGTAGTAGTTGGAGGTTTTCCCTCTGTTGTTTCTCCACCCGTATTCTTATCTGTTTCACTTTCTGGGGCTGTAGTTGTTCCCTCTGTTGTTTCTCCACCCGCGTTCTTATCTGTTTCACTTTCTGGGGCTGTAGTTGTTCCCTCTGTTGTTTCTCCACCCGTATTCTTATCTGTTTCACTTTCAGGGGCTGTAGTTGTAGTTGTAGTAGTTGTAGTTGTACTCGTCATAAGACTGTCAAGCTCACTTTTTAATCTGTTCCTTTGCCCCGCTATCACCAGAGTCGAAACAAATAAACTGAATGAGAGCAGACTTAGGAAAACTATTATTTTGTTATCCAAGACCCATGATTTCGTTCGTCGTAAATAATAGTTATTCATTTTGTTTGTTTCTTTTCACTTCACACAAAAACTATGGGCAATACCTCAAGCCTTACGTGTAACACTGACGTTACTCAATATTATCAGCACCAGATTATTTGTATCAATAGATATCGCTTTATCTTTTGCAGCTAAAATATGTTTGGAGGATATTGAACTACTAAAATAATAATATGACTAGTGATAGAGTTCAGTTTTGAATACATGTAACATAAAAATATGGTTTTGTGCAGGAGATATCGATGTTGATTTACAACACCGAAAAGTTCCGCGAATAATAGGGTATAAAACATTGATTAGTAACCACTCCCCAATGTCTTTTACGGTTAATGCATTAACTAAGGTGTCACATATTTTCTAATGAATGACTAAGGCTTTCTAAGGACATGGAATCAGATATCTATATTTATACTCTATATACTCCATATTTTATATTAAAATGGATCGTTGTTCGTTAGTCTCTCTAAAACTTGTTACTACTCGCTTAAAGTTTGTTATTTCCAGTCTCTTTTACAGCTTTAGCTACAGCGTGTCAGGAAATCTCAAGTTTCCGCACAGAAATGTCAAAATTAAATAGTACCATGTCAGAGGTTTCAAGTAAACTTGAAAGTATTGAGATGAGAGTGACTGTACTAGAACAGGCGAAGGAACCACCCGGGCTGTCGGATTCGCATCTTAAGGACGTTATTCAGGAGTTCAAAGATCAGTGGAACGACCGCGACCAGAGAGAACTCCAGTCCGATTTGGAAATATTAGGAATTCCGGAATCCACCGGTGAAAACCTTGTGCAAGTCGTCACGCAGCTTGCAAGAAATATTGGCGTAACTTTAAATGATCAGGATGTTCTCAGTGCGGAACGCATTCGCATACCACAAGATAACACGACGTCGGGAGCACCCCGCCCACGCCCCCTAGTGGTCCGCCTGGCCAGGCGTGCTACACGCGATGAGCTGGAACGAGCTGAGAGGGTACGTCGTGAAGCCGACACCAAAAGTCAACCTCGCGTCTATGTGAATGAACGGCTAACAAAGTATAATCGCCAGCTGTTTGGTAAGGTGCGGGCGGCGGTGCGGCGGGACGGGTGGCGATTCTGCTGGATTAGGTTTGGCCGAATATACGTACGCCGTGACAAAGATTCCGAATCGTATCGTATCAGCAACGAATCTCTGTACATATTTTTCTCAATAAATACTTTATAATATCATATTACATAAAGTTTGAAGTATGTTACTTATATAAAATGTAGAAGTTGTATGTAGGTTTGAATATGGTCACCATATTAATCTGTATATTTAAACAAAAATGTTAATGTTTAACTCTAGAGTACCTACCTATAAAGTAATATTATATACCCACTTAAAACAAGATTTAACGTAATAATGTAATAATCATCTACAAATTTAATATCTTATTTACTTTTCATATACCTAATGTTGTTACCACTTAAGTAATAAGCTGTTGTTCAACGGAGTAACCAGTCAAATCAAACTGTAATTTTTCATTTCATTTCTCATTACTAATACCGATTTAGTGAATAACCGTGTAACATACCCTTTATAAAATATTGAATATGTTTGTTCTTTATGTATTGCCATGTATGTATTAGGTACATTGTTCTGGTTTAGCTTTTCTTCCTGCCGCGGCCATTGGGTTTTAGCCCTAACTTGATTTTATTTAAACTTTGTACATTAACCAATAATGGAGCTCAGGCGGAATTCTTTTTATCATTTCTTATTATCAATTTTAGATATGCATAGTACGAGTTAGGTTACATATTCATCAGTGCAGCAATACATATAATTATTAATTATCTTTCTGATACCCTCCATAGGTCGTACTGAAAATCAGCGTCATGGTTTCCGCTATGGCAACATTGGCAACCATGACACATGCTGAGTGCGGACCTTTTTGTTTCCCTAACGTAGCAACACTAAAAGATGTCATCATGTTTTAATAATCTATTGTGTAATTTATGTTATTATTTTCGAAATGATTTGTGTTGTGTCAGGTTTGGGAGCAAATAACTTTATCTTATTCTTATTCTTATTCTTATTCTTTTTTACTTGATAAATCAATGATTGTAGGTGGCACGTAGATCACCGGGTCATCTAGCAATGTAATAAATCGAATAAGTCGTGCCCAAGAAAAAATGTTTGTGTATATAAAATAAATCAGTAAAAATGTTGTAAAATACTTGTCCTGCAATCTATAACTACAAACCGACAACTAAACGAACGTGAGAGCGCGGTCGTATTGACAGTGTTATCAGCATGTTATCAGTCATTTTGTTTCAGTTCTATCTATGAGCTACATGTATTATCTATTAAGTACCTACTTTGAAAATAATAATAGCACTGTGCTACGATAGCTCAGCTGTTTTTTTAAATGTCTTGGGCGTTGATAATTGGCGGATGTTTTGACGAGACGAAAATCCTACAGGACTTACTAAGAAATTTTGCGTATTTATTACCGCGAGTGACGCCAGCAACTATTTTTTTAATAATATAGACGGACAAACAGACATACTGACCACCTGATGGTAAGTCGTCACCGTCGCCTATGGACACGTGCAACACAAGGGGTATCACAGATGTTTTGCCTGTCGTGAAGGAAGCGTTTCACACTCTTTTTGAAGCGCTCCATGTCGTAGCTCGAAGGAAAACCTCAGTCGGAAGCTCATTCCACAGGAGACAAGTTCGCCGTAAAAAACACCGCGAGAAGCGCACGGTGGTTAAACTTAACTAGTCTTAATATTGAACTACAACCCATAAACGTCCCACGGGGCACCTATAAATGTAACTAGTGGATGCCTGCAGCTTTGTAAATAGTTTCGTTTACACCTAGTAATATTATATAGCCTATGTCAGATGGCCGTGTGTGAAAATGTCCAAGATATCGACGGTCCCTACGTATAAAAGGACAAGTCAAAAACCGAGGTTTACAGGAGAGCGTATTTTGTGTTCAACATGTGTTCAACACGCCCTAGAAATAATTCTATGACAAATAATAAATATTTTCTTTCTACAATATTTTAACAGTTTTAAGAGCTTTTTAATGCTATTTACACATATTTTATTTTTTTAAGTTTTCTATGCGTTTTCTTGAAAAAACTGATAGATGACCGTTTCTACGCCAATAATAAAACAGAAGTATGTCGGTCATGTCATAGTTACCTTTTTATACGCAGGAAACAAAAAAACAGTGTCTGATATAGAATTTAAATAAAATGTTTTATGAAAATGTAGGATTATGTTACTGTTTTTAAATCAATACGTTAAACATCCTGGAATCGTCACCCATGCATATAAAAAGTACTTCAATGAAGACATATCACTTTATACGTGGTTTTAGTCATTCGGGGTAGGACTATTCTTGTAATGTAAATAAAGACATGTCTTTTAAAATTATCAGGTTTGTGTTTTATTAATTAAACAAGGTTTATAATTTATAAATTCAACATTATTTATTATTAAAAAACAATCTTCTTAGCATCTAAATAATAGGTACATACCTATAGACTCACTGAAGTAGGAACTAAACATAAAAAATCACTGTTGTCTAATATTAGCAATTAATAATTTTAAAATTGGAAAATCACTACAAGAGCAAACCAGCGAGGCAAGGACTAACGAGTCGAAAGACAAACGACACCAAAACCACAAACATTGCACTCAATGATTGTAACATCGAAAAACGAAATGGAGACAGGAGAAGAAGTGCTTGCGAAAATCAGAAAAGCAGCAGATGCAAAAGAGGTGTGGATCAAGGTTGAAAAAATAAGGACAGAAAAGGATAGAAAGGAAGAAAATAATAGGATTCAAATCAACGTAGGAAAGAAACAGACTTAAAAAAAAGTGGAAAAGGATGCTGACCTAGTCATCGAGGAGGTCAAGAACGTGTTCAAAGCAAGAAATCCGCACACCAGCCATGTGGTAATTAGTGTCTCTCCAATAGTCTGGCGCAGGGCTATGGACGTTGGGCGCGCCCACATAGATCTTCAGCGGGTCAGAGTAGAAGATCAGACGCCGTTAGTACAGTGTACATGGTGCCTCGGCTACGGACACAGTAAGCGCTTCTGCTCTGACCCGGCTGACCTATGCAGTCATTGCGGGGGTCCTCACTTAAGAGCCGACTGCGTGGATCAAATGGCGGGGGTGCCTCCGAAATACCGAAATTGCTGCATGGCGAAATTGGAGAGCACTGAGCACAACAGCTTCGACCGTGACTGCCCCATTCGTAAGAAGTGGGATGCGATAGCCCGCCAACGAAAGCACTTAGCCACCACAGAAGCTTTACTAGAAGCTAATAAGAGGGACATAGCCTTTGCACTGTTCCAGGAACCATACGTGGGCAGCTCAAAGTGTATGAAAAGTTATGCAGGAGTAAGGATCTTCCAGAGTACGAGCCCAGGAGACTCTACTGTTAAGGCTGCCATCGCCGTCCTAGAACAGGACCTCGACATAAGCCAGTACCCACAGTATACCACGAACCCGAGTCTGGGAGATCACTGCGATTTCATACTACTTTGAGCCGGACCAGCCCATTGGGCCATACCTGGAGCAGTTAAAGAAAATAAAAGATGAGCTAAAGCCCAAACTTCTAGTAATAGGTGGTGATGCGAACGCAAAGAACCCCTGGTGGGGTGGCAATATCATAGACCATAGGGGCGAGGACATGCATGGCACGTTGGAAGAAATGGGTTTTGCAGATACTCAACGAAGGCGACATTCCAACCTTCGATACTATAAGGGGAAATAAACGCTACTCCAGTTTCGTTGACGTTACGGCCTGCACAAGCGAAATGGTCAGCCTGATATAGAACTGGAAGGTAGAGGAAAATGTCACAACCTCGGACCACAACACCGTGACCTTCAATATCAGGCTGGCTTAAAATTTATAGTATTGTTGGAGGTAATAATGAGTACTTATAACTAAATAACACACCACTAAATCTAAACTGTATCAAAACATTAATATTGTTTCATCACACGAACAAGCAACCAAGTCGACCTGTCTCGTTCGGGGAACTCCCGTAAATGGCGATAAGTCTGACAAGACCGCGTTCGCACCTATTGGCACGCATTTTAAAACACCGTACAAAAAGATATGTATAGATGTCCGCATCTACGACACTTATTCGTTGTATTTATAATACTTGTTCTCTTATACGATTTGTAAAACAAGGTAAATAAATGAGATATAAAAAAAAATCGTATGTCAGTATGTGCGCATTGATAATCTAAAGCCAATGATACAATAAAAAAAAAATGCCATTTTCGACATGTCTTTATATACGTAGGGACCGTCGATATTTATTATTATTATGTTACTCAGTGAAGATGCAGTTTTCTAATAGCGAAAGAATTTTTGAAATCGGTTTTTGTGTGAAACAATTATAAACAATTTATTTGCTGCGATTCCTCTTCATAATAGTATAGAAGTATAGATATACATTTATACTATGCAAGAAATGTATCTATTTATGATAAACATTAAATACATTCATGAATAATAGATACATTTCTAAATTAAGCCTAAATTATTTATCGATTAGATACACAAATAATTCTTTGAAATAAAATATAATGTAGATCCTTATTTAATTTCAGCTTTCTTAGATGAATTCTGGTGCGTCAAACGGAAGAATCACAAAAGGTTTTCGAGCAGCGCTCCGATTTCGCCCCTTAACACAATGCCTCAAAGATAGCAAAAGAAAATTGCTAAAAACTATAAAAGATGGCCAAGTTATTTTTCTTTTTCGATATTAAATTTTAATTCGTAGTTCTGACACTCTTATGCGTTGTGTTTTTTGTCATGGGCGGCAGCGGATGGATAGTGCTGCAAGCTTGTTTGCTATTTTGTATCCAAAAAAAAAATTCTTCGATCAAACGAAGTGTCTAATATCTTTCAGCTGGTCATTCTGGATGATACAAGTATTTATAATAGTATAGTTTGTACCACGAAAGATAGACTGTTGAGAATGTTTTATTTTATAACACCGTAATTATGTAGGAAAAGTAAAAAAAATCAATCAATCAACCAAACAAACATAAAATAACATTTTACCTGAAAACTTAGGTACTAGTATCTAATGAAATCTCGATATAAAATAATAAAATTAAAACATTTGGCTTCGTTAAATAATTAACAAAAACGGTTGAAAATGTTCTTTTCAAGTAAAAATCAAATAAACTAGCTGTAATTATACATCCATTCAAAATATTTACTTCTTGAAAAATTTTACATAACTAAAAACCATTGACCTCCATATTAATATTCTTCTTAATAAAAATACTGCTTGACTGCACTGTCAAGTCTTGGCGAAAGCACTTCTGTGTGCCTACATTTTCATGCTTCACTCCACTTGAGAATCTAATTAGAGTACATGGGTGTAATCTTCAAAGGCGAAGGCTTCGAATTTTTTTCCGGGAGAAGTTCCCACGGAATTCGCATTGTCGTACGCAGATAAAAATGTTTTTCAGTCCATATAAACAGATTAGTCGTAATCATTTTAAAAACATCGAAATGTAATAAAAATTCTATCGAGTAACCCTGGGGGAAATCAACAGGACGGGAGACGTCACACCTGATTCGGTGTGCTGCTGCAAATATGTTTTATAGATGATTGGAACTTTGATCTCCGGCCCTTAATGCTGATTACTTTCCATCTATAAGCATACGAAAGTAGGTGCACAACAGAACCAATACATTTATAGGGCGCTTCGTGTGTAATGCTCTGGTATTTCCAGCATCGGTAATCTCTAGAGGTATAGAGCTTACTCCACCACGCTGCTTCAGTGCGGATTGGTGGAGGGGCTAGATGCCGGCTCAGTTGTACACTGATCTCAAGCTACCCGAAGACTCAATAGACACCACTCCTCCTGATCCTATGCCCTCTGAATCCAGCGGTTTCCCGCTGTCTTCTTCAGGTCATCAGTACGTGTTTAAGCAGGGTTAAGTTAATTATTTTTCCATAACAGTATGAGATTGTCGAAAATGACTTTTCTAATTTTCGTCGCAGCGGATCTCATACCCTTTGCCCCAATTTTTTTTTCAATATCCAAGTAGAATCTCATAACGTCGTCGATTTACAGAGGGAAGCCAACAATTGATTAATAATTTTCTCTTTTTTTACAAATTCGTGCATGTAAATCTAAAAATATATATTTTACTGGAAAAATATGCATAAACCTGAATTTCGGTGGTATCAAATTTAGGCTTAACGATTGTTTTATGCCCGCGCCGCTTTTATTACGGTATATCGCTGTTTGAAATATAAGTAATCCCTCGTCAGATATAAACGTTGGGGACACGTTGAATGGGATTTTTATGGATTGCGAACAATTTATTCTTTTTACACTTAGTAATATCATGTAAAGCTTCAATCTATCTGTAGTAAAATTATGAAAATGTATTAAATTATACATACATCATTCAGAATGAGTCGTGGATTTCCTATTAGACTCATACCTACTCTTAGAACGTAAGTAGTTCGTATTTAAGTTCGTAAAAGAGGCTTTGCCTTCCAAATATAAAACATGTATTTTAAAACTACGTATTGAAATCGCTTTGTTTTGGAAAACAGATTCGACTGTGGCCAGGCCAGACATATTTAAATAAAATTATTGATGTAAATTTCGTTTTCGTCTTTTCGTTTTGTTCCTCTATGACGTTCTAGCTAGAGGCTAGGCGCGTGAGGCGATTTTGATAATTCTTACGTCAAACGATTCGCCTAAAACACGTAACTATATCCATACTAATATTATAAATGCGAAAGTAACTTTGTCTGTCTCGCTTTCACGCCAAAACTACTGAACCGATTAAAATGAAATTTGGTACACAGATAGTCTAGAGCCTGAGGAAGGACATAGGCTACTTTTAAATCTATTAATATGTCTAATTCCACGCGAGCGAAGCTGCGGGCGTCTAATAGTAGTGAATAATGATTTGAAATTCATTCCTTCCGTTCATATTAGAACAATTATGCTAAAATCTAATCATGTTCCAACATTTCGCCTGTAAAATTAAGATAGCATTGGATACGATTTAATCTCTTGAATTGGAGCCAACTTCGGGACGCGTCTGAATCAACGGATCTAACAATGTAGCGGTTATGAGCACCTCATGGGGGAATTATGCGCACTGTTGATTTGAAGGGGTTACTTGTTGAGCTCGGAACTACCTAAGAGTTCGCTAAGAAACTTCGATATTAGATATAATTATTTTCTACTACTCTGTGGTAGTACACACTACTCTGTGGTGTGTACTTGCTTTAACGTCTACAAAAAATAGCTTAACCGTTTATAAATGTCGGGAAAAAACCGAATAGGACGCCGCCGTACGCGAGCGTGAATACTACTGAAGATGTTACTATGAACATGAACATGACCAAATTTTCAGTATTGTACAGCGAATTTGAAGTCTATGGGATGCAGCTAAGCTTTTATTATTCAGCTGCCATTTTCATTTGAACCAAAGAATGCTGTAATAAGTTTTTAACATGTTTTTAAGTGGTTGGTATGTAATCTATGTAACGGAATCTTTGACCGAGATTTTCGCCCACATCAAATCGTCAGATTAATTTGAAACTGCACACTTATCAAGGACCGATGAAAGTAGTAAATTTGACTTGTAGCACAGAGGAATGATATGGACTATGTACCTATATCATTATTATACCTACTGTGCTTGTAGTATATATTGTAGGTATTCGTAATAGGGCTACTTAGGGTACTAATAGGGTACTTCATTTTAACAAGAAGGCAGTATTTATATAAGAAATCACGCTTAGGCTAACAATTCTTTATCGATGATAATAACAATCTTAGTACTCGTAGTTTCGAAAAGCATTCGTGGTTGACAAATTGTTAAAATATATGATGTGTTCATATATTTTCCTTTATATAGTCGTGTTAGTTTTCCAAAAAAAAAAAAATATGCGTATTCCACCAAAAAGTTCCATCAACAAGGTGAACAGACGACCTGAAGAAGGCAGCGGGAAACCGCTGGATTCAGAAGGCACAGGACCGGTCGAGTGGCGTCGTCGAGAGGCCTGTGTCCAGCAGTGAACTACTAAAGGTTTACGAAAAGATGATGATGATGTTTATTTTCTATTATAAAACTCAAACCACAGTGCGCAAAGATACTAAGCATTGGTACGGAGATGATACATTAGCGCACAATATTAACACAATGAATAAGCAAACGTCTCCCCCAACCCCAAATTGGTTTCAATAAAAGCCAAAATGCCACGAACACATATTATGTAGCGTATTAGGAACCTGCCAGTGATTTGTTGCTGTTGTATTGTTTGGACTTTAGGATATGTAATAGGTGGACATAAATCGAGAATGTTTTTGTCCTTAATTTGGGAATAATGACATTTGACAATATAGTAGGTATGTGATCTCCAACACGTAATCAGCGTTATTGCAAATTCAATTTTTCATCCCTTTTGTCAGCCAAAGGCTTGAAAAAGAGGATGAAAGATCTGACCCAAGTAAAGAGTGATAGAGAAGTTACGTTTGTCTAGCCATAACAGGATTTTCAATTTGGCAAGTTTATCATTTTCTTTTGGTTAACCATAAGGCGTACTCTGAAAATTACGAATGTTTCCTTGGATGCCCCTGGGTAGAGATTGTCCAGTTAAGTTCGGTAGCAGTTCTAATAACAAAACTGTCGCAGACTCTATTTCCACGCGAGCGAAGCTGCGGGCGTCTTATAGCACAGTAAAATTCATAATTTATGCTCACGATCACTCATAATTTATGTCTATCAGTCGATTGAGATGCCAATTATTGTTGCTGTTTTTGGTGCGCCATATTAACTACGCAATTTCAAGCATGTAAAATTTTCGTTGAAAATTGCGTTGCGTTGTTTTTCAATACATAAAAGTCTCAGGTTTATTTCTATGGAGATCTTAACCAAGCGCGTGAGGCTATAAGGTAAGCGACCTTATAGGCTCACGCGCAAACTACGCCTACTTAATAACTAATCTAGGCAACGAAGCGGTTTCCAAAATTACTCATAGATGGCGCTTGGTCAAACCAAGAATACGACATATATTTTTCTTTCATTTCTCGACATACCTTCACGTCACGACGCATTTTATCTTTAACGAATTAAGTATACCTATTATTTCGACAACTATCATGTAATTTACTCAATTATCCGACACCAGCAAATGGCTTAACTACGCCGCCAACACAGTAGCATCGCAACAGCACTGATGAATGTCAACCATAAATTTTCCCCCACAGCATGAGATAGCCTCTCAAAGGCGTCTTAGCAAAATTGTAATAAAATTATACTTTATCTCCTAATTTGCGTAATGAAAGAGGGGCCTTGGGTTTTTTGCCCCTTTGTGTTAGCGAGTAAATTTTAATTAAGGCAATAAATATCTTGTTAGACTTGACGGATGTATAACCTTTTTGCTTTGGAAAGAAAAAACGATTCGGATTGTAATTGTAAGGGATTGTTATTAACAGAAGTCGTAATGATTCGCCACTTTTGCTAAAAAGAAAATCGCTTCTAATGAATCGACTGTTTATGTATGGAAAGGTTGTATTGCTATGCTTTCGACCCTTGGATCTAAACTACTTGTTTAGTATATAAATATCATAAACATTCTCACACACGGCTGTCTGACCTCAAACTAGGCGCGACCCTGTATTATGGGTATCAGAGACTGATGGGCATACATAGATATTTTGAAATACAAACTTAAATAGATAATATTAACATCCAGACACAGAACAAACACAAGTGTTCGTCACACGATATTTGTCCTCAGTGGGATTCAAACCCACGACCCCTGGCGCAACAGGCAGGGTCACTACCGATTGCGTCAACGGACCCGTCGATATGTTTTGCTAATTACTTTAGAAGATACTTACTTGCTGATACTTGATACTGAAGATGAATTGCAAGAACTGTAGAACGCGTCAACTAAAGAAGACCTTTTTTCATTGTTTAACGAAATGCGGTACCTTTCAAAGGTACCTGGACTTCGTGGGAGCGCTACCGGGTTATGTTTGATGACCCACTAATACCTGCTCGGTTGCCTACCTCGGTGTTTCAAGGTCAAGGGTCTATTTGAACGCGCCGGTGTCCTCTAGCGCTGCGACTATCATAGGCTACTTGGTCTTCAACTTTAAGTCTAACCCTACGTCGACTTTACCGGGGTACATGCATCCCACGACCTAACAGACCCGACGAGAACTAACAACGAGACCTAACAACGAGACCTAACAGATCCCACGACCTTTCAGTCGCCTCTGGCAGGGGCTACCGTAGAACATATTCTGGTCTCGTACATGGTATCAGTTTATGTACGCTCGTGTCCCTTATCAAACAAATTGAAACAATGTACTGTTGTTAAAATAACTGTCGCATTAATTAAAATAAAGTGATGCATATTCAGTCCACGGTCTGTCGGACCTTTTGAGGTTTAATGCGCGTAATACACTCTCCGGCTTCCACTTAATGAGGTGTCTAACTTGGAATGTGAAGTTTACATTGAAAAATTTGTGAGTAACTTTTGTGTGTGGGTTTTAGTGACCACCTTGCTCTTGAGTTGTAGGTCACCCACCAATGACATATCTCAGCTGAATACGATTTCAGCGATATACGTTGAATGGCAATGGATATGAGATCCATTACACTTTGGAATTTGGTCTTACCCTTCTGATCCATAGATATCTGTTCGTTTTAGTATGTGTACATTAAATATCAAACTATGAAAAGTCTGTTTCTCAACTCTACACGTTTAGTTACTCTATGCAGATTTTGTTACATAAATAATAAAGTCTACACACTCACAACCCCGCACACAGATAAAATACAACACAATGAATATGACCCATGTAAAATTATTTATCTGCGAAATAAATATCTGGCCCGGCCGGGATATGATATTATTTTTATGTAATGTAATTCAAAATCGTGCATGCAGCTTCGAAATTCAAATGATTGAACAACAGCGAATGCAGAATTTTGATTTAAAATGTTTGCAACCTTGTATGCATAAAAAGACATGTATCGAAACGGAGACCGTTTGATACATATGCCCCTTGCTAGTATTATTAAAAAAGCCGAGAAAAAAAAACTTTATATTCTTAACCCAGCGTCTGTTCTGTTCTTTTTTAAATCTCATGGAATCCGAGAAACAAAACTAATTAAAAACGCGAGCTAAACAAAAAGGCCGGCGCTTAAACAACCAAGATAAATTACTAAGTTCCGTTCTAAAAACAGAAGCTTTTTCCCCTGTCCGCTTCGCAAAGTTGAATGGGACTTTTTTCGCAGTCCGTATGTTCTGTTATTAACGTTACACTAGACTAGTTCATTTTGCAGCCTCAAAATTTTGCTACGTACCTACTTTGCGAGATTCAACCAATTATGTAGAACGATCTAGCATTGTTTTTGATTTTATTTATTTTTTATTTTTATTAATATTTGGGAAACATACAATATTTCAAAAATTTTAAATATAGAGCAGGGATAATGATGCAGAAATCAGCGAAGTTTCCACTATTAAATGAAACAGACTAGGGTAGGAGTAATTAAGAGTAATTAAGGTCTAGTAATTGCAATCATTGTAATGGCGTGGCGTGTAATCATTGTAATTTTTTGTCTCCTCGTATTTTTTATTATCATGTTTTTTATTTTAGATTTAAGTCTTATTGTATTTTTTATTTTTATTTTTTGTATTGCTGGTCACTGGTGAAAATAAAAGCTATTCTATTCTATTCTATTCTAATGGCGACTAGGAATGATATTTATTATGAGTGAATACGTACTGGATACATCTTGCATATGAAAAATTACGTCATACTGAGGACGCCTGACGTATAAGGTACTATTACTCTGTGTTATAAGGTCGAATTTATAGTCTAGTCATTACAATCATTGTAATGGCGACTAGGAATGATATTATTACGAGTGAATACGTACTGGATACGTCTTGCATATGAATAATTACGTCATACATGTCATATTGTCGAGCAAATGGGTCTCCATGTAGTAACATTAATTGATGCACCTTTGAATTATTGAGCACTGTTTATTGCTTGTGGCTGGGAATGCTTGGTAACCGTCATCACGACCATACAATCAACCAACACAAACAATGTCCTTCTGCATACACATAAGTGCTTCTCCAGTTGCTAAATTAAAATATAACAAACTCAAAGATTTCTTTATTCTGTCTCTAATTTGAAAAATGCATGCGGTTCCGCCTAAACCATGTAGCATTTCCAGTGAGTCAGCGTGGGTTGCACTGCAACGAATGTGCTCATTGCATATGCGATGTAGAAAGGAAGAGATCTATATTTGGACGTTATTTTTATCAACAATAAAAGTGCAAATTGGCAGACCCATTCCATTGCATATGGTGCAACCTATAGACATCCCATTGCTGGGTACGGGTCTCCCCCACAGACAGACAGCTACGGATGGTCTAGAGCATATCCACCACGCTGCTCCAATACGGATTGGTGGAGGAGTTAGTGGCCAATCTTGTGTCGAATATTCTCAAGCCACCCGAAGGTCTTCGATCATGTCACCATATAGGCTAACATAGCGCCAACATAATGCCTAATGGCATTTTTTACCAGCCAACCATGGGATATAGAAAGTTTACTGGTGTATTCCAGGTTTAAATGTACGATCCAGGTTTCAACTCTAATGTTATATTAAAAAAAAAGCTTATTGCGCTCAGATGATTTTTTTTTGGATTAAAATTAATGGTTAAACACAACTTCATTTGCGCTCAAACTCAATAACAACCGAAAACGATGTAATTTATAAGAATTTAATTCAAAGAAACTTCAATAATAACCATGAATGAAAAAATTATGCATTTAAAAAATTGCTGAATAGCAAAGGTGTGGGAGTCTCAAAAATTCGCAATTAAGTCTAAGGGGTTGGAATCGTGAGAGGCAAAACGACGCGAGACCCAGAAACCAAAGAGGCACTTACGATATTTCGTAAACTATTTTGCTTAATGTTAATTAAATGTCGTTTTAATAGAGCTAAAGGAATTAAATGCAACCGTAATTTCACACGCTCAATGCCAGTTATTTATTCCTGTTTACAATCTCTGCAAAACTCGCTCTTCCCTTTGGACACCTCTCATGAATGATTCAGGGTACGAAATATAGGTGTCATGGCGTCAGGCCTCGATCCAATGAATAAAATAGATTGCACAAATTGACCAGTTCAATGATATATTTTACTAGAATTAAAAAATATTTAATTTTAGTTACTGAGAATTGAATTTCAGTTAATAAGACTGCCACGTTGGGTTAGTGGTTGTAACCACAACTACTATGGTTCTATGTTCGATGCTCGGGTCGGGATTTTTTTTTTTTTTTAATTTTACGGACTGGGTTTGTGCCCGATGTATGGCACATGGCATTATTGCCTAACATGCCATGAGTAGGTAGGTACACCTAACACACCTATTACCTGGGACCTAAAAAATCTATTGAAATATGGAAACATCTATCTATACCCCTTCGAGGAAATACAGGCGTGATATCTGTGTTAAATATTCATTAATTTGATGACTAAAAAAATTTAGATTATGATGAGTGATTGTCTTTTACTGAGTTTTTCGCCCTAAACTGATCAATGAATTCCCGAGATCAACGTTTTCAGTGGAATATCTTATCTAAGGTTCTGGTGTGGCGATAAGGTTCACCTGGTGGGTTCGGTTTAAGGAATCAGACACGTGCTTGCTTCATCGTGATTTATTTGCGACTAAAGTAAAATATGCATCCAGCCTACTTATAAAGAAAACAGAACATCCATACCGCCCACCAAAGGACTCTTGGAGTCCTTTCAAATGACTACATACATCAAATTAGATAAACTTTATACAATACTGAATGAAGAATCTATGTACCTATACCTTACTCTGATTGATTTACATAACAAATGTGAGAATGTGGGCATACAAACATTACTAAATAAATAAAGCAAGATTGAAATTTATAAACTTGGTTCACACGCAACAGACAATTTTCTAATAGATCTCTTTGTAATAGTGTCTGCTCCTTTGCAAATTAGACAGTTAAGACTGTATTTTTTCACAAGTTCTTTACTTTGATCATCCAGTATGTTGATCTTAGATAGCACAACATCAGTTCGACACCTGCGTGCAACGTCTTCGTGTGAGCTTCAGCTACGACAAGGTAAATAAACTTATTTTTATCAAGTAGAATTAACTATAGGATGTTTACTTTCAGGACTAATGTTTGCATTGCGAAGTCGTCCGCCCACCATGAGAATTTTTCTTCATCCAGGTAAGGATTTAGTGATTTTATACAACTGTTCCTTTTCACATCTTTCTTTAGTTGTATAGACTGTACGTCCTCTTCAAAACTTTCCTTTTGAGATTTTATGATGCATATTTTTAACGCTTTGTGTAATTCTTCTGTAGTAATTGCTTTACTTATATTATGTCCAATCCTTTCTTCTCTTTTGTAATTTATAAATCTTTTGCAGTAAACTATAGTTCTTTGTTGTTCTATCAATGTTGAATAGTTCTCAAAATTAATCACTTCCCTTTCTTGTCCTTGAATTTCTTCGATTAAGTGTGACTGTATTTTCTTTATTTCTTCTTCTGTACTATCTTTCGTTAGGTCTTCCATATGTAGTTGAGTTGATAGCCATTCTGGCCCTTTCCACCATAAACTTGATTTTTTCAGATTTTCTATCATCATTCTTCTCCACGCGATATCAGCAGAGTTATCAGGAGACAGAACGTGATGCCATTGATTGATGTTTATATTTCTCAGGATTTCTACGGTGCGGTTTGCCACAAACGGTTTCCATCTGCTGGGCTCTCCTGCCAGCCAAGCAAGTACTATTGTGGAATCCGTCCACGCATACATCTTTGTTGCAGGTACCTTCATAGCGTTACCCATCTGTGTCATTAACTGTGCAAGGAGAACAGCTCCACATAATTCCAACGGTGGTAATGAGACAGTTTTCAATGGGGCAACTCGTGTTTTAGCAGCAACAAGTCTGGTGCTGACGGTACCATCAGGGTCTTTAACTCGGCAATATACTGTAGCGGCGTAAGCTTTCATCGAGGCATCACAAAAACCATGAATTTGAATGGCGACTTTAGTAGTAGACGTCGCACCCAACCATCGATTTATTCTGACATCGTTTACATTCGAAAAGTTTGCACGAATGCTTAACCATTCTTCTCGCAGCGGAGAAGTTATTTCATCATCCCACGACAATCTCTCAAGCCATAATCTCTGGAGTAATATCTTTGCTAGTATGAGACATGGCGCGATCCAACCCAAAGGATCAAATAGTTTTTGTATTTCAGACAAGATGGTTCGCTTAGTAATGTTGACGGCTTGCAAAGAAAATGTGGGGAAGCTGTATTCGATTCTATCACCTTTGAGATCCCATAGTACACCTAATGTTTTGACTTTCCCATCAACATTTAAATCAATATGTGTATTTGCAGATCGTTCATCTGGGTCCAATGAGTTTAGAAATTCAGCGTTGTTAGAAGCCCATTTTTTCAAAGTAAAACCTCCTTGGTTCAATAACTCTTTCAAGTCTTTACTAAGTTGGATAGCTTGTGCTGGCGTATCGCATCCTGACATAAGATCATCGACGTAGAAGTCTTCTCTTAGGATCTTAGCAGCCTCTGGATATTTGTCACCTTCATCTGTTGCCAATTGGAGAAGAGTTCTAACAGCAAGATAAGGAGAAGGTGCTAGACCGAACGTTACCCTCAGAAGTCTATACTCTGTTACTTCTTGAGATGGGTCACTTCTCCAAAGAATTCTTTGAAAGTCACAGTGCTCTTTGTCGACCAATATCATACGATACATCTTATGTATATCTGCTATGAAGCATACAGGGTGCATTCTCCATCTCATCAATAGACTGCGGAGGTCATCTTGCAGTACTGGTCCTATCATCAGTTCATCGTTGAGAGAAACGCCATTGGATCCCTTGCATGAGGCGTCAAAAACGATGCGTGTCTTCGTGCTTTCTTTGTCTTCGCGGCAGACTGCGTGGTGAGGTAAGTATACACATTTTTTATTTCTTTCTTCTTTAGGTATTTCTTCCATGTGCTTTAGTTCTTCGTATTCTTTTATCACCTTCGTGTACTCTTCTTTTAGATGTGGATCTCTTTTAAATCTTCTTTCTAAGTGTAACATTCTATTCATTGCTATCATTTTAGTGTCGCCTTCACTTGATTTGATTTCTTCATTTTTGAATGGTAATTTTACTATGTAACGCCCTGTACTGTCTCGACTGTGTGTCTTATCATATAACTCTTCGCATTGATTTTCTTCTTTAGTTAGCGTTCTATTTGCATTTGTATCAATTTCCCATATTCTCTTCAATAGATGTTGCATATTTATCTCTTCTTCTTCGTGTCTTTCTAATTGCTGGTGCATTACAATGGCTGTATCTTGGAGCGCATTGTCCTTCATATTGATCTCTCCAAAAAGAATCCACCCAAGGCTGGTATTTTGTGCTACAGGTGTGCCTGGGGGACCCTTGATTAAGCCTTCTTGTAGAATGGTTGCGTACTCTTTAACTCCCAGCAAAAGATCTATCGTTCCAGATATGCAATAGTCCGGGTCTGCCAACCGCAGACCTGATATATGTGGCCATTTGTTAATCCTCGTGTAACAACTTTTAGGTATGTGGGTGGCCAGCGGTTCTTTCATAACATAAGCCCGCACAGACAGGCAGTCTGACCCCCATCGTGCCTTCACTTGGATGTTGACTTCGTGCTTAATGGTCACCTTCATGGACTCCATACCGGTAACGACCTTAGTAGTGTGACATCTTCTTAAATGTAATAGTTGAGCCGCCTTCTCACTAATGAAGCAAGCTTGTGAGCCTTTATCAATGAGTGCTTTGAGTATCGTGACGTGTCCATCTTCACCCTCGACCATCACCAATGCGGTCGCCAGAAGAGCGACCTTACCTTCATTAGTGTGGTGTGACTGCGACGGTGACGCCACCACTGTGTTCACTTGTACCTCCTCTGCATTGGATTCCGTGGACACGGTCGGCTGATTTGGTTCTACGGGCTCCGACGTGTGCACGACACTTGGTAAGTGCAGAAGGGAATGATGGCGCCTTTTGCATATACGACACGACTGTGATATCTTACATTTATATGCATTATGTCCCTTCTTCAAACAGTTGAAACATACACTATTATTTCTCGCGAAACCACTTCGGTCCTCAGGTAACATTTGAATAAATTCCTTGCATCGACTTAGTGTGTGATCGCCTTTACATTTAATGCATTGTTTACTAGTCGTGGTTATGTGAAATGTGCGTTCCTTATTGGCAGTTCTCTCTCTCGATGTAGCAGCAGCAGGCGTAAGAAGCTCTAACGTACGAAATTTAGTTTCAAGGAAACTCTTCAATTGTTCCCACGTAGGTAATTTCTCTGAGTCTGACTTATAGGCGTACTCCTCCCAGTCCCGGTGAGTCTCAGGGTCTAATTTCTGCACCACCAGAAATATCAATAAAGGATCCCATGAGTCCGTACAAATCTTTAAGTTTTTCAAACTATTTAGGCATTCGTTTGTTGTATCTAAAATAGACTTCAACATTTGAACCGACTGAGACGTACATTTTCGTTGAGTAAATAATCTTCGAAGCAGAGAGTTGACTATAATGCGTAAGTTACCATAACGATGCTTCAGCGCTGCCCATGCTTGTATATAATTCGATTCCGTAACTTGAATGTTCTTCAATAAGGTAGCGGCTTCACCGGCGACAGTGGATTTTAAATAGTGCAGTTTCTGAACTTGAGATAACGACGTGTTCTGATCCACGAGTGATAGGAACATATCCTGGTAAGTGGGCCATTCTTCATAGTTACCCGTGAAAGTAGGAAGCTGTATAGTAGGCAGTTTCACCTGCGCAGGACCCGCAGCTACGAGGGAAGAGCTTGAATTATTAGCGTCACTAACTATGGCCGTCTTTGTGTGTAGTGCCAGCATGTCTGCAAGATCGGCCGATAAGATAAGGTACAAATCCTCACTTTGGTAAAATTCTTCATTCACGAAGTACGGTAATATACCTCGTTGGTCCCTCGTAGTATGCTTCACTAAGCTTTCGTGTGCTTTCTTAAAAGTGTTCCAATACTCATCAAGTGTTTTGATTCTTGATTCGACGTATCCCCTTGTAAATCGCTCTTTCGGACATTTTTTCAAATTACTTTGCACTTTCTTTAACATAAGCGATGTATCTTCCAATATATTAATCGCTTGCTCGCTCGTAGTAGCCATAATGCATAAATGACTCCTTTACTTAAAAACACCAGATGTTTTGCTTCGAATAAAAACACCAGATGTTTTGCTTCGACTGGTCCCTTATCTCTTCCTATTGTTCTCGCGGCCGGCTGGCGGATTATGTTGTTGACGACGCGCGACCCGAGTGAATGCGGCTCGAATTCGACCATATGGTGTGGCGATAAGGTTCACCTGGTGGGTTCGGTTTAAGGAATCAGACACGTGCTTGCTTCATCGTGATTTATTTGCGACTAAAGTAAAATATGCATCCAGCCTACTTATAAAGAAAACAGAACATCCAGGTTCAAATAATAAGTCCACTAAATTTTTAAACACAAAATTTCTTCCCCTAAAGATTCCAATATCCTAATGCTTTGTAATTTAACTTTTTAGGTACTTGTCTTACAGTGGCCGAGTGATAACAGTGTCAAAAAATCTATTGGCAGAATGGACGTGTTATTTATTGTCATATTTATATTTATCACTAGTGGGTCCGCCCGCAGATTCCCTCGCGTGGAATTAGACATAACAATAGTTTCGTTTACACCTAGTAATATTATAGAGCCTATGTCACTCAGTGAAGATGCAGCTTTCTAATGGTGAAAGAATTTTTGAAATTGGTCCAGTAGTTTTTGTGTGAAAACATTACAAACAAATGTTTCCTCTTTTTATTATTTGTATAGATTACTGTAGTTATTTTCAGTTGTATAGATTCAAATTTGTAAATCCAATTACTAACGGAGAAGTCAATTAAAATTAATCCACTCATATATCAGCTTAACAGACCACTGCTGGACAGTGAGAGACCTCCTGTATTTGTTATCTATATTTTAGTTTCAGTCTCTCTGAATCTAGTAACCAATCTCGGTTTGGGATCCATAAAGGTAAGCTTCCTCACAGGACTGAAGTCTAAATATAGTACACTAGTGGACGCCCGCAGCTTCGCTCGCGTGGAATTAGACATTCACTAACTTCACAAATGGCAAAGTCATACTAACTTTGCACCCCCGTTTTACCCCCTTAGGGGGTGAATTTTCAAAAATCCTTTCTTAGTGCTCCCCTACGCTATAAAAGGAACCCCTGTGCAAAATTTCAAGTTTCTAACTCTTATAGTTTATATGTCAGTATGTCAGATATGTCAGTCAGTCAGTCAGTCAGTCAGTCAGTCACCTTCTCCTTTTATATATATATAGATATTATTATGAAAAAGAATTATCACTTATAAATTATTGTGTGTGCTTATTGTATATAAATATATTTCGCTAATTGTTCCAATGTAAAACGAAATACGAGTAAGAAGCAGACAATTTATTTTTATTTTTATTATGTACCTATTAAAAAATATTTTTAGCTTAAACTTAGTGTATGAAACAAGTCCTTAGGGTGTACATTTTTATGATTATGGTAATTTATTAAAAGGCTTTACATGTCTCCACGCTTGGGTTTGCATGTTGGGTGATAAGAATGCAAATTTCATTTATGAACCAGATGTACCGGCGCACCTACCGAATATGTCTTCTTGCGGACAGTGTGACAAAATTACTTTGTTAAACTATAAAACTTCAGTAATAATTCCTTTATTAGCTTACATAGACCGACTTTTAACGCTACAACTTACGCGAACAATAAAATAAAGATTAACTAATTATTAAATACTAGTGGACGCCCGCAGCTTCGCTCGCGTAGAATTAGACCCATTAACGTCTGCCCGCGTTAGGGTTGCCCACTTGACTTCAAAAACGGCAAAGTTTCATACTAACTTTGCACCCCCGTTTTACCCCCTTAGGGGATGAATTTTCAAAAATCCTTTCTTAGTGCTCCCCTACGTTATAAAGGAACCCCTGTGCAAAATTTCAAGTTTCTAACCCTTATAGTTTAGGCCCTGCGTTGATATGTCAGTCAGTCAGTCAGTCAGCTTCTCCTTTTATATTTATAGATAGAAAGGTTGCTGGTATAGTTAGACTCGTCGCTGATTTTGAACTATATAGGTTGTTTAAACATGCAAATATCTTATTAATTAAACAGTGTCCTTTCTATTTCTATACTCTAGCATGCATAAAACTCACATAAGCCTATTCCTAATCTATTCTAAGTATCTATTAGCAATACAAGCAGCTAACACGTAACTCGAACATTTAGATATAAGGTCACAAAACTTCGTCGCCCGAAAATTATTTCAAACCGTGCCACGTTAAGGAACGGAGATCTCTCCCAGGACCTCCCTGAGGCGACCGACCAGATAGATAGACCTCTATCCGGAGGGTTAGCCTCGAAGATTTAGTGCTGTCGTGCTACAGTCAGGGTCAGTGTTACCCTGGTCGTGTCGTACATAACAATTGGCCCGGCCCCTTATCTAAAAGGATCATTTTTCACGTCAGTGCAACCGCGCTGCGGCGTTTGTCACAACTCCTTCTAGGCTTTTTATGGGCCGAAACGAGGGGCCGCCTGAGAAACAAAGATTTATATCGCCGCGACGATCTTTCATGTGTAACGTGTCTATTTGGAAAGTTTTGAACAACGCATGGGGATTTCATTTTATATAATACTAGTGGACGCCCGCAGCTTCGCTCGCGTTACACATTCACTAACTTCAAAAACGGCAAAGCTTCATACTAACATTGCACCCCCGTTTTACCCCCTTAGGGGATGAATTTTCAAATTTTTCTCGCCGTAAAAACCATCCTTGAACTTCAACGAACATTTAAAAAAAAGAATTGGCCAAATTGGTCCAGGCGTTGTTGAGTTATGCGCTTACCAACACATTTTGCGATTCATTTTTATTATATAGACTAGTGGAAACCCGCAGCTTTGCTCGCGTCGAATTAGACAAAACAATAGTTTCGTTTACACCTAGTAATATTATATTATAGGCTATGTCACTCAGTGAAGATGCAGCTTTCTAATGGTGAAAGAATTTTTGAAATCGGTCCTGTAGTTTTTGTTTGAAAACATTACAAACAAATGTTTCCTCTTTATAATATTAGTATAGATAGCAAACGAGCTTGCATCACTGGCCATCCGCTGCAGTTCGTAACAATTGCGTACAAAAAACTTTGTAAAAAACCGAGAAGTTAGAAAATGATTTAAATCGAAACATTAGTTGGTCAGTCCGTTAGAATGACGACTATATTCGCAGAGCCTGTTAGTAACAATTAGTCTTGTTAGTTACATAAGTAATAGTCGATTACACTTTCCAACTGGTACACAAAATTGCTTCAATAACAATTATTATTACACGGCAGAAATACTTACTACATAGTAACTTGCTTTTGGTTGGGATTTCATGATTACCACACATCCAAAGAAATTTGCGTTTCCTTAGGCAAAACACCAATTTCTTTGCACACAACTAACCAAGTAGGTAGGTACGTCTTAACGCAAGTCGTCATGCCGTTCAAGTTACACGTGGCCCATTGGTACATGGCTAATAGTCACTCTCAGACTGAGTGTGTCACCACGATGGTGAACAGGTTGACAGACTCCTCAACCACTGACTAGGCTTTCTAATGATGATTATGGTTCCCCACTCCCACATCTTATTCAACCGATTGAAAGATACTTCAACTAAATCTCGGTTACATAATTTGAGCACGAAACCCTGACTAGAGATTTGCTGCTTGAAAACGAACACATGTAAATTTTATTACAATTTACCTGCATTTTGTCGGTGACCACTAAAACTGGAGATAAAAGTCAACTACACCGTACTTTGCTACTTTATGACGACTTCACGACACTTTAACCTCCCTTATATGGGAGGAATATGAGGAACACGCACAATTCCTTCCATGTAAGTGCCCATAGTTCAAGATCATCAACATCATCATCATTATCAGCCTTTAGTGGTCCACTGCTGGACATAGGTCTCTCTTAAACGACGCCACTCTGACCTGTCCTAGTTCAAGATACCACTGCCAAATTTATGTCTTATATAATTCTCAGGAATACCTGTATTTTTGTTAATTGACCTACCTGCATCCTTAGATATAGAAATGACAAGTATACCTTTTTCGCTGACGTCCGTTAGGACATAGCAATTGAAGATGAAGACCCTCAGACCAAACTGCACCTACCTAATATTCTTGAGAATTATTAAGGCCAGAAGGTCCACATCAATTATCCCAACAAATAGACAAAATCCTTAACATTACCTTAAATACTCTTATGAATAGGTACCTTTTCTACTAAGTATTTTTTAATAAAACTACGATTAGGTACCTACCATATCAGACGAGCATGCCGTGATATAATATAATATCTAATATCGTGAGCAAGACTGACAACAATTCCAGTCCTGTTAAGCAGGCGATGTTTTGTGAGTGATTGTGATGAATCAAAAAATGTTTAAGCCCAAGTCCACAGTTTCCGTAGTCGTCGCAGCCGAATGGCTTTCAATTCAGCGAGTACCGCGGATCTCGAGCCTCAATCCGATCGTATCCGAACTGGCCGCAGTCAGCACTTCCTACGGAACCTATACACCTTTATTTATACCAATTTCGGCTATTTACAGAATTCGATTCGTCCCAATTTGCCTGCCCTGTACCAGTTACACTTGCGAATCTTGAAGTAGGCACTTACATTTTAGTCTAGTTGGAGTCGCTATATACTAGAGGGGGATTAGGGTTATCACTCTCGTCAGTGTCATAAAAAAAAGTGCGTGCGTACAAAGTACACATGTCAGAAGTGAAACTTCTTTGGCGAAATATTCAAATATACACAAAAAAAATAATAAATATAAATATTCAAATCAAAGTCTTGTCCTCTCGCCCTATGTCACTGTGCGACGTTCGCTCTATCTCACTTTCTCTCTATCGCCCATCCTCTTCTTCATGCTGCGTGACGCATTTCCGTTTCATCCCAAAAAAAATTTACCCTCATGCGCCTAAAGAAATTTCACTTCAACAATGTCAGACATACTCGAAGTAAAACCTAAGACTGACTATTCGTACTAGATCTACTGAGCCTGAGCAATTCAATCGATCCATGAAACCACGAAATCAAGTTCCATGCGATCATTTACTTGACCCAATTTAACTTGATAGGCTTAGATTAGAATTGTTCGTTGCTATACAAAAGATGTCTGATACGGGTGTATAGGGGTAATCCTGATGAAAGATTTAATCTGAATAGATTCCAATTAATACAAATTCCTCGGATACAGTACAGATGTTAAATAATGTGTTACATACAATACAGATACATAATATAACATAACATAACATCACGCCTGTCTTTCCCCGAAGGGATAGGCAAAGGTGTGTGTACACCCACTTTTCACCAGTTATGTTTAGGTCCGATGTAATAGGTGGTGAGCCTTTGCTATAAACCGGGCAAAAATCTAGACTTCGAGCTGCTACCGGACATTTCCGGCCGCTTGGATTGAAACCCGGGACGCTCGAGTGAGACGCGTGTTTTATTGCCACTGAGCTGTCACCACTGTACATTCACCAACGACACAGAGTAAACAATATATACATGTACTAACTGTTCTCATTTAAAAATTTGTAATAGGTATAAGTGTTATCACGTAAATCATGTTTATCTGTTAACCCCTTAATATCTGACAATCACAAATGCAAATTAGTCCTCAAGATATTTACGGACGAACTGCGGCTGAGGAGATATGAAAATGTACAGTAATATTCTAAAATAATGATGGTAAGCGAACTGGGATGATAGAGAAAAGGGTTGTTGTGTAAAAGGCAACAATATTCTATCCTTATCGTAGAAAATAAATACCTCGAATAATATTTTTTTTTAAAATAGGCAAAGCACGGTCCAACAAAACACAAAACTAACAGTGTAAAGAAAACACGACAAGCGGTATGTAAAGCGGTAAAATTTTACACACACACTACTACATACTCGTATGTATTATAAAATAAAAGAAGACCGCAGTTTTACTCGCTAGGAAGTAAAAATTGTGTCATTTCAATAAGATTATTTATATTGTATTATAAATATTCTTTATTGTTTTCAAAAACACATGTAAATTACAGTTGTTAACCATAAAAGGTAGTGTATAAAAGGCGGCCTTATCGCTAAGTCTATTCCAGGTAGCCTATACGAGTGAGGAGGTCGATTAATGTAAGGCGGTATTTTTTATTACTTTATCATTATTAAGTGCACCAAGCTAAATAATTATAAATAATAAATGAATAAATATATAAATCCTCCCCATAGGCACCACTGAAAATCAGCGCTGTGGCAATATTGCCATAAGTCTAATTTACAATAATTATCTACCACACAGCTAAGCTCTAAAGTCACGATAGACAACCTATCTGGTCATCTATTATTAGGTAATTCTTCAAGGACACCATAAAAAGGTCAAAAGTCAGTCAGAATAAACATGCAGACACGGTTCAATTCAACAAAAAGGTAAATTCGCATCGGCCGCAATAAACGGAATTTATCGAGGATCGGTGTATTGTTGCGCGATTACCCGCTCGAAGATTTGTCGCCGCCCCTGATTTCCCCGGGGCTCGCTGCTGTTTGAGGCCACTTTGTTTCAATCGTAGGTACCGCAGACTGCCCCGTGAAGGCCTGTCAATGACATGACTGTAAAAGCATCTGATTTAATAGGTCCCCTTTTAACATAGCGTGCGTTCGATATGAACCGTTCGTAGCCCTATGGTTCGCTGAGTTTAGCAACAACGGGCGGATGGGTGAAAGCTAGTGGCTAAATTTCATGGGCGCTACCGTTCTTTTTTTTTTAAAAGCTTTTATTTAACTTCACTCATATGTATCCATGTATGTATGTCCTGGAATCTTGCAATCAATATTTCACACACTTCCACTGAAGCTATCGAGCTGAAATTTGGCATACATATTAGGTTCCGATGACAATGCATGAAAATAAAAAAAATATATAAAAGTTTTTCTTAACAAAAAAATTTTACATTATAATTATTTTTCTTTTATAACAACATTTCAACACTTTACATTAATATTCGGTATCAAATCTTCGGAGGGCACGATAAGCTGTCGGTCCCGGTTGTTTTCAACGATAAAACAATCTGAAAATCTTGTAGAAGACGTGAAGAATGACGAATAATGGTCAATCAAATAAAATCAATTTATTTGCAGAATAAGGTTAAATTTGATGTTACAAATGTAGGTCAAAAGTAGGTACGCATTTTAGTAATGCAAAATATCTAATTCTATAACCTAAATACATGTATGTTTACATTTATATCAAATCATCAAAGGGTATGGAAGAGTGGATGATTACAAACACCAACTAACAGGACTGATGATAGATGCTAGATGTGACTCTGGGCGACTGCCATAATACATAAAGCTAATGCAAGCAAAACCAATTAAAATACGGAAATGTTAAAAAATGTTAAGGCAAAACACACTTCACACGGTCGATCACACACAATCAACGCGAGCCATTGGGCTATGAATGCTACAAAGTGAAAGAATATTTCAACTAAATCTCGGTTACATTATTTGAGCACTTCACTGACACACTTCACTCAGTCGATCACACACAATCGACGCGAGCCATTGGGCTGTGGGCTACGGGTACAATCGTTATAATACATGTCATAATTATTATGACGTGATTAATTTACCTGTGTATTTCCAGCATCGTTTTAATGAATCGAAAAGTAAATTTTGGGTGTTATTTCGGTACGAAGGGCATTGTTTCGATAAATATGTTTATCGCGATGTGTTTTCGCAGCTCATTTCATGAATATGTGATCGCATACAGTTTTTGGTTTGCATTAACTTGTCGATATCACAGCTCGCCTTGCTTACGCACAACGAAGTTTAACAAAATGGCCGATATATGATATATAAGAGTGTGTGAATCCTGAATATAACTTTTCACATGTTATATTCAGGATTCATGTTTTAAGTGGTGAGCCTGTTGTCGTACACCGGGCACTTATCAATCAATCAATCAATCAATCAATTTATTTATTTGTATGATAAGGTACAATAGATGGTAAATATAAAATTAAATCTCGCCTATCATTACCCATGATGGGTGTACAAATGTCACTTATCATTAACTAAGTTCTATATTCTGATTATTAAGAATTGGATTATGTAATTAAAAAAATAAAATTATCATAATCATAATCATAATCATAATCTTTATTGCACAAGTGTAACTGGGACATTACATCAAGAAACCCTGTTAGGGCGTTGCAATTGATTCTATACATAATTAAATGATTTAATAAAGTAAATGTTACATAATTTAAAATGTCATGATTAATAATTTAAATGTCAAAATTAATAATTTAAATAATAAGGTAAACAATTCTAAATTTCAAGCTTAATAAAGTAAATAATAAAGTTAATAATTTAATAAAGTAAATAATTTAAAATTTAAAATGTCAACATAAATAGTTAATTAGTTTGTTCAAAATACATATTATTATTTCAAATTTGATGTAATAACCCAAAATTTATTACTCTTTTATCTGCTTTTGGTTTTAAATTTTATTTAATTGAAATACTCTTTCAGGCAGTAATAACATTTTGATAATAAAAGATTTTTTAATTTAGTTGTGAATGTTTTCAGTGTGTTTTCACATTGTATTTCTTTTGGGAGTTTATTGAAAATTTTTACACTCATTGAATGTGGTCCAGATCCGAACATAGTCAAATTAGATTTAGGTAGAGCAAGATGGTATGGTCGGCGTTGGCTAAACTTACTAACATCTTTTAACTTAAATAGGTTATTATGTTTTTTTACAAATTTACAGGTTTCTAGAATATACATGCATGTCACAGTTAAAATATTATATTCTTTAAAATACGGTCGACAGGATTCCCTTGAGTCTATATTAGCTAGAATACGTATACATTTCTTTTGGAGAACAAAAAGTTTGCCGACGTCTACGCGTCTACGTCTATTTAAAATTGTCAGTTAAAAATTGGTCAATAGTATAATAACATTTATTAATGAGGAGTTTTTTAAATTCTATTTTAAATGAGTGTATGTTGTTAATTTTTCGGAGCCATATTGGGACCTTATTATAAATTTTTATTGCCATGCCATAAATACTTTTACTGAATAGTGCAGTTTTTGTTCTTGTTGTTAATAGATCTAATTTCTTTCGACTACTTTTAAAATGATTGTTAAATATTTTTGTATTTGCTTTTACAAATGTTACGACTTCAAATATATATAACGCTGGAAATGTCAGTAATTGATATTTTATAAAATAAGGTTTGCACGATTCCCAGGGACGTATTTTAGCAATTGCACGTACACACTTTTTTTGGGCTTTAAATATTGTCTCGCGCAAGGAAGAATTCCCCCAGAAGATAACGCCATAACGCAATGTAGACGATACAAAACCATGGTAAGCTGTTAGTGATACATTCTGATTAACGACTTTTGACAGAACATACAAAGCATAAGAAAACTGATTGAGTTTTTTAATGATGTGCTCAGAATGGCTTTTCCACTTAAGGTCACTGGCTATGTGTAGTCCTAGAAATTTTGTGACCATCGTCTCATTTATTCTTTCTCCTTTATAATTAATATTTATAGAATTTGACATACGTTTGCTTTGTTCAAAATTCATGATATGTGTCTTTTGCAGATTAATTAATAAGTTATTGCTCTTTAACCAATTTATAATAATGTCCAAATTATTGTTTATTTCAATTTCAAAGTCATTCTTGTTTTCACAAGCAAAAACTATTGAGCTATCATCAGCAAATAATGTCATAGGATGTTTTTTCCAAATTTCGAGTCTCTCTCTTCAGCCCACATTAGTCCACTGCTGGGCATAGGCCTCTCCCAAGGCATGGTATGTACAGTAATTGTACACAAACTATCAAATTCATTACATTTATTAGAAAAATACTTATTCCATTACGTACTTCTAATAATTTCATATACCTCCTGAGGTCAACAAGACGTCGGCTGAACGAAACGGCTAAGTGAGAAACCGAATTAAGTCGACGGGGAAAACAAAAACGTATACGGTGTTGAATTTTAAAATTTCCTTAATTATAATTCATTCTCCTCTAATTTCATAAGTTCTACGTCTGAAATGCTTTCATTTCAGAGCTTGCGAAGTGAATTTTCCATTTTGATAAATTGGAAAATATGGGGCGCTAAACCGTTTATTTATTAATTATCCATTTCGCTTATTTAGAAAAAAATAACATGCACATGCCTAGTTATTTATATTATAGGAGTATATATTGCACAGTAAAATTATGCTCACAATAAGCTGAGTCCATTCGCATTAAAAGAAATGTTGATGATTGTTAAATATTGTAAATTTTATATTATTATGCCAAATGCGTTATCTTAAAAAAAATTGTGTATTTTTATGTAACATCGATGATTTTGGATATCCCCATACTAACTATGCCAGTAATGAAAAAACAATTTATATTTGAGCAACTTCCGATGTCCCACGCAGCTGAGTCGATCAGCATAAAAAAAATACTCAATTTTAGTTATTAGTCATAGGTAATCACGCAAAATGACAAAACACGCTGGAAAAAAAATAGTGCCAAATTTATTTTCACAAAAAAAGGAAGTAGATAATATGTTTATAAGTTATATCTTGGTATAGTTTTTGATTTCTCCATACTGTCCCATTTGAAAAAACACACACAAATACACTCATTTCTTTTCCTTGACAGTATTCCTTAAGCACTTTAGCGGTGGAGTAGAAACTTTAGCTAATAAACAGTCTACGAATCCATTTAACAATATTACTGCTTGTGAAACAGAGATCAATTTCCTAGAATCTGCGGCCATCTGACGGTAAACTTAACTTCTTTGAAAGTTTTGTCTTAACCTGTTCGCGTGATGACTCAGATACCGCTTAATCTACCCAGAAAGGTTTCACAGTTTTAATAGAAGATTATATCATAGCCCACCACGCTGAACCACAGACAAAAATTAATGCACGCTCGGGAATCGCTTGGCGGAACGCGATGGCGGAACGCGATGGCGTAACGGGAGGATGATGTCACACTTTTTCGCACGTGTAGGCGTTCATCTATTTATAAGACGTTACCACGTAAGTATATAATGTAAACTCATCAATGGCTAAGTCTGAATCTGAATCTGAACGAACAGTGGTAATCTGACGTAGATGATGATGATGATGATGACTCTATAGTTTTACATTCAATACTCGGTGTGGCCCAGATATACTGTGACTAAGACAGTTCGCGCCCATTTTGCATTTACTTGGTAGACAGTGTTGTTTTTGATACTAATTAGTCTACGCAATAAGCATTTATTATTAGTTTATTACGTCTACATAAAGTTTTATTGGCCAATTTCATACGCAGTTACAAAACGGGATAAAATACGGGAGTATAAAGCCATGCGAGTTACGCGAACAACAAAAGCCTGCAATAAAGATTAAGCCCCTTGTAATACTAAACTCCTTTGTACTAGAACCTCAAGCCAAAGCAAAACTAAACAAACCCTGATAGATAGGCTTCGGGGCTATCACTTTCAGGAATCTACGAGATCAAAAAATGGGAAGTCAAAGTCAAATAAATTTATTTATTTCTCTATTATGATGATTGGACACGCTTAACGAAAGTCTAGGTAACTACAAACTACTTAAAGAAAAGTATCACCTTTAAGAAAAACAACGAGTATCACCTTTGCAAAGTTTTTCACTAAGCAAGATTAAAATCTCAATCGAATGTTTAATTTTGTGACGATTAAAGTGTCTTTTTTTTATATTAAGTTTATTTAAATGTTGCCTTTTATAATTTCAAAATTTTAAGTATCAAATTTAATTTTAAATATCAAAGCTGTGGGGTCGACGTTTTTATAATATCGAAAATTTCACAGTTTTTCCGTTTGACAACCCTAAGCTCTCCGCATCACGAATGGCCACTTTGCAAGCGAATTTACCCGAAATGTGGGGAAACTATAAAGTAAATAAGGGCGTTTGTCCTTTGTCAGTAACACAAATATAACAGTGGATACAGGAGTCGTTTCGCGATCGCCTGGCGCCCGTTTTAACGGCTTAGTTTTAATTTGAATGTCAATTCTAGCTGAAGTTCTGGTGAGAATTAAAATTTAGTTAGTTAGTAGTTTAGTTGGTTAGTTAAGTTATCATGCCGTGTCGAAAATGCGAACTGAAGGGTTATATTGTAACTCCCAGATATAATTGGGTACATACATACCTATAGAATTTACACAATTTATTAACGGGATAAACCAGATACCCACAGTTCGGTAGTTAGTGTCACTGATCACCGCGCCTCGACTTTGGCATATAATAACGACTGTTGACCAATTATATGCCCAGGATACCACCACCACCACCACCACCATAACCCTTCCTTTGTCCCACTGTTGGGCACAGGTCTCCTCATTATATCTCCTCACAAATCGCACATTAGAAAAGACATTGATGTGGTGTGGACCGCTTGGGTTTGAAACCGGACCGCTCGTGAGAGGCGAGTTCGATAGCCACTGGGCTGTCACCGCTTTTGATATTCAATAGTAAAAGATACTTCATTGCATAGTACACTAACCACATTAACCCTATAATATCAAAATGCTGGTCTACTGTAGGTTGATCCATGGATTAAAAGTAAATACTAGTCCATGAGAAAAAAAATGTGTTTCTTTATTTAAATTAGTACCTAACTGGTGATTTGTTAATTTTGTATTATCGAATACACACTTAAAATCTACGTCGTAAAATGAGCCAACACAGTGTGAGTGCCATGTGAGTGCACTAAATTGTAACACGTCTACAATCTGAGGGTAAATTGCTTCGGAAATAAGGCTATCATTTTAGCGGTCCCAGACAGCCTGGTAAATGGGAGCAGTTTGATAGCAGTTTGTTATTAGTTGCTAACAATCATTTATTAATATACTAGCTTTCACGCGCATCGTCGCTTGCTAGAAATTGTTTCACCGTCCATGACCAAATTCAAAAAATTTTAATCTAATTTAATTTCCTTCTTAAGTTTTAAGGGTAAATAGATTTGTTTGCCAAGTCATGTATGAAATGTGTAGCTTAAAATACCGATAACGCGTACCGCCAAACGTACCGCAAAGCGTTACGCCATCGCATTGAGCCAAGCGTAATCATTCAATTTTATTAGTCTGTAACCCATAGTACATGAAAACATTCACATTTACGTATTCTACAAGGAGTCTCAACAGCGCGTTTCAGACTACAGTTAAGTGACCTATTCTCATGACGTTATCACGTAAAATTATCGTTCGTAAACCGACTTTACAGACAACCATTTATGTTTTTTAATTATAATTACTATGTTATGTACTAGTAATAGCATTTTTTTTTATTGTAATTATTACGGTATGTACTATTAATAACCATAATATAATAGTCCAGCTGATATGAATGGCCGTTTCTCACCAACAAATTCTTACACGGATCCATTGCGAAAATAAATTGCTTCGGAAATAAGACTATCATTCCGCATCTCGTGACACCTTGGTAGGAAATGCTCACTCTGTACGGCTGTGAACACACACACATCTAATACTAACGGTATCCATTAAAACAGTTCTCACGCTACTAAATCCATCTATCCATCCATCAGCATTTTTAGGGATTTTAGGGGAATGAATGAATAACTATAACTGCATTTTCCTATTATGAAGATGTAGCTTTCATAACATGTTCTGCAATATAGTCGTCTAATATTTATTAAACATTACTGACTGTGAGAACACATGCTGTACGTCCACCGCACAGTGCAGTAATTCCTGAGGCTACGGCGGACTTCGCCGTAGACCTAAAACAATAGCGCTGGAAGTGAATACAAGACTGAATATTCATTTTTATATCAATATAAGGTATATATAACATTTCATCGTAAAATACTCCTTATGGCGTATATAACGAATATGTACAACGAAAACCGAGACTGTTTTTATCAGTCTATGTATGCATGTTTGTTCTTCTATGGCGTTCTAGAGACTATACGCGTAATGCTATGCAAAGTGTTTAAAGTGTAATGTAAAATATTTCGAACAGCAGTAAATATATTATTTACATGTAAATTATTTTATTAATGAGTTACGCAAAACATTCAGCGTACTCCACGTATTACGTATCTACCTACAACTGCAATACATATTTTATTCATAGAATCCATGTAGGTAGGTACACCGCAGAATTCCTACTCCGTAGGCGACTAGAAATCTATAGCTGATACTGGAAGCGAATACAATATTTAGTTGCGGGGAGTCCAAAGCCTCTCTAGGTGCAAAGGAAATGATGTCTTCAAGCCGTACCATATTTTAGGGTTCCGTAGAAATACGAAATTCTTATAGTATCGACATGTACGTCCTGTACGTCATGTCCGCCCTTTGTCTGTCCCTGGTTTAGTTCTGGGACTCTTTATACTAGAAAGATGTTAGACTATTTATACTAGATATACTCTTTATATTATACTCTTTATACTAGATTCATGTTATTATTCTAGTGAAATCCTGAAATTTTAACATTTTTTTTCGCTCGAGATCAGCGAGATGTGTGCAGTACATTTTGATATGATCTCAGTAATCAAACACTTTGTGCATTTTTTTTTTAAATAATAATAAGGTACTTATTAGTGATAGGTAATGGCTAGACATGGTGCAGAAAAGCCCTCCAGAGGGTACAATGGAAAGGGTTGGAGAGCCTTTGTCAATTTAGGCCAGCAGTCATTTGTCTATGTTATTTAAGCAAACCACTGTAAATATTATTTCTATCTGCAATAAAAGCATTTTTTATTAATATACTTACGACTATCAGCTGCCAGTAATCAAATAAGCAATGTCCAATTTTCATAAGCTGATTTTTCTCCGCTGACAATAAGGTGCAGAGAGCCATCTGCAAACTAAGTAAACCCATAAAGTAGCTTAAAAACTGTAAGGCTGTTCCGCGAGGTGCCCCTGAATAATGAGTCATTAATTCAGCTCTGGAAGAAAGTTACGCGGCGTGTGAGCGAGTTACGTCCGCCGTAAAACTGCTCAACCCGTCCGTTCTCCCCTCCGCAACCTGTGCCGTTAAAGAAACGGTTTAAATATGACGCCTAATTGTTGGGCAAGGATATTTATACTCGTAGGTATATGCTGCGATAAAACAATGCCGCAATATGTCTTTCTACTCTACCCTAAATGAGGATAAAAGAATTATTCTTGAAATAAAACTTATTTACGCACGCTTGACTTGGGGAGTAAGCTTGTGAATGCTTGACGAGAGCGTTACGGAAACTGGTTCGGGCGAGGCGACCGGAAGTTGAGAGGGAGATATAAGTTAGTCAAAATAGAAAGAGATAGTTTCCGTTTGTATAGATAATGGTGCGGAACCCTTCGTGCGCGAGTCCGACTCGCACTTGGCCGGTTTTTTATATCAACTTAACCGGAACAAACAATACTTAAAGTATTAAAACCATGGTCCATAAAGCTGCACACCTGCTCGGAGGCCACAGAATCATGAGCCATTAATTCGGCGCAGGAGGAAGTTACGCGACATGTGAACGGGAAGCTCCCTCGTAATTCCGATTTACACTCGTTTCACCCTTTACTTCCTCTAAAGCAATATCGCCGTTAATTTAAGTGTGCTATCCTTACTATTATATGAATGGGTAAGAGTGTCTGTAAGAAATTAAATGTCACTTAGGAATCGTGAGGAAACCTTCATGCCTGAGTTCCTCATAATGTTCTCGAAGGCATGTGAAGTCTGCCAATACTCACTTTGCCAGCGAGGTGAAATATAGCTTTACCCCTCCCCTTCAGGAAGAAGACCCGTGCCAAAGAGTGGGACACTGAAGGGGATTAGTTCATCTTAATGATGATCCATAATTAAAATGAATCCATCCATTCATCCTCAACTGGTTTTGGAGGACTGTGCGTACCAAAATAATGGTACCAAATTAGATATCGCCTTTTATTAAAGCTGATTTTTTAATCTAAGTGAAGGTTTCCGCTCGTAAGTATTTATTTCATCTGTGTTATTATTAAGAGGATATTTTCAGTTAAAGAAATGTTTTTAAACAACAGCTTTTATGACGCCTACGTTTTTAGATATTTTCAGCAAACTTAAATAGAATAGGGTGGGTCCAATTATAAACAGTTTAACCTACAAAGTAATACCCACATATTTGGGGACCCCAGCGTCAACTTTGAAATTATTTTATCGTGAAATCAGATGGGAAAACATTCTAAAACAATTGTTAGTGCGGCGAACTGCCTAGCTCTTTGAATACCACGAAGTTGACCAACGGGTTGGTTTGTGAAAAGCTATTCGGTATTAGTTCAGCTATTTTTAAAACTAGATATGGCTCACATATATCGTGCAATATTATAAATGAATGCAAAATTTCATGAATATTCAAAATAAGTATTACGTCAATCACAAATTCAACTTCAACGCCTGAAATCACTGTGTTTGTTTGATAGTATTGCCAATCTTGTGTTGTGTTGGGGTCTTTTACTTTGGCCTCATTCCAAAGGTCAAAGTCGCTTGTCGACAGATAAAGGTTACTGACATAACTCCACTCAGACCTCATACTCAATTTGCAATGTCACGTCGCTTGCAGGACTGATATAGGGTATAATCTCCTTCTGACTAAATGCACATTTATTAAATTGATTCAGAAAGTAGATAAAGTGAAAAAGAAAAAGGGTGGATTCAGATGGATTTAGGCGGGAGACCTCAGAGATCCTTTAAAGTTGCCACCTATTGTAGGTAATTTAATCATGGACATTATTGGATAAACTCTACACAGTGACATGATTTTCAGATTATAACCTTAATGTCAACCCGAAGAAAATAGTCAGCCTCTTGATATATGCTAACAGATGCAAGCAAATATTTACTACTATCAGGCAAGTAATTTTGGCCACTAAATATTATAGTGAGGAAGCCCAGTAAGCTTGATATAGTTTAAATTTTTCATTTAAAGGAAGTCGTGGGCGTAGTAATTAAACCGCACGCTCGGCTTCTGCCCGCCGAGAGGAAATAGTATAATTTAAAGATACATTTCGCGTTCCACAATAAGCAAAAACTTCCTCTTTGGTGTGGCAATTTAATTATTTCCGACCGTAGTTTCGGCGGTATCGAATGCGGCTATGCGGCCTTTGGCCATTGGCCTTTTGGTGACTGTAATGGAGGAAATTATGAAGATATTAACACTTTTGCGTATGGTGAACTGCTATTACATTTGAACAGGAAACTTTCTATTGTGCCCGAGAACGTGTTAAATATATATATTTCAACATTCACTCACCATTATATAGATCATATATATGTATATTATATCATACATATACTCACCATTATATTATATCCATCACTTCAGTTTAATTTAATCTGTCAGTCCTAGTTTATTTAATTCGTTATGCAGACACCTTCAGGCGTCCTTAAAACTTCCGCCACTAGCCCCTCTACTGAACCAAACCGTTTCTTTCTTAGTAAATTTTGCGAAACCGTTGCCGGTTGAGGCATTAGAACAAATGCATTAAAAAATAAGACAATTATTGAGATTTATGAGTAGGTACCTAACCTACCTAAACGTTTATTTTTCCTTTTTGTGTTAATATAGCGATAAACTGTGGGACAACTGCGGACCGCCGGCAAAGAGTTAGAGCCTCACATTACTTCGGTTATAAACAACGTGCGGTCAATGTTATTGCGCCAACCGTACGTTTAAATTTACTCACACTTTATTCGAATTGTGTGAGAAGGTAATTCAGACTGTTTTTCTTACTCATTCTACGCTTCTCAATTGCACGTTGCTAGAGCATATAGAATAAGACTACGTATAGGAGCGTTAGTCCTGTTTATAAGCGATGTTACTAAAAATATTATGTAAGTAATAGTTATTCAATCCTAGGAGGAAAAAAGTGTTGGTAATAAATAATCCAGTGAATTGTTAGTATAATAGAATAGTATGAGTAGTAATAGCATGCGGACTGATGGATTAACGTCATTTCGGAAAGCAACCACAGGGAGTGAGTATCCAGGAGGATCATCAAACAGGTTACTGATACTGAACAAAAGACGTGTGACAAAAAGCTTGATTGATACACTGAACTCTGCCACCGACGCGTCTATAATCGATCACGCCTTAACGCCTGTTGATCCACAGAACACGTGACGGATAGAAATACCGTGGCACTGATTGCATTTTGCTAACAACAGTGAACTCCTGAAGACTGCCAGTTACTCAAAATAGGTTAGTAAAAATTTATAAAAATTAGGTACCTTGTACCTAGATTCATATTCTCATTGGTCCCCTTGGCCCTCAACGAGGAGGTCCTCAAAGGGGTTACAGATAGGGAACAAAAGACGACGCGTGACAAAAAGCCTGATTGATAGACCGAGCGCTGTCCCCGACGCGTCGTCGATAATCGATCACATGTAATTACGCCAGATGACCCATAGAATATGCGACAAGTAGAAATGCCATTATCACTGAATAAACTCTTTCTTTTATAAGTGGCTTTTTCAATGTCTTGAAAAGATAAAAACATAGTTAGCTATACAGGTATGAAAGTTTCATATGGTATCTATTATTGTTAATTAGGTATATTATTAAGATTATATGGGGCCTAAACGTACCTAGTAAAAATGTGGATTTGTTTAATGTCCAGAGTTGTGCCTCTGCGTATCCCTTCGGGGAAAAACAGGCGTAGTGATGTGTAATTATTTAGGACAAACAATAACATTAATCAAAAAAAAATATCCGAAAATATCAGCCAGCACGTAACTAAATAAAGTCTGCCAGACATTGTTTATATGTTAAGAAAAGCCGATAGATAACATAAAAATTATAGATTTTAATATAATTTAAAAAAGATCTACTTCTCCCTGTGGGTTTCAGGGTGAGAGTTTCAGGAGAAACCGACCTTTGACGTCGAGAATGGGAAAACCATTTATATATGTGTAAATATAAATACAGTGTAAACTCTATATAGCGACACTGAAGGGACTGTGCATTTTATGGCGTTATGGAGAGTTGTCGTTAAATGGAGAGAAGAAACATCAGAATTAGAAAAAGAAAAAGTTTATTTCCGACAATTGTTAGTAGTTATGTGCATAAAAAAGAATGTTATTTGAACGCTATTGCGTATAGTCTGTTATTTTTGTCTGACGTCTTTTGCTGCACCAGTAATTTTGTTGTATTTTTTTACTTATTTTATTAATATCTAGCAATAGATAGATAGACACTAGCAAATCATGGTCAACAACAGTCTACACGTACAAGCAATCCCAATTTGTAAACAAAAGAACGAATTTCTTAGAAAGTTCGGTATGCATGATGCCGACAGTCGAGTTTATTGCGGGCTAGGATAATAAAGCGACAATAGATCGTACACAGCTGCGCAGTTTTTACTAATTTTAGCAACTTAAAAGGTATTTTTTATTACTCAATTGTTGTCGTTATTGAGAGTGGGTGTAATGCTATGTAGAGTGAAACATTGTATGAAAGACAAGCTAAACCAACCAAAGCCAATTGATTTCGACGCTTAAGGGAGTTTGTCGTTAAATAGAGTGACGTTACATGGAGTTTACACTGTAATTAAAATATTTATTATTTATTTTATAAATATTTAAATATATTTAAAACAGTAAACTAGCGCAAGCCACACTGTGCAAGTGCTGTTATTCTAAACTCATGCAAAACTTTTTGTTGTTGTTGTTGTTGCAAAACTTTATGACGTTGTGTTAATAACTTGACATTGGTGCCAAAAATAACACCTCTGTGGATATTTATATTCTGTGTCGTGATAAATCCTGTACAACGGGCGTCCCCGGTTATTGTCTGATATAACGGATTTTTGTGACACAATATTGCGTAATAGGATTAAGGGTCGCATGTTTAGGAGATAATACCGAAACATCGTTATTATTTATTTTCTTAAATCCATCTGAAAGATTTGATGATAAATGTGTAGTATGAATGTACAACTTACTTCTACTGTTTGAGATGTATATACTACACTTATGTTTAACTTGCACATTTTTCCAACCTTGTAGGTTGAAAATGCTAAACACAAATCATTGGAGAACACAATTTGATGTGCTCGCTGCCATAAATAAAAAATAATACATCTAAATCATTTTTTATTTTTATAGCATTGTATATAAAATAAATCACAGATAGGTACTACGATACTCGGTTCTATTATATAAAGTAAAGACCGTTGTTGTGAATACGAAGCCATTTTCTTGATTTTAGACACATTATTAATATTATTTGTTAAACATAGGTAGGTACTATTATTTGTGTCAATTAATTAACAATACCTGAGAGTTTAAATAAATAAAACTTTAAAAACAGACGCAGCCTTGTTAAAGTTTTTTATTAAAATAAACAAAATATAAATTTTTATTTTAAATCTTCCTATTCCTAGAACACCCACACAACATACCTACACAAACATGAATTCCATCTGGGTATCCCAGGATGCCTTCCACCCATATTATCTTATTATTGTATAACATTGTATTTTTAAAATTAATATGCGAAACAGCCAAAAGGCAATTTCTTCTGAAACGCAAACTTCGCTCACGGGCGCGTATATTGGGTTTTTAATTCTTTCGATACGAAGAACGTTCTAGGCTGTTTTGAAATTGTCAACCGTGTACCTTCGCGCTGAAAAGTTATCGGCGGGAATAATAGTAATAAAGAATCCAATACAATTTATTATGAGCCGAGTTTCTCGGGCAAAAATTACAGCCGCGAAGTTAGACCGCGATATTAAATTTTATCATTTTACCGGCCACGTCGAAATATCTTTGTTAAACAGAGCGTGAGTAAACCTTTTCGTGTACTTTTTCAGGCAGAATTTATTAGTGCCCGGTCCGGGGCAAAAATGGCGGGATCGCGTAAATGTTTAAACAGTTTTCGACTTGAGTGTACTGATGATACATGTTACGAGGAGTATTGGCGTACTGTCTGCGGGAATGTACTCGGGAGAGCCTAATATGGCTTTTTGGGGTAAATTGATAAATTATTTAGGAAATTGTTCTACCCGACGCTGGATTTTTCACGCGCTCGATTTAATATTCACATCACACAAGCTAGATTTTCATAGTATGTTTTATATATACATTTCTTCTATTTTAATAAGTACCAAATATCCTAAGCGTACCTACTTGCAGAATGTCTGATTCTAAAATAACTAAAAATTACAAATAAGTCAGAAACTTAAAAAGAAAATAAATAAAGAAACATAGCTATAAATCGAGTATCTCTACTAATTGCACCTACGTTAATTAATAATAACCACAATAGCACTACATGACAATCGTTGTGTCATTGAACTCTACTATCTAACGCACGGGACAACTGAATCCACGACAAATATTTAGGCGAAAACAGCGGCCATTGCGACCGCAAATCGAACGCCAAATTAACCGTAACTGGCACTATCGGGCCCACTGAATACTTATCACGACCGGCCACTTGGCATCACATGCATCCGTACACCAATAAAGGTATTTGAACATACGGGTTGTTCGACCTGGTGTTTACGACGGTTTTTTGTGTTTAACTTTGACGCCTCACGCGGTCCGGTTGGCAACCCTACTTCCCTCACCACGGAAATTGATTGTTGCCGATATTATGATTACTTAGTGTATATTTAATAGTTAATATTGTATTGTTAGTAAGCAATGCGACCCATAGACGTCCCACTGCTGGGCACGGGTCTCCCCCACAGACATAGCTGCGGGAGGTCTAGAGCATACTCCACCACGCTGCTCCAATGCGGATTAGTGGAGGGGTTAGTGGCCAATCCAGTGTCGAATGTTCTCAAGCGTCCATAGCCCAATGGCTCGCGCCGATTCAATGTGATCGAAAGAGTTAAGCAACGACGGGTTAGTAAGTACACAAGACGTTAAATAGAAACAAAAGAACTTGGAAGAAAACAAATGGGTCTGCAGACCCATTTGTTTCTGTATCCTGCTGTATCCTGCTATATAATATTAAATGGTTTTTAGTTTAATTGTGTGCACTTTATTTTTGATATTTTAAGCTGTCTATACGAATATATTGTAGTAATATTTAATTAAGAATAAATAAAAATTCTTTCTTTCTAATTTAAGAGTAGATGATGTCAGTTCCCCTCGCACCGCAATGCGGTGGGAACATTAAAACCCGATGCGGCAATTACCGTGACCAATCCATTACTTGCGTACTTTGCTCCCGGATAGGTAATTGCATTTGATTCCCGATTCTCGGCTGAGCGAAGCCTGTAATAGGATTGTCGCCGATTCGAGTAAGTATATAGATTTTATTTTGTTTTCTTGAATGTTTTTAAAACGTCTTTCGTGTTATTACAATTTAATTTTAAAAGTTCGTACCCGTTCACGGTGACTTACAAAAGGAAACCTTTTAACATACATCCGCTGTCTGTCAGTCCGTCACAGGGCTCTAAATCTTGAACAAACATAAATGGACACCTAAAGTTCGCCGGTATCATCTATACTAATATTATAAAGAGGAAAGATTTGTTTGTAATGTTTTCACACAAAAACTACATGGACCGATTTCAAAAATTCTTTCACTATTAGAAAGCTGCACCAATCCGCATTGGAGCAGCTTGGTGGAGTATGCTCTAGACCTCCCGCAGCTGCGTCTGTGGAGGGACCCGTGCCCAGAAGTGGGACGTCTATGGGTCGCAGCGATATCATTATACAGTGATAACACCTTAAACGTTTCTGGGCCATACAATACCTTTTCTTAAGTTTTTCTTTTCCACGGGGCCTGTGCAAAGGAAAGTCAGTTTATTGCTAAAATAAATACTTTAAGAGCCCTCCGGTTCCGCAGTGCGGCAGGCATTAAAACTCAGTGAGGTAATTACTGCAAGCGATCCATTGCTTGTGCACTTTGCGCCGTGATAAATGCATTTGATTCCCGATTCCCGACGAACGCCGTAATAGGATTGTCGCCGTTCGAGACCAGCGGGAAAGTCGCTGACGATGCCGTAAGCAATTGTCACTGCGACCATTGTTTTTAAGGTTCCGTAGACAAGGGTAAAACGCGACGCTATTACTAAGACTTCGCTGTCCGTCTGTCCGTCTGTCACCAGGCTGTATCTCATGAACCGTGATAGGTAGATAGTTGAAATTTAAACAGATGATGTATTTCTGTTGCCGCTATAACAACAAAAACTAAAAAATAAGAAAAATAAAAATTAAGGAAGAAGAAATTTTGCCACTAGGGGTCAACCTCTACAAACCGACCGCGCCCGTCGATGCTTAACTCTGTCGATCACATCGAATCCACGCGAGCCATTGGGCTGTGGACGCTACATTATTAATCATACATCATTAAGAGTAAATTTAAATAATCTAAGCCTTGTGTTCATTACTATATTCAGTTCATTACCTACTATAAAATAAACTACGTTTAAATAACTAATATACGTGGTGTAGTGTGCTCTAGACCTCCTCCAGCAGTGTCTGTGGGGGAAACCCGTGCCCAGCAGTGGGACGTCAATGGGTCGCAGCCATAGATTTATTATTCTACATTTCTACACTAGAGCGAAAAATAAAATAAACTATCAAACATTACTGAAACTCAAACAACACAATCCGTATTACCACCCACATGCGTCGAACCAACCGAAAACACTTTTTGTATACTGCCTGTCAACTTTTTATTTATCTCTGTGATTTTTAAAGTTCACACAACATTTAAAATTTACTATCTGTGGGACAAAAAGAGAAACTTTGCAATGCACTGTCGCGCCAGCGGTTTTGAATGTAGCCAGAATACAGTTTTATGAGACCGAGTTGTTGAAATTCGGGAATATTCTTCTGAAAATCATAATTTCAGATTCAAATTCCCTGCATATTTCTAAATGTAATCGTAGTGTATGCGTGTTATGGACGCATACACTACGATTGCAGGCATGTCTGCGAAGATAAAGGTCCCGGGTTCTATTCTCGGATCGGGTAAAGTGTTATTGGGTTTTTCTAACTTCAATTTCTCACTAGTACCTCGGAGTTTGGAACTGTGGCCGGCGTATGACAAAATGGCAATAGGCTCACCAAAACATAACTGGTAAAAAGTGGGTGTATACACCTCTGCCTACTCCGTTATGTTTTTATATTACAACTAGTGGACGCCCGCAGCTTCGCTTGTTAATAGGTCTAATTCTAGACCTATTAACGACGTCTGCCCGTGTTCGTGTTGCCCACTTCGACGCCTACATACGTCATGCAGCCCGCTAGACAGTTTCCAATCCGATACTTTAAACTCTGAGTAGAATATCGCCAGTAATACCTAATTAGTAGGAACTAATAACCTAAATACAAAATTTCATTGAAATAATGTAGGTAAATACGAAAAACTTTTATACCTACTAACTTTGCACCCCCCTTTTGCCCTCCCCCCTTTAAGGGATTATTTTCGAAAAACAATTTTCGAAAAAATCATAAACCTTCATACTGAATTTCATTCGAATAACTTCAAAAACGGCAGTTTCATACTAACTTTGCACCCCCGTTTTACCCGTAGGGGGTGAATTTTCAAAAATCCTTTCTTAGTGCTCCCCTACGTTAAGGAACCTCTGTGCAAAATTTCAAGTTTCGAGTCAGTCAGTCAGCTTCACCTTTTATTTATATAGATGTTATGTTTGTCATTTCGAAAGACCATGAGTCATTTAATTATCCTGACACCATTATTACGGTGTCAGAACAATTACATTTATAAATGTAATTTATGTCTATAACGAGATTACTTGCATGCTTCAGTGAACTAAATGATTGAATCAGTCATTGGAATGATTCAAACCATCGCATTATCAGCGTCAGCTAAATCTCGCGCTGAAAATCTCGATCGGGTCGAGCGGTGAAAAAGTGTATTTCAGCGCTAATACAGTCCTCGGGCGAAACAGGGCACAAGCAAGCCGTCATCAGATTTAACGTTGGCCGCCTGATCCCTGATTTCCCGCGGGAACACCGGGATGGGGATACAGTCGCATGAAATATTTAATTTCGTCGCGTATCACGGGACCACTCCTTATTACGTTTGCAGTTGACAAATTATATTAGGGCGTACGCATTTAGGTTTTATGGGCAGCCCTAAGTTTGACCTTCCCGTGTTTTCACAGTAGTCTATGCTTCTTCGTTCTTCTAGAATAGAATTTATTTTGCTTTAAACACAGTATGATACACAATATCTATACCTATATATGTATAATTATTGCATCAACGCGGGGCCTAAACTATAAGGGTTAGAAACTTGAAATTTTGCACAGGGGTTCCTATTATAACGTAGGGGAGCACTAAGTAAGGATTTTTGAAAATTCACCTCCTAAGGGGGTAAAACAGGGGTGCAAAGTTAGTATGAAACTTTGCCGTTTTTGAAGTCAAGTGGGCAACCCGAACGCGGGCAGATCTACGCGAGCGAAGCTGCGGGCGTCCACTAGTTATTTATCAGTAGGTGTAGAATATAACAGTTTGTGTATTATTGCTCCTGTTTTTCTTTTACTTACCTGTAATATGGTGATATCCGCATTGAAGCAACGTATTGAAGTATGCTCTCTAGGTCTACCTCCCGCAGGCGTCTGTGGAGAGACCCCTACCCAGCGAGGGTTGGAGCCTGAGTTGTAGCAAATATATTGAAAAACAGTAAGCTAAGATAAAGGGGAAATGTTTTCAGCTGGTTCGCCAAAAAAATATATGGGATCTAAATTGATACCAAGTTCCAGAGCTATTCCACACATCACACATTAAAGAGCAGAAGTTCGTTATAAATAGAGATAGGTACTAACTTGGCAATAGGTATTAATTTTTTGTCATGAAATTTGGAATGTTAGTTTCTAGACTCTATAGTCGAAGACTCATATTGGGTCGTCACGCCATTCCAGTTAGGTAGTTTTTTTTTTTCGGAATTCTTAATAGACATAAAGAAGAAGGAAATAAGAATAGCATGTTTGTAAGTTTAATATTTTTGAGATAGAGGGAGTTTAAATGTGGCACGATATGATTCGTAAAGATACACACTGCCTTCTCCATCGCCTAGAACTTGGCTTTGACTCGGCCGTGCGTCTCGAAGTCTTACTTTCCAAGGTTTTATTGTAGGAGGCACGCGTATAACACGATCTGCTTAAACGGTTTTTACACGTAATAAATTCCGCCCTTTGTAAAAAGATTTTGTTTTTACGATAAAGTAAGCAGTTCTGGAAGAGCTAAAGCTCTCCGCGCCACCTGACAGTGTCGGGCGTAGACGGCGGCCGCCGCTGCTGGCGCTGCCCCCCGCACGCACCAACCTGCTGCGCGACGCGCCGCTCACGCGGGCGATACGGGTGCTCAACACGGCGGCATGCCATATAGATCTGTTCGGTTGCACACTGGACGAGTTCACGAGAATTTGTTGTAAATTGTGTTCGTCTTTGAAAATTTAATTGTTGACATCACCGGTAATTTGACATAATGAATCATGACATTTAATTTTATTTGACATTGTATAGAATTAATTATGTATGTACTTGTAATTTTATGAATATTTTATTATTGACTATTTATTGACGAATTATTTATTGAATTATTATTAGTATTACTGTTTTGACATTGGATTATATTATAAAAAAATATGTACTTATCTAACGAATTGGTTCAGGCTGTAATGTTAGATTTAAGTTTGTGTCTATTAAATAAATAAATAAATAAATAAATAAAATTACTATAGAATAAGATTAATGAACTAGCCCCAAGCAATTGGTAAATGTTACCTACTGTGTAAGGAAACCTACGTGCCTGAGAGTTCACCATAATTATCTCGAAGGCATGTGAAGTCTGCCAAGCCACACTTGGACAGCGTAGTGGAGTAAGGCCTGACCCCTGCCAATACCAGAAGACCCGTGCCCAACAGTGGGACAAAGAAAGAAACGCGGTGATAGGTCGCAAAACCATAAAGATTATTGATGTGAAACATCTTTAGGCGGAGGGCAAACCAAATGTTTGGCGTGGCAAAGTGTCGGAGCGTGGCGAGCGTGGCTAATATGGAATATATATTATACTATACAGTTCCGACAAATGACGGTCGGAAATTATGTTATTAATAAAATATAATAATAATTTTTTTTTTGTTTTTTTTATTTTTTAATATGTTTTAGTTCCTGTCATAATCTGTACTTTTGTGCATATTACTTGTACAAAATAATTTCGATGTTTCACATCTGCCAGGCGTCCCGTGACGGCTCACAATTTTTTTTTTTGTACAATAGACACGCAAACGGCTTAAATCATTGCGCGATCTGATTCACAGAGGGGTCGGATTCAGCTGGTGCCATGAAAATTTTATTTTGGTTGGTGCGATAATTTTTACTGAAGGCTGCAAAGGAATAAAATAAAAACAAACGAAAAAGGCAGCAGGCACAGAGCAGCCGAAGGGTTGGTTGTTTTACTCTGAAAGCTGGATTCATTAAGCCTAAAGGCATTGTCTGTGAAGTTTTCTTGGAAACTCCACCAGGGGCAGTACTAACGCCCGCCACTGTACATAATACTATTTCTGCCGTATAATCAATGTTTTTAATGCAATTGTGTTCTGATTGGAATGGTGTGGTTTACACTTTTATATGCGACTATTTTAGTCCCAAGGCATCTGTGACTGACTTATAAGGAGGCTTACTATACGAATAGTTGGTGCAACATCCAATCCTGTCAAACTGCAGAACAGTGTGTCGGTAGCAGTTCTGTTGCATGTAGCAAGTTATAACTTATTATTTATTTAAGTTAATTACTTATTCTATTGTATGTATCCTTTAAATTACTATTGTGATCTATGTATTTCTGTATATATTCTAGCCCATTATATAATAATGTACTTAGATAGTTTACAGCAGTCGGGAATATAATACTTAGTACGAGTTTTTAGCCAGCAAACAGCTTTTTACAGAGATTAGACTTAATATTCAAAGCATTCGTGCATATTCTTAATGATTTCAATTTCCTGCACTAGCAAAATTCAAATCGCACTTCGGCTAACTGTTTTAAAATGCTTCGCACGCTGCTAAGAAAATATCGGTTCTCTCTGTCGCTCCTATGCAATTAGTAAAAGCGTCTAAATTTCTATCTCGTTTCAACTAATCGTATTTATATTTGCATATAAAAAGCCGGGCCATGACGCAATATTCTCTCATTTTGTATGCGGTTTCTATTTTTAAGTCATGTATATTTTCACTCCGTGGTGGCCCGGAGGGTCGGCGTTTGATCTTGGGGTGACTTTGCAGTTTTACATAATTGCGCAGTCGTTGCATTTTTTTTTTGTTAGCAACACTGAGATGAATGCTGCGTATTTCAAAGCCAGCGGATCATTTACAGGCTTGAACGTAAGTAAATGCGTACGTATAGTAATGTAGGTCTGGGTTCAAATCCGAACACGCACCAAACTAAGTTTTTTAATCATGTTTAAGGATCCATGGATGCAAGGATTGTGTCGAACTCGGATTACATACATCCCCGATTACCTTTATTTATTTTATAATAAACTAGTGGACGCCCGCAGCTTCTCTCGAGTGGAATTAGACATAATAATAGATTAAAAAGTAGCTTAAGTCCTTCCTCAGGCTCTAGACTATCTGTGAACCAAATTTCATTTAAATCGGTTTAGTAGTTTTGGCGTGAAAGCGAGACAGACAGAATTACTTTCGCATTTATAATATTAGTATGTATGTAATAAATAAAATTTATTTATTTTATAAAATCAAAAAAATATTTTTAATAATTAGTAAAACAAAATCATGATTTACTTAACACAACATAACTTAACATCGCGTCTTTTTCTTCCGCAGGGGTAGGCATAAGTGCGCTTAAACCTAAACATAACTGGTGAAAAGTGGGTATAGTAAAACTTTGGGGAAAGACGGGCATAAAGCTATGATAATACACTATTATGAGTAAATTTATTACATAATTATTTGGTGCATTTAAGTCCCCGAGATAGCCAGAGTTCAGATCACGCGGCAATACTTCAATATCTCATCCGAAATGACATATCGATGGGCGACACGGCACGTCGCCGGAACATGTGATGACTGAACGCAAGTCACCTAGCTAGGGGATCCGAAGAGTTGCTTGATCTATAATCTAAAAAAACTAATTTAAAATTGAATTATTAAAAAATATTTTTTATTATTTATTTATTTTCGTGCATTGTCATCGGAACCAAATATGTGTGCCAAATTTCAGCTCGATAGCTTCAGTGGAAGTGGGGGAAATATTGATTGCAAGATTCCAGGACATACATACATACATACGAGTGAAGTTAAATAAAAGCTTTTAAAAAAAGTATCTATAGGACCTATAGGACATCGTATCAACCTTTAACCTAAATATCTCAGCCGATATTTAGCATAATTGATTGAGCGAACATCTCAAGCGACTGCTTGCGACTCCATAGTTTCCCAATGCCGGACAATCCCTGGATTCTAGCTGCAATCGACGCTGGACTGGCATTTCTGTCGTTGCCGCGACAGCTGGATTCCCCTCGAAAACGCCTGTGTACAGAATCTGATAATAATGCCCAGTCTATAATATTTCATGAGCATTTTATTAATTACCGTTGCAGATTCGACTTCCACAGCTCACAGCTGCATCTTTATAAAGCTAACCTTCACATGTTAGCTTTTTAAAGCATTCAAGAAGTACATTGAAAAATACACCGTTAGTGTAAAAAAAAAGTATTTGAGCGTTTGAGGACCGGAAGCGTCCATAGTCCAATGGCTATCCATAGTCGAAAGAGTTAATTATCGACGAGCGCGGTCGGTTTGTGGACGGGTGACCGCTAGTGGCAAAATTTCATGAACGCTACCGTGCTTCGGAGGGCACGTAAAGCCGTCGGTCCCGGTTGTTTTCAATGCTGTAAACAGTCGTTAAGCCTTGTCGCAGACCTTCGGGTGGCTTGAGAACATTCGAGACTGGGTTGGCCACTAACCCCTCCACCGATCCGCATTGGAGCAGCGTGGTGGAGTATGCCTTAGACCTCCCGCAGCAGTGTCTGTGCGGGAGACCCGTGCCCAGCAGTGGGACGTCTATGCGTCGCAGCGATACACAACACACAAACAAACATGTCAAACTTATGACATCCCTCATTTTTCGCCGTGGGTTAAAAACAGAGGTAAGGCAACACTGACTTACCAAGTACAATGCATTTTACTCCATTACACGCGCCCACTTGTCTTCTATACAATCAACTCTCATCCGAATAAAAAACAATCCTTATTCCTCAACGTCAACATTCACTGAGTTAAATGGCTGTCTTCCTTTTCGAGTCAATTAAACCCGTAGTTACATTTGTACTTTTCTTCCTATTATTTTACTTACTTTGGAAACCCTAAGCCAATTTTTTTTTAAAAATGTTTATGAACCTTTTGTGGCTAACAGCAAATATCTTCGATCAAAATATAAACATAAAATAAAACTTTGTTTTGAATTCAGCCTAATATGTCTTTACAACTTTAAAAAAAAATTAAAGATACCTTTGAATCTTATTGATCATATTTAACTATTTTCAATAGAGACTATTCATGGAGACATGGAGACAATGAGACTATTCATGGATTTAAGTAATTTGACCTTATCATAAATACTTTTTCTACGTACAATGTAGTAATTAAATTTAGTCACGTGAGTATCAGTCGTATAAAAGATAATTGAGTGGGTCAACCTGCATGCTTGAAAGACCTTTATAAATCTTGGAAGTCGTGTGAAATGTTGCGAATTGTGATTGATACTAGAATATTCTTAAAGCATTTGATTTTAATATTTGTATTCCATACCAATACCATTTCCTGTGTATATTTCGAATAGTTATAGGTTCTATCACTTAGACTGTATGGTACCAGACTGTATAGTATAATTTTAAACGTTCAATTATAATCTTCAGTTCTTCTTCATCTTCTTCAAAAAAGTAAACTAGGCCTTGGCGCGGATAATATTGTACCGATATTAAGGTAACGCAAATTGTCTTAATCTGGTTAAAGGAAGTCTTAAGTCTTCGTTAAGCCCCTAATCCCGGCTTCCATGGCAATTAGGTGGTAAGGCTTGGAAATGGACTGCCCATGTCTCGAACGAACGGTGAGTCGACTTTGTACCCAGTTTTCGATATTAAACATTTTATCACGATTACATTCTCTTCGTATTTTGTAGTACTGGCTGTGAATAGTAAGCGAGCTTCCCTGTTAATGATAAATTATGGCCGACAGTACCAAGGAACCAGAAGTGCACCAAGTAGAATCAAGAAAACTGTAAAATTTATTTATTGAATTTTTATCTTAACTTGAACAAAAAAACATAAAATACAAATATAATTTTTGTTTTGTTTTTATTACAAATTTACGGATTTAGACCGTAGAAGTAGATTACGTGCACATAATATTCTAACTAACCTAAAGACTACAGTCATAGGCAGTCGTTATGTGCGTGAGATGTGCATAGTGTTAAGATTAGCTATGAGTAAATCAATTAAATTTAAGATTAACAGGTAACATTACTTATATTACTGAAGTTAGTTAGTTAGTATTAATTATTAAATTAATTTTTAATAAACATAGATTTTTTGATATTCGTTAAACATCGTTAACATTTATCATCGGAGGTTTCCTAACCATCAATCAGGAGGTTTTCCCTTCGAGCTACGACATGGAGCGCTCGAGCGCTTCAAAAAGAGTGAAACGTTTCCGTTTGTCCGACTAAATTATATTAAAAAAAACAATTATTTAACGTTTGTGAAGTTAAAGCTGTGACCATTAGCGCTCTATGTGTGAATACTTTAAAACCCCAATAAACTGAATAATGAGACCCGGAAGTAGTTGGCTTCGACAGTCGTCGCCCAGTCGCTGCAAACTTGCGACCAACTTGCTCGCAACTTGAACGGAATCACTATAAGTTTGAAGTTTCGTTCCGATTGTTCCGAATAAGAATTTGGCAGGCATTCTTTACAACTTTACTGTTTAAGCGAGCGAATTAATTAAAATTGTGCCGGAATTATGAACTGCTCTAGTTTGGCTTAAAGAACTAGAGCTATTGCTCTGGGTTGCTACATTGTGATCTAAATAAGTTTAATATTATTGAATAGAATAAAATAGAATAGAATAGCAATTTATTTCGACAAATTAACACAAGTACAACAACAATATGACTATAAAATAAAAACAAATAATAACGATAGGATCTGCAGAAATAGGGCCGCGCTCAGCTATGGTCGTGGCACACCACGACCGCTGGTTTTCAGGGCGACCCAGTATTGAATCGAGGAGTTAACTTTATCCGTTTAATTTACATTACATTGCGTAACATATATGTATATCTACTATACAGGTTGATTTTTTAAAAGATCCCGCATGGGGATATCTGAAACCTTAAAAGATCTAGAAAATCTGTCTTAGGAAACTAACCCTCTTTTTTATGAAATTAATCACAATTTTACTGGCCAAGCGTGAATTTTTACATTCAAAATAATGTAACCAAATTTAGTTTCTTATGACTATGTTTCCTAAGACAGATTCTATGTATATACTCTATGGTTTCAGATTTCCCCATACGGGCCCTTTTAAAAAAAACAGACTGTATATAGGTACCTGTTTAATATACTGTATGTATGGTCTACCTAACTAATTTGTAGGTTGATAAATAGACAATTTGATAGAGATTGAGAACAAATATTTGGCTAGCATTAAAACAAGCAGTAGGTAGGCAAGTATTAATACGGCCTAAACTTGGCCCGCGCCTCACAGAATTCGAGTTTCTGCACGACAAAGTTGAAATGAAGAGTTAACAGAGTTGTCTCCGAAGTAGTTTAATGAGGGTTACTCATTAAGGATCGCAACTCAAACGGTTCTTATGCAACACGGCCTGAACCGGGTTTGGGGTAAGGCATTGCGCAGACAACGCATTTTAAAATATACAGGGTGTTTCGTTAATTTTATGGATCCTTAAGCCGTAATTTTGAACAATATGTCATGTACACCTTTATTTTTCCATCTATAAAAATAATGAGAAGGCTCTTGATATTTTTTTTTCTTTTCGATATTCCGGATATACCTACTGAGTAAAATCAGTCGGAAAGTCCATTTTATATTATCTATATATATAAAAGGAGGAGGTGACTGACTGACTGACTGACTGACTGACTGACTGACATATCAACGCAGGGCCTAAACTATAAGGGCTAGAAACTTGAAATTTTGCACAGGGGTTCCTTTTATAACGTAGGGGAGCACTAAGAAAGGATTTTTGAAAATTCAACCCCTAAGGGGGTAAAACGGGGGTGCAAAGTTAGTATGAAACTTTGCCGTTTTTGAAGTCGTTAGACGGGTAGACGTCGTTAATGGGTCTTATTCTACGCGAGCGAAGCTGCGGGCGTCCACTAGTATACCCATAATATAAAATATTTTAGTTCTTTGAGTCGCGCTCGGAATTAAAAAAGCTCTTACAAGTAAAGGGTCATAATAGTTCTGTTATTGTCAACGGCATTATCTTTGCCCCAATGCAATGTATGGTATCTTCTTTTGAATCACAGGAAAACCAACCAACCAATCAATTCCTAATTCGTCGGTTTTAAATTATGAAATAATCTTATTTGTGTTATTTATACCTACTTAGCCCCATAAATAAGACGACACGTCCCAGTGTCGGGCTAGGGTCCGATGAAATTTTGCCACTAGCGGTCACCCATCCACAAACCGACCGCGCCTGTCGTTGCTTAACTCCGTTGATCACATAATTATTGATTGACGGCGTTGAACGTTATTTACACTACTAAAGCTAAAACTTAAATACTATAAAAAATACAATTAAGTAAAATTGCAATTAACTGAACTAAATTAACTAAATTGGGTCCTTTGGTGCCCATATCTTTATCGCTAAGCTGACAATCTCAGATTACAGAACGAAAGGCTGTAACACGAGCTGACAATAATAACATAATTAAATATGGTGGAGTAAAACGTTGCCTGCGCTTCGCCTTGAAAAGTTTATAGCCGTGTTCTCGGCAAAACCTCGATTACATATATAACAATTTACTCGTACTTATATGAAAAATATGAAATGCGTTTGCGGTTTTTATGGTAGCCCTTCTATTACGTTGCATCACACCAGAATCAAAAATGTACCAGAATAGAATAATTTGGCGTAGAGATAGAAATTTGACAACTTGTAAAATTATTATAGAGATAATAATCCATCGTAAGACATTTTTTTATGAGGATCACAGTAGAAGAGAATGGAAGAGCCTTCTCCATAAAACCTATAGAGAACTTATTGGTAAACAAATAAAATTAATTCAAACAGCGAACTGTAACTCGAAACAACTGTAATATTTTGTTTTACTAGGTAGGTAGGTTTCTCCCTATTTGACATCAGCCACAAAGCTATAAATAATGTTAGTCGGTATGTTTAGGGGTGAATAGTAAATCACGGGAGTGCGTTATTGGACGTTCCGACGTTATTAAACGTTATTATTGCCCGGTCTAGCCGAATGTAGTGTGTTTGCACACTATCCGATGTTGTACCGGGTGAACTGAAATATTCTGAATTCTGATTCTGACACGTCAATCACGGTTGGCTGGAAGACAGCCTTTATGCAATATGTTGTTCCTACGCTACTATAAGTAACTTTTTTTTAAACTTTATTGTAAGGATATAATTATATATTAAGAAGTAAAATATATAAATTGGAAAGTGTAATAATAATAATAAATAAATATCTTGGACATTCTCACACACGGCCATCTGACCCCAAAGTAGGCGCGAGCCTGTGATATGGGTGTCAGAGACTGATATACATACATAGATATTTTTAAATACATACATAAATAGATAATATTAACATCCAGACACAGAACAAATACAAGTGTTCGTCACACGAATATTTGTCCTGAGTGGGATTCGAACCCACGACCCCTGGCGCAACAGGCAGGGTCACTACCGATTGCACCAACGGGTCTGTCGATCTGTCGAATGTGTTTGTTGGTTTGTCTTCTCCTCCTCACAGGAATCATGGATCGATGTTTTTTCTGTATAGATGTAGTTAATGCCTGGAGAGTAACATAGGCTATATTTTATAGAAAAAAATTGTACGGTTCCCGTGAAATGGCGAGAAACCTGTAAAAATCGTGATCGATCTTGATCTTGCTGTATTTTTTATGTTTTAAAAAGTCACGGAAAACTATTTCAATACGCGAATAAAGCTAGTAAATAAATTACTAGTAGGTACTAATTATTAGGGCGACTTAAAAACTGAAAACACAGTTTTAAAGCTACAATATAAGTTATTGCTGTTTTAATACCTAAAAAACCTTGATTAACCTGGTATAAACTGTCATTTATAACAATGTAAGAACGCACTATAAAGTTGAAAATATCGATTATAATTAGGCAACTAATTCCCGGATAAAATAAATCCGTCGACGGAACGGAAATAAATTCGTTCCGGTTCCGGAACCGAATCGGATAATGGCGCAACTCACGTAAGTTTTTTTTTTTTTTTATGGAATAAAGATAGCAAACGAGCTTGCAGCACCACCCATCCGCTGCCGCCCATGACAACTGTGACTGACTTTGAACAAGACTCAGTTAGGGACTGGGATGGTTAGTCCAATTAGTTCAGAGAGTTATTTAGAACATTAGTTGGTCAGTTCGTTAGTAGGTATGAGGACTGGGGACTGTTAGTGATAGTTAGTCCTGTTAGTTGGTGTTAGTAATAGTCCAGTTAGTACTTGTTAGTAGGAGTCTCGTTCTAAGTCAGTCACAGATGTGTTGCTACCCTTGAGGACTAAGATGGTCGCCTCTAAAGAAGTGTAACCGGAATCCACACCTTTCCAACCGGACCACAATTGCTTTAAAAACAATTATTACACGGCAGAAATGGTACTAGGTACCGTGGCGGGCGGTGGTACTGCCCCGGGCGAACTCTATATGGAACCAATTAGCTTTCATATAAAACCTATTTGGTTCCCTATAGGCTCTACCACCTAATCGTAAAGCAACATCGTGTGTATTTAGACGTAATTCTCGAAAAAATACGAGAGCTCTTATTATTTTCCCTTATTTTCCGCTATGCCGTACATTTTATTTATGATTTATTTGCTTGGCTCCGCTGGTTCTTCGTTGATCACTTTTAATAGGAGAAAAAAAATCCATCCAATTAAGCTTGCGTACATTGCGGGAGAACACCGTACCATTATGTTCAGGCTTACGTTTTAACGTGAACAAAATAACTCTAAAAGATAATATAGCATGTAATTTTGCGCTATCAAAGAAGTAAATTTGTTGACATTGTACAAGAAAAAATATAATAAGTTTTATAGTCGAATAACGAAATATTCCGCGCTTACAGGCAAGCGTAGGTACCTACATACTATACATTGAGACATCCACACACGCATACATAATAATAATAGATAATAATTTTAAACACATGTATTATTTACTTGAAAAGTTTTACAGTTACTGTGGGGGAGACCCGTGCCCAGCAGTGGGACGTCTATGGGTCCTATTGTGAAAGATTTTTAATCACTATTTTTTTAATGATACTCGTTTAATAACATGGAATACGGTAAGCTTAACAACATTAGTACAAAAAAAGTTGTGCGGAAACTGTTTTGCATTCCACGCGACATTCAATTTGTGTAGCCGGTAAATCGTTCACGTACACGCGTGTCTGGAATTTGCAAGCCAACACTAGTTCAGTGTACAGTCACATCACTTTTTTTACCAATTTAACTACAGGTCCGCTCATGGAGCGACTAGTAAATAGGCTTTAGTGTCGACAAGCTTTTGTCCACTCATGTAGCGTCCATAGCCCAATGGCTCGTTGATTCAATGTGATCGAAAGAGTTAAGCAACGACGGGTGCGGTCGGTTTGTAGATGGGTGACCACAAAATTTCAAGGAGGCTACCGTGCTTCGGAAGGTACGTTAAGTCTTCGGACCCGATTGTTTTCAATGGTGTAAACAATCGATAATTGAGTTTAATTGGGTTTATTGTTAATATACCACCGGTTCGCCAAGTTGATGCTACTGAGAAGAATTGATTTAAAAGTGAAAATTAAATTAAAAATTAAATAAAGTGAACGTTTTTTTATGTTGGTATGCAATGTTAACTTTAAAAAGGGTTCGCCCTTTTTCTGATAAATAACGTATGTTTAGTTAGTAAGCTACACAGAACCTCAGACCAACAAATGTTGGTCTGAGCACAGAACAGATAAAAGAGTTATAAGCTACGTGTAATGTCCAGTTTAGTGAACCAAATAAAATGTACCTACTAGTGGTCGCCGAGAGGTTTCAATTTACATTCCTCCGCACAATAAAAAAGTCCACCTCCCGCGCACAAACTATAGGCACGGTAATAGTTATGATACTATTACCCTGCTATAGACTTCCCATTCTGAGAGGAAACTCGCGCCCAGCAGTAACAATCCACGACTTCATACATTGAGGGAGAGGGGCTTTTATTTTCAGGACTCTATCTATGATCGGAAATAAATGAAGAAACGCTTAAATCAACGCAATCGGCGCGGCCGAGTCGCAAATTCAAGTCAGAGCTAAAAAAATTACGTTTTTGATCGTAGCTTGGATATGTCACCGGAAGATAACAAGATCCGCAAGTTTATAAATTTCCTAGGAAATTTATAAACCTTCGTAGGATTCTAAACGAGAGATAAATTGTATTATTTTACGCCCACATTTTCGCAAATTTATCAATTTGCGACGTCTCTTGGTAAATTTATAAACTAACGGATATCAATCCGTAAGATTCTAAACGGTTTGACCAATCACAAAAGAGTTTTTAATTTTACGCTTCTTTAAAATAAGGCAAATAACGCACTGCTCTCTGATTGGTCAATGTTGACAGTGGCAATGCTTGTGTTCATAGACTTAGGTACAATCAGACTTGCCAAACTGTAACTTTATCAGTTTCGATTACAAAACAGTAGGTACTTAAATAGTAATGAAAAATTAAATTACTTTTGCTTTGATTGAAGGAATTAAATAAAACAAATTGTATAATAATAATAGGAATTTTATTTCTTGTGAGACAAGTCGGACTCTGTCATAAATGTCGACGGAACCCCGCAAGCGGGGTTCCTTTTTTTGCGTAAATAATCATAGACAAAACCTGAACCTAACCTAACAAAATTTGGAGTTAATTGTGTCGTTTTTTCTTGGCAGGGGGCTTCGCCCCCCGAGCCCCCCTTTTTTTCCTGGGGGCCTGCGGCCCCCCGTTCCCCCCACTTACTATCTGACAAGATTAGAAATTATTTATTTAAGGAAATTGAAACTTAAAAGTTTATGTAAGTAGTAATTCTTACTATTTTGGTCATCGCCACTATAAAAATTTCGTAGCTCTGTGGTAAATTTCAGTTCGTCAACAAATGTTGCTTATTTATTATTTTACGCGTCAGTTCGGTAAGTTTATCAATTTGCGAAAATGTGGGCGTAAAATAATACAATTTATCTCTCGTTTAGAATCCTATGAAGGTTTATAAATTTCCTAAAATTTCCTAGGAAATTTATAAACTTGCGGTTCTTGTTATTTTCCTGTGACATATACATATTAATTTTATTTCAAAGTTTCAATTTAAATAATCTGTTTAGTTTGTAAATTAAAGCATATATTGTTTCCTGTTAATGATCTTTAATACCTAACTGTTTTGTGAGCATCACAATATGTCGAACGGACAACATTGAATAACATAATAGCACTCGAAGAACATAATTGCAAAAATTCGCTGTATTTCAATTAATAAGGAATTAAATCGGTGTTAAATTTAATAGGAGGGATTTCACGATTTTGTTGGACGAGTTTCGGTTCGATTAATCGGAAAAAATTGCGAGGGTTAATTTATTAAATCCCACACCGCTGCCCGAATTGCGAATCCTGTGTTGCGGTTTCGGTGTAGGATAAAAATCGGATAACTGTCCGATTTTTTATCCAAATGGATAAAAATAGTTTGGATGTGAAAGTAGAATGTTATGCTGAAAGCTTTCTGTTGAGTCGTATATTTTGAGACATTATCGTTATCAACTGAAGATATCTTAAAGTTGACTAGCATTATGAATCTTGTTATAGTAGGGGAGCCCAAGAGGGGATTTTGCGGGATACTCAAGCGCGTAAGTTTAATATATAGTGGGATACCTTGTACCCGGTTAAGTACCTCCACCAAATATGAGCCCCATATATAAATGGGGCCGTCAAGGATAAAGGATCAGATTAGTAAAAAAAAAAAAATTGTCATCAGAAATTCTTGAGCGCGTTAGATTAAGGTAGGGTGAGTTAATTACATGCTAAAAAGTGTATATTCCACTAATCTTACAATTTGAGAGTAACGTAAAGAAAGGGGAGGGCTACAACTTTGTAGCCCATATTCCACTAATCTTACAATTTGAGAGTAGTTCCCCTTTCTTTACGTTACTCTCAAATTGTAAGATTAGTGGAATATACACTTTTTAGCATGTAATTAACTCACCCTACCTTAATCTAACGCGCTCAAGAATTTCTGATGACAAATTTTTTTTTTTTACTAATCTGATCCTTTATCCTTGACGGCCCCATTTATATATGGGGCTCATATTTGGTGGAGGTACTTAACCGGGTACAAGGTATCCCACTGTATATTAAACTTACGCGCTTGAGTATCCCGCAAAATCCCCTCTTGGGCTCCCCTACTATTAATTGTTCTGTGGGTTCCGGTTTCAAATTCCGGCCAAGGCAGATATTTATTTTGCAGATACATATGCACTCGGTTCATAGATGATAAATAAAGTTGTTTTCTGCATGTGTCCTCCACCCTTAAAATAGGTCTAAGACTATTGCGGTATAGAAGCGTTTATTTACTAAGGCAGTTATGAAAGTGTCGTAGCGTATAAAATATTATCCAAGCAGTTATTTAGGCAATAAAGCTGACACACATCCCAATACTAAGGCCGGCCACATATCAGAGTCTCCATAAAAACCATTCTCAAGACAACATAATCATACATCCCACATCGTAAAAGTATTCTCTTTCCACAAACCCACATAATTGGTATTTATGCTCTACGCAATACGCCATTAGTAAGGACGCCACAAACTTGATATCATAGAATACGTATTGGATCGCAGTAACTTATAATGCCTACTATAGATTGACTCATCCGATTCCGGATTGATTTAAAAAAAAACACTGCTATTTTTCTTATGTGTTGAAATAATTGTCTCAAAAACAAATAACAAGGGAATGGACACCAGAGTCATTAGAGCGACTCTTTATTCTATGCCAGAGGTTTCCAATGTCTTTACTCCACTAGATAATTTGAACTACTCAAATCATACACAAACATTGGATGGTTATAAGAAACAAAAAGCAGTCGTGAAAAATAATAACAAAGAATCAAGTCTGTATAGTAGATGCACTTGTGTCACTAAATTTATTTTAAGCAATTTTCATTTTAAATAAATACTCCGCAGGCCAATTGACGAATTTCTCTCGTCATAAGTAGGCAACATTTTTTTGGCATAAAACTCCAGCATGAAATTCGAATAAGCTATAACAGCTTCGACAAAGATAGATATAATATTTAAAGGTATTTCTATATTACTGATTTTCTTTGGACGTAATGAGCATTGTTTATAGAGTTACGTATGTTTGTAAAACCATAGACAGGATTTTTTTCTACTCCCTACCTACTGAAAGTAATGAAAAAATACTAGATAATTGTTATTGGTGGTTGGTAATATGTTGTTTGGCAACAATAGAATTATGACAAGCGAATCTCCTTTTATTCTTGTATACATCCTTTAACCATCTTAACTATCCAAGTTTCGTTGTGTCTGTGCATAAAATATCTACAAACAAAAAACATTGTCTATTATAAGTACCTACTAGTATTATCGTTGGTCTAGTGGCCGTTAGATACCACTGTTAAGCCGGGGGTCCTGGGTTCAATTCCCGGGTCGGGCAACTACTATTTGATTTTTAAGCTTGGAATGCCCCATAGCAGTTAGATTCTGTGCCCAGTGTATGGTAATACATCGCTTTGTATATGGGACCTAAACATAACTGGTGCAAAGTGGATGTACCTACTACAATACACCGGCTACCCCTTTGAGGAAATGCAAGCGTAATGTTATGTAATAAAGATGCAGAATTGGTAAAATCGCGGGTAACAGCTTGTTGTTGTTGTTATATAGGTTTCAAGCTAAACTTCTAGCCACGGACACTTTACGAAATTAAAGTGAGAAATTTTATCAGAAAATTCTTCAATTAAATATAATTCGACATCAGAAATTGCAAATGGCAAATGGCAGCAAGGCTGACTAATATCGTCAGCAAAGTTCACAAATAGAAAACGGCGGGCGTTAAGCGAATGACGCCGGAAAATAAATAATATTTTCCAGATCGAATAGCAATGAAACAGCATTTCCACTGCGAAGGAGCATTACAGACGATCTGATTACCAAATGTTCTTAATTTCTGACTGAATATTTGTACTAGCGTGTGATACGTGAGTGTTTTGAGTGGATGAGTGACTGTTTTTTTTACAAAAACATTCTGAAACATTCGGGCTCGTTGAGCAATAACAGTACAAGCTCAAATTCCAGGACTTGACTTTTTGAATGACTTAAATCTTGAAAAAATGAAACTTATTTCAAAAAACGAAACGAAACATACATGACTGGGAGTAGGTACTCCATAAAAAAAATCTTCCAACATTCTTGCCACATTATATTAACCACGAACCCCTGCAAACATTGGGGCAGCGTGGTCCTATACGTCCTTGTGTGTCATAAGGTAACAGTTGTTATCCTTACCGGGTTTATATTTGCCATGTCACGCCCCTAGTGTGGCATTATATTTCCAAGTTTGTCTGTAACCGTCCTTATCTACAACTGCTGAATGGCTAGTAATGACTAAAAAACGCTTTTATAGCCAAAACGCTGGCAGAGAGCAATAATTCTAGCTGATCCATCATTTCGGCAAGCCGATATGGGTATGGGATTGTAATGCACTTTGATAGCTGATCAAAATAACACCAACCATTACTTTAACCTATAAAACCCATTGTCTTTTTCATGTAATTGTGTACACAATGACAATGGCTTTAATTTTTTTAAATATAATATTAAAATAAAATAAAATACAGTCATTGTCCTACTAATTACTAATATAATAAATGTTTGTAAGTTTGGATGTTTGGATATTTGTTACTCAATCACGCAAAAACTACAAAATTAATTTAGATGAAACATGGAAAATGGAAGATGATAACCTGAATGATGATTAGCACGTAGGATAAATTTCAAAAATAATTATGTTCCCTTGGGATGCACGTTTATTGGAATGTTGTCTGGCATACAGTCAACAGATGGCGCTGAAACTAATTCTTAACTTGATTATACTTGTCACTTTGTCCGCGGGCGAAGCTGCAGGCAAAAGCTAGTAAGGAATAAGCATTTTTAGACAAATTTTAAGAAGCTGGAAGGGAAGTGAACCCCACCATACTGATCACAGATTAGTAAGCGGTGTCGGTGGTTTTATCAGCCACCCGGAGCGGAGACTTCTGAGAAGGATTCGCAACTGTAATACGAAAACTTGTTGCCTTATTGATATTGAAACTTAGCTATAGCTATAACAGGTTTATTAATAGGTATGTAATGAATAAAGTAGTTACTTTTTTAATGCGCGTCAATTTTTGTGTCTCATGACTGTACTTTAGCTGTTTGTAATAACCATAAATTCAACAAACTGCATACAGCGTTTATAAATCATATCCTTTTATTTTATACGCGCACATATTTAACCAGGGTTTCGAATGTAATCTGCCGTTTACTGCTCTAACCGACCGTTTTATTTATGCGTCTAGACTATACGCGAAATATTACAAGACAAAGAATACATTTAAAGGGGAAAAGCGATTTTTTTTTAATATCACTTGGCACACATTTAGCTGCGGTTTCATACGCTCAGATTTGAGTTTTAAATGAAAATTGTTTCTGGAAATAAATACCTTACATTTTTCGTGCGAAATTTATTGAGCTTACGAGAGGTTTCATCTCTGGAAAATTAATTTAGAAAATGTTTTATGTTTTGTTTTCTACAGTATAATATTACTGTCTTTTAAGTATGTAGTCATATTAAATGGTTGTTTATTAGGAAGGCTATTTAGTTTCATCCATGAGTTTATCCATTGTAAAGGTTTATTTTTATATTTCTAATCTCTTGCTGATGTTTAGCTGATTAAATATATTTGGAATTACTTAAAGCCATTACCAAAATAACTGTAGGTATTAAAGAAAGAAAGAAATATATTTTTTCCATGATGCTACAACATTATACAAAACATATAACTGAATTAAGTAAGTAAGTAATCAACGCAGGGCTTAAACTATAAGGGCTAGAAACTTGAAATTTTGCACAGGGGTTCCTTTTATAACGTAGGGGAGCACTAAGAAAGGATTTTTGAAAATTCACCCCCTAAGGGGGTAAAACGGGGGTGCAAAGTTAGTATAAAACTTTGCCGTTTTTGAAGTCAAGTGGGCAACCCGAACGCGGACAGACGTTAATGGGTCTAATTCTACGCATGCGAAGCTGCGGGCGTCCACTAGTGTATTCATAAGAAGACTATTCCTCTATAATTACACAAATTGATGTTTCTTTAAACCTTTCAACGCGACACTAACGACCAAAACAACCTAAGCGAAAGCGTCTAGGAGTTTCATTTGGAGATTTGTGAAACTGGAGGTTTACGAAAAAGGGCTACAGTGACGATCAAAAGAACGACATGACAACTGCAGACGTACGTACCACGCCACAGTTTTCTTTTCATAACACTCCCGTATTTTATGTCTACGAACAAGACATGTGTTAAGTGTCCGTTTTATCTTGAGCCGCGCGAGGGAGCCCCGTCCCACGAGGTGAAGCGATACGCGCAATGAAATTAATCACCACTCGTAAACTCCATTCGTAACCTTTCAAAATTTGACAGCAGATTTCATCGAGAGGTTGGTAGCGGTATCCTCCTCACTAAAAGTAAGTTGGCGACACCCCTTTCAACAGCCTTTTGAGTTCGACTTTTGGTCCTAGGCTTCGAAAAACAATGCCAATCCGATTGTCGGACCGACGATCCTGTCCCTAAATCTAAATCCAGTGGTTTTCCGCAGTCTTCTTTAGACCTTGTCGACGGACAGCCAGCATTTTCTCCTTTTCGTCGTGGTTTCAATTTAAGAACTTTTCTTTCCCACAAGCTAACAGTCTTATAAATTGTATCGATATCGGTATCGATAGTTTCTCATCGCGGATTGCGATGATAGCGCCATGAGCTAATTATCTAGCCTAAAACGTGAAAATTAAAAAAAAACTTTGTTCTAATTTTGTCCACGAGAGGTCACTAGATAGCTTGACACAAGTTAATGCTAATTTTAATGCAATCTGCAAAGTGGTATGTCAGTTGTGGATATAGAACCTTAAATTGTTAAAGAGGCAAACATTAATTACTATCCTTCTAATTTAGGCCACAGTAAAATAATCTGGTTGAACTCCTTTAAGTGAATTTTAGAACAACTTTTTTAAGTTACGAAAATATGAACCGGTTGTTCAGAGAATAGTCCCCCGACGGATCAAGTTAACTTGGGCCACGGATAAAGCGTGTTACTCAAGAAAGACATCCCGCCTGCAGCGAACCTCTTTGTCCTATGAAAGGAACAAAAAGTGAGCGATTGTTTTTCGCGTTTTGTGATGTATTCTGTGTGTGGCGCGGGGATATATTTCCCGCTTTGGACAATAGCGTTTATCACTCACGTTGTAACCTGTTTCTGTCGTGAAATAACTCGTGCTACATTTTACGTTGCATTGAGCTTTCCACCGTCTTGTCTTGTGTTGCGAGGAGTTGCGCTTTGCAATGTCTGTTTATGCCTGGATAATTATTTACTGTCTTAGTCTGTACGTTGTGAAGATACTTCGTGTGATAGGACCTGTTTAGAGATTTTTAATGCAATAGTCTGGCTTTGGATTTATAGATACATTGAAGCTTAGAGTAAAAAGTTAAGATAATCGTAAAAGGACACACTTGCTTACTTCTCTTTATGCAAGCAAATACACGAAACACACATTTTAATTTGCCAAGCAAAATGTAAGAACAGAGTTACCTACCTACTACATTTAAATACATTTTACATTTAAATAAATAAATACCCTTTTGTTAACGTACTTGGAATTTTGCTTGGAAAGCATTTAAAACACAGCAGGCGTACTTCTCTTTTTTTACCAATGAAAACCAAAAGCACGTTTATCCAGTTGCAAACTCGGGACCATAGACAACATTATTTCAAACGGGGAACAAGTTCTGACAGTTGTCGATGGCAGTTTTGCTTGCACTTTCGCAGTTCCTTTTGCGCGCCGAAAGTTTTTGAAATGTAGTTGTTGAGCTTACTTTTTGTACAGTATAAAACAGATAGAGTGCTGTGTTGCACCCGTTCACCGCTCTGTGGGAAGTACAAAGTATCAGTGGAGGCACCGTTCTATGCTCTTTAAAAATCCACAGATGCACAGTAAACTCGTAGATTAACATACTCATTACAAAGCGTGGCTTTTCCTTTGGTTGTGGTCGGTGAGTTCAGGTTGGTTTCTTTTAATTTTATTCTGCATCTTTCGAGCCATCTAGAAACAGTCTTTAATTAATTTTAATTGGTTGTTACTGAAGTAAGAGTTAAATAAACTAAATAAATAAACTATTTAACATAACTAGGTAACACTAATCGACCAATTTAATTTTGAAGAGTAACCCTTCGTGAATGCAAAACTTATAACAACGATGCAATTCCGATTCCACCAATCCGCATTGGAGCAGCGTGGTGGAGTATGCTCTAGACCTCCCGCAGCAGTGTCTGTGGGGGAGACCCGTGCCCATCAGTGGGACGTCTATGAGTCGCAGCGAAGCGAACGAGTACTTAACGTGCAAAATCTCTAAACTTGTTCAATTAAGATTGAAGCCGTGATAACACGAGCGCCTCGATAGATGATTAATGATTATATATACTATACGCTCTTAGTACTGGAGTCCTTCAACTGACTTCGCTCCCGCCGTCACGGGCCCTTCACACCCCTCGTTCAAAGGCCCCTGACACTTCGCTGACCCTTTACCTGAGTACATAATATACGGTGACTTCCGCTCCCGAAATTTTCCGGAAAGACTTTTGCGTTTTAGGGATGAGTGGGCTTATTCATATTTTCTAGAATACTAAGTATTAAAGTACACGTTAGTTTTCTTCGGTTGTTGTAATTAGTATATGTTATGATCTAGCAGTAGGGACCTACATAAATTCGTCACAGATGTTTTGCTGTTTCTGATAACTGAGATAATATCCTCACAATATAAAAGTGGGACTGGCAGGTGGCAATTAAGCCATTATGAACATGTGTGGATTAGAAGACATTACGCACATTTGAAAAAAAAAATTGAGATTATCTACATATTTTTTGGTCTTGTGGTCGTAACTGCGACTGCTAAGCTAGAGGTCCTGGGTTCGATCCTCGGGTCGGGGAACAACTACTGGGGTTTTCTAACATCAAATGCCTGGTAGCAGCTCGGAGTCTGGACTTGTGCCCGTATGGCAATAGATTGACTCACCACCTATTATGGGACCTAAACATAACTGTTGAAAAGAAACTCAATCATGCAGGTTTCCTCATTATTCAGCACGTGATAATATGTAACTCACATAACTTAATACGTATTTATACGAGTATATATTCATTGAATGAATGCTTTGTATTTGAAACTAGACCTTTGCAGTAAAAGGTAGGGCTTCAATACGCAACCACTTAGTCACCATCAATAAAACCGTCCAACTAACTACCTACTTTCGAGTCGGAGTTCAAAACAAGTTGGACTAAGCTTAAAAACTCACGCGTCCACATATCCCCGTCGCGACGCCCGCCTGGTGTCAAAACTTACGCCATCTGTCGCCCGCGATAGACGCTCCACGCTTCACGTTTGATTTATACTCGCACTAAAAGCTACATTTCTAGTTGCCCCGCGGGAGGTGTTTTAGATATGTGTCTGAGACATAAGCGATCGTTCCTAATTCAAAATCAAATCAAATCAAATCGAAAAATAATTTATTGCCACAAAAAGCAAAAAATTACATGCATAATAAAAACAAAATACAAATACCTACCTAATTATTCCCCCATCCATTTAAAAATGTTTTCTAAAAACAATGGTTGTCTGGAAGAGGTCGCTTCATGCGATAAGACCACTTCATTCTGTTTCGCATGTATTATCTTACCTTGGTGTATATTGTATTGTATTGCATTGTAGATATTGTATTGTAAGATGCAACCAACGAGCACGCAGCATCACCCATCCGTTGGAAATAGGAGTTCAACTACGAACTCTAATTTCATTGGACCTTGAACAAAACTCATAAATCTCGTTCAATGTCAGTCACAGTTAAGTGATACCCTCGATAAATAAGATTATTACATGTATTTTAAATTTAAATTTCTATTATTTTTCTTTAAATTAAATTCATTGATTGTTGTCGAGGATGTGCGAGATAAAAGAGATTTATCTCTGTGAATCAAATAATTTGATCTTGATGATGTCTACTTCGCTGCGACCCATAGACGTCCCACTGCTGGGCACGGGTCTCCCCCACAGACACTGCTGCGGGAGGTCTAGAGTACCTATACTCCACCACGCTGCTCCAATGCGGATTGCTGGAGGTGTTAGTGGCCAACCCAGTGTCGAATGTTCTCAAGCCACCCGAAGGTCTTCGACAAGGCTTAACGACTGTTTCCAGCATTGAAAACAACCGGGACCGAAGGCATTACGTGCCCTCTGAAGCACTGTAGCGTCCATGAAATTTTGCCACTAGCGGTCACCCATCCACAAACCGACCGCGCCCGTCGTTGCTTAACTCTTTTGATCATATTGAATCGACGCGAGCCATTGGGCTATGAACGCTACTGATGATGTCTACGCTATATATTTATAGGCACAGTCCATAGCTGACTGGATCCAGTGATGTTTTTTTTATTTTTCCAAGCATTTCTCTCGTGCATTGGGCCTTCCTATATCCCGGACGTAAGCTAGCACTTGCTTAGCAACCAGTAAGAAGGAAACCGCTAGGGCCTGCATTACAGCGGAGTGTTAACAAGTGAAAATGTTGCAGAGCTAAATAGAAATACAGAACTAGCTAGGAAAGTTAATTCCTTAGCTCGGAGATTAATCTTAGTTTTAAGTTGGTGTTAGTGTAAATCCTTCTGAAGTGTTCAACTTTTAAGTAAGATTTAAGATGTTTTAACCAACGTGCTTTGTGATTAGACGCAACTAGATTTCATCCATCGCTCGCTTGCTGCTGCTGGCTGCGACCCATAGACGTCCCACTGCTGGGCACGGGTCTAGCCCACAGACATAGCTGCGGGAGGTCTAGAGCATACTCCACCACGCTGCTCTAATGCGGTTAGTGGCCAACCCAGGGTCGAATGTTCTCAAGCCACCCGAAGGTCTTAGAAGGTCTATTTCAAGGTAACATTTTGAATATGCACTGATTGAATAGTTGTCTCGCTAGAAAAAGCTATTCGGCTATTACGTCTTTAGGAAAATGTCTTAACATAAAACTGTTGTTACAACTCCAAAGAGACTGTTGTTACCAAATACTTGAATATTTCCTATTTTGTATTTAACATTCTCCGGGCATTTTTAATAGTACAAACTTCCGTCAAATAAATGCAAGACTTCCTCACGCTGCAGAATAAAAGATGATCGTTATAAATCTCCAATTAACTTTTCCGTTTCCTTCTAAGATTTTTCTTCTTAATTCCTTTCCCAGTTTCAGCGAGGAACATGCAAATACTTTTACCGAGGCCCGGTCTGACCGTGCATTGACGTACGATAAAACATTCCTACCTAATGTTAACAAAATAATATATGTTTCCTTCATTATGTTGTACAAAAACAAAATCATCATATAATAACGTGAAGCAAAAATTTTCGACCATGCTTTCGAAAATTACGTGGACGGAGGTCCGGGCAAAAACTAGTTAAATTAATAAAATAAAACACACGCTACCATTGGTTGGACAATTACTTATTTATTTATTTTAATCTTAATATCAATCTTAACGTACTTAATGGTAAAGCATTCTCTCCCAGTCATCCTATGGGTAGTGGGAAAAGCATAGAAGGCGGTATTAAGATATAAATAAATGTAAGAACAAATAATCACAATTACACATACAATACATATTCATTTCATAGTTGGTTGTCTGGATATGGTGGTATATTATTGGTCACATGGCACTTTGAGCCACAGACAATATAGGGATTCTACTTAATAAAGTTCAACTTTCGATAACTATAATGCATCATAATAATATATTGGTTTCTTTGTTGTGCTATTTTTCCCTCCTCAGTAAAGCAAGAGTCTTAAATAGGAAAGATGAACGCAAAATGAGATCCTAAGGCACTATTTGCATCTTTAACTGGTCTGGATTGTCCGCGCTGGCCATTACAAGTTGTAAGTAGAAAGTCCAATTAGAGACAAATACTTTTTCTATACCACTTAAAATATCTACATTTAACAATGACAAATTTATATTTAATGGATTGGCTGCAGTAAACCACAGCCGCTGGTGTTCAGTTCAATCCGTTTTTCGCGCATTTTGGTCTAGGTCTAGTGATACATAGGATAATAACTAAGAAAATAGTGTATTTTTATCTACCAAGTCTTGTAGAAGTTAGTAGTTTGACGGTCCCGTTGGCGCAATCGGTAGTGAACCTGTCTGTTGCGCCAGGGGTCGTAGGTTCGAATCCCACTCAGGACAAATATTCGTGTGACGAACACTTGTATTTGTTTATGTATGTATGTATTTAAAAATATCTATGTATGTATATCTAATGAATAATGTTGAATATATGTATTCAATTGACAAGGAACTAAATGTTGTTCCGAAGTTTTGGCATATACATTCCAGCTTTTAGCACTTTTCAGTCCATCTTTATTTGGTGGTGCATTGATGGTAAAAAATATGGAGTGGTATTTAAGTGGCAGCGCTACAAAAACAAAGTTAGGTAACCTTCAAAGATTACAAAATAAAATAATAAAAATGCTTTTCCGATACCCGTATCTAACACCAACAGTTAAAATATATCAGAAAACTAAAATACCAAATTTGAAACAAATGTATTTATATAACGCCTGCATATTTGTTAGAAGATGTCTCGATAAAAATATTCACACTGATATAATTTTTAAAAAAATAAAACCTTTTAGCAAACGCAGCCACCGAAGAGCTAGTTTTCTTGCTGTTCCTAAAGTCAGGACAAATTATGGAAGAAAAATGATCACCTATGAGGGAGCACAGCTTTACAACAAAATACCGACATGTATAAAGAATTTGCACTCATTCAACGCGTTCAAAACTAAATTAGCTGAATATATTTATAAAGAAAATTCACTACTGTGAAACTGAATGTGTTGAATGAGTTAAAGAGAAAGACATTTTTCTTATTTTTAATACATATAATACATACATACAAATCTTTACTAAATCCACTTTTGTATAAGGCGCATGAAATTTATGTAAGCTATTATTTTTTAAGTTAATCAATGTTCTCATAGAAGTGACTTATTGTAGTCTTATTTGAGAAATAAAGATCTTTAAACCTAAATAGCATGATGCGGAATATTTAATTCCTTTTGAAGGAAAATTGACAACTCTATTAAAGAACAAAATGTACACACGTTTGTGATAACATTTACGTTAATTTAGGAGAATTAATTTATCCAAATCTCAGTTAATTATTTAAATTGCCTTATTTTATTTCAACTACAGAACTAAATTTGTATTACTTACTTTCTTACTTCCATCCATCCATCAGCCATTCAGGCCCACTGCTGGACATCCATCTCTCTCAATCGACACCACTCCTATCCTTCCACCTTTCTTACTTAATTTAGTAGATTTTTATCAATTTCCTTTGTAAATTACAATGCGCAGGAGTAAAGGTGAACTAAAATACACGGTCGATTTGTCGTGAAACCGCCAATGATTTAATGTAGGATGTATGTAAAAGTACGTAAAGCCTGTTTCTGGTTTCGCAACAGCCCGGATATTGCTGCTGCGAGTTATGGGACAAAAGTGCTCCTGAAAAAAGTTGGACAGTGTTCAGTGTACCGCTCTAGTTTTAGTTTGGTGGACCAATTGCGTCAGTTTGCGACGCGTTGCGTTTTCGGTACCGATTCTCTTTTTTCGGTTAACTGCGCCAGTTAGAGTTTTAGGATTGTTATGGTTAGGGTAGAATCTGTTAGTAGAGAAACAGAGAATAGAGAGTAATGAAACTAGGTAATGGAACTATCTACTGGGATTAGGTGGATTAATCGAGCGTTTTTTTTTAAATAAATATCTCGGACATTCTCACATACGGCCATCTGACCCCAAAGTAGGCTCGAGCCTGTGATATGAGTGTCAGAGATATTATGTATACCCAATAATACAACTAATCATAAAAAAGTGAATAATTAAAAACAGTTAAATAAGCATAATTATCAAAAACTACATTGTTAAAGTTTAAAATACATTTTTAAAGAATAATAATAAAAACATTAAAACTGAGTAACACCTTTAATAATGTCAATCAAAAAATGTCAAAGTGTAAAATAAAAACGATATCAAAAATGTCAAGTCATGTGAAATTTATGTAAAATTGAGTTAAAACCTTTAATTTGAGGCAACATCAATATATTTATCACCAATATAGTGTAAAAAGGCTGATATGTTACGAGTATATGCACTTTGAAATGTCCTTTGCGTCCTAAATGTCTGTCCTTTTGTCTTCCTTATATGCATTTTGACGTATTAAATTAGTAGTAGACGTATTAACCTAGTCGTAGTAAAATGTCAATGAAATGTGCCATAAGCTAGCACTGAGACTATAAAGGAAACGTATCTACCTCTTTTTACTGTGACCATCCCATAGCTCTGCAGCAGCAATATTTCCGCGGTGCATACTCAGAAACAAGCTTTTACATCATTCGACATTTATCACCCGCGGTTTTCCGAACAAATCGTCCGTGTGTACATTTATTCTAACGGCACCTCCCCGTGCTCAATCGTTCGGAATTTAAAAACATGGCTTTCGAGTTTAAAGGGGAAAGTTCGTGAATCACTGTATTATGTCTCCACTCCATTCGTGCGCTTACATACTACCTAAAATACCTACTAACAGGACCTAATACTAACCGGGTTATCATGTTGTTCAGTACAGTAATGAATATTCTAAATGATGTGCGTTACAAATGTCACATAATTAAATTTGAAGGAAAACATCGGAAGGAAATCTGCATATATCACAGTTCACTGTAGTGTTCTCGAAGGCACGCACTTGGTGGACTAATGCATCCATTACCATTCCGAGAGTAGATCCGTGCCCAGCAGTGGGACAAGGAAAGAGTGTGGTGGTGACGCTTGCTACAGACACAGTATCATAGAGCAAATTTTATTTGGTAATCATACCTTACATGTTTCAAATGTAACACAATGAAAACAACTGAAATATTTTTACAAAGTAAAATACACAAATGAATCCTTTCATGCGCCGTCATTCATCTTACGCCTTCTTACCTGATCCGCGTTCGTATACGTCCAGGAAATGTATTACTCTTCCCCTTAAATCCTTGCTGAAATGTGGTTCCGGGCTTTAAAGAAACGGAACAAATTGTGCCCATATATCATATTTTTGCGCAGTGGACTGATAGAATTCTAGCGTTCTTAACCAAAATGTTTTACTACGGGAGACATCCGAGCCATATATTATAGTAAGTAAAAGGATAAAAAGGATAAGAGTAGCATCCATAGCCCAATGGCTCGCGTCGATTCAATGTGTCCCACTGCTGGGCACGGATCTCTCCCACAGATACAGCTGCGGGAGGTCTAAAGCATACCTACTCCAACACGCTGCTCCAATGCGAATTGGTGTAGTTAGGGGTTAGTGACCAAACCAGTGTCGAATGTTCTCAAGCCACCCGAACGTCTTCGACAAGGCTTGCGACTGTTTCCACCGTAGAAAATAATTGGGACCATGAAATTTTGCTATTAGTGGTCACCCATCCACAAGCCGACTGCGCCAGTCGTTGCTTAAATCTTTAGATCACATTGAATCGACGCGAGCCATTGGGCTATGGACGCTTCTGTATTACTTGGAACGATAAGGTACACACCACCACAACTCATTTTTGTCCCGCTCAGATCTCTTCTGGAAAATGGAGATGATTAGAAGATTAGACGATAGAAAATTAGGAATACCAACTTTAAAATACACTCGCGCACTAAAATTCAAATCAGGTAATTTAACTAGCCAGCTTCTGCTGAAGCAAGCGTGCTGATGCCCGCGACTCTGTCCGTTTGGATTAGTAGTAAAGAGCTTACTAATAGTTGTAGGTCCACTTTTACCCAGTTATGTTTAGGTGTAATAGGTGTGCAAAGTAAAATAGTAAAACAGTATATTGAAGCAAAAAAGCAATTACAATCCCGGTCAGTTACAGTTAAAGGATCAGGTGAGGATTTGCGCGTCCACCCTGATTGATGACGAGGGAAATAAAAGGATTTACCTGAGGAAGGTCATTCTTTTCAGAGGGAAATTCATTCCTTTTTTGGGAATAAAGAAGCTAATGTATGCAGTGCTTTCAAATGCTTTAATGTGAAAAAACCTCTTCATCTTTTGGATAATTTTAACTTGTAATTTTAATTTGACTTGTGTGACGTGTAATGTCGTCACAAAGTTGTGTTGTATCGTGTGGACGTTCATAATGTGGTGTGGACTGACGAACAATCGCTTGAACTTATCAGTTTAAATCATGATAGAAACTTTATTTGGAAGCCAAAAGACCCGCAATACTTTTAAAATAAGTGATATGCCTCTTTCGTATCAGTTGGTGACATATGGTTTTTTTTTTCTTTTATATTTTTAAGTTTTTATATTGGCCAGATATTTGCTGACATTTCTATTACAAGTCTTCAAGTAAGTAATGAAGATTTACCGTTCCAATACAAAGTTGGAAAACTTTGTACGCACCAAAGGTTATTTCTTGTCTTCAGTTACTAAGTAAATACATAAAAATAAAAGCAGAACCGGCTATCGCCAACTTTCTGTTCGACTCGCTCGTAGCAACTGAGTGGAAACTGCTCTTGATACATGATTCGCGTTGAGTTCCCGGGCGTCCGCACCGCTTTACATTTCGGGATACCTATTTAGCATAACCCATTACATAAGTATGGATCCGGTATAAGAGTTAAGTGAAGCTCAAAGTTTTAACCGATCGATAGTGGTGTCGAGATCCTGCATAATGTCATGTTTTAAAATCAATAGTTACTATGCGCTAAATTGATCTTGTATATGATACTTCGATCCATAAACAATGTCACTGCCTATTGATATTTCAAGGAAATTATTTAACAATGAGAAAATTAAATATAGATAATGATTATAAAATGTGTTTTCTTAATGGAATCAATCTTAAGATCTATTTCTAGTTGACCCTTTGAAAATTTTACGGATAGACTAATAATTCTGACATGAAACTGTTTGTATTACTACATTTCAGTAGTAGGCCTTTTGATTTTATATTACAAATATTAAGATATTTCACTTTTTATCCCAAAATCCTTGAATTTTAATGTCATAAACACGTTACACGTTCTAGTATTGTAGTGTATGTGGAACTAGGCAACTCAACTAGGCAACTGGACTAGGCCCTGGCAAGAAACATGCAAGATTGAAATGTGGCAAAAACAATAAGGTCTGTTTGAAGGTGGTGATAGAATCTTTATTTTTTCGCGCTGCCCTTAAGCACGCTTCGGAATATTACAGTGTCAATCTTCGACAATGCTTATCAAATAAAAACAACCGGGACCAACGGCTGAACGTGGCCTCCGAAGCACAGAAGCTCCCATGAAATTTTGACACTAGCGGTCGGCTGACCCGGTTAGTGATGGGTATCCCAACCGATCACGTACGATCGAAACCAGCCAATCCTATGTGTGGGGTGACATTCATAAGCGCTGATTGGTTAGCTATCCACTCCGAATTTCGTTCAGAGCTTTCGTGCCGATGCTTATACCTCACAGTAGCACAGACATGTTCATTTCTTACAAAATGTACCTGACACTGCGTTCAGGGGAATAAAGCGCTGAGGATCAGGTGGGGACTGGCTCCGTGATGGATGACGATGGAGATGACGCGTTGCTCCGCTCTGGAACTTTCATTTAGTCGCTTCCGCTTAACTTGCCTGGCGTAACGATGAAAGATTCCATATCTCAATTTACTCTGGGTATTATTATTAGTACTAGAGGCTCGAGTTTAAAATCACTTCTTTAGGTATGTTTTCTTATCGGTGTGGCAAACGAGCTTGCAGCATCAATCCGCTGCCACCCATGACAACTGTGACTGACTTTGAACAAGACTCTAATAGGGACTAGAATATTAGTCCAGTTAGCAGGGAGATTTAATAAGAACATTAGTTCGTTAGTGGTGAGGACTGTTAGTTGGTGTTAGTAATAGACCAGTTAGTAGTTGTTAGAAAGAGTCTCTTAATAAATCTGTCACAGATGCGTTGCTACCATTGAAGACTTAGATCGCCTAAGAAGTGTAAGTGTAAGTTATGTTAGGTATAAGAAATCAAATGTCTTACGCTGTAACGGAAAAATATCGTGAGAACCTTGTCTGAAAGTTCCCATAATGTTCTCGAAGACATCCACACTAGATCAGCGTGGACTACAGTCTCCACCTAAGCCCAACAGTGGGAACAATGGGTTGTGATGCTGATGGCCGATCCGTGTATGCTTCAAAAAAATGTTTACATGTTACAAGCCACACTCTTTGAATATCCACTATCCAAATGGATGCTAGGTAAAAATTGATCCTGAGATCTTCAAACAAAACTCGGCTATTACTTACCTACCAGCAATATCTACGCAGGCTCAGTAGGAAGCTACATAAACTCTCATCTAATGGAAGTCCCGCCAACCCAAATCAAGAGGTATCCCAAACCGTCAAATAACGCAACGGATCCGACCCCTATTACACCAGCGGTTTTATTAGACACACGGAGCATAAGCAGGAGTTGCAATAAATAATACTACGTAGTCGCTTGTAATTAGACTTCTCAAGTGGTGGGATTGTATACTCCTTGTGATTCCGGAATACTTTATACTTAAATAGAAACGACCCCGCCTTAAGAAGAAAATAGCGACTTTTTGCTGTATTATCAGAAAAGGCACATATCCTGTTACTCCAGTGCTGATTGGTGGAGGGTTAAGCTAACACGATGGTAGGAAGTTTTTAGGCTGCCTTGAAGCCTCCACCACCCTTTCATTGTCCCACTGCTGAACACGGGTCCCCTCTCGGAATGGGAGGGTTAGACCTTAGTCTACACTGGCCAAGTGCGATAGACATCACATGCGCTCTTTCAGCTTAGGTATGCAGGTTTCCTCACGATGTTTCCTTCACCGGTACAGCAGGTGACATAAAGTCATTGGTACGTGGCGCTTAGATTTGAACCCGGACCGCTTGACTGAGAGGCTAGTTCGATATCCACTGGGTTGTCACCGCTGTACTACAAAATGGCTAATATAAAGAAACTAACACTGGCAATCGGCAACCCATTGCTTGCGTACAAAAATAAAAAAACAAATGAATCTTAAACTAAAGCGATATCTCAGACCCTGGCCAGCCCAGAACTAATAATCATGGGTCGGCACAACCCCTTTTCATCCCGGATTTATATTAAATTCCTCACCAACTACAATTCGTCGAAACAATTCCTACATGACTATTGGATGCGATTTTATTATACCTATGTTAGGCGACTGCCACATAGTTGGGACCTGATATGTTTCAAGAGGATTTCACGTATTTTATAAATGTATGCCTTTTACAAGATGCTACCCACATGCGAATAAAATCTAAAGAATTTTAGAACCTAAAAGTATCTGAAATGAAACATTTAACAAGACAAAACATTTAACATAACATTCGCGCCAGTATTTCTATGAAGAGGTAGTCAGAGCTATGTGTCTATAAATCCACTTTTCACCACTTATGTTTAGGCCCCATGTAATACTATATTATATGTTATATTATTATCTAATACTAATAGGTAACTATACCTACTATTATTAATGTTGTCTAATTTTGAAGTCATTACTGTCAACATGTAGTTTCATGCGTGACGGCCTTGTCTGCCGCGGCAAGAAATCGGCAACAATTGTTTTTACAGCAAACGTGCTCCAGTTGAATGCTGTGGTTTCCGGTTTCACTTATCAAGAGTCAAATCTTAGTCCTCCGAGTTAATTCACAGTTTTTACGGGCAGCAGCGGATAGCTGGTGGTGCATGCTTCTTATATGCATAATAAACCTATCCAAAATTTCATCAGCACGTCTCCATAACTATGGGGCTCTGTCCCTTTGCTATCCTATATGCTTAAAAAACCTATCTAAAAATTCTTATGCACCTATGGGCTAGGTATACATTTCTACGTTACACGTATACCTAACTAAAGCTAACTGAACTGAACCTAATAACGCCATACTTCAATCGTCCTTATTCCATGGGCAGATACTGCCCAACAGTGGGAGTAAACAAAGGCAATTAAAAACAAACCGATCGCAGTTTCCTGTTAAATTAATGATACTAGACAATTTATTAGACTGTTTAAAACGGTCAATAGGTACGGTTTTGAATTAATTTCACTGACGCTATATCCGAATTATCAGTTCTGTGGTTAACCATGACTAATACAGAACGGCGGCCATTTTGTTTCATTTAAATTGCGGGAAGTAATTATTGTATTGCCGGTCAATACTAAAATACAAAGTGAAGGTAAATTTGCTTCTAATGTAAATCTATAGTTACTAATATTATAAAGCAGGGGAGAATTTTTGTTTTTTTATTTGTTTGAACAAAGTCTCTGGAAGTACCAACCATTCCGATTTAAAAAAATCTTTTTGTGCTAGATAGCCGCATTAAAGGTTAATTTTTAACACGCTTTTATTATTTCAGCTTAGTATTTATGTATGTTTGTAGGTATGTATGTATCTAACCGAACCATTGATTATTATCACGGTCCGATGACAACGCAATAGTTACAAAAAAATTACAATTTACAAATGTTAAAAAAGTGTTTTTTTTTTAAAAAGATATTGTTATTAGAATATGTTATGTACATGCATCCACAAATCCGCATTCTCCACCAATCCGCATTGGATCAGCGTGGTGGAGTAGGTATACTCTATACCTCTCGCAATACCTACCTGTTGTACACAGCTATCCATACTTCCATACTAATATTATAAATGCGAAAATAACTCGTATCTCACATTCAAATTAAAATTTTAGTGTACTTTGTCGTCTTCAATTGTCTATCAATATCAATATTTCAATTATTATCATGGCAGTCAACATTTCTTGATTACCTCTCATTACAAAAATTCATGACTATCTAATATGGCTCATTGAATCATTAATTAATTTATACAGTCGGCAATCAGTTAAATTAGGCAGTGAGTAAAATAATTACTCAACTAAATAGTAGGTACGTAACTGAAATATCACAGATTTTCCAATATGACGGCGTTTTGTTGGTGCATTAAATCTCTGTTGACAAGTACGTGAATAACAGTGAAAATTAGTTTTGTGGTTATACTATGGTTAATTTCAAATATTAATCGTGTGTAAATTACTAGCTTTGCGAAAATGTATGACTTACCACCACCTAACTACCACCCACCGATACGATATGGCGCAATCGATACTGACTTGACGGGACAAACATTCGTGAGACAAACCCTTGTGTTTGTGTTAGTGTCTGGATTTTAATATTATCTATATAAGTATGTATTTAAAAATATTAATGTATGTACACTCGCTCCTAGATTGGCCGTGTGTGAGAATTTCCATGATATCTATTATTAATTTATTTAATTATGTAATCGCTAATATTCACTTAAGTCAGTTACACGAATAGGGGCTGAAATATATAACCATAACAATAATATACTATGACTCCCATACTCCCATGACAGTAATAGTTTACTGTACCATATTACAGTAATATGTTAGTACATAATACTGTAATATGGTCTTGCAAATAAATGTTATCTGCCCTCGCAGAAAACTAGACCAAATAAATTTTAATCAAAATCTTTCGGTCTTATTTGCATAGCCCTCTAAACACCGCCAACCCTTAAATTTGCATTGAAATGACCGTAAAATGACCGGACCCCTCATTAGGATGAGTCTCGGGATCTTTATTCTTTTGTCCATCTTAAGGTACAGTCGCTCTTGAAGCGAGCAGCGATTAAATATTTCTAAAATTACTAAAGTACTACAGATCAATTTTAAAATTCTACTAACATACAAAATATATGATCCCCACATCTATAATTTCTTTTAAATTCCACCAAAGAGATCATCTTGTTAAAGAATCGAAATAACCTAAACAAGACCATTTTGATATTTAAGAAACCTATATAATTAATTAAGACCATTTTCTAGGCAGACACTAAGTAAGTACATCCTCCCTCTATTAGACCAATTGCAAATTGTAAATATATTTACGAGTATAAGTAAGTAACACATAATTTTCCGCAATTTAGTATAGGACCCGTGAAGTTCTTTTTTTTTTAAATATGGACCGAGCGTAAAGCGATGACAATAACTATCGCCATTAGGTTGCAGCAAGAAAAGGTAAAAATACCAGAAAGCGATACCACAGACTACACACTATCCTTACTCTATGGCGATACTATGCGATAAATTATAGCTTAGTATGGGACCAAACCTTGATGGTCGCTCTTTTGTCGTATCCAAATTATTGTGAAGCAAACATTTCTTTATGAAAATCATATTTTATGTTCAAGCTGCTTTATGCTTCGTTACCGTGACATTATCTTGGATGTAATATGTAGTATATGATATATTTACGTTTATACTATTCTTGCATTAATTTTTTCATATAATTTTTTATTCCAGCAAGATACGAGTATATCAGTGGACAGTATTCAGTCTGTAAATGTTGGGATTCAAATCCCATCCACCAATGATCCTTCAACAGACAATAAAGTCTTCTCCCGTATTGTTAAAGAAAATCCAGATCAGAAACCTGCGTGACATAGGTATTTATTACGTGGAACCTTAACATAAATAGTGAAAATAATTATCTATGTTAAAAAATTCATTTATTTTCTGTTAAAAAACACACCTAACCCCACAGATTTGGGGGTAATCTGTGCCTCACCCACCCCTTTGCGAAATACATGCGTTATTTTCTATTTTCATTATTATTGAGTACAAATACGTAATGTTGTACGATTAAGGTAATAGGCTCATGGCCCTAAGACATAACGAAACACACCTTTGTCTACCCCTTGGTCGAAGTAAAAGCTTGATTTTATATCGACCAAGGGGACCAATCTTCCTTATACTGAGTACTACGAGTGTACGTGCTGATGTACTTTTATCTAATTTTTATATTGTAAATCAATAAAGTCACTAGAGTAGCAAGGGCCCTTCTACAACTGCCCATCTAAGGATAAGTCTGTGCTCAATAGGTCACCAGACACAAGACGGTAATTGCGTTAAAGTTTTCATGTATGGACTGACGATGTGATAGTTATGTCAAATCGTATTCTGTAAGACTGTCAATTTAATCATGACCTTAACAGCGACTGGTGAATTAAAAATTTGAACTTTCATTGAAACCAAACCTCAAAACAAAACAATTTGATTGGATACATTATTAATAGCGAATTTGTCATCAAAGAAAAATTAAGATATTTTAGTTTCGTTTAAATTTGCTTTAAATCCAAAATAAAAATAATAAAATAAATCACTCAATCATCGAAAATAACGATCCAATCGTTGAGTTCATGAATGATATACACAATTCGAAATAACTGTTTGACAAGTCATATCGTACGATATGAATGAATCATTCATTTTACGCAACCCCGTAGCAGAATCGTTCAAAATTCCTCTCTGCACCCGAACAGGGCTACATAACATTTCACCCGTAAGAGCATTAACGTGGCTCCGATACGAATTCATAGTGTGATAAGTCTGGATCGCGAATCAGGTCGGACGCGTAATCGACATTTCATGCGCAGGCGGTTCACTGGCTGTTGAACTCTGCCTTTTTATTGTTTATCGTTCTGTACGAATATTTATAATAAATTAATAAAATAAATTCGATTGTGTATATTTTTAGCGGTGACAGCCCAGTGGCTATCGAACTCGCCGTTCACTCGAGCGGTCCGGGTTCAAACCCAAGCGAAGCGCGCCAATGACTTTTCTAAGTTATGTACGATTTAAGAAATTAAATGTCACTTGCTATCACGGTGAAGGACACATCGTAAGGAAACCGACATGCCTGATTGTTCATCATAATGTTCTTGAAGGCATGCGAAGTCTGCCAATTCGCACTTCGCCAGCGTGGTGGACTAAGGCCTAATCCCTCCCATTCTAAGAGGAGACCCGTGTCCAACAGTGGGACAAAGGAAGGGTTGTGATGATGTATATTATATATTTTATTGAAGTTTAGTATTTATAAATAAAAATAGATTGCTATAAACTTGACAATTCATTGTTTGTGTCCTCGAATGAAGACTAATAATTAAACGGATTATTAGCAGTAGTAGTTTGATGACCCAAAGAAGACAGAGGGAGTCCGCTGGATTTAGAGGGCATAATGGATGTCATTTTGTAATTAATTTCCAGCAATTGGCTGTTAAAAATTTACTTGAAATAACTAGGTACTCTGTATGCACACTGCATGAACGGGAATGTTTATTAACCTGCAGTGTTTTCTTAAAATAACAACATCCATTTATCTTCAATTAACAGTTAATAACACACCTACTTTCATTATTAAAGACGTGACATCGCCTAAGATTCTATTTCGAGGCTACAATGACCGTAATAACTCCAGTATTGCCAATAGATTCTACCCCGCATTACCCTCCACTTAGTATTCCGACGGCTTTCTCTATAGAAGTCACCGGAACATTGTGAGCAGAACGTTAACAATGGACACTGTTTCGAAGCAGTCCATCGGATATTCAAGCCGCAAATTTTTCTACTGGAACGCTCAGCAAACTTAGCGCGGCATCGGAATACACACTAGCTGCATTAAAACAGTTGGTCGTAACTGTTGTGAGGGAAAAATAAATGGAGAGTTTTCGTTCCCGTTCTAGTTGATGCATTTGAAAATTATACACGCACTTTTACAATACAATACAATATCATTTATTGCACCAGAAAAAGAAAAGATAAAAAAAAACAATAAAGAAAAATAAGTATTTCCGCAAATGCGATGTGATCGGGCTTTTTTATTTATTTAAAAAAACACAATTAATAATTCAAACAGAGAGTGCAATATGCATCAACCCCAAAATTCATGGTAATTCTGCAGATACCTATATTTTAATCCATTAAAAGTAAATTTTAACACACTTTTATTTAGCTTGGTATGTATGAATGTATGTAACGGAATCTTTTAACGTGATTTTCACACCCTTCAAAACGTCGGATTAATTTGAAACATTGCTCATTTTTCAAGGACTGATGACAACGCAATAATTTAAATAGTTTGTTCTATTATCCTGACCGGGATCTTCAGGATTAGCGATTTTCACTTTATCAATAAAAGCGTGTTTTTTAGTTTTTTGTTGTTGTTTGTAACCGTTCATAAGAGGTGTCACCAGTTACAAAACTCATGTAATTATAGTCGCGTTACAATTACTTACTTACTAGCTCTGAAAAACCACTAGCACCACATCTATAAAGAAAAATTTATTTGCCCTGTCATTTACCTTACAGTTTCTCTTCCAAAGACTTTATAATGCTTAACATTTTAAACCTCTCTATTATCCCTAGGGATACGATAACTGTAGCGAGCGAGCGGTGAAAAACGCGGCGGTATCGCTGTAGTAGCAATCTCGTTCAATTCCTGACTTTCAGTAATTGGCGGCCGCTTAGCGGTTTCATCTGTGGGCACAGATGATGCAACGACAGAAGATACAAAATAATTGTGCAGCTTATTATACCTACAGAGGTCGGTAGATAAAAAATATTATGACGTTCATTAAGCGTGTACAAATACTATAGTGAAAATTAATGAATTTGAAATCTAATTTTTGGCTCTTACTCACATTTACGGGAAGGTTACTTAATATAGAGATTTATTGGAAATAAAAGAAATGAATGGATTTTTTTCGGTCGTAATGAGTACCTAATTGTAACAGAATTACTAGGTAAGATGTGTGTCACAGTTACTTTAAATATCAGCTGTTACTTAATTGGTATTTATAACTTAGAAGCTATACCAGGTCTAGCCCATAAGCTTTAGCCAATTGCGATCTAAAATATATATTGTAGTAGGTAACACATATTTATTTTAAAAACAAACTACCCAGGCGAGCTGACAAAAGATAATTGAGAATCAAACTCGTGTTTTTAGCATAGGATAAGAAATAAAACATCATCTTTGACGTTATATAGAGGTCAGATGTCCATTGAGTGGTGCTCAATGCTCTATTCAGACAGGTCCCATTGAGAGCCTCAGAATAGCGGAGTCAACTTCGTTACAGTTAGCGGCACGAAAGTTTAACTCAGACCTTGAATGCGCAGAAGTCGAAATTTAAGGTATCGTCTTGCACAGGGCGAGCGGGTTATCAACTTATCAGTGATTCATAAGCGATGATTGATTCGCCATCCGTATTATGCCCCCGCATTATCTAGAAGACACCCCCATGCACAGCTCTTCTTTCCGAATTTTGTCCAGAACTACACCATTACTCAAGTAGATATTGTGTCAAATAAGTATATGCTTACTAGATTAATTTACACCTTTAAAGCGCTAAACGGACCAAATTTAAATTTTGAGCCCAGTGACAGTAATATAGCACTAATTGTTTCTCGTCTGACGTTCTTTAGTCTAGGTTAGATGTCCATTGAGTGGCGCTCAACGCTCTATTCAGGCAGGTCCCTCTGAGCGCCTCGGAATAGCTGAGTCAGCATCGTTACCATAGACAGCACCCTTTATTCAAGTAGATATTGTGTGCGTCAAATAATACCATACTTACTGAATTTATTTATACATTTAAATATTAGAATAAAATTAATTTGGATTTTATTAACATGATTTGCTTGAAACGCTTGTAGTTGCACAGCTTGAAAAATTATTAAGCGAACTATGTGTTATTAAGTATGCTTAATAACACCGGTCGGCCGAAAAGTGGATGAGTGTACAGGATACTAATTCAGTTCACTGAAGGGCACGTTGCCTTTAGTCGTTAAGTCATGTCAGAGACTACCTAAACATTTATTAAAATCTACTAATGACATCTAACAATCCGCGTTGGAGCTGCGTGATGCAGTACGCACAAGGTCGATTGAACTCAATACATCTTACTTTCCAGTCACGGTGGCAACCAAAAGACATATGAAACAATTATTTAATTATCTTCTCGTTAAATAAACAAGGCTATAAAACATACGTACGACAGGATGAATTCAAAGATAACTTTGAGCTGGTACAAGTTATTATGACGTCGGTGGCATTGCTTGTTTTTAATTACCTATCAACCACGCGATGGCAAGTCGGCATAATGACTCTCCCGACGCAGTTGCTACTTCGCGGCTTGTGTGTATTCCCGTTGCTTACAGCGTTCATGTCGCTCTCTCATATCTCTATCTGAAAGGTGCCGTAACATAAATAATGACCCCAAACCTATTATTAATTATTTCACTATTACACTGCTATTATTGTGATCCTTTGAAAGGAAATTCGGTTTTTTTAGTCATTTGTGCTCACATTCTAGGCCAAGCTCAGAGATTTCACCACTAACTGACACGTCAGGGATTTAATATTGAATATTATGCTCTCATAATAATTAAGCAAACGATTAGTAAATTTTTCACATTACATATATCGTTTTCAGACGCTGTATACCCTAGCTTTAGCAGCAGATTTATTATTTTTAGTATTTATTTATTTTCAAACTTACAACCATTATCATGACGAAGTAAAGGTAGGTTAAATTCACATAATAATGTGAATGTGACCTCTATAAATATCTTGGACAATAAATAATTAAATATCTAACCTACTTTGGGGTCAGATGGCCGTGTGTGAGAATGTCCAAGATATTTATTATTATTATTATTTATTATTATTATCTTGGACACTCTCACACACGGCCATCTGACCCCAAAGTAGGCGCGAGCCTGTGTTATGGGTGTCAGAGACTGATATACATACATAGATATTTTTAAATACATACTTAAATAGATAATATTGACATCCTCTATAAAATCGGAAACGGACGTTTTCGATTCTACACACGCTTATATCATATCTGTTTCTTTTTTACCTATATAAAATCATTGATACATACATTATGTATGTAGAAACTACATTACAGGGCTTTCCTAATATGCTTTTAAAAAGTTTTTACATACCTACGAGTATTATTAAGAGTAGGTATATTTATTATATTAGAAAGCAATCTAAAACAGTGTTAAATCTAATCAAAGTTACAAGTTGATTGGTTTTATTTCAGGTGATTGTTCACGCAATAAAACGAAGTATTTAATTATTTAAGTCTAAATACTCTTATAACTAGCTAAAATATAACATTAGGTACATTAAAAACTTAGGTACGTAATGTAACTAATAAAAATAAAATACAAATTAACAACAAAACTCAGGAACCACACAACATCAGAAAATGACCGAATAACGCCACCTTACCTAAAGTGACGCCACATCAAACAAGAAAGACGTCGGAATTGTTCCGCGCGGCGCTAACGAAGGCTTCTCATGAAGCCCGTACTCGCTTTGTAATTTTTGAGACGAGCGCTGAACAATTATAATGAGAACGTACGTCTTCCTAAGCTGAATTAGCTACGTGCTTGCTCACTTTGGTGGCTTGTTGCTTTCTGTTTTACGATGTGACGCATGCTGTCGCTGAAGCTCGGGACCAGAAGCTACTGTAAAGTATTAATATATACGGAGCACAATGAAACTATCTGGTTGCGGTGTTAAGACTGATTTTATTATTCTTGTACCCACACAACAATATATGACATATACATAATTATTATTGATGTGGGTACAAAGGTATAAGCAGTATACCTGTCGTAGCGTCCATAGCACAATGGCTCGCGTCGGTTCAATGTGATCAAGAGTTAAGCAACTACGGACGCGGTTGGTTTGTGGACCGCTAGAGGCAAAATTTTATGGACGCTACCTTGCTTCGGAGGACACGTAAAGCCGTCGATCCCGGTTGTTTTCAATGGTGAGAACAGTCGCTACAACTTGTCGAAGACCTTCGGGTGGCTTGAGAACATTCGACACTGGGTTGGCCACTAACCCCTCCACCAATCCGCATTGGAGCAACGGGGTGGAGTATGTACGAGTATGTGCATAAATAAGGAAACATGCCTTAGTAACTTTAACTAACCAGTTATTGTTACTTACGAGAAATGCTTCAATACGTTTATTAGAAAGTATTGCTTCCCGTATTACTGTTCCCTCGCAACTTGGTAATTATAAAACTATTCTAAGAAAACATTTTCCGGCACAATAAGCACCCACGAGCGAGTCTTTAACTAAATCTACACGCCTCTTAATAATTAAAACATCACAATTAGGAGCCTTACACACTATGCTGTACCTACCTAGGAAAATATCTACTTATTTGTTGATTATTAATATTATTTTTTAATGATCGAAATTTATTCATTGTCATTGTCAGTACCTACTTTCCTTCATCTGCCACTGAGATCAACAAGAGAGCCCAATGACATATTGGCTTAAGAACGGCAGATATACGTGTGTATACATATACAACATAACGTATATTAACATACATAACTATAAAACTAACGAGTCCGCGTTCTTACACTGAATAAATCTTTAAAAAAACACTTGCAGATTCCGAAAATATTTTTTTCAATTTTATATTTTACTAGTGGATGCCCGCTCGCGTAGAATTAGACCCATTAACGACGTCTGCCCGCGTTCGGGTTGCTCACATGACTTCAAAAACGGCAAAGTTTCATACTAACTTTGCACCCCCGTTTTACCTCCTCCTCCTAGACTAATGAAGACTGATGCAAAAATTAGATAAAAACAATCCTTGATGTTTTTATCTAATTTTTATATTTCGGAATTTTTATAATCGGATTATAATATCATGCTAAAATTTCAGCTCGATCGGTGCAGAACTTTTTGAGTTTTTGAAGCGTACACAAACCAACATAACATTTTTATATATATAGATTGTCTGTATCCGTCTGTCTGTCGCGATGGAATCATAACACGGTTCGAATCCCAGCTGAGTTGCTGATATTTATTGGCGCAGTTAATATTTCTACTCGGTTCATGATTTTCTGCATGTCCACACAGCAACAAGGAATCCTAGTGCAAAGGTGAGTGTGTGACCGTTTAATGTCATTTATTATAATTGCTACTCAGACAGCGGTGACAGCCCAGTGGCTATTGAACTCGCCTCTCACTCGAGCGGTCCGGGTTCACACCCAAGCGGCACGCACCAATGACTTTTCTGCTCTATTGCTGTAACGGAACGGACATATCGTGAGGAAATCTGCATGCCTGAGAGATCTTCATAATATTTTCGAAGGCATGTGAAGTCTGCCAATCCGCACTTGGCCAGCGTGGTGGACTAAGGCCTAATCCGTCCCACTCTAAGAGGAGAAGAGAGAGAGGTGGTTACTAGTCAGAATTGAATATGCAGTGAAATGTGCAGATTCCTTTACCGTCGACCCTTCCTGTCTCGCGGCGGCACTAATTGTGCAAAGTTTTCTGGCGATCTCATTAAAACTATGCAAACCTTGCACGCCGTCAGGCCATTTTGGGGATGAAATTTGCTTCACGTAACGAGAGCAGTGGAATAGAGGTTTTGGGTGAAAATAATAGAAAAGAGAAATTGTAATAAAAAAAATCTGCACTAGGCATTATTAATTTTGGGATATGGACGCAAGAAATTACGATGTATGATGATGTAGTTTTGATCATTAGGATTGTCAAGTTGAAGATGGTACATTATTTAAAGTACATAAGGGCTAATTGCGAATCAGCATCGTCATTATATTATACTAAATATCGATCGTCATATTTACATATATACATTATATATTAATTTTAATATAATTTTAATATATAAAATCTAAATCACGTACCAAAGCTTAACATTTAAAACATATTATTAAAAAGTACCTGCATACCTGCATGCCAGAGTTCTTCTAATGTTCTCGAAGGTATGTGAAGTCTGTCAATCCGCACTTGGCCAGCGTGGTGGACTAAGGCCTAATCCCTCCCCTTTCTGAGAGGAGACCCGTACCCAACAGTGGGACAAAGAAAGGGTTGTGACGACGATTAAAAAGTCCTTAAAATAACATAATTATCGTCATAATTATAGCCGAAATATTTTGTGAATTAAACAAAATATTTCGGCTATATCATTACTGCTGTCTGCTGTGAACACATCTGCTGGTGTTTTGATAGGGACCATCCTGCGGAGTGGCCATTCTCTGGAGAAAGGGCATTTTTGATAATGTATTGGTTATAAATTGTAGCAGGCTTGTTTGAATAAAAGCACCTGTAGGCCATCTTACTATCTTGGTTTTTTTCAGTGTAAGTGCCCACGTCGTACTACCACATGCCATTTTTCATTGATTCTATTAAGTGAAATGAGAGTAATTAAAGCGAGTAATGATGTCGAATCGGTGTACATACTTGGCGATTTCAACGCTCACCCAAACGAGCTGTTTTTTATGGAACTTAGTAATTTCTCGGATAGGTCTTGGGTCTGTGCAGATGTAGAAATGTTTCATTCTATGTTGAATTCTGTCACCGTGCCTCAAGCGATATTTTTGTTCCATCAGAATTTAACGTGTGCAGCCTTGGGTCATGGATGTAGTTCGCCTATACATAAGAAAATCCTTGATAACCTGTCTATTTAACATTAAAACGAACTCTGTGAAGTTCGAATCGAAGTTCATAAAATCGAAGATAAATAGCTTGAGGGACCCGATTATTCAAACCATCATACTTAACAGAAATACTTCGCAGTTACATGTTTTACTAATTTTTTTGTGTTTATTTTATTAGCATATTGTGTGTATTTTTACTAACATAGTTTCTCTTTTGTATCCCTTGTTGTACGCAAAATAAAGTTTCTCATTTAATTTAATTTCATTACAAACCATTTCAATCAATTTAATTGCGTCGTATCACATAAACGATTAAAATTTTTTCTATAACTAGTGGACGCCCGCAGCTTCGCTCGCGTTACACATTCACTAACTTCAAAAACGGCAAAGCTTCATACTAACTTTGCACCCCCGTTTTACCCCCTTAGGGGATAAATTTTCAAATTTTTCTCGCCGTAAAAACCATCCTTGAACTTCAACGAACATTTAAAAAAAAGAATTGGCCAAATTGGTCCAGGCGTTGTTGAGTTATGCGCTTACCAACACATTTTGCGATTCATTTTTATAATATAGATTCAATTCAATAGAGGAGCAATTTCTCAATGAAGCAGAGATATTTCAGTCAGTTCGTAATTAAATAGCAACTTATCATGTAGTTATAATTTATGATGAACGAATATTTGAAAATGTTTTTATATTCATAGCTCTCGGATATCGATGAAAATTTATTAATATTGATAAGTGCGTTAATTGCAGTATTATCACTATCCCGTCATGAATTTATTACATAGTGTATAGGTACCAACAGTAGTATCATAATTATAATAAGTATATTAAATACATATTATTTATATACACTCTAATAAAATTATAGTAGCCTATTATTGTATAGAGTTCGCCCGGGGCAGTATCACCGCCCAACACGGTACCTAGTAGGAATGTTTTTTTTAATGGATATAAGATAGCAAACGAGAATTATTATTACTAATTAATTAGAACATTAGTTGGTCAGTTCGTTAGTGGGTATGAGGACTGAGGACTGTTAGCGATAGTTAGTCCTGTTACATAAATTTTATTTAAAAAATACAGCAATTTTGTTTTAGCTGTACGGGTGTGGTTACCTGTTACAGATATTTACAGGCTATCATCTTAGTCCTCAACGGTAGCAACTCATTAGTGATCAACTTGGAACGACACTATTACTAAATGAAATATTACTAACAACAACTAACAGGGCTACTATAAGTCTTCATAACTACTAACGAACTCACCAACTAATGTTCTTTTTAACACCTTCTGTTAACTGTAAAATATTGTATCGGCTGTGACTACACTGCACTGTAAGGTTAATGTGACTAGTGACTTGTTATTACTTATTCTCTCACATAAAAGGCGGCCTTGTAATTAAGAATTACTCACAGTAAGCAGACCAACAGATCGTAAGCCGACGTTAAGACCCAATTATTTTTTAATGAGGCGTGTTGGGGCTCATTTAGTAGTAAATCTCTTGACTATGGAAGTGTAAAAGAAAGTTGCAAAAGATATAAAAAAAACACCGGTCTTAAGTTAAGATGAGGCTTGACTAAGTAAAAAGACTGAGCAGAGTCATCTCATTCGAATTGGTTTTGTAGTTTTTGCAAGACTAAGCAACAAACATCCAAACATACAAATTTTTACATTTATAATTGTGGTATCCGGAACGCAGATGTATTTTGTAGGACAGGATATACTAAGGGATCCTTTTTAATTTGTAACATCAAAATTCCAAACCCTTGAAAAGTACAGCTTAGTTATAAATAAAACAGCACACACAAAATCGAACGAAAATTTCCATGCATTAAAATTCGTCCTCGCAAATTGTTATCGTGGAAAGCCTAATGACGTATTTGCATCGAAAAAGAGTTTTGGGAATCGGGAAATTGTAACGGAATCACTCCAAGTACCCGGATCTACGTCTAATACCGAATTTCCGTTTGCCAAAAAATAATTCTCTTTTTTAAAATTATTTAAGTATTAGGGAAAAATCCTGTTTCATTATTGTATGAACGCATGTATTGTATAAGCAAATTCAGGCTAGGATAAAAATTTCCATCCATCCATCCATCATCATTTTGGAGTCCACTGATGGACATAGGCATCCCTCAATCGACGCCATTCCTCCCGATCCTGCGCCCTCTTCCAAGCCAACGGTTTCCCGCTGTCAGTCCACCTCGTAGGAGGGCGGCCAATACTTCGTTTTCCAAGACGCGGTCTCAATTCGAACGAAACCAACGTGGCCTGCCTATTGCCACATCAGTTCACTGATCCTTCGAGCTATGTCGGTAACCTTCGTTCGTCTACGGAATTCACCATTGCGAATCTGGTGCCGTAGAGAAATACCGAGTATACCTCTTTCTATAGCGCGCTGAGCTTGCTGATAAAACCGACAAACAACAACAACCGGTATAGGTTTGAAATGCACATTTGACAGTCTTTGTTAATTTTTTTTTTCCGTTCGAGGCTCTGTTCAGGTCTTGAGGTGTTGAAGTGAAATCTTGGTCACTTATATATCTCGTCTCTTCCCAATTGGACTGAGAGTATATTTTGAGAGATCTTGAGGTTTACCACTAGAGTGGGTCTTGAAAAATTTAGACCACGCTTCTCGGACAGCTTATACGAACCTCTTGTTTATTTCGTCCACAGAAGCGCAGCTCTTTAGGCACGCGAAGCGGTTTTCTAGCTGAAAGCCATCGGAGCCCTGGATCTTTCTGCATCTGATCTTAGTCGTTTATCAACGTATAAATATGTTGAGAAATCAGTTCTTTTCACCTTTGAACGTGAAAATATAAGGCTGTATTTGATATTCTTTACTCCAGATATCCGATTGTGCTGCTACGATTACCGGGCTCACCATCCCTGATCCCTGTCTGCGTTCCCCAATGTCATTCCTGTATATTAAATTACTTTCCCGGTAAAATGGCGTCATTGTCCGCTCCCGGTGTCTGTATTAATGTTGATTTATTCACCCCACCGCTCGATTACGCGTCCTGCGATTTCGATCGTCGCGTTTGTAATTTTGCTTTCTTTTTGGGCGATCAAATTTGTTTTTTTTTTTCTTTTTAATCGTCAAGTGCGGTAGAAGAGAGATAAGATTCTCGGTTTAAATGCTAAATATACAGATATAATTCCATTTCAGATTACTTGAAGTACCTTCCTCGTGCCCTACGGTATACCTAAGAGAATCAGAAAGATATTTAAGACAATCTTAATAGAATTTAGGCAGAAGATTTTTTTATTTAATTCAAAAATTGAAGTAAAACCATCATTTGCCCAGTATGGGGTAGTTAAAATTTATATATTAAGTATAATAATAATAATCACACTACCTACATTTACTATTGGGGTTCTTCAAAAAAGGCGTAAAAAGAGCTCTCCTTTAGGGCTGGCGACGCAATGGCGACTCCTGTGGTGTTGCTTATGTTCATAGGTGACGGTTCTTAGCATCAGCTGGCCCTTTCGCTTGTTCGTTAGAAAGAAATCTGTTAAAAAAAAATTGTATCTCTATTCTCTTTAGTGTATCATTCTATAATGGATTTAGTTTTTAACCTAATACCAATACCTTCTTTGTGGGACCACTAACATTGAAATACTTCTTTGTGTTAATGTCAGAGGTTCTTAATTTAATGGTAGCCACGGATTTAACAATAATCACGGTACCATAGCATAAAAACCTCGAGTAAAAAGTCTTACTGAAAGCTAATGCTCCGAAAACTGAAGCTACAAATTCCAGATACAAATGTGTTTCTTACGTGCAAAGAATTCTCCAGAACTTTAGACAGGGTGCATTTTACATTTTATCTAGATCGTACAGCGCCATTAAAATCTTGAATCCAGCTGTTCAGCTCCGTAACCGTAAAAACCACATTCAGAAGCCAATACTAAAAAATGTGACGATACTTCTGCTACTACCCCGATATTGTTGCAATTGCGCGACATAGTGTAAAGTTGACTTTATGTTGCCATATACGATGCCTTTTTACGCTTCAATAAACCGAGGAAGTCTTCTGCTTTCACCATTTGATTTTGATCCTTGAACAGTCCCACGAGGACTTAAAATTCTTTAACATTATCCGTTTAAAAGACCTTCTTAGTCACTAGGTAATATTGCAAAGTTTTACATCAAAAATTCTGCGACACCGGGCTTCCATAACATTATTTCTAAGATCAGACGTTTTGCACTGTTATTGAGAGAAGAACATTCCAATGGTTTTATATATCGCTGTCTCTTTCCGTGCCAATGCACACGATAATATCCCAAATGTGCTTGCATATATGAGTGCAAATGGTGAAACGAAACTTGATAGGGTGTTAGGGAGGCATTAATACCATTATTAATTTGACGTCGCAATCACTGGTTCTATCCATATAGAACCAGTGATTGCGACGTCAAATTCTTTCTCAATAATGTATCAATTAATATTATGCATTTCCTTTCCAAATGTAAAACCTATACTGTACCTTTGTTGTGCTAAAGAAAACATCATAATGACATATGCATAGGTACCTAAGAGTTCTTCGTAATGTTCCCGAAGACATATGATTCTGCTAATCCCAACTTGGCTAACCTGGTGGGCATAAGTCTTCAGGAATGTAACCCGCTATCACACCCAATCTGGCGGTCGAATCATGGTTACAGCCACAGTGTCCAGATTCACCCAAACGAAGAATTCAGCAGCGAGCACTGCACTGCACAGCACTGAGCTACCCTTAAGCTTTTAAAACTGAGAAATAACCGTTCCATTTGGAAGTATCGACTCTTTCGCAACTAGCTGGCACGTTATCAATCACGCAAGCTTCTTCTAGAGTTCTTTGAATTTAACTTCAGTGGTTATCTGGATTTTCTAAGAAAAAGGCTGTTTCCATCACTGTTTTATGTTTAGCTATAGAAACTTAGATGCGTACACGTCTTTAAACTACTTTAAAGAAATAATTTAGGCAGTAAACGATATTTTTACGTAATGTACTCGTAAATATTTTCAAGCAGATTATAAGATCATTGGCATGGACCTGATTGAAAAACAAACGGTCATAGTAGTTTGCATTTCAGTTAAAACAGCTTCGCTCGCGTATAATTAGACATAACAATAGTTTCGTTTACACCTAGTCATATTATATAGCCTATGTCATCAGTGAAGATGCAGCTTTCTAATGGTGAAAGAATTTTTGAAATCGCTCCAGTAGTTTTTGTGTGAAAACATTACAAACAAATCTTTGCTCTTTATAATATTAATATAGATTAATTAAAATTGAAACAAAAAAAATTATTACACAAATGACATGTTTCATCCACATCATCGTTGTAGCGTTCATAGCCCAATGGCTCACGTCGATCGTATGTGATCGACCGAGTTAAGCAACGACGGGCGTGGTCGGCTTATGGATAGGTCCAATAGTGCAAATAGCTGATTGAAAAACAAACGGTCATAGTAGTTTGCATTTCAGTTAGAACAGCTTCGCTCGCGTATAATTAGACATAACAATAGTTTCGTTTACACCTAGTCATATTATATAGCCTATGTCATCAGTGAAGATGCAGCTTTCTAATGGTGAAAGAATTTTTGAAATCGCTCCAGTAGTTTTTGTGTGAAAACATTACAAACAAATCTTTGCTCTTTATAATATTAATATAGATGAATTAAAATTGAAACAAAAAAAATTATTACACAAATGACATGTTTCATCGTTGTAGCGTTCATAGCCCAATGGCTCACGTCGATCGTATGTGATCGATCGAGTTAAGCAACGACGGGCGTGGTCGTGGCTTATGGATAGGTCCAATAGTGCAAATAGTGCAAATTTTCATAGGCGCTGCCGTATTTCGGAAGGCACGATAAGCCGTCGTGCCCGGATATTTTCAATGGTAAAAACAATCGCTAAGCCTTGTCTAAGACCTTCGGGTGGCTTGAGAACATTCGACACTAGGTTGCTCACTGACCCCACCAATAAACATTGGAGTAGCGTGGTGTATGCTCTCGACCTCTCGCTGTGGCTGTGGGGGAGATCCGTGCCCAACTGTAGGACGTCTATGGGTTGTAGCAACAGCAGCAACGTTACATCAAAATGTTTAGTAACAATATTAACTCACAACACAGAGGAACAAATAGCAATCCAACCCAATAACTCTGACATCAAACAAGAGCACGACTTCCTCAACTGTAAAATCGTTAAATTATGATAACAAATTTTCATGCGAGCAAGATATAAATGCAATAAACTAATCAAACATCTCTGACACAAATACAAGTTGGTAACGATCAAAGTTAGAGCACGTCCTTTGATCCGCTTCGCGACTCTGCTAAACATTCAATTGAGCCATTGAGCTAGGTAACCTGATCCCTGTTGCACTGCTTTGGAATAGTTTATTGAAAGCGGAATGTATATTATTTATATCAGTTTCAGTTTAGATTGATTTAAAGGATGAATTGAATTGAATAAAAGGAGGGTAGTTTTACAGCAATATGGCTGGGGGCACGGCTGTGGTTATGCCACGGAGACGAGAGGATGAATGATTACGACTGATGAGCTGTTAGTCCGTGATTCAATCCTTGACAAATGTTTATAGACGCCAAAAACTTTTAAGACGATAGTTATGGTATTGTCTATGTACCTATGTCTTGTATTAAAATAGATTTGGTTAAAACTTTTTTGTCTTGTCTGATCCTATTATGCAGTGATAGACTTTTCAATGTAGAAAGTGTAGTAATATGGGACAAATAGTGCACAGAACGGGTTTAAACTGCCCCAGGTTGTTCCATAGCCCTACTGCCCTTCTTCCAGATATGGCTGCATAACATTATCAATTTACCAGTAAGTTTATGAAAATAATACAATAATTCTAATCTACACCAAAATTATCCTGATAACCGGAACAGAACGCAATAAAGTCCTAATCAAATTATTCCTCGCAATAAACTTTATTTATACACCTTCCCTGACGTGCCGGGGGCATTTGTTATGGAAATTCCAGTGAAATTCGACCCACTGTGGCGAAGATTAAGCAAACCTTACAGTTTCTGTTTTTTGCTGTGATATTTTAACGCACATTCCAAAAAAAGTTCAGAAAAAAAATTAAGAGGATAATTGAGTCTAAGTATTCTAGGTTTATGTTTTAGGTAATTCGGCTATCCTATTATTTACGTATTTTTTTCGTTTTGTTGTTATTTTTAGCACGGGTTTTTGACTGGTAAATGTGAGCACCCTGGAAATCATCAGCTAATTTATTCTTCGGCGAATATTGTAGTTAACGTCGAACGACGGTTTTAGGGTAGGGTCAAACAAAATTATTTCGCGCGCTTATTTTGGCGGCAAAATGTGACAGTTCGTTAGCCACTGGCCGAATCTTGGCGGTAAATAGAATTGGGGTCTTAAACGAGGTATGACGTGTTTTGGATATCGCACCAGGGATATATTATTACGTTACTGTACTGACATGAATTGAAATTCAATTTCGCAAGAATTTCAAATCCCCTAAAGACGATTTTCCATCGCAATCTTAAAATTATTATATCAAATTTTACTTTACTTATGTACTACTTACATAAAAGATTTACTTTAAATGTTAATCACTTATAATTATAGTAAAAGTGAATGTAGTCAATACATATTATTATTGTAGGTACTATCTCTAGGATGACACGGCAGAAATGAGTTTGACACACTGTAATAACACTAATATCAGGTTAGTACGACCGTTTTGGAATTCCATTTCAGCATTGATGAAGTAACATAGTTCGATGGTGCCTAGTAGTAACTTATAAATTAACATTTGCTTTGTTAATTATTTATTATTTTACTGGAAGTTAAAACAAATTCTGAATTCAAACATGAAAACATTAAAACATTATCGCCAACCTTACCGAGCAACCAATCAATTCACTGAGTCATCACGCGAGACCATTGTGTGCAGTAGTGTACAATACGAAAGCGATTGTCGCTGATTCCGGTTTTACCCGGAAATCTAGCCGCAGCCATTGAAATCGTTTCCCGCTACTCTCGAACAATGTGTACAAGTCTTTTGTGAGTTCATTTCAATAATTGAGACACGGGTCCACCTGCCTTGTGCACACAGCTTTTGCAAAAAGATGTAAAACAAAGTGAATACTCTTTGTATTCACTTTACTGTTTATTAGAGAATTTAATGTAAATTCGTGTAGCTTACATGTATATTGAATGCTATTTCAATTCGTGGGCATGAGTTAAAAAATTAGAACTTTATAAATAATACCAGCCAAGTGCGCGTCGGACTCGCGCACGAAGGGTTCCGTACCATCCAACTATTTTAATCGATATTTGAAGGCTTACTTATTGAATTGAAAATAAGGCTTTGGATAGCTGTATAAGTGCCTCAGATCAGTATCTATTTTACGGCCCCATATTAATAATCAAAACTGAGACCAGGATCAAGATCATCAGTCCCATCATATCAGATCTGTCCCACAAGATCACCACTGGCTCAAATCTTTACTTGAATAAAGCCCAGGAATTGAGTCCTGTCTCAATATTGCTTATTAAGTATTAATAATACATACTACAGACATTATTTCTCGATCGCGTCCCCGATTAATTATTCATAGTTATCAATCATCCCGTTAAAACATCAAAACCAGGAGACCATGACTTAACATAATTCGTCGGATCGTAGTCAGCCATTTATTTCCGTGCATATTTTTCCATTTATACACTCACCGCTAACTGGACTAACCATCCTAGTCCCTTTTGAGTCCTGTCACAGAATAATGTCCTGTTCAAAGTCAGTCAGGGCATACCAGGCCAGGGCATACAGGTGCGTATTTATATCAGGATCAACTAGTTTGGCCTAGCCTAAACTGGTCTATCCTATCGGGCTTAGGATAAATTAGTTTGGACTAGCCTGAACTGGTTTATCCTATCGGGCTTAGGACAAATTAGTTTGGACTAGGCTATACTAGTTAATCCGTATCCGTATCGCGTATAGTAAGAACTAATTTAGCCTAGGCCAAACTAGTTTGTCCTTAAATCGGGTTTGTCCGGTAACATATACATTAAAAATAGTACGTATGTACATTACTGTTGTGTACTGGTTGAAAAAGTGTGGTTGCTAGTTTACTCTAATTAGTGGCGATCATATTAGTTCTCAAGGGTAGCAACGCATCTGTGGCCGATTTAGGATAGCCGGCAACCACACATTTCTTACCGAATTTCTTATGCGGAACATAGTCGCCCATACTAAAGGAATTTGCAGTAAGCTAAAGTGATGCGTTACTGGTCTAACACCCTGGATACTGTGGGACTTGACACTAACCAACATTCCTCATTGGAACAGCGTGGCCGCAAGGCCCGCTAATGGGTTACAACCAAACAATGCAAATGGTACAATCATTTCTGATTAAACCAGCGCTTAAGTAATTCCACTCGGCACTTCCCTTGTTCATTTCATTTAATGTTCTCGTATTTTAAGGAAATTGAAATGGATTTCAATGAAAGCCCCGCTAATGCGATCGCGGGACTCGAACCCGGGGTTGGTACGAATAGCTTGTTTATACAGTCGTTGTTCATCAATCAATGTCCGCAAAGCGCTCGTAGTCTGACAGCTCGCGTGGTTCATGTGATCAACCGAGTTAAGCAATGTTGGACGCGGTCGGTAATTTCATATGAGTCAATCTTACAATTAGACGAATCTACGATGACACCTCTAAAGATAAAATCCATCAAGCTGTTTAGGAGCGTGCCAAATAAACATACATACATACATGTATAAATACACATATACATACAAAATACATACATGTATAAATACACATATACATACAAAATACATACATACATACAAGAGGTTAAGCTTCGTCCACTACGCTAGCCAAGTGACACTTGACATGCCTTCGAGAACGTTAAAGAAAAATGGCAGGTTTCCTTACGATCTTGCCTTCACCGTTACAGCAGGTGACATTTAATTTCGAAATGTTATCGATGGTGTGGCTTGGATTTGAACCCACACCTCTCGAGTGAAAGGCGAGTTCGATAGCCATTGGGACCTAGACTAAATAATGTATTTTTCATAATTCACTCGTATTTTTAAAGATAATTAAAAATATTTTCAATTAAGCAAATTCAGCTTAATGGGTTTAATCTCAATTTTCTTTAGATCCCCAAAAGAGGCTTGTCGAGAAATTTTATATTATTTAAGATTAGAATCGTAAAACCATTACCTAACTAAAAGCTTTGTTCGAAGGTCACAGAGATCCTTGTTTATTGAAATTGTTTAATTTAAATTCAAAGCTTTCAATAATGGTATCGGAATAAAGTCTAGAATCGATTTTAGAGCGGCGATTTCCACTGAATATCGGTAAATTATCGGTACCTACTTAATTTGGTGGGTTATTACGGAAATGGCTTGAAACTAACGCACACTATGGTTTCTGGTTACTAATGTACCTACTATCAATATTACCTTTTGATTTCAAAAATCTAATGATTTTTGAAATCCACCAGATCCAGATGTATCTAACGTCTGGATGTGGTGGATTTTACTTGAATTCAAAATATTTGCTATAGTTGATATAAAACGACATGGCTCAGCGACTGTTTTCTTACGATAATTTTTTTTTATTGTTATTTTTTGATGTTGTTTTTTTTTCAAGGTCCGTACTAAATAATTATAATTATAGAAATAATTTATTTTACTGTATTTTAACACGCTTTTATTAGATTTGTATGTATGTATGTATGTATTTTGTAACGGAATCATTGAACATGATTTTCGCCCACTTCCAAACGTTGGATTAATTTGAAACTCTGCACACATCAATTTTTTTTTAAATATAATATTAATAATTTTAGTTCGTTCATCCACAAAAGCGTGTTTTGTTAGTAGGTATGTATTTGTAAACGATGTTTTTTAGTAGGTTAGCACCAACCTATTTAATTGAGAAATGTATCTTCTTCATGTTTTAAATCTAAAACTACGTAAGTGTAAGTAATTATTATTGTTGCAGTATTGAATTTGATTTTTTTTTCCTTTCATAATGATGCAGTCAGTGTCAAAAATGTAGACTTGTACCTTCCAAGTGTAGATCTCGACATGAAATGTCGTAGTTCAGGTTAGTACCCACTCTGATGACACGCCCAAAGGAACTTTACGACGATAAAACTTTCAGGACGCCACTTCAGATATCAGCTTGAATCGCAGCCAAGACGATTGAAGAGGAAGGTAAAACTCATGCAGTTTTCAAGGAGTTGATGTTTTCAAGATTGGTATAAAAATAGTAAGTTGTTATATTTTCGCGGCCCGGAAAGTAGTTATTTTCTGGACGAGTGGAGTTTGAAATCTGAGCTGCAAGCCTCCTGGCTTCAAACGAGCTTATGAGCGTGAAATTCAGGCGTGATGTAATGTAATGTTGTGTTATGTTATACACTGTTATACTAACTTATTAGACTGAGACATAACTAACTAAATTTTATAGGGCTGCAACAAAATGGTTTTAGCTATAAATCTTGTAATAATTACAGCAATAACGGACGCGGTAAATAAACCGCGCGGATATTGACAATAAAACTAGTTTTATTGCACCACTAACAACCGGTTGACAGAACCACATTCTCTCTAGGAGAGTTATATGTGTTTTAGTAGAACATAGTCCAATGGCTCGCGTCGACCCTATGTGATCGAACAAGTTAAGTAACGACGGACGCGGTCGGTATGTGGATGGGTGACTGTCAAAACTTTCAAGAGTTTTCCGTGCTCCGGTCATTCCCTGTTATTTTCAATTGTAAAAACAATCGCTGCTGCTCGCTGCGACCCATAGTCGTCCCAATGCTGGGCACGGGTCTCCCCCACAGACACTACTGCGGGAGGTCTAGAGCATACTCCACCACGCTGCTCCAATGCGGATTGGTGGAGTTGTAAAAACAATCGCTTTAAGCCTTTTCGAAGACCTCAGGTGCTTTGATAACATTTGGCACTATGCCACTAACACCTCTACCAATAAGCGTGGTGAAATATGGTCTAGACCTCCGCAACTGTGTCCCACACGACTCAAATAGGGATTGGGATGGTTAGTCCGGTTAGCTATGAGTGTTTAACGGACATTAGTTGGTCAAATCGTTAGTGGGTATGTATTTGTAGCTCAGTTGTTGGTACTTGGTACCTCAGGTCGCAGTTATACTGGCTGGCTCCGCCCGCTGCAAAACGCCGAACTCTGAATCAACCCTAAGTAGGTTCCACAACCTATTATATTTTTAAGCAATAAAACTTGCTGCTACGTGATAAAGTTGAGATGAACATGATTATCAATAGGGGAAAGTAACCAAATATGGAATAGTACCCCATATACGGAATCTAACCTGTATTGCGGTAGGACATGCGACAAAATTCCATATTAGCCATATTTGGTTAGGTACTTTCCTGTCTACACGCATCAGAGCGACCACCACGTATTATTCTACAAATTCACTCCTTGATATATAATTTTCAATCACGTTTATAAAATATAATTTGTGTTGTTAAAACGAAACCATTCCAATCAGATTTTTTCATAAGCCGTGTATACCATCGTATAACTCCGCACATACAATGTTTATCCAAAGAATAAAATGTCTGATATTGCACACCGGATTTTAATATTTGACATCTGTGTAAACACTCCTATCTCGCACGAGCGATTATATTAAATATTAATAACACGAAGAGCTACGAAGCTTCTGATTTAGATTATTCCGAATCGGATATAGAAGGTAGAAAACAAATATTAGGTGTTTACCTATGGAACTGGAGATTTGTAGGAGAACTTTAAATATAAAAATTTAGTTTTAATTTTATTTTAGCTAATCAAAGTACTGACCCAAATAATCAACACAATTTTGCCATTTTGATGGCTTAAAAGCCTGTCGGACGGGAGGCGATGAAGTCAGCGAAAGCGTTTTGTACTGCCCTCGGGTGTTGAACTTTTTCCCACTTAAATAAAAAGTGCGTGCGTACAAAGTACACATGTCAGAAGTGAAACTTCTTTGGCTAAATATTCAAATATACACAAAAAAAGAATAAATATAAATATTCATTTGAAAGTCTTGTTGTTTTATTACAAAACTTATGTTATGTTAGTCTTTATAAGTTTTAATTTCAATTTAATTTTCATTCTAACATTTAACTACTAAACGAATACACAAACCAAAAGCGTGTATTTTTTCTCGATCGCCCTTACTCTCTCTCTCTCTCTCTCTCTCAATCTTTCACACTATAGCTCTCTCACGCTCGCCTTTTCTCACTCTTTCTCAATCGGTTTTAATCGCCCATCCTCTTCTTCGTCACGAACGTTGCATGCTGCGTGACGCATTATTGCGTCACATCTGTTTAAATTTTACCCTCATGCGCCTAAAGAAGTTTCACTTCAAAAATTCTAATCAACTCTCTCTTTGTCTGTTTGTTTTATAAATTCTGTATTCTGAGTAAAAATCCCTTCGTCGATTATGGGGACGTACTAACTAGTAAACAAATAGCATCTCCATTCCTTAGCATCTCCTTGATACCTCTCGAAAATATATTTTCGTATGAAGCAATAATTTCGGCACGGTACGATTTGTGTTGACGTCCCAAGTGTAGCGAGCTCGTGCGGAGCCCATAGGTACCTACTTATATGGAGCTGTATTAATACGTCATGTCTACATGACAGATGAAACGAGCAAATTTCATAAGCGTCCTCCCGGAATATCACCTTGGTGTTCTAGACGGGTTTTCATTACGAACGGGCGCGAGATAGGGCATTATATATTGAGTTTTATAGCTTGATGTTACACCATAGTGGAAATTAGATTTAAAAAATATATATATGTATATTTCCACTATGGTTACACGGTAAAGCATTGTGCCGATGAACATCACTATCAACGCTGGGAATGACGGACAACCCTAGGGCAAAACACCCACAGAAATAATAGATCCGCCTTGCGTATATCAAATCACTACACTCGCTAAGTCTGTCGGTTGGATAAAACGGTTGACTGGAGTCTAGTCTTCATAAATAATAATTATTAAATATCATGACACCCTGACACACAGCCATCTGACCTCAAACTAGGCAGAGCCTGAAGTAATGTGTGTCAGAGACTGATATACCATATGTATATACTTAGAAAATAATTATTCTGAAATAACCAAGTAAAATTTCCAGAAAATTTCTCTTCAAATTATGGTTTTGATAACGCCTACGCCGTCTAGCTTAATTAGAAGAGACGGCTCAAAGCGAAAATTCCTCCACAAAGCACTGTCGAACGTAAAAATTGGTTCCGCCGCAATCACATTAGCAGGTGCACAGCAAAACTGTAGGCGAACCCCGACCAGTTTCCTAGACCCCCCATTCGATGCCTTGCCTTAATGAAATAAGCTCTAATAGAAAGAAGTCCCCTGAGCAATAACAGTTTTAATTTCGTTAAAAATTGCGCACTGAACTTTTCCGTATCTTGCCAGTCCATTACATTTCAGTGTTATGTTTATTTCTTTAACAAAACGAGTGTGGTATACGACGCTCATGCTTTTCTTTTTGGTTTGCATAATGTTCCGACCATTTATGATGATGATTAATTTAAATGTTAGTCATAGGGAGATTGTTACATTGAACTACATAATTTCAAGTCAACAATTCAAGTACAAGGTGAACGGACATTCTGAAGAAGACGGTGGGAAATAGCTGCACGAGTCTAGCAGTAGACCCCAAATGCTTATGTATTATATTGATACTGGACAGCATTTTCAAGTATCAAATATGGCTTGGCCTTGTTCTGATGCTAATGTTGCAGTCCTAAACTGTGTTATGTCACGATGTCTATAAAACTCGACGACGTATTGACTTATTATTCTGATGGGATAAAAATACTTTGCACGAGCTGATATAAGCATGGATCCTGTAGCAAGATTTCTTGTGTTTTTCATAATAAGAATAAGCTTTATTTTTTTGAAGATAATATAGGCCCTGTTCCTTTCAGTCAACATCTGAAAAAAACTTATTATCCACCATCTCCCATTCAGTTATTCGTCTCATCTCAATTTGCTCCTGAACTTCGTCCTTTATATTCTCCAATTGATCTCAAGATCAAATTGAGCGGCAGCGAGCAACTTCGATCCCATCAATAGAGTGCGAAAACCGAATAGCGAATACCGAACAGCTCGAAAAGTCCTCGTAAACACCTTAAACAAAGTCGGGAACAGTGATAAATCCCGACGAGTTCCCATCAAGAAACAATCAACGCGGAAACTTTCAGAGTTATCTGGAATTAACAGGCGTTCCGGACGTCCCTAAGTTAATCCATCCGAGTTTCGGAACAGACAGCCGACACAATGGAAAAATTTTACGAGAAATAAATACCTACAGTCGATGCTGAGTAGGGTAACCATCCGTCCGGTTTATTACTCATGGTCCGGTTTATGATTATTTATAGAGTTCAGTCCGGAAACTTCCGACTTTTAATTTTAACGGATTTTTTATTATAAAGTTATAAAACCTTCAATTTGTAACTACATAATTTTTAACCATAAAAATAGCATTTGGGCTGGACTGTAACGATGAATTTAAAATCTCCAAAACATCTTGTTTTTATTAAATATCCGTAACTTTTATTCATTCAATATTAAACCTAAGCACTTATTTTTCTGTCCGCACTTTTCAAATTTGACAGTGGTTATTCTACGCTTACAGTCCATGAGATAATTTTAAGACAAAACCGTTGAGAGCTGAAAAATATTTATTTAGTTATATGTCCTTTATGTGGATTATATTTTTCGTACAAGTAATTTTTTTTACATAATATAAACATCACTTACCGAGATAGTCTTTTGCCGCTCAGATGGTTTAAAAATGTTTCTCTTCGTAATGATACTGCGTAACGTACTACTCTGGTACCTACTTTAAAGTTGGTAGGAGAGGTATATCAAGAAGTGTAATTTATCTCAAAAGCCTAATCGAATTTTTTTGCTTCTATGCAAAAACGTCAAATTTACTCAGACAGCAAATTCTTTTTTTTATTCAGGGGGACATCTTACAAAGAACCCCCATCACTCTGGGGCAGAGGCTATGTAAGTGAGGATATGTGAGATTCCTACTCACTAAAACCTCCATGGCAGCCTTCTAGCACATGTAGGTTAGGTAGGCAGAGTTCGATTCACTGGACTGTCGTCGCTATAAGACGCCGCAAAGTGAAGAATGTATCTAAAAATAATAAGGTAACTAAAGTATTCTATTCTCATACAATATGTGGTAGCGAAGCAACTGACGCCTGTACGAAACTAGTCGGCAACTTAAATTGACTCCACTATCGCTCCCGGCATGGCACCTACTTACTTGCAGCTATCTTCTTAACGTTCTGATAACGTGCCCGGTATTGGGAAGTAGGTTATCTACCTCATCACCAGCATTAACCTGGTTAGGAAAATGTACTGTCTTTTAAGGATCTAAAAGACAGAATGGCAAAGTATTAAAGGGTTTTTCTTGTTTGAATTTCCCACTATTCCCAGTAGTAGCTCGCTGAGACCTCGACTCGGAAAACGGAGTATTAGTCGCACTCCGACGAGGTGGACTGATGATCTGAAGAAGATAGTAGGACCGCTGGATTTAGAGGGCACAAGATCGGGAGGAGTGGTGTCGTTTAGGAGAGGCCTATATCCAGCAGTGGACCTTCAAAGGATGGATGATTTACTAATTTTATGTGCCATTAATACTTGCTAGGTAGGAAAATAATTGCGCTATGAACTTAGTCATGTTCGTAAAAGAATCCTGGCTTGTAATAAAAATGTCTAAGGGCTTTAAAACTCTCTCCCCTCTCTCTCTCTCGTCTCCATAACACACCACACCGCTATCGGAGCTCGGTGGTAAGTTTTTTACCACTCTTTGTTTATTGGCTATTCGGACCGACATTTCAACCAAAAATTGTACGCTGTTAATTTTTTTACCGATACGTTTGATATCAACTGTACAAAATTTTTAGGGTCCGTCATGAAATCTTCTTACATCGAAATAGGTATTTAAAGCATTGAGCCACAATTTGTATGCATTTTTTTTTTCAATTTGACATAATAATATGTTTAGAACAGACTTTGACTCTGTTAATGGACTGTGAACCATTGGAAGTCCCTATTTGAGTTAGCGGTGACAGCTCAGTAGCTATCGAACTCGCCTCCCACTCGAGCGGTCCGGGTTCAAGCCCCAGCGGCACGCACCAATGACTTTTCTGAGTTATGTGCGATTTTAGAAATTAAATGTCACTTGCTGTAACGTTGAAGGACACATCGTGAGGAAACCTGCATGCCTGAGAGTTCTTCTAATATTCTCGAAGGCATGTGAAGTCTGCCAATCCGCACTGGGCCAGCGTGATGGACTAAGGCCTAATCCCTAACGTTCTGCGAGGAGACCCGTGCCAAACAGTGAGACAAAGAAAGGGTTGTATGATTTGAGTTATGTTCAAGATTGTTTACTGTTGTCGTGAGCGGCAGCGGATCGCGTCAACGCAAAACACATTGTACTGAACCAAGCAAACTAACCAAGCTACACTTGACTACTTTATTCAGCCCGTTCTCTGTGTCCTCGTCCCGGCCACATCTATGCTTCTTTTTGTACTTCATTGTACTGTTTGCCGGTACATATTCGTACTATTTGTAATATTTTTCGCCTTTGTTCAATGGGCTTATGCGCGAATGTACATTTTTGTCGGTCTGCTTGTTGCAGTTTCATTCAATTGTAACTGATTGGAATTCACATTCAAATATCAGTGTTTTTAGTTTTCTATCATGTGCAATATGCATTTTGAATTTTAAAATACGCTGCTGCCTGCTGCTCTTACTGAGTGGACTGCTAGATTTATGATTTATCGTGTCAGTGTAATCGATTAAATTAATCTATACTAATACTAGCTGACCCCGCAAACGTTGTTCTGCCATATGAAATGTCAAAGTGACGCGTCGCTTTAAGTCAATGATCGACGGTTAAAAATAAAAATACTAAAATAGTGTTATAAAAACATTTTCCAGTGGAATAAATTGTGAATCTAAACCATCTTCGAATCCTCTTGAACACACAAAAAAATTTCATCAACATCTATCCAGCTGTTTAGGAGGAGTTCACTGTCATACATTAGAAATATATATTATATTAAGATTATAAAGCGGAAAGATATGTTGCAGGGCAGTATAACTTATTAGTTTAGACGTATATATAGATGTCGTATTTGAGAGGTTCTCCGCGGTCGCTCTTCATACGTAAGCCGACGAATGGATACCCCACGCCACCAGAGGTCACGTTCACAGACGCACTGGTGTTAGTCAGGTCGTATGCTAGGATGCCCTGGAAAGAACAGAGAAAGAAATTAAGCATCAAATACGCAATGAAGACAGTAAATCGTTGGTCCACGTGAATGCATAATTAAAAAGATAATTTGATTGTATTTATATTGAATTTACATACTTTGTATTGTGTAGCGTCCATAGCCCAATGGCACGGGTCGATTCAATGTGATCCAAAGAGTTAAGCAACGACGGGCGCGGTCAGTTTGTGGATGGGTGACCGCTAGTGGCAAAATTTCATGGACGCTACCGTGCTTCGGAGGGCACGTAATGCCTTCGGTCCCGGTTGTTTTCAATGCTGGAAACAGTCGTTAAGCCTTGTCGAAGACCTTCGGGTGGCTTGAGAACATTCGACACTGGGTTGGCCACTAACACCTCCAGCAATCCGCATTGGAGCAGCGTGGTGGAGTATGCTCTAGACCTCCTGCAGCTGCGTGTGTGGGGGAGACCCGTGCCCAGCAGTGGGACGTCTATGGGTCGCAGCGTATTGTGTACCTACATGCTACCATCGAGTCGCAAGACTCCATTCACAGGTCAGATAATAATAAATAATAAACATCAGGGACATTCTCACACACGGCCATCTGACCCCAAACTAGGCGGGAGCCTGTACTATGGGTGTCAGAGACTGATACATATACAAGGTGTCCCAAAATTCAACGATAATACTGAACCAGAGGATGGACCTGCTAATGACTACTCCAGGAAAAAAAAGAAAAAAAAAATATCTCGATTTTTTTTCAAGTTACTTAATAAAAATGGAAATTCTTAGAAAATTTACATCCCTCATGATATTTTTAACTACCATGACCGCAATTTTTGAGATATTTCTGATATTTTTTTTGTATCCGTGACCTAAGTAGTACTGCTATCTACCACAAATCTTAAAATTCCTATAATATCTGTAGTTTTCACACAATAAACAATTAAAATCATTGTTTTCCCTAAAAATTTTGATCAAATTTATTTTCTGTCCACTTTCACTCATTGTGGTGTAAAAAAAAAGTATGGACACTACTATGGCAAGTTTTTTAAAAAGTTGACGCAACTAATCAAGATTCCAAAATGGTATAATACTCTTGGAAAACTAGTCACAAAAAAAAAGTATAATATTTCTAAACAAGAACCATATTTCAAAAATTGTTCTTGTCGATTAGTAATAACTTTTACTATGTGCCCAAAATAGGTTTTTTGGTGGTGAAAAATGTTTAAGTAGATCCTGTCTTAGAGACAACCCCAATAGAAGAAGTCTTGGGGGTTTAGATCGGGTGAAAGGGGTGGTCATATGATAGGACCAAGTCGCCCGATCCAACGCCCTGGATACCTACTCTTGGTTTATGTAGTCTCGCACAGGACGGGCATAGTGAGCTGGGCGACCATCATTTTAAAACCACATGTTTTGTAAATCACTTAAAGGCACGTCTTCTAATAAGTCTGGTAAGTTATTTTGTAAAAAGTTCAAATAATTATTTCCATGTTTCCTTGTAACTCAAAGGGCCCAGTTAAAGTTAAACAGTCAAAAATAATGCAAAGTCAGTTCAATTTGCAAATTACTTTATTCACACGTCAATTGAATACATAACGGTGTACAGTAAAGAAAGAAGCAGAGCGTACTGACTGCTGAGAATAGCAACTTCTCTACCTGCCCTATTGTTATTTAATAACGACATCTACATCTACCTCTGACTAACATGTAATCTCTCTCTATCTAATCTCTCTCTTCTAAATTTGTTTGACTACGCACATGTCCCATTTAAATCCAAGAAATTTACAACAAAAATCATATTTTGGGCACATGATAACCATCAACATGTACAGTTTATGAAATTTGTCTAATCTATCTAATCTAAACCCCCAAGACTTCTTCTATTGGGGTTGTCTCAAAGACAGGATCTACTTAAACATTTTTCACCACCAAAAAACCTATTTTGGGCACATAGTAAAAGTTATTACTAATCGACAAGAACAATTTTTGAAATATGGTTCTTGTTTAGAAATATTATACTTTTTTTTTGTGACTAGTTTTCCAACAGTATTATACCATTTTGGAATCTTGATTAGTTGCGTCAACTTTTTAAAAAACTTGCCATAGTAGTGTCCATACTTTTTTTTTACACCACAGTGAATGAAAGTGGACAGAAAGTAGATTTGATCAAAATTTTTAGAGAAAACAATGATTTTAATTTTTTATTGTGTGAAAACTACAGACATTATAGGAATTTTAAGATTTGTGGTAGATAGCAGTACTACTTAGGTCACGGATACAAAAAAAATATCAGAAATATCTCAAAAATTGCGGTCATGGTAGTTAAAAATATCATGAGGGGTGTCAATTTTCTAAGAATTTCCAATTTTATTAAGTAACTTGAAAAAAAATCGAGATAATTTTTTTTTCTTTTTTTTCCTGGAGTAGTCATTAGCAGGTCCATCCTCTGGTTCAGGATTATCGTTGAATTTTGGGACACCTTGTATAGATATTGTTACGAAGGCACAGGGAAGCTAGCGCCATCTAGCGCCGCTGGTGGAACCACTCAGTGAACGCATAGACAACGTGATATCCCGACTCGATACTAGATGGCGTTAGTGGGCCTGTATTCTCGCGTGTTCGGGAACACGCGGTATCTTTCCAGAATCGTCTAGTACTCGCGACGGCACGTATAAATAGTCGCGGGGAGGGCCGTGAGTTTAGTTCAGTTTGAGCTTTCGAGGCGACTTCGAAGTGAAAACTAGTGATACCGGAGTGATACAAGTGAAACCTACGACTTGGCTTACGACCTAGGATATCGTTAGTGCTTAGTGTTTGGACCTAGTGCTTTGTGTTGGACCTAGTGTTTTGTGTTGGACCTAGTGTTTAGTGTTTGAACCTAGTGCTTTGTGTTAGTGCTAGTGAATAAAGTCTTCATTGAGTCAGCAGGTCTTTCTCTCCAAATCCTTCGAACCCTAACACGTAACAACTGGTGTCGGAAGTGAGATTTGGAGATGCCATTGACTCCGAGAGAGGACTTACAGGAGGGCGTCAGGACAAGGGCACAACGAGCTGCGGAGGCCACAACTGGGGACCAAGCACCGCCCACTGTGGGCCAAGCCCCGCCCACTGGCCCCGCCCACCTTGCCACGCCTACCCAACAGGCCACGCCCACCAGTGACACCGAAGCTTCTACAGCCCCTCTTCAATTAGGAAGTTTGTTTGTATTAATTCGGGAAATGAAGGAATCACAAGATCGCAAGCTCGGTGCTTTACAAGAGTCACAAGAACGCAAGCTCGGTGCTTTGCAAGAGTCACAAGAACGCAAGCTCGGTGCTTTGCAAGAGTTTCAAAAGGCTGAAATCAGAGCGATTCGAGAATCACAAGAGCAACAAAAAGACCTCCAAGAAAAAGCGCTTCGGGCTATAAATGATGTTAGTGACACGGTGATTAAGCTTCGAAAAGATGTCGACATGGTGGAAGAACGAGTTACCGGGTTGGGATTGGATGTGGAAAACATGAAAACCGGCCTCACTGAATTACAGAAGAAAGTAGTGCGCCTTGAAACCACGGGAGTTGCGATGTCTAGTGGAACTACCGTAGTGGCGCAAGGACCAAGAGTGAAAGTGCCACCATATGACGGCACTACTTCTTGGAACGCCTATCGTCAGCAATTCCAGACTGTTGCTGCTGCCAACGGATGGACGGAAGAACAATGCCTGACCGCTCTCACTGTTGCGCTCAGAGGGCAAGCTTTGTCGGTCCTGGAAGCACATACAGGAAATGGGTTCGAAGACCTGATGGAGGCACTTGAATCTAGATACGGGGAGCGACACCTGGAGCACGTGTTCCGTGCCCAACTGCGTGACAGAGTCCAACGCTCAGGAGAAGGACTACAGCAATGGGCGTTGGAAATTGAAAAACTAGTCAGGAAGGCACACCCAGGAGCCGACACCAAGATGGTGGACACGAACATTGTTCAAGCGTTTGTCGACGGAATCAAAGACCTGGAGATCAGAGCTGCAGTGAGGCTTCGTCACCATACCTCGCTAAAGGAAGCATTGGCGCATGCTTTGGAGGTCGAGGCTGTTCGCCATGACATACGGCCGTCCCATAAGATCCGCGAGGTCTCTGAAGAAGTTAAGGAGGTTAAGGCTCCTACGAGGAAAAGTTTTGGAGCCATGTGCTACAAGTGTGGCGAGAGGGGCCATCTTCAGCTCAACTGCCCGCAGAAGGAGACCCAGATGGCAAGGATGAAAAAGCTCGAGGAACAAATAGAGGAGCTGAAGAAACAAGGGGCTTCGTCCCCTGCCCGGGATCAGGGAAACGAATAAAAGCCAGGACTAAGGGGCGAGTGCTGGCTGACGCGGAGGAAGCCCCGATAACTGTTATCTCCCAGGCATGCAGCGGGAATAGTCTTGTGATTCAGGGGACTATTAACGGGACGGATTGCAAAATGACTCTAGACACAGGAGCCTCTAGAACAATAGTGAACCCAAATCTGGTAAAAGCCGCAAGGGGACACAAGAGGAGAATTAACTATCGGCTTCTTACTGCCTCCGGTCAGCCAATACCCGTCCTGGGAGAAATGTCAGTTACGATGTATGTAGGGGGGTCCTCATACTCTCATAACGTGATCGTGGCTGAGATTATGGATGATTGCATCTTGGGTTTGGATTTCATGAAGAAACACAACTGCAGAATTAATGTCGCTGAGGGAGTTTTCAAGTGCGGTGAAGAAGAAATCTTCATTCTTGGAGGCACCTGCGGGAAAGTCACATGTGTAAGGAAGATCATCATACCTGGACGAGCGGAAACTCGGGTGCTGGTGAAACTGCCGCCAGCTGGAAAGAAAAAGTCAAACAGATGCGTGTTGATCGAAGACACACCTACCAAGACATCGGCGCAAAAACTGATGACGGCGAGAACCCTTGTTAGTGGAAGCAGTAACGCTGTGGTCAAGGTTTTGAATCTTAGTGATCGCGAGATCTGCGTAAACAAAGGTGACGTCATTGGAAAGTGCGAGGAAGTTGTCTGGATGAAAAAGTGTAGTTCGATGACAGGCACGGACTCAGCAAACAGCAACAACTACGGAATAGTGACTGAGCTACTCGATGACTGCAAGAGTAATCTGACTTATTCGCAGAAAATGAAAGCTAAGAAGTTTTTACAGCGCTACGCGAATATCTTCTCCAGTCAAGAAGGGGACCTTGGAAGAACGTCGATGGTTCAGCACAGGATAGATACCGGAAGCAAGAGACCAATTCGTCAACGAGCAAGACGGATACCAATTGCAAAGGAAAAAGAAGTTGAAGGCCTTTTGGAGGACATGAGAAAGAATAAGATTATTGAACCGTCTGCAAGTCCGTGGTGCTCACCTGTTGTATTAGTGAAGAAGAAAGATGGTAGCACGAGATTCTGTGTGGACTATAGGCGTCTCAATGATGTCACTAAGAAGGACAGTTACCCGTTACCTCGAATCGACGACACTTTGGATACCTTGAGTGGCATGAAATGGTTCTCGACCCTAGACCTGAAATCTGGATACTGGCAGGTGGAAATTCATCCAAAGGACAAGGAGAAGACAGCTTTCTCGACCGGAAAAGGTTTATGGCAATTTAACGTCATGCCCTTCGGATTGTGCAACGCACCTGCCACATTTGAGCGACTCATGGAGTGTGTACTGGCAGGCTTAGTTGGAGAGGCTTGCTTAGTCTACTTAGATGACGTCATCATTGTCGGCCGTGACTTCGAGGACCATTTGCGAAACTTGGAGCGAGTTTTCGCAAAAATAGAGGGAGCCAAATTAAAGTTGAACCCGAAAAAGTGTCGTTTATTCAGGAGTAAGGTCAATTATCTCGGCCATGTTATCTCCAGTGATGGGATCCAGACAGACCCGGAGAAACTGAAAGCAGTTCAAAAATGGCCTACCCCTAAGGACAAAACCGAAGTGCGGGCATTCCTCGGCCTATGCTCATACTACAGGCGTTTTGTTCAGGGATTCTCAGAGATAGCCAAGCCATTACATCGGCTGACAGAAGATAAACGACAATTTAGTTGGGATGAGACTTGTGAAGATTCTTTTCAGAAACTGAAGAAACATCTGTGTGAAACACCAATCCTGGGGTATCCACAAACTGAAGGTCGGTTTATAGTCGACACGGATGCAAGCAACACGGCCATCGGAGGGGTGTTATCTCAAAAACAGGGTGAAAGAGAAGTTGTTATTGCATATTTCAGCAAATCTTTATCCAGGCCAGAGAGAAATTACTGTGTGACAAGAAGAGAACTCTTGGCTGTTGTAAAGACGCTACAACACTTCAATAAATATCTCATCGGCAGACCGTTTTTACTGCGAACTGATCACGCAGCCTTGAAGTGGCTACTGCAATTCAAGAACCCAGAAGGTCAAGTAGCTCGATGGATTGAACAGCTCCAGGAGTATGACTTCGAGACGGAACACCGCAGCGGAAAGACGCATGGGAATGCCGACGCACTCTCACGAAGGCCGTGTTCGGAAGACTGCAAACATTGTGTTAAGCAGGAATCTCATGAAGTAACATTAAAGCTAACGAGAACAAGTCCTTTGGGTCTCTGGGAGAATGATGCTATGAGGGAGGCTCAAGAAAGAGATGACGACCTTCGGCACATCATCACATGGAAGAAACGGGGTGACGTAAAACCAATCTGGAGCGAGGTTGCACCCACTGGCGCTGTCACTAAAGCGTACTGGGCGCAATGGGACAGTCTGATACTGCAAAACGGAATACTCTACCGGAAATGGGAGAAGACTAACGGCAGAGAGTTTCATCTTCAGATCATTGTCCCAAGAACGAGAGTACCAGATGTGCTCCGTGAAATACATGATGGCGTATCAGGAGGTCATCTAGGTGTCAAGAGGACGTTAACAAAAGTGCGAGAACGATTCTACTGGTTGCATTGTCGAGATGATGTACAGGATTGGTGCCGCAAATGTACTACCTGCGCTGCTGTAAAGGGACCACAGACCAGGAGCCGTGGGAACCTGCGGTTGTATAACGTCGGTGCACCGTGGGAACGAATAGCAGTTGACGTAGCTGGGCCATTTCCTGTAACGGAATCGGGAAACAAGTATTTTATGGTCGTCATGGACTACTTCACCAAATGGCCCGAAGTGTTCGCCATACCAAACCAAGAAGCTACAACAGTCGCTTCTAAGTTAGTCGAAGAAGTGATATGTCGCTTTGGTGTGCCTCTAGAAATCCATTCTGATCAGGGCAGGAACTTCGAATCGCAAGTATTCCAGGAAGTGTGCAAAATTTTGGGCATGCATAAGACGAGGACCACCGCGTACCATCCACAGTCTGATGGAATGGTTGAGAGGTTTAACCAGACCCTGGAGAGGCATTTGGCGAAATTGGTAGACGACAAACAAAAGGATTGGGACAAGTATATACCACTCTTCCTTCTGTCGTACCGAACCGCCGAGCATGAGAGCATAAAAGCTACCCCGGCGTATGTCAATTACGGTAGAGAACTACGAATACCAGTAGATCTATTGACAGGAGGGTCACCGGAGGGACCAGAGACCGTACAAGACTATGTCTGCAATTTAAGGGAAAAAATGCGCTATATACACGCCTTGGTACGGGAAAATGGGTTACGGTCAAGTGAGGGCATGAAAACCAGATACGACCGGAAATCGAACACGAGCGGCTTCGAGGAAGGGTCACTGGTGTGGCTGCATAACCCAACTCGCCGGAAAGGAAAATCTCCAAAGTTGCAGACCAAGTGGGACGGTCCATACAAAGTGGTTACGCGACTGAATGATGTGACTTATAGGATTCAAAAGCAACCAAGAGGGGCATTCAAAGTGGTACACATAGACCGTCTGGCGCGTTACCATGGCAGTAACAACGATGCTCGGGACGAGCATCGCTAAGAGGGGAGTGGTGTTACGAAGGCACAGGGAAGCTAGCGCCATCTAGCGCCGCTGGTGGAACCACTCAGTGAACGCATAGACAACGTGATATCCCGACTCGATACTAGATGGCGTTAGTGGGCCTGTATTCTCGCGTGTTCGGGAACACGCGGTATCTTTCCAGAATCGTCTAGTACTCGCGACGGCACGTATAAATAGTCGCGGGGAGGGCCGTGAGTTTAGTTCAGTTTGAGCTTTCGAGGCGACTTCGAAGTGAAAACTAGTGATACCGGAGTGATACAAGTGAAACCTACGACTTGGCTTACGACCTAGGATATCGTTAGTGCTTAGTGTTTGGACCTAGTGCTTTGTGTTGGACCTAGTGTTTTGTGTTGGACCTAGTGTTTAGTGTTTGAACCTAGTGCTTTGTGTTAGTGCTAGTGAATAAAGTCTTCATTGAGTCAGCAGGTCTTTCTCTCCAAATCCTTCGAACCCTAACACGTAACAATATAATTAAATAGATAATATCAATAACTTATGATATAGGTAAGCAAAAGGAAAGAAGAAGATAAAGGAAGGGAAAGATTACGCTCTGTCCCTTTTGAAAAAATTGGCAAAATAATTATAGCAATCGGCAAATATTTTATTTTTGCTATTGCGAGTCTTGAGTCTCCACCACGCTGCTCCAATGCCGATTGGTGGAGTGGAGAGGTCAGTGTCGAATGTTCAAAAGCCGCCGACCAAAGAAGGTTTTCAATAAGGCATTTTGTTTTACAATTGAAAACAACCAGGACCGACGGCTTAACGTGCCCTCCGAAGCACGGAAGCACCAGTGAAACTAGCGGTCACCCAACCGACCGCGGCCGACGTTGCTTAACTCGGTCGAAGACAAGACGGCACTAGCTATTGGGCTACTATGAACGCTTCGAATAATACAAGGAGAAGTTAAATTACTAACTTCGGATTGCGCTGCCACGTGTGTCGGATCGTGATGTTAGCGCGATATCCTCGCGGGATTTGAATCTAACGACAGAAACAAAGTTTTATTTTGTAATAGACACCCGTACAAAGTCAACATCTAATGTCAATATTATTATGTTAAGGCCTACTCCCAGCAGTGGACCTATAAAGGCTGATGGATAAAGAAAGGATGGAACTATCTTTGGAACTATTTAAAAAAATAAGTAGGTATTTTATGAACAACTAGCATAAATTGAAAAAAAAATACATTAAACATACATATTTGATTAAGTTAAAATATCTCTAGTTGCTAAAAAATCGATTTTGTGACAGATTGAAAGACAGGTGGACGATTAATTTACAGCATAATGTAGTATTTTTCTACACCGTGCGAATAAAAATTTATATACGGATTTTTAGGTTATAAAGCGCTGAAAAAGCACGGTTTAGGCTGTAGTTTACAGTCACGCTGTGTTGTGTATCACACAGTTTTGTGGAACACAGTGCTATAAATAGTATACGATTTTAGTAACATAAGATGGTCTATTAATGCAAGGCGTACCTATAGCACTTAACTTACGTATCGTAATGTACTTTTAATTACCTGTATAGCCGTTCCATTGAAACGTGTGGGCGGCGTACTGTAGAAGTAAGTTTCCACTCTCTTCTGGATGATCTGGGAGCTGTATTTAGCCGTGTGCCGGTGCACCAGGGGGCGGCCTACGTTGGTGCCCATGAACGTGTGGTGACAGTCCACAAACACTACCAACGCTGTAAGGAACAGAGGCAGAAGAAACCGCATTTTGTGTAAGGAAAAAATTATTATTCTAATTTTAAAATCGATTCAAATTTTGAATATCGAAAAGAGTTATGTACTAAGTTATGGCAAATTAATAGATTTTTGAAATTCGAATTTCGAATAAAAAATTCGAATTTCAAAATAATAAATTATTTGAATTCTAAAATGCTCTCTTTCCTACCAACGTCAACTAACGAATATAGTAGTTATGGAGAACTGAACCGCTCTTTTAATTGGGATCAGTTGATCAGATGATAGTCATTAGAAATGTACTGTTTTAGTTAACGCTACAGTAATAAATAATCCATTAGGTGCAGATATCAAGAATCTCAGGTTAATACATGAAACCGCAAGTTATAATATTCCCTAATTACTTTTTAAGTATTGAGGTTTTTTCATATCCTACCTAGGTATTACCCGTCTAACGTAACCTCGATCATACCTCTTTAGTGTAAATAAAGTAGGTAATATTTTACAGACGCAAAAATAAAAAAACTGGCCAAGTGCGAGTCGAGCTCCCGCAAGAATGGTTCCGTACCATTGTCTATAAAAACGGCAAAAAAAAATCACATCTATTACATATGGGAGTCCCCCTTAATTTTAATTCTTGCTTGAAGGTAACAGAAGGTAACGTACTTATCTACTTACCTCTTTTTATACTTGATATATCAACAAGAATAGATAAGTACTTATTAAACTGTAATATTATATCAATGACACTCACAGCTGAATCTTTCATTTCATTTTCATGCTCCTGAAATAACAAATGTGTCTTGCAGACACAAAGGGTTAGGTATTGTTATTAGATTCAACGGTCTTGTTCAATATCGCAAGATATAGAAACTGGCACGACATTCACATATTAGCGCAGAATTTGCAAGGAATACCTTCCGTCTAGTTCCGATTTTCTCGACGGATATTTCAATTTTAAAAACATACGCCAGCCGGCGAGACCGGGACCAGCGGAGTTAGCCCTGTCACTATGAATTCTAAATTCAAATCTATACTTCTATCTATCTATATAATAAAAATGAATCGCAAAATGTGTTGGTAAGCGCATAACTCAACAACGCCTGGACCAATTTGGCCAATTCTTTTTTTTAAATGTTCGTTGAAGTTCAAGGATGGTTTTTACGGCGAGAAAGATTTGAAAATTCATCCCCTAAGGGGGTAAAACGGGGCTGCAAAGTTAGTATGAAGCTTTGCCGTTTTTGAATGTGTAACGCGAGCGAAGCTGCGGGCGTCCACTAGTACTAAATATTATAAAGAGGAAAGATGTTTTTGTAATGTTTTCACACAAAAACTAGTGGATCGATTTCAAAAATTCTTTCACCATTAGAAAGCTGCATCTTTACTGAGTGACATAGGCTATATAATATAACTAGGTGTAAACGAAACTATTGTTATGTCTAATTCCACGCGAGCTGCGGGCGTTCACTAGTATGTTATAATTAATGTCTCATTGCTCTGTCACATGTTTACCTACTCTTGAATAAAAGAGACAGAGTACCTAAGTATAAATGCAAATATATCTCTGTAAGGCTACGTACGGATTAAATTAATTTTTTTAAGTAGCTATACAAAACCTATTATAGGTTCCAAGTTCAAACCTACTAAAGGTTGGAGAACCAACCACTGACAGCGCGGGAATCGTTAAACCAATAGGTCCAATTAAACGACATAATATCGCGCGTGTAAGTAAACTCCTTCTATACGTAGTTATTCTAAGCTTTATCATAAAAAGAATCTTCCAGAATCTACACACTCCTTGGCCTTGAGTTTCAAGATGGCGTCCGAATTGACACATCCGGCGGCTTTGTGGCGACCGGAAGTGCACTTACAGCCTTCTTATAACCACTCCGCTGAGGATCTTCTTCCTGTAAGTAGGTATCTTTTGCAAACAATAACTTGCCTTTGAGAATATTTTTCATGTCGTACCATGCTATTTATGGTACGTTAACCAATTTATATATTAAATTATATATACATTTATATTCACTTTTGATATTTACAAGAAATAAAGACCATTTAATCATCGGCTTTCGTAGTCTACTGAGAGTAATATTACGGCTTATGCAATTTAAGTACTTCCTTGAAAATTTGTCAAAGGATATAAAATCCAAATACTTACTTATGTCGAAGTGAGTATTGTCACTATCATATTAAGGCGGCCTTTCCCCTCTGGCACCTAGTTTCCTGCGCACTATTAGGCACTTCAATGCATGCATGTCCAAAGTCTAAACCAGGAAGTAAAATAATAGTTTAATATTCTAAAGGTTTGCTAAATTTAGGTAAGTTCTTGCAGTTTTCTTCTAATTAAATAAAAACTCTGCTGAAAAACTCAAATGAAAATGGAATATACCGGCTATGCCACGCGGAGCTTGTACCTCTTTTTTAGGGTTCTGTAGTCAAAGCCTAAAACGGCTCCTATTACTAAGGCTCCGCTGTACGTCTGTCCGTCTGTCACCAGGCTCTATCTCATGAACCGTTAGACAGTTGAAATTTAACAAATACTGAAAAACAGAAAAATAAAAATTCATATTTTATTTAAATACAACAGGCATGATTTTTGTTGCCGTTTTTATAGATAATGGCAAGGAACCCTTCGTGCGCGAGTCCGACTCGCGTTTGGCCGGTTTTATTTATAATGATATACTTGAACCTTACTATGAGTCGCACAGTGCTAATAAACGAAAATGATTCCCCTCGCTTTTCGTTTCTGAAGCCCGTGTATTATTACTAACGGGCCAATAAAAATTGTTTTATCGAGCCAATACCTTCGTGGTTTATTTGCCGGTCCCGCGTTCGAGTCCGCCTTCGCTACAGTTATTGCTGTAATTATGACTGATTTACTGCCGAGACAGGCTTATTGGAGCCCTATGTATCTCAATAGTGTATGGTTTAATTACGTTTCGTTCGCCAAACGTGAGTTTCGGACGGTTAAAATGGATTTTTTTTAACACGCTTTTGTTAGCATGTAGGTATGTACTATGTAGGTATGTATATACATTCTGTGAAATGATTTTCGCGCACTTCATAACGGATTTTTGGATTAATTTGAAACTTTGTACCTTTATCAAGGACCGAAGACAAAGCAAAAATTTAGAATAAAAAAAAAACTACATTTTCGTTTGGTTATCAACAAACGCGCGTTTTTTAGTTTAGTTTTTTTAAATTAAGTTATTAAAAGTAACCTGTAACAAATGTCAGTCATTGCTAAAAGAAACACCCATTTAAGGATAATATCCGTGACTTAATTTTAAACACCGGGGTTGTTCCTAAAGAGTTCTGAGGCTATAAATAAAAACAGAAGATAAAACAAAAAGAAAAGGGCCCACACTTCCTGATTTATTCGCCGTCCCTTATATCGCCTCGCATGCCCGTGAAAACTGAAAAATGGCTGAACAGATAAAGAATGATAGCACCAGATATATTTTGACTTATGCAATATAAATAACGGTTTCGTATGACACATTGTCACGTAGCTACAGTTTGTATTCCCGGGTTATTCACGGATTCTGTTTACGTTAAATGCACAGCGTAGGTATTTTATTCAAGACTAGTGGACCCGCAGCTTCGCTCGCGTAGAATTAGATATAACAATAGTTTCGTTTACACCTAGTAATATTATAGCCTATGTCACTCAGTGAAGATGCAGCTATCTAATGGTGAAAGAATTTTTGAATTCGGTCTAGTAGTTTTTGTGTGAAAATATTACAAACAAATGTTTCCTGTTTATAACATTAGTATAGATTTTATGGACAATCCGAATACATACATCTTATAAGTTTATTAAGTTAAAGGCAGGGTATAAAAGGCAAGGTTGTAAGGTATAAATAAATCGTCAGATTAAGCTTAATCTCACGATTTCTTTCTATCAATAGTAGGTCCAGCATCGTAGGAGTATTCATTAAATCCGATCAATAGCTATTTCTGTTTAAATATAGAAAATTTCCAATCTATCTAATCTGTTTAAATATAGAAAATCTATATTTAAACAGATCAGGTCATATTATACACAGCTTATTTAGAAATAAGTACCTTTTAGCCTCTCTGAGAGCGAAATGTAAGATACCATTGAATAAAATTTTGAATATTATATTTCAGTTCAGCCTAGCTTACTGGAAATCTTCTAGAATGTTCTGCTTAGAATGCTTTTCCGGTCACTCACGACCCGAAGACGATCAGGTTCACCATCAATAATGCTAAAAAGTCCTATTTTTGCCTTCGTTTACAGAAATAATTTATATATAGGTAAGGTCCCTATTTTTGCTATTTCTTAAGTCTAGTAGTACTACTTTACCAAACTAAGTTCCTTAATGTTAAATGTTCCAAGATTATAGTAGTATCTTAACATTGCATGGATGACTTGATGAAAAATACATATTTGAATACATGATATTTATTTTTACAAGTCTATAACGATATTGAATATATTCTTATTTCTTCCTCTTCTTGAATTACTTACGTAATACAAAAAAAATAATTTATGTTTCATTTATTCAATGTTGTCCTATTCAAAATAATTTGTAACGCTTTGTATATATCACCGTTGCTTCAGCGCTTCTTTTTGATTTAAACAAGGTTTTTGAGGATTCAACTGAAACAAATTTACAGAAAATACATTAATACAATTTGTTAGTAGGTACCTACAGCAGTACCTACCTTGTCTATGTTCAATTAAGGATTCCTATTCTTTAAATCTATATATATAAAAGGAGAAGGTGACTGACTGACTGACTGACTGACTGACATATCAACTCAGGGCCTAAACTATAAGGGCTAGAATCTTGAAATTTTGCACAGGGGTTCCTTTTATAACGTAGGGGAGCACTAAGAAAGGATTTTTGAAAATTCACCCCCTAAGGGGGTAAAACGGGGGTGCAAAGTTAGCCGTTTTAAACTTTGCCGTTTTTGAAGTAAGTGAATGTCTAATTCCACGCGAGCGAAGTTGCGGGCGTCCACTAGTTACACATAAAAATTAAAACACTGACCTGTACTTGGAGCAGTCGGTACAAAATTTTTAGACCTAATTTTTTTCAATGCCCTCTTGTTCCTTCGGTAAAACTTTGCCACATTTCTTGAACCAAATTTCTCTGACAACTCGAATATGTTAATCCGACTCCTTAGTTTTCTGTGAGCCATAATTATTCTTCTCCATAGCCTGCAAGTTCGCGTGGCATTACTGAGTGATTCACCGTCGAGGTATCTAAAAAATATAATCTGTATATATACGTTGCGTATTAGGTATACACAATACGTAACCTTCCTCCACCAATCCGCATTGGAGCAGCGTGGTGGAGTATGCTCTAGACCTCCCGCAGCAGTGTCTGTGGGGGAGACCCGTGCCCAGCAGTGGGACTCTATCTATAGTCTATGGGTCGCAGCGTACGTAACCTCATAAAGTTGCGTATTCTACTTAGTAAAAGGATTCGGAAACGGAAAAATATAAGAAGATCTGATTTAGAGTTCCGTAACCAAAGGGTGACCGAACGAAACCCTATTAATTTGCCTCCGCTGTCCTGTCTGTCTGTCTGTCACAGGGCTGTCTGTTGAGTATCTTGTGACACCGGAAATTTTCTCAGAATACATATTACTGTTGACACTTTCACAACAAAAACTAAAAATGTAAGAAAGTAAGATCCCAGAGGAATCCTTATCCGCATACAAGACCACTACCTGACCTTAATAAATCGCTACCGGCCGGGCAACTGCGTAAAAGTTTTCTTGGATGGAGTTACGATTCGACGATGTTACGATTCGATGGAATTACGGTCGTTACGTCATATTATTCACGTCAAGTATTGTGTAAGACTGTCGGTTCAATAGACACCTTAAAACTAACCGATGTATTATTCCAACTTACCTTGAAACCACACCACGCAACAAAAACATACCGATTGGATGAATTCTTGATAGCGAATTTGACATCAATAAAAACTAGACGGTTCGAATTAGCTGTAAATCCGAAACAAAAAAAAAACTTCCACTCAATCATCAATCCAATCGTTATGTTCATATGAATGTCATACACAATTCATCTCATGAAAACCTACCCAATTGCCCTACAGACGCTTGCGGAACCCTACGTGTGTGAGTCCGACTCGCACTGAACCGGTTTTTAACTCTTGCACTATTATTCTGTGCTCTTGCTAAAACCCAACGTCTCTCTTCAGGGCTGTTCTAACAGCTGCGATAGCCTGGAGCGTTTATTAGCTTAAAACCTTAAAACTGTCCTAGCTTAACATCATATAAATTCACGCCTGCATTTCCCCGAAGGGTAAGGCACAGGTGTGAATCCACAATCATACACCGCAGCTTACTCAGCACTAAGGCATTAAATTCTCTTAAAATATAAGTTTCAGTCTCAGGCAATTTCCAATGAACAATCTCAACAATATTATTATTTTATTTTATGTTTTATAATACCTACTATTATTATAATTTAAGTAACTTCAAAGATAGTGACCTATATAGATAGTTAGATAGGTACCTAGGTATTAGAGACAATATAAAACCTTACCTACCTACACTAACTACATTCTACAATAATAATTGCACATAAAAATATGGATACGTACTATACTCTATGTCTACTATAAATTGTTAACAATATCATAATATGGAAGAAGATCTACATCAGAGTTTTGCAAATTTATGTTGGATGAGAAAAGCGTACCTACTTACAAGAATATTTTCCACGATATTTCCAACGGCAACGAAGACACGGCGTCCCGTCTCGCCTCCTCGAATATTTTCGTTCCAAATACAAAAAATCCCGTGTCGTACATCGTGCAATATTTTAAAACTTGCGGGTAGATGATATATGATTCAAGTGCGGCATAATCTGACAAGGGAAGAAAGAACCGATTTGTTGGTAATTTATCTTCCGATGATAAAATATTTATGTGCTGCAAAATTTTATATCGTTACTAAATGCACTATGCACATTATTTTCTCTGTACTATGCACTAACCTACTTAATTAGTTTTGTTTCGGTGGAAAATGAGCACTCTCTATTTATATTAAACTAGTGGACGCCTGCAGCTTCGCTCGCGTGGAAATAGACATTATACTTATAAATCTGTGATAGACATACTTAACGATAGTTTCGTTTACACCTAGTAATATTATATAGCCTATGTGACACAGTGAAGATGCAGATTTCTACTGGTGAAAGAATTTTTGAAATCGGTCCAGTAGTTTTTGTGTGAAAACATTACAAACAAACATTTTGTACATACTAAATCTATGGGTGGAATAAACCGGTTTAAATTTATACCATTTGACAAGCACAGGGGCGTATCATGTAACTTAAATAATATTGCGTTAAATTAATGTAATTACATTTTAAGCACGTAAGTCTCAACTGCGTGTTTCAGAATACAATTTTGTAGCGCCATCTAGTGAATCAGTTCAGTAGTATCAATCGAGGAACTGATTCACCCTGTATGCATAGATGGCGCTATCGATATTTTTGCGCGGCCTACTTTATTGTACACAAAAAGGACACACAAACTTTTTTAATGTCAACTAGTATAAAACCTACTAGAATAGGTACAAATCAATCTATTTAACATCTTTCATCTTATTTTGCGATTTTATAATTCTTGTAGCAGACATAGGTTTGGCAGCTTTAAACAATATAAGGCTATACAACAGATATTTATGCTGTGCTTGAATCCTACAACTCATGATAGAGTTCACTCAGCGCGGTTACGTTACATACCTACGCGTTTCATAAAAACGAGGGTGGTCGCAATTAAGTATTAATTTTTTTGAACATTTGTCCACCTACTCCGTAGTTAGTCACAGATTTGTGACCTACTCCCTACTCCTTGGCTACATTTCCAGTTCCTCTGACTCAAAGAAATTGGAGGTGTCCAAAGAAATTGGAGCTGCCTATTCTGACTCAACCATAAGCATGGAAGTAATAGATCTGCCTTGCATAGTCTTTAGATTCCTCCATACCCAAGATACTAATAAAAATTGTTTATAATAAAAAAAATGATAAGGAGGAGGCCCAATAATAATAACAACACACCATAGTATTATGTATGTCCAAAGATTATTTTTAATTATTTATTTTATCTCTGTGTTTGTTATTCTGGTAACACCCGCCAAATCAACAAGCGGTCTTGCTAGGTCGCCTTTTTTGCAATTATTAAGTTAATACGCAAAACCGGGCTAATTAATCAATATTCTTTATAAGGCACATCCTATTTACTTAGTGTCTGACTTTGTTAATTTTTTTCTGCCCATTTAGTGTATCGAAATGTGTTGTTTTACTACTTCTTTGGAGTGACAGATGTTTCAGTGATAAATCGCGCCAGATTTCGATACTACCGTTGTAATATCAGTTTAACTATGGAGGATATTACTAATAACATCTCAGAAGTAGATTCTACAAAGCCGGAAACAGGTAGACCTAAAGTTTCATTACAAAATACACTCTTTCAAAGCAATAAGTGTGCGTAAACCGACCATATAAAAAACTGTTTCGGTGTTACGCTGACGTGATGAACTTTTATTGATTTTTTATGTTTTTAACTGTAAGACTTGTTTAACAATATTGGAATACTTTTTCAGATGTGACTTTTGAATTAAGTATATATGTATCACCTGCAGAATATAAATGATAATACATTTACGCTTAGAATAATTTCCGCATACCACTTAGCGTTCCTGTTACATTTTAATTTGGTCGGATTACAAGCCCAACATCAATATTTCGGCAGTTTACAATTTTCTGTAATTTTAACCAATCGAAAGCATTGTAAATGACAAAATGTAAATATTTATATGGAAGACACAACAAAATTCTACTGCCTCAGATATTTTTGTTGTGAAGACATATTATTGTTTTTATTTGTTGGTTATGATGAATAAAATCTGACATCTACTTGTTATGATAATGATTTTTAAAAGTCATGTACTTCTATTGTGAATTGATCATTCCAATAATAAAACAAAGCTTGGAAATGATGCCTTACATTTCCCTACTTTGAACTACTAGTTTAGCCCTAGTTTAGGTAGTATAAGAAATGTAGATTGATTGCATATGTAAATAACTATGGCATATTTATGTATGTATGATGTGATCAATCAATCAAAAACCTTTTTATAAATTCCAGAGAGTGAACAGCTGAATCGTGTAGAATCCTCTACGGAACCAGCTTCAACAGTTGGAGATTCTTCGCAAACATTCTTCTTGGACAGTCCTGTGTATGAGCCAGATGATGATTTTAAGTTTACTGAAGGACAAAATGAGGTAAACATTTTACTGTCTTAGTCATAACCAGTGACCAAAAACCAGTGATATTAAGATATGTCACTTTCATACCCCACACACAACATTATTGTGCAGATAGAAAATTTTAGAGCAAATGAACAATATTTTATTTGTCTTCTCGAGACCAATTGCGTGGGTCAATGCCAAATTCAGGCTACAAAGACAGCAGTGTGTATCTTTGTGATATGACAACATGATGTCTGCATGACATGGTCAATGGTTTTCGACTACTCAGCTATCGGACTCTGATTCAATACCAAGTTTTAAAATTATTAACGTTTTTGTTTAGATTATTGAAATTATTATCTACTGTCAATAAAATGGATAAAAAAAAAGTTTGTCTTGTGAAAATAAAAATGTTGAATTACTATGGTTTAGAAAATAGGCTTGTTAAAAGATGTAATACCATTATATTCACATTACATCCAATTCATAATTTTATTAACAAAGTAATATTTTGTTTTTCAGATAAATAGCACCACTGATTTCGAGCTGGCACAAAGAGGTATTATGGTTTTCCTTAACAAGTAATTACAATTATGTGATAGGCAGGTGATGATCTCTTGAATAAGTATCCTATAATGTGTCTGGGAGAAATTTGGGAACCCAATAAAAATCTGTAAGCACAAATCATATCTGAACATTTCATAAAATAATACATAATCTCAAATTTAATTTAATTTATTTAATAACAATAACTTACCAATAACATTACATTACAAATATCCTTATCCTTACTAGTTAAATAAATAGGAAAGTGTTGTTGCCCTTCTCCTCCTCAACGGAAAAAGATGGATCAATGTGATTTTTTGCATATATGTAGCGTACAGGCTGGAGATTGACATAGTTAATTAGGCTTAGGTTAGGATTTTTATTCAAAAAAAAATTCATGTTTTCATGTGAAACTAACAAAACACTGAAATAATTGTTTGATTGTTAATTCGATCTCGTATTTTGATCGCCCAAACCACGGCTGAAGCTAGATTTTGATAAGTGGTAATCTTTGGTGTAGCTTACCATTGATATAGGCTATAGGTACTTATTATAATTTTAAAACATCCCATGATGATGCTAGAGGTAATCGAAACGTGTTACAAATACTTCTACATTGAAAATGTGTTACATAAAAATGTGTACATATGTATATTACATTCAAGGGAAAACAATATTTTTGAAGCGCTAATACTTTATTTAAGAGATATTATAAAGAGCTTTGGATTACTTGGATATGTGATTTATTATCTAGTTTTTATTGAGTTTCTAATGATGTAATTTTATGATGAAATTATTATTATTAAATGCAACTTTGGTTGCTATGCAAAGCTTTGTTATATTTCATTCTTTTCCCTAATTGGAATGTACTGTAGGAAGGAATTTGTGTGGCGAATAGAAGTTCATACAAAATTATAGGTATTACATAATGTGTACAAACAAATGGCACAACTATAGTACAGTATGTATGAAGTTATTGATTAATTTTACAGAAGCACCTGTATCCATCGCGAAAAGAAAGCTATCAGACGAGGAGTCGATGGACAGCTCTGCGAAGATGCAAAAACTACAATATGACGATGATTTGACTCAAACACTTGACAATGAAGTATCAGAAATAACCACTGCAGCTAAATTGAAGCTTGATGAAATGCCATCCACCTCGCGCGTCCGCGCTCTGTCACGGTCTAGTCCGAAAGTTACAAAGAGAAGCAACAGTGCCGATGTCACCAAGACCCCAAAAACACCAAAGACTCCAAAGTCGAGATCAGCTAGCGTAGACATAACGAAACAACGCATAACCCCGCGTAAGCCGTTACCAAACCTTGCCAAAGAAGAACCTGCTGTAGATAATGATGTGATACTAATAAGCTCTGACAGCTCAAGTCGACCCAGTGTAGAATTTGTTAGGGAAATACCACCACCAAAATCTATACCAGAGACGATTACTGAGGAAAGCTCGGTATTAAATGACTCTCAAGATTTTCATCTTGTCCTATCACCTGATGAGCCTAGCGATGAAAAGGTAGACGTTAAATACAATAGCGAGCCGGCTGTAGTGAAAGATAGAAAGGAGATTTTAGACCCGGGCAAAGTTCATGAAACTAAGAGCGAAGGTTACAATAACTCGGATGCTAGCAATGATTCTCATGGAATATCTAAGGACTATTTAGGAACTGACCAAGAGAACACAGATAGCTTTTGTACCTTAGACAGCCCTGACCAAGTTCCGACTGTCGCTTCTAAGCTCATTTCAAAGCTCTCTAACGGCAACTCTTCTACTCCAACAGAATTGGCCGCAGAGGGCAAACACGGGGAAAATGACGTAACCCCAGATATGTCAAAATTAATCAACAATAAAGGTATAAGGATTAAGAACGAATCATTTAGAGCCAGTAATACGACAACGCCGTCGACGATTTCGCCTTTACAAAATGGGCATACATTGCCAGCGACTACACCTCAACATCCCATCTTCGATGTACACGTCAGTCATAATGAAGATGGGGAATTTTTGTCCCTTTACGTGGTCAGAACGGACAGTGACATCGGTATGGACATGTGCAAAGAGTACCAGAGGATTTCCAAGAGGTTCACAATGGACCCCTACTTAGGTGATGTGTCTGTTAGCAATTCACCGTCGAGTGTCACAAGCGGTGGAATGATTAACTTGCCGAACAGAACATCCTTTGCGTCGTCAATAAGCTCAACGTCCACTTCAAGTAACCGCACCAGTGATGGTGCATTCGTAGTTCCTCAACCACCACGGAAGTCAGTTGCGCATCCGACTTCGTCCGTCAAAGGCTATGAAGCGCTATTGAAGAAGGTCCATGACATATTTTCGCACATCAGGGAAGCGTCTGTGGACGAAGTCAGTCGGTCCCTAAGTGACGATAAAATATCCGTTGGCATTCAAACTTCCTTGTCGTCTGAAAAGAGTCTCAGCAATGGGAATGCTAGCCCAGAAGAGGTGAATAAATGTGATAAGGTGACACCGAAGAGTTCTTTAAAGAAGTCAAGGGTGAGGGGACGAAGGCATATAGCTGGGAAGACGAAACGTGCGCTCTTGCCAACTCAGCCCGAAGAACCTGAATACATGAACGAGCTCAATTCGCCAGAAATGGTCCCTACAAACGGTGACAATGGAGCAGTATCTCCAATCAAGGCTCCAAAAGATGAAAAACCTCTGGCATCTTTAGTAGGAACTCCTAAATCCTTGACGAAATTGAAGCAGAAACGACGCCCCGTATCGCCAAGGCCCGCGACTCCAGTGGAAAAAGCTGTGGTCAAATCTGAATACCCCGGCTACGAACCAGATACTGTTGTGCTCGCTAAGTGGGTTGACAAGCGATACTATTCAGGAAAAGTGTTAGAAATAACAGAGCCCTATAAGTATTTGATTAAGTTTGATGACGGACAAAGTAAAGTGTTGCTGGATGACTTCATAATATTTGGTGATCTGAAGAGGTTGCCATTGCAGGGACACTCAGTGTACGCAATGGTAGACGAGGAGCAGAATTATGAGCCGGGCCTGGTCTTAGGAGTGGAGGAGAATGACAGCGGAACTGTCACTTATAGATGCACGACGGACGGGTAAGTTAATATTATATCCATATGCTGAATGCATATATTCATGTTTTTCTTTTAATTTATTTATTTTCACAAAAAATTCAATGTAATTATTTTATGATGTGCTGTTAAAATGACTGTCAACAGACAGGCCCACGTCTGTTAATAGTCAGTATTAACCAGTTCTCGTAATTTTTTTACATCCATCCATCCATCCATCAGCCTTTTAAGGTTCACTGCTGGACACATACCTCTCATAGACGACACCACTCCGACCAGTATTCTGTATAATCTATTATTATGCACATCCAAAATGAATGTGTGTGTATCCCATCTAATCATCTCCTAATAACAGCCTTCGTGAGCCTCATCCAACATCTATTATTAGACATGCTGCGAGAAACTTATTTCCTCAATAAATACTTCACTTATGACTTTATATAGCTCTACTTATGCTCGTCTCTATAAATGACATTGTTAAAGTTTTAAATAATTTATTGAAGAATGTTAATATATTTGCATACCCCTATGTGGGTTTAAATTAGATGTACTGTCCATGTATAGTAACCAACTTCCAATAAGTACCTTATTACAGCAAATAAATATTGATTGATTGATTGATATATGTATTCCAATTTAATTGACAGCGAAGCAATGGTCTTGGTGACTGCGAGCGAGCTGTACGTGACGGAGGACCAGGCGCGCTCCATCAAGGAGTCGGCGCGGCCGCGCTCCCCCACCACCCCCTCCACCCCGCGCCGCCGGCACAACCGCGAGCTGGACCTGGACAACATCATACACGTGAGTCATGCCGGACCACGCCATGGACACCCGTGGCCGTGATGACCGCGAGCCAGCCGTGCGTGACGGAGGACCAGGCGCGCTCCATCGAGGAGTCGGCGCGGCCGCGCTCCCCCACCACCCCCTCCACCCCGCGCCGCCGGCACAACCGCGAGCTGGACCTGGACAACATCATACACGTGAGTCATGCCGGACCACGCCATGGACACCCGTGGCCGTGATGACCGCGAGCCAGCCGTGCGTGACGGAGGACCAGGCGCGCTCCATCGAGGAGTCGGCGCGGCCGCGCTCCCCCACCACCCCCTCCACCCCGCGCCGCCGGCACAACCGCGAGCTGGACCTGGACAACATCATACACGTGAGTCACGCCGGACCACGCCATGGACACCCGTGGCCGTGATGACCGCGAGCCAGCTGTACGTGACGGAGGACCAGGCGCGCTCCATCAAGGAGTCGGCGCGGCCGCGCTCCCCCACCACCCCCTCCACCCCGCGCCGCCGGCACAACCGCGAGCTGGACCTGGACAACATCATACACGTGAGTCACGCCGGACCACGCTATACGCTGGTCAGCGCTATGACGCGTTATGCGTTGTACCTTAATGCCGAGTGGTCACCTTTTTTTGTCCCAGCCAGCATATAGGTCTTTAATTTTAGTCAATAATTGTAACTCAGCTGACACAAAACCAAGATGACCAATTTATGTGTAAAACTGTAACTGTTTGATGTACTGATGCTGAAATGTGATAAAAATAAATGTATCTATCTATCTATCTATCTATCTATCTATCTATCTATCTATCTATCTATCTATCTATCTATCTATAGACACCAGTGGTCGTGATGATCGCGAGCCAGCCGTGCGTGACGGAGGACCAGGCGCGCTCCATCAAGGAGTCGGGAATATCACGCCCGCACAACAAACGGCGCCGTAACCGTAATGTGGAAATGTAAAGCGGCGATGTGACGTCACAGCAGCTACTCGATCGCAAGCGAATGGTTTTCGAACATTTTTTAAAAAATCATTCATTTTTCACGATATCGACATAATTTTTTCGCTGCTGGTAATCACATAAAGATTTTTTTGAAGCCAAAAGATTGTGAATAACTTAAAAAGTCATCTTCCTCATTCTAAAAGTAAGATAATATGAAAATATTTCAACTCACCGACACGTCACTCATTTCCACAGTCATTAATGCAAGTGGATGGGTGGTGCTCCTTGCCCAGTTACTATCAATTTATAATAAAACTCATATTAATTATTCAAGGGCCCCCGCAGTGCACGGAGCAGAGACAAGGGCAGCTCGAGTGCGAGAAAACGAATCGCTTCTCCTAAGAGCCCGAAGGCTTCCACATCAGGTAAGACTGCGATAGATTGTACTCTTGTTGATCGTACACTTTTTTTGATCGTACACTCTTGTTGATCGTACACTCTTGTCAGTGTTCGTGGCCCTATGATGAATGTTGCAGCCGTATATCCTCATTCTCCTGCTACTGCAGCTTGTGCGATGCGTTCCCACCGGCTTTTTTATAAGTACTATATATTTTACTAGTGGACGCCGCAGCTTCGCTCGCGTGGAATTAGACATAACAATAGTTTCGTTTACACCTAGTTATATTATACAGCCTATGTCAGTCAGTGAAGATGCAGCTTTCTAATGGTGAAAGAATTTTCAACTCAAAGCGAAAGGGGTTAAAGTCGTGTCGAGTCCATTTTTAAGTCCCTTAACTATAAAATTGCCCCCACGTTGGGAAGAACTGCTCTAAATGAAGTACGTACAAATTTCCAGGGTTGAAACCAAAGAGCATAGGCACTGGCGTGGGTCGCAAACGCGTCGCGAGCGAGAGCAGCGAGATGAGCGAGAGCAGCAACTCGGCGACGGCCGCGCGGCTCGAGGACGTGCCCGGCGTGGAGCCCGAGGTGCAGCGGACGCCGAGGAAGATCGAGGGCGTTAAAGGTGGGGGCTTCAGGTTAAAATTTAGGAGTATTGACGTCATAATATATGTACTAGCAGCGCGCGGCGACAGTGCGTCACGTCACGATTAGCTCATTGATACTTTCAGACGTTTGTGCTTTGTAGAACCAAGACATGGCCAATTTTGCGTGAATTCAAAAAGCCTACCAATAACCTAACTGCGTGACGAGTGCACGAGGTGATGCGTGCATGAAGGTATAAATACATACACCACCATATATTTATGTTCGCGGATTGTTTCAAAGTAGATTAATCCTTGGTTTGTAATAATGGAGTTCCGCAAAGTAACGCCTGATACAATTTAATAGGCATGATGACAGATTTTGAAATTGCCTTTTGTAATGTAACACATCCAATATTTTGAAAAAAGACATTATTTCAGCAATAAATTGAGTTTTAACGCAAGTTATTGCAGTTTTTCCTATCTACTTTGAATTTAGCGCGATAACGCTCGTAGGTATTATGGCGCCCGCTTGGCGTTACGTCTTGTTAAATAATACTGTATTCAACAGAAGCCCAAGCGACAGGTGAATTTTTACTGAGCCGTGACGTCATCCGCTCTGATTGGCGTTTCAGTTAACATGGCCGATTGCTGTATTTTATACTTTTATTTTATTGAAAATCTTATTACATAATCTCAATGTTTTTATTACAACTTGACCATTTCTTAGAAATTATTCAACATACTTGTTCCGCTAAAACCATTTATTGGAACGAAGTTCCTTATCGTGCGTTGCGAAAGGGGGCTAGACGGAAAAAATTAAGACCAAAAGTTGTAACGACACTTTTTGCTATAGTTGTAAGCCAATTTCGCATTGAACAGTGTGGTGATGCGACGATTATTTTTGTTGAGTGTATACAGGTTTTTTGTACATATTAAATAATAAAAATAACAATAACTTATATATCCAATAACTTCGTTCCATCCGGGTGTACCTTGATACCTCTCAAGTTTTTTCTTTATTTTTTTAATACTGTCACCATGCCTATTATCTTGTACTAGTGGACGCCCGCAGCTTCGCTCGCGTGGAATTAGACATTCATTAACTTCAAAAACGGCAAAGTATACTCATATTCATACTAACTTTGCACCCCCGTTTTACCCCCTTAGGGTGTGAATTTTCAAAAATCCTTTCTTAGTGCTCCCTTACGTTATAAAAGGAACCCCTGTGCAAAATTTCAAGTTTCTAGCCCTTATAGTTTAGGCCCTGCGTTGATATGTCATTCAGTCAGTCGGTCAGTCAGTCAGTCACCTTCTCCTTTTATATCTTACTAGTGGACGCCCGCAGCTTCGCTCGCGTAGAATTAGACCCATTAACGACGTTTACCCGTCTAACAACTTCAAAAACGGCAAAGTTTCATACTAACTTTGCACCCCCGTTTTACCCCCCTAGGGGGTGAATTTTCAAAAATCCTTTCTTAGTGCTCCCCTAAGTTATAAAAGGAACCCCTGTGCAAAATTTCAAGTTTCTAGCCCTTATAGTTTAGGCCCTGCGTTGATATGTCAGTCAGTCAGTCAGTCAGTCAGTCAGTCAGTCACCTTCTCCTTTTATATATATCTTATATAGTAATTTAAAGGAGAGGGTAGTTCGAACAAGAACTGATAGGACCTGTTCTCTGTGCTTAATTCCGAATTTAATTTATTTTATTACAGTTTAACGTTAAATTGTGACAAATTCAAAGACGGTACAGTAGTGAATTATAATAAATATAAATTACAAATCAGTGATTTAATTAGTGTTGTGATTTAACTTTAATAAATCGGACTGTGCTCTCTGTCAATCTGGCAGCACGCAATAAGCAGATTGGACAATTTAAATAATACATACAGAATCTACTTCACTTTTAATACACACTTTAAATATAAGCCATGGCCTACAAATGCACTATCTGCGGTAAATTCACTTCGTCAGACTGCTTAAAATGCATTGTGTGTCGATCCGTATACCATCGTATCTGTGTTAATATAAGCCCTGACGCTCGGGTGCCCCACAAGTGGACGTGTAAGGGCTGCACTCATAAAAATACTACCACTGACCTTACCCCGCCGGGAACCAGCGGATCCAATGGCTCGGGAAGCGCCGTCCCCGGGGACCATGCAGACGTCAGCGTCCTGTCCCTCAAGGATGTCACTGGTTTAGCACAAGCCATAAATAGTCTGCGAAATGAACTGGTCTCCGTCACACAAGAGATGGCTGGCTTCAGAACCGAGATGGTTAAACTAAACTCGACGATGTTGGAATTCAATAACCGGCTTACTAGCGTCGAATCAAAGTTCACTTTGCTCGATAAAAGGATCGCGGAGCTGGAGAGAAAAAGCACTAATAACGCACAGGTGAACATCGCGGCCGAGGTTGACAAATGTCTCAACGAGCGCGACCAAGCCAGCTATCATAGCGACGTAGAAATTAGTGGTGTCGATGAACAAACCGGTGAAAACCCGATACATATTGCGAAGTTACTAGCAAGTAAGCTCGGTGTAGCCCTAGAAGACAACGATATCTTAAGCGTGGAGCGCTCAGGGAAGCGTCGAGACCCCGGTACCGGCAGCCCCGGCGCCGGCACGCGCCCGCGCACGCTCGTATTACGTTTAGCCCGGAAGGCCACCCGCGACGAACTAATTAGTGCAGCGAGGACCCGCCGCGGTGCAGACACGAGCGGAGTCATCCGCGATGCCGTGCCGCGCCGCTTCTACGTTAACGAGCGGCTAACATGGAAGAACCGCCAGCTATTCTTCAAAGTGCGACAACAAGCTAAGATGGAGCAATGGAGGTACTCGTGGACAAAAGCTGGAAAAATCTATGTTCGGCGTGAGGCTGGTTCGAAGTGCTACTGTGTACGATCGGAAGCAGACATTGACAATATTTTTCGTGGTGATTTGGTTAGTGTGCGCACTGGGGCTGTTGGCAGCGTGGCCGCCGGAAACTAAGACATCTTTAGAATTATTCTGTAACACTTATGTGGCGTTAATCTCATCTTGTAATACAATATATTATAACAGCCCACATATGCTATTATATGGTACCACTTTGTTATGCAGGCAGCCCAAAAGCAGCCAATACATGGTGCCAGGAAAACATACTAAGTATCGAAACACGACTCAGTCATGGTTACAAATATGGGATAGCTGTATTGGTTTTTGTATATTGCAAAAATGTATAAAATTAATTTATATCAACAAGTCAACCTTTAGTAAAACAAATACACCTATAAATTTTGAATGTATAATCTTCATACCATATAATAATATCATGGCATTATTATGTAATTATTATTTTTATAATTTCAAATTTAGATTTACATGCATATTATTATTATTATTCTTATTCTTATACAATATTCCTATACAACTTAGTCAATTTAAATATATTATATTTACATTATCCTACAACTGCAAAACCACACATATTAGATTGATTACCAACTACAGACATATAAAAATAGATTCTTACGGTGTACACTCATATTTTAATTCCTTTTCACTTTACTTTATTTTATCCGCATATCATTCAATTTTTTTACACTACTGTTGTAAATTAAATATTACATTACAATGCCTAGAATAAATAATGTATTTAAGGTTGGACTCCTAAATCCCGGCTCGCTTGGAACGCGTCACGATGAATTCATCGCTGCCATGTCCATCCATCCGGCTGACGTGATGGCAATAAACGAGACCTGGTTGAGGCCCGGCGAGGATGGGCGCGCCCCTCGCGTACCCGGATATACTTTGAAACATATCCCTCGTCCACAGGCAATAAAATCTAGAGGTGGCGGGGTGGGATTCTATTTGAAGGACGGAGTTAGAGCCACAGTGCTTGCTCATCCGGTTGCCCAGCTTGTAGAACAAATGTGGCTTAGTGTTAAGGCTGGTAGCAAGACAATACTCGTTGGAACCGCATATCGGCCACCATGGCTGAATTTACAGATCTTCGTTGATGCAATATTAGATTCATTGGGATCCTTTTCATTGCATGATTATACTATGCTACTGGGGGACTTTAATGTGGACATGTCTAATAAAAATAGTATTAGTACCAAGACCATTATGGACTTCCTACAGTGCAATAATTTAACTCAGCATGTACAGAAACCAACACATTTCACGGCACATAGCGAATCCATCTTGGATCTAATTTGCACTGATGCTCCTATATCTGTATTAGATGTAAACTATATTAAAGAGCTTAGTAATCATGCTTTTATCTTTTGTCAACTTAAAATACCGACGCGACGACCTAGGCCTACATTTATAACCTACCGACCTATCAAAGATATAGACCATCATAAGTTCATTGAGGATTTAAAGCTGGTAGACTGGAGTAATTTAGCGCAGCTATATGACGTTAATGATATGACTGGAAGATTTTCAAAACTCCTAACTGACATATATAGCATACACGCTCCTCTCAAGACTATACGCGTAAGGTATAGGCAACACCCGTGGATTACCTACAATATTAAGTTAATGTTTAAACGTCGCAATGAGGCACACATGAAAGCTAAAAGAACGCTTAAACCCTCGCATATAGATTTTTATAAGGACCTAAAAAAAACAGTTTCATCTGCACTCTATAATGAGAAAATAGCATATTTTAAGTTCTATATTAACTCAAACATAAAAAAACCTCAGACTATGTGGAAGCATCTAAAGGAGCATGTAGCCATTAATAGTAAAACAGTAGCACTTCCTGCTGACTTCAAAGATGCGAACAATATCAATGACCACTTCCTTGAAGTGCCTGGAAATTTATACGCACCTCTCTCGACAGTTACGTATTTTGAGTTCCATAGATATGGTAAAGCGCTTTTTGAGTTTAGTCAAGTAACAGAGTCAGATGTAGTAAAGGCGTTACGCAGTCTAAAATCTAACGCAAAGGGAGAAGATGGCATCTCTCTAGAGATGCTAAAGCTAACCCTTCCGTACTCTTTAGAAGTTTTAGTTAGTATTATTAATACCTCATTTCGTACTAATACCTTCCCGAGTGAGTGGCAGCAAGCTCTAGTGAAACCACTTCCGAAAAAAGACAACCCAATCGACTTGAAGGATTTGAGGCCTATAAGTATTCTGCCTAGCATGTCGAAGATTCTAGAAAAAATTGCATGTATGCAACTAACCCTCTATCTGGAGGCTAATAACATTTTTCCGAGTACTCAATCGGGATTCAGAAAGCATAAAAGTACGACAACTGCATTGATGGACGTTATAGATAATCTTTTGACGGCTCAAGCGCAGGGAGAAGGTACAATCCTTGTACTCTTAGACTTCTCACGAGCTTTTGATAGTATAAATATTCCATTACTGCTAGCCAAACTAGCTTTTTATGGTTTAAGTAATGACACAGTACGATGGTTTGACAGTTATTTCTCTAGGCGTTCGCAACGAGTGATCTTGCAGAATGATGACAATGTAAGCTATTCTGCAAGCAGACAGCTTAAAAGAGGTATTCCCCAAGGATCCATACTCGGGCCGCTGCTTTTTGTATTATACACATCTGATATTGTGCATCAAATAAAGAATTGCAAATACCACCTATATGCGGATGATCTGCAATTATACATATCCTTTAAAGCATCGAACACTCAGGCAGCTATAGATGAACTAAACGCAGATTTAGCAAGAATTGCTTCATGGTCTGACTCAAACACATTGGTCCTTAATCCACAGAAAACGAAGTACTTAATTATAGGCAGTAGGAAACAAGTTCAAAAAATAGGCAATTATAATTTTTCAATAAATGTAAATGGACAGAACATAGAGAGGGTACGAGAAGCTCGGAATCTGGGGCTACTTATGGATGAGAATCTGCGATTTGAAGATCATATCTTAGGCTTAGTTCGAAACTGTTTTTACCGTCTCAAGGTACTGTATAAGATTAGGAACTTCATAAGTACCGATCTACGGATCACATTATGTGAGGCTTTAGTTTTGTCTAAGCTTAATTATGCAGACGCTGCTTTCGGTCCCCGACTTCTCGTCCGTTCCCAAAATCTAATACAGCGTGTTCAAAATGCGTGCGCTAGATACTGCTTCAATATCCCACCCCGAGCCCATGTTACACCCTATCTGAACAGTGCAAAAATTCTGAAAATGAAACATAGACGCCAGTTGCACTTTATGACACTGTTATTTGGAATAATTAAGCACCAGGAACCGAATTATCTTTACGACAAGTTATTATTCAGGCGGGACTTGAACATTCCACATATCAGTCGAAATCCTAGCAGATTATTATATCCGTCTTACTGTACAGCCGCTTTTCGCGGCAGTTTTAAATACACCGCCACTAAGTGCTGGAACAATCTTCCACTACCTTTCAAAGCAATGCTGTCGGTAAACACATTTAAGCTGAAACTTAAGAGCTATTTGTTCAACAAGCAATTGCAAGAGTAGCGGTGTATTTAAACATAACAATGGTTTTTTTTTATCAAAAGTATTCTTATCTTTTATCTTTTTATTTATTTAATTAATTTTATTTATCTTTATGATTATATTATTATAATATACGAGTATACCTATCTATTTGATTATATTTATGTAAAGAAAGTTTATAATATTGGTTCTAATTGAAGTTTGATTAAGGGTTGATGAAGATTAATATGCGCAATTTGTATTACTAAGGCACCAATGTCACATTTCCAAAAAAAAAAAAAAAGTATGTCCTCCTGGTTAATTTTCTTTTTATTCATTTAAATCTGTTTTTGTTTTTAATCTTAGTTAGGTATTTTATAATGTTAATTTAACAACAGGTTCTGTTAGCCAGTTCGAGCTACTCCCACTCAACAGGCTGCACTGAAAATCAGTGTTGCGGTGTTATGTCGCAACTGGGCTGAGTGCAGACCCATTTGCTATAATTTTTTAATATTTTTAGCAAATAAATTTTTTCACTTTCACTTTCACTTTCACTAATTTTGTATTATGTAATCTAATGATATTCTTTTCTTCTTAATTTAATTCTACATGTACGCTGTCCATTTATGAATGTTATATGTGCCTTTAATGGAGGTAACACTTTTCATGTATCTTCAACTAAGTGATGTATATTTTATAATTATTAGTGTATATCTTGTTGGTGCATTAAATAATAATAATAATAATATTGTATGTTTTGAAGCGGGCCCCCTGCAGCTGAAGGGCGCGGCGAAGCAGACGGTGGGCAAGAAGAACTCTAAGCTGGCGAAGTTCGCCAACGACGAGGACACGCTGTCCTCCGTCGGGCCGGTGCCGGGCGCGCCGCTGTTCGAGTCGCAGCACTTCCTGCTCACGTGCACGATGCCGCCGCGCGAGCGGGAGAAGAACAGGGAGCGCAAGAAGGTGAGACGGAGACGGGTAGAGGATGAAGCAGACGGTGGGCAAGAAGAACTCTAAGTTAGCGAAGTTCGCCAACGACGAGGACACGCTGTCCTCCGTCGGGCCGGTGCCGGGCGCGCCGCTGTTCGAGTCGCAGCACTTCCTGCTCACGTGCACGATGCCGCCGCGCGAGCGGGAGAAGAACAGGGAGCGCAAGAAGGTGAGAGGGAGACGGGTAGAGGACGAAGCAGACGGTGGGCAAGAAGAACTTTAAGTTAACGAAGTTCGCCAACGACGAGGACACGCTGTCCTCCGTCGGGCCGGTGCCGGGCGCGCCGCTGTTCGAGTCGCTGCACTTCCTGCTCACGTGCACGATGCCGCCGCGCGAGCGGGAGAAGAACAGGGAGCGCAAGAAGGTGAGAGGGAGACGGGTAGAGGACGAAGCAGACGGTGGGCAAGAAGAACTCTAAGTTAGCGAAGTTCGGCAACGACGAGGACACGCTGTCCTCCGTCGGGCCGGTGCCGGGCGCGCCGCTGTTCGAGTCGCTGCACTTCCTGCTCACGTGCACGATGCCGCCGCGCGAGCGGGAGATGAACAGGGAGCGCAAGAAGGTGAGAGGGAGACGGGTAGAGGATGAAGCAGACGGTGGGCAAGAAGAACTCTAAGTTAGCAAAGTTCGCCAACGACGAGGACACGCTGTCCTCCGTCGGGCCGGTGCCGGGCGCGCCGCTGTTCGAGTCGCTGCACTTCCTGCTCACGTGCACGATGCCGCCGCGCGAGCGGGAGAAGAACAGGGAGCGCAAGAAGGTGAGAGGGAGACGGGTAGAGGATGAAGCAGACGGTGGGCAAGAAGAACTCTAAGTTGGCGAAGTTCGCCAACGACGAGGACACGCTGTCCTCCGTCGGGCCGGTGCCGGGCGCGCCGCTGTTCGAGTCGCAGCACTTCCTGCTCACGTGCACGATGCCGCCGCGCGAGCGGGAGAAGAACAGGGAGCGCAAGAAGGTGAGACGGAGACGGGTAGAGGATGAAGCAGACGGTGGGCAAGAAGAACTCTAAGTTAGCGAAGTTCGCCAACGACGAGGACACGCTGTCCTCCGTCGGGCCGGTGCCGGGCGCGCCGCTGTTCGAGTCGCAGCACTTCCTGCTCACGTGCACGATGCCGCCGCGCGAGCGGGAGAAGAACAGGGAGCGCAAGAAGGTGAGAGGGAGACGGGTAGAGGATGAAGCAGACGGTGGGCAAGAAGAACTCTAAGTTGGCGAAGTTCGCCAACGACGAGGACACGCTGTCCTCCGTCGGGCCGGTGCCGGGCGCGCCGCTGTTCGAGTCGCTGCACTTCCTGCTCACGTGCACGATGCCGCCGCGCGAGCGGGAGAAGAACAGGGAGCGCAAGAAGGTGAGAGGGAGATAGAGGATGAAGCAGACGGTGGGCAAGAAGAACTCTAAGTTAGCGAAGTTCGCCAACGACGAGGACACGCTGTCCTCCGTCGGGCCGGTGCCGGGCGCGCCGCTGTTCGAGTCGCTGCACTTCCTGCTCACGTGCACGATGCCGCCGCGCGAGCGGGAGATGAACAGGGAGCGCAAGAAGGTGAGACGGAGACAGAGGATTGAGGATGAGGCAGGAGAAAAGAGATAATAAATAAAAAATTGTGAGCCGTCACGGGACGCCTGGCAGATGTGAAACATCGAAATTATTTTGTACAAGTAATAGGCACAAAAGTACAGATTATGAGAGGAACTACAAAAAAATTATTATTAGTATTATAATTATATTCATTAATAATAATTTCCGACTGTATACCATTTGTCGGAACTGTATAGTATGTATTCCATCTAAATATCTTAATATAGCGTGGCGAAGCGTCGCCACGGCTCGCCACGCCAAAAATCTGGTTTACCCTCCGCCTAAAGATGTTTCACATCAATAATATTATATTAATAAATAATCTTAGACATTCTCACACATGGCCATCAGACCCCAAAATAGGCGCGATGGACTATGGGTGTCAGAGACTGATATACATACATAGATATTTTAAAATATATACTTAAATAGAAGTGGACGCCCGCAGCTTCGCTTGCGTGGAATTAGACAGCAATATAGGTCGTTTACACCTCGTAATATTATACAGCCTATGTCACACAGTGAAGATGCAGCTATCTAATGGTGAAAGAATTTTTGAAATCGTTCCAGTAGTTTTTGTGTGAAAGCATTACTAACAAATCTAGGAAAGATATGATATTAGTATAGATAATACGAGTATGTTCTCTATGTAACTTGTGCTTCCTTGTAAGTGACATTTTCACTGTGGATGTACCGCAATTTAATGTAAATCTATCTATATATATAAAAGGAGAAGCTGACTGACTGACTGACATATCAACGCAGGACCTAAACTATTAGAGTTAGAAACTTGAAATTTTGCACAGGGGTTCCTTTTATAACGTAGGGGAGCACTAAGAAAAGATTTTTGAAAATTCATCCCCTAAAGGGGTAAAACGGGGGTGCAAAGTTAGTATGAAACTTTGCCGTTTTTGAAGTTAGTGAATGTCTAATTCCACGCGAGCGAAGCTGCGGGCGTCCACTAGTCGTATAATAATCTGTGAAATGTTGTTAGGATGCCTTATGTATGTAACTCAAATAAATAAATGATATCGAATTCAAATTCAAATAATTTATTTCGCTATGAGGTGATTACACACGCTTAACGAAAGTATAGGTAACTACAAACTACTTAAAGAGATATAATGCTATTCTAAACTGATTAATATAAAGCAAAGGATGAGCTATTTATCCTTGAATGAATAGCTAATCCTACACAGGTGCCTAACCTGCCTTATGGCTAATTTACAATAATTACCTACCACTAAGCTAAGCTCTAAGTCACGATAGACTATCTACCTGGTCATCGGCTTAAGGAAGAACTTACAATATTCTTATCCAATGTTCGTCGTCGTTCGTTCGTTTCAGTCCCAGGAGACACGCCACTACTCTTCGGAAGAGGACGGCGAAACGTCCGCCATGACGGGCACCGACACCGAGGACCTGGTGTTCTGCGAGCGGCCGTTCAACAAGGAGCGGCTGCGGGAGCAGCTGGAGGCCGGCGGCGGGGTCGTCCACAGGTCAGTGGCCGGGGGATAGGTGCCGCACCACGTGTGATAATAATCATAATGCGCAATTTGATTGAGAAAGAAAGAAAGAGAGAGAAAGAAAAAGTTTTTTTGTGCAGCATGATTATATAGCACATAATAGCATATAGCCGAGGCGACTCGCTTCGCTGCGACCCATAGACGTCCCACTGTTGGGCACGGGTCTCCATTCAGAATGGGAGAGATTAGGCCTTAGTCCACCACGCTGGCCAAGTGCGGATTGGCAGACTTCGCATACCTTCGAGAAACGTCCGCCATGACCGGCACCGACACCGAGGACCTGGTGTTCTGCGAGCGGCCGTTCAACAAGGAGCGGCTGCGGGAGCAGCTGGAGGCGGGCGGCGGGGTCGTCCACAGGTCAGTGGCCGGGGGATAGGTGCCGCACCACGTGTACGCTCATCATCATCATCATCACAACCCTTTCTTTGTCCCTCTCTTGGGCTCGGGTCTCCTCTCAGGCCTTAGTCCACCACGCTGGCCAAGTGCGGATTGGCAGACTTCGCATACCTTCGAGAAACGTCCGCCATGACGGGCACCGACACCGAGGACCTCGTGTTCTGCGAGCGGCCGTTCAACAAGGAGCGCCTGCGGGAGCAGCTGGAGGCGGGCGGCGGGGTCGTGCACAGGTCAGTGGCCGGGGGATAGGTGCCGCACCACGTGTAATAATAATCATAATGCGCAATTTGATTGAGAAAGAAAGAAAGAGAGAGAAAGAAAAAGTTTTTTTGTGCAGCATGATTATATAGCACATAATAGCATATAGCCGAGGCGACTCGCTTCGCTGCGACCCATAGACGTCCCACTGTTGGGCACGGGTCTCCTCTCAGAATGGGACGGATTAGGCCTTAGTCCACCACGCTGGCCAAGTGCCGATTGGCAGACTTCGCATACCTTCGAGAAACGTCCGCCATGACGGGCACCGACACCGAGGACCTCGTGTTCTGCGAGCGGCCGTTCAACAAGGAGCGGCTGCGGGAGCAGCTGGAGGCGGGCGGCGGGGTCGTGCACAGGTCAGTGGCCGGGGGATAGAAATAGAAATAGAAATAGAATAGAAATAGAAATAGAAAATTCTTTATTTTTCGCCTACGAATACAATTACGACACATACTTATAAATAGGTAAAAATGATTAGGCGAAAAATGCGGAATGCACTCAGCATTTGCTGCAACAAGGATGCTACAGCGCTGATTTTCTGTGCATCCGCTTCTGTCGCGTACTACGGGCAATGGCGACTTTGGGTGCAATTAACAATTAAAACTTACAAACTAATGAAACAGTAGGAAAAAACTAATCTACTTATTTAGTTTTCATCATTATGGACAGAATTTGAAATAAATTAAAAAAAAAAAAGAAATTAGATTAAAAAACAAAAACAAAAAATTACTAACTAAATATAAGTAAACAGCACAGCACATAATTAGACTTAATCAGCTCAGCAGAAAATTAAGTGCCGCACCTCGTGTGCGCTCATCATCATCATCACAACCCTTTCTTTGTCCCACTGTTGGGCTCGGGTCTCCTCTCAGAATGGGAGAGATTAGGCCTTAGTCCACCACGCTGGCCAAGTGCGGATTGGCAGACTTCGCATACCTTCGAGAACGTTATGATGAACTCTCAGGCATGCAGGTTTCCTCACGATGTGTCCTTCACCGTTAGAGCAAGTGACATTTAATTTCTTAAATCGCACATAACTTAGAAAAGTCATTGAACCCGGACCGCTCGAGTGAGAGGTGAATTAGATAGCCACTGGGCTGTCACCGCTATACCACCGCGTGTGCGGTCACAATGCGCAATTTGATTAAGAAAGAAAGAGAAAGAAAAAGTTTATTTGTGCAGCATGATTATATAGCACATTTCGATGACATTAGAATCTTATGAATAAAATATTTCGCCATAGGGCTATTAACGCTATTAACTTAGCACTACCATAGAATTTAAGTAGCGTCCATAGCCCAATGAATCGCGTCGACCAATGCGATCGAAAGAGTTAAGCAACGACGGGCGCGGTCGGTTTGTGGATCGGTGACCGCTAGTGGCAAAATTTCATGGACACTACCGTGCTTCGGAGGGCACGTAAAACCGTCGGTCCCGGTTGTTTTCAATGCTGGAAACAGTCGTTAAGCCTTGTCGAAGACCTTCGGGTGGCATGAGAACATTCGACACTGGGTTGGCCACTAACCCCTCCACCAATCCGCATTGGAGCAGCGTGATGGAGTATGCTGTGGACCTCCCACAGCAGTGTGGGGGAGACCCGTGCCCAGCAGTGGGACGTCTATGGGTCGCAGCGAAGAATTTAATAAAAAAATTCCTCACTTCCTCAGCCACTTCGACGACGTGCCAAAGAACAAGTACTCTGTCTGCAAGCTGATAGCGCCGCGGCCGTGCCTCACCGCCAAGTACATCCAGTGCATAGCGGCGGACATCCGCGCCCTGTCCCACGCGTGGGTCATCATGAGCTGCATCAACGGCCGCCAGCTGGACCCCGACTCGTACGCGTTGCCCACAGGCTATTCCATATTGAAGGAGAGGTTTATTAACTGGGTGAGTTTGGATGGTCCATAGCCCAGTGGCTCGCTTCGATTCAATGTGATCGAAAGTGTTAAGCAACGACGGGCGCGGTCGGTTTGTGGATGGGTGACCGCTAGTGGCAAAAATTTCATGGGTAGCGCCCATGCTTCGGAGGGCACGTAAAGCCGTCGGTCCCGGTTGTTTTCAATAAATAAAATAAATAAATAAATATCTTGGACATTTTCACACACGGCCATCTGACCCCAAAGTAGGCGCGAGCCTGTGTTATGGGTGTCAGAGACTGATATACAATGCTGGAAACAAACGTTAAGCCTTGTCGAAGACCTTCGGGTGGCTTGAGAACATTCGACACTGGGTTGGCCACTAACCCCTCCACGAATCCGCATTGGAGCAGCGTGGTGGAGTATGCTCTAGCTAGACCTCCCGCAGAAGTGTCTGTGGGAGAGACCCGTGCCCAGCAGTGGGACGTCTATGGGTCGCAGTGAGTTTGGATGGTACACTGTATTAGGACAAAAAGCATTCCATTGAATTTGAATTTTCTTAAATTAATATACAACAAAATTCTCCTCTGACGATGCCAGAGTCATTGTTTGCTGAGTGTCATTGCTTTTAAAATTAAAAGTAGATTGACATTTAATCCTACTAATATTATAAATGAAAGTTTGTAACTATATACATTGCTTTATCACTGTCTGTGATATTGTATAAGTATGTGAGGTGACACAAAAAACGTTGTGTCCAGTTGAACGTGGATAACATAATCTGCTTAAGGTAATTGTCATCGATCGAAACTAGTCGGCCTATTTCCGCCGATTATTCACACCGCCATTTAAATCACACGTGAGTAACCCGGTAACTTCAACTATGAATATAGACACTCACGAATCGTTAATATCTATTAAATCACCTCTGAAGCATGCAAGACTTCAAGAGTAGTTTTATAACAGGTGATGTGTGTGTGATTTCAGGTGCCCGCAGGTGGTAAACGAAATACAACGTTCTTCAAGGACAAGACAGTGTTGCTATGCGGCGACCCGGACACATTCGTGAAGTTCTGGGAACGTGTATGCACCTTGGCCGGGGCAAACACCCGGGCTGTCAACGAGGAGGACTTGAACATGTCCGAGGGGATAGCCGTTGTTACCGAATGGGACTGTCCCCACGAGGTCCAGAACAAGGCCAACGAGGACAACATCCCCCTAGTCTCCACCCACTGGGTCATCCAGTGTCTGATCGAAGGACGCGTCATCCCACCGACAAGTCACGACAAGTTCTCGTTTATGTACTCGGAGCAGGAATGATCGTGGGATCTCTCTAGTCTGCTCATCGTACGTGATTTCTGACACTCGAGCAATTAGAGTTGTGTATTAGTGTAAGTGTAAAGTGAATAAAGTGAAAGTGAAAGTGAAAGTGACACCGCTGATGACATGATTGCGACACTATAAGTAGGTAAGTGACACCGCTGATGGCATAAGTGATTGCGACACTCTACGTAGGTAAGTGACTAAATTTAACACTATAGTATAGTTAGTAGTTATTATGTTAAGTGATTCTTTGTGAGGAAGATTGATGGCAAAAATGTTTTCTTGTATCAAATTATTGTGACTGTAATCTATAAAATTAACTTTCTCACACATGGTTTGTTAAGTACATGGACACATTTATTTATATATGTATATGCAAAGCTATGTATATACAGGGCACTGGTAATATGTTGGCAATCAGTAACTAAAGGATACAAAAATTTAAAAAATTTCCATTGCAATTTAACTTCAAAATATTTTGTTCTCAGTTAGTGTAACCAATGTTTAACTTCTGGTATCACATTGTATTTTGTTATATAGCTGAAAAGTTGGACATAACCATAATAGTTAGACATAAAGTTGGTTTAAAACGTTCTGCAGCCAAAGTACTTTATTGTTTTTTTTTTTAATTCAACCATTTTAGTCATAACTATAACATTCTCATTAAACATTCATTCTTTGTTTTATAAAACTTTTAGAGTTTTGAAGCTCTGCTATAAAAACTATTGGAGATAATGAAGAAATGACATTTTCTGGAAATAAAATTTTATATTAGAAATTGGGCAAGTAGATAAAAATATTAAAAATATATTTAATGCATTGGTATTTATTAGATTAATTTATCAAGTTGCATACCGCATGTGTCTTCAAAAACACAATATGTCAAAATATGTACTCGAAAATCGTTGACATTTGCTTAGGGGTTATAAATGGTCATTTGGTTGCAAATGACCTACATACCCTTGTTGAATTGAGGACGTATTACCAGTAAGAGTTACGACCTAACCTCTTTGAAATTTATGGTCTCATACAAAATCAGTTGACTTAAGATTGTAGCAATCATGTTCCTGAAATACAGGATGATTACTTTGCTATGACTTATAAAATGTATATCAAATGCCTAACTTATCTATACTTATCTGTAATTCTGTTAAAAAAATTGTGATAGCTTCAGATCAAAATTGTATCACTAAATTGTACATAATATATAGGAATGTAATAACATAGGAAATAGCGTGGGATATGTATCGTAAATCGATTGTCTAAAAAAAACTTGCTCTAATAATAAAGCCATTTTGTTATTTTCTAATAACAAAATGGCTACTTAATAATAACTATAAAAAATTTAATTGGTAGGATTACCATTATGCCTTATTTTTCTGATGATTAGCTCAGATTTGAAAAATTATAGCACTAATGACTAACTGAAATTTTAATATGGTATACAGGTAGTTGATTCTAAAGCTCCATTTAATAAAGGTAACCAAATTGACATCAATAGTATTGTAGTAATACCATTACTAGCATAATTAATTGTGTTAAAATAACAAGTTCCATGGGAAACAATTTAAATTTCATGTATGTATTTAATTTATGTATTTTTTACAATTGTCTGGTTGATTTCCTCAGACTATAGGAGATTTTAGGGTTAGGTAAATAATAATTGGTGTATAATACTATAATATTAAATGGAAAGCATTAGCTTTTAAACCTGAAAGTTCAATGTTTGTGTCTTGTCGTTTACCAGACTGCATCAATCTGATTATTAAAAACTGTTCGTAGATGGGTTCTTAAGGCATTTACTCAAATTATACTATATTTAATGTATGTAATATGAAACTATCTACATTCAAAATTAAATGTATGTAATATGACACTACTTTCAAAATAAATCGATAATTAATTTCAATAGATTTTTGGAGGAAGTTACATTTGATGTATTTCCAGATGTCGGATGGATGGAATATCTTACAGTTTATGTACTCTTAGAATATGTTCATGTCTCAACTACTATATGTGGTCTCATTAAATGTAAGTATCCTATGAGGCGATAGCGCCTTAAATATATGGTAATGTATAGAATAGGTATTGAGAAAAAAGACATTTGGGTCTGTCTTGTTCTCTTTATTTATTTGATTAATCTGTTATGTTATTACTTATCAGTAGAGAACTTGCCAAAGTGTTTGCGGTCTTATAGGTATACTAGTAGTAAGATTTAAGAGTACTGAGCAGTTAATTCAGGAGCATTTGATTTTATTATAAGACTTCTGTCCTAAGTGTATGTTAGCCAGCAATGCTGTCATAGTTGTCTATTTCCATCTGATTAATCAAATAAATTAAGAATAAGTAGTTTTCGTCTTTACTGACCTAGGTATTAAAGTCTATGATGGTATTTTTTCTACAAATCAAAAGATTTTGATATTCATTTTTGTGACTTCAGTATTTGGATTCGCCTTTTGCGAGGTTTTGCGTATGCTAGCTGTTGTACATTTGTTTGATTTACACTTTTAAAGTGTCTTAAGTTTAAATTGTGTTTTTTGTAAGTAAATGATTGCATAAATTTCTATATAAAGTGATTCCAAATATGATTTGATCTAAGTTACGTTTTGTATTTGTATGTCTGACTATTAAGTATTAAGATAAAATTAATGCTAGTTTTAGGATTTATGTCATTTTATTATTGACAGTTCACTGACTCCCACAAAAATAAGGGCATGCTAAACAAGTCCCAAATTATTTATTCCAGTGCGGATTGGTGGAAGTTACCCGGCAACTTTTTGAGTTAGGCCTTGTAGGACTTGTATGATTCCAATGAGATTTTACAACCGTTATCTACCAATTATAATCTAACTAATGGCTTAAAATGCCAATGAACTAAATTATCTTGAATTTTCCCCACTAGCAAGCTATCAAACTGCTTGTTTAACATTTTGTTAATCTTGTTACAATAGTGAATTTTTGACATTTCATTAATCACTTTTTAAATTTCATAATAAAATTTGATCTGTAAATAATTAATATAAATGATGATATAAACAACTAAACGATGGTTGTATAAATTAAAACCTTTTCATTTCACTCTTCAATTAACATTTTTATTAAATTCTACTTGTTAAATGCCACATGCATAGGTATTTTAATGAATACATGATCAATATAGAATCATGTACATTCAGTTTATTATTTCTGTTAATCCTGAGTTGGGTGACTACTGCCTATTATTATTTTATACTACTACTGCCTATCATCTAATTCAAATTAATCCCATTGTTCCGCCTGGTCCCTATTATTCCAGTACTGTATGTATTTATCAATTTAATTAAACTTTGTTATGTAAAAATTCAGTAATTTTTATTTGACATCTGACAGACAGTAATCAACGTAGGTGATGCAAGTCCTGTATATCTATTTTGTATTTATTTCATAGATTTAATTATTTACTATATAATAAATAAATATCTTGACAGATCCCAAAATTAAGGGTTCATTCAACTTTTCCAATTGATTATTTAGTGGATCATATTTTGTAGTAATCTTTAGTAGGTACATAGATTGTGTGACTTGCATAGTAAATTATGTGTGTTAAACTAGATTTAAATGACTTTCTCATCAGTGATTTTCCAACATTTCTTTGACTTCTTGCTTCAGAAGCTGTTATCATTATGCGGAAATTATTTTTAACTTATAATTGAATGGCATATTTTTTGTAATATTTTTTAAGTATGTTTTTGTTAATTATGTTTAAGTATTGTCATACTAAATGACAGTAGAATGTACGTGTAAGCTATAAATAAATGATGAATCAATTCTTCGTATTTTATTTTTATTATCACCACACCTATAATTTGTGCCATTTTTAAGCATGAAATTGAGGAGAATATCGAATGATGTCAAGTGTTATCATTACAAATCATATATGAGAGAAAAATTAAGAGTTAAAGGACTGAAAGAACACCGATTAGTCAGATCCCACGTGTACACATAGTTACAATCAGGTAGATTATAGTTGTGTATATTACACGCATCTCCTTTGTCAAATTCACGAAATTTATTTTGGTCCTTACTTTATGGATAGGTAAAGAACTTCAGTGTGGATTTTTTAACTGGGACCCGCTATGTACTTGATATCTTTGGGTGTGTAGTTTTTTTTTTTTTTACTTATTACCTAAAGTAGATACCGAGCCCTCTAGTCAGAGAAAGTGCATGCTGAACTCAATATCTCAACACGCAGTTTAAATAGTTCTCTAATTCAGTAAGAGATGGCGTGGTCAGATTTTCAAATTTTACTAAAAGATACACTCACTGATGAAGAATCTGATCCTATTTGATCAGCTTCTATAATTACCTAAGAGATGGCGTGCTCCCTGAATCTTTTAGATTCTAATTACAAGCAGTAAAATTGGTGACACTGGAGTGCCTATCCATAACCCTATAAGATTAATTAGCAAAATAAATAAAATTATTGTACTTTACGAGAGAGCCACTGCAGAAAGTACTACACAGTAAAAATAATTTTAAAGAAAGTTCCATCAAGCAGTCTGTAAACTCATGAATATTTTCTGTGTTTGTAGAAAACAACCCGCTTATATACATTAGATATTTCGTTCAGTATCTGATTAGGGAAGTCTAATAAAAATATGTCTTGTGTTTAGATTTACTTTTATTCCATATTATGGCCTTCAGCTGTTCTGCACTATTGCGCTTTGTAGCATCATTATAAAAAAATCTCTTGGTACTTATGCTTCAGGCCTCCTCAGCTCTGCGAAGAGAACCGTACAACAAAGGATTTCAGCTAACTTGGTACTTAGATACCATAATTCGTCCCTGTAACTCGAGTCCAGAATAGTGCTAAAATACCTGTAAGAATCGCCTAAAAGGGGGCCTTGGGGGTTGCGGGCGACAAGAGTGGAAGTTCAAACCATCCACCAAGTGACTCCGGGAAAGACGCTGTTTGTATCTCTAGGTACCTAGTCAGTGGTTTGTGGCAGCACAGCGTCATGAAGGGTAGGGTTGAGTTTAACGTCAGTGTCTATAGCAGCTTCGCCCTTAAAGCCACGACTACACAGCCTAGAGGCTGCTAGAGGGCACCAGTTCTAATAGAGATCCCGGAGCCCTCCTAAAATTCCGAGGTAGGCCACCGAGTTTTAGTGGGTGGAAGTCCCACATATCCTGGCGTGGCTCTCACGATACCCGGGTACCTTTCAAAGTTTTAAATGGTATCTACCATAATTTAATCTGCACTTATTTAATTGGCATCCATTTTGTTTTTGTGACGTATACTCCAAGGACGTTGAAATAGTAGAGGAGAGTAACCAAATATGGGCTACCATTTTGTTTTTGTCTCAAAAATAAAAAACTATTAAATAATTAATAATTTATAGACGTCAAAATAATCACACATACATTTTTAAAGAGCTCAGTAACAATCTTAGGTTCTTAGTATTATTATGTATTATTAAATTGAGCATTAAACAAAATATCAAAAAAGACGCTAAATATGGAACCAGTACTCAAATATGGGCTACAAATAAAAACTTATAATATCTTGTACACAAATAACATTTATAAATATTTATCTTATAAGAGATCAAATTACTTTGGTAAATGGAAGGAATTACATAATTTACTTACAAAAACCACATATTCAGGTGTCAAACTTTGGCCGAGCACAGTCATTATGTGCACAGAGCTTACACATTAAACATCTGACCCACAGTTCTTCTGTTGCGTTTTCGGAAAAAAGTTCCTGACAAAACATACACGCAGAATTGGCAGTGCCAGGAACCTCTCTTCCTATAAGGGCATCTGGTTCACCATGTGAATCAAATTGGGTATCTTCTTCACCTTCACTTTCGTCCCTATCTTGGCTTTCTTATTTCCTATAGTTCATTTCTTTTGCTTGGGTTTTTTAACTTTTGTTTTATTTTCTTTTTCAATTTTTTCTTATTTGTTTCAATAAGGTCAATTTTATATGGAGACGAAGTTATAACCGAGGCCACAACAGCTTTTCTACCTCTATTAGATAATTTCTGACTTTTTTTGGCACGGGACTTATGTCCTATGGAGATACTAGACCTAGACTGCTGCGATCAATTCCGGAAGACGAAGGTTGACAGTCATATGTTGGTTCATGTCCATTTATGTACCTTTAGAACCACATAACCAACCACCTAAAATAATAATACCTAAATATGAGCTAGCCCATATTCAGGACCATAGTCATAGCCCATATTCGAAATTCTTTACTAAAATCAACTTGATCGTGTACTTTACGAATCATATATAGCAAGCAATAAATTGACCGAAAATCATAAAATTAAACTTATATTCTGCAATAAAATACATAGTTACAGTATTTAGACCTAATTTTCATTAATTAAATAACACATTGATACGTACCACAGAAAGTTTTTCGACAGCAGCAAGACAAGTATGGCCGATACTGGCGACAACTCGTGTGCGAGTGACAATAATGAGTGAGTGCGATGTTAGGGCGAATGAATGCGATAGACGATCGTCGTTTGTTGCGTCTTTCGATTAAAGGTTTTCGAGATTTGTTACTAGCCCATATTAAAGCACTAGCCCACATTTAGTTACTCTCCTCTAGGTATACTCGTATTAGTTTTAGGTTATAATGTAGGTACCAGGAAGGTTACCTTTTAGTGGGAAATAATTTAAACTGCCTCGTAACCTTAGTTTCCTTCACCGACACAATAAGTTTCAATTACCATACAATACGTTGATTAACATTCGTATATTAAACACCTATAGGTATTTATCGTGTAAAACAATACATCCTCTCTGACCCGGGCGGGGTGAAACCCCGATACGAGTGTCATCTCGCAGTGTATCGGGTAACCCTAGGCCAAATAGGGCCAAGCTTAAAGGTTACATATATAAAAGCAGAAACTAATTTTAAGTTCGTCCAGTACGTTTCCGCGGCCACCGACGCTCGTTCAAGGACTAGTGACGAGTCTAAAGTGACGCGTGACGTGACAAAAGTGGCGAGTGACGAAGCTAAAGTGATGCTTGACGTTTCGCGCGAGGGACAATGGATTGGCTCGGTTTATACCTCGAAAGAGTGGAGGAAGAATGGAAGATGGCTCATACCTCTGATGACTTGAAAAGTGAAATGACGCAATTGAATGTGTTACCAACCAACCTGGATTTTCGTGTAAAGTCATTACTTGAAAAACTTGCCTCAATCAAAGAAAAATGATAGTTGCATGATTGCGTGGACCTTTTATAGACAAGGCCTCTTCTAAGCCAGAATAAGGCTATGTCAACTTTATGCTGTCGTACTTCAATTGAATCCAAAACCATCTGGCTGTGATTTTCACTCAACGTCTGGAAAAATGGGGAGTAATCCAGCTACCATTAAATGAAATATTGTAATCAAAAAAGGAAAGAAGATTGAAGTGACTTCACGGAGTGACTTGTGATGCTTGAGCGTATCTTGAATATAAAACAAAGGATGTGGTGATGTTATTGTGAGACTTGCGGACAGTCGCTAATATAAGTGCGGATGACATACTGTTACATGTAAGCAATGTTAATTTTATACGGGGCTGATAATGCTTTGAACTGTGCACCTAATAAAATTGATAACTGTACGTGACTGTACCTACCAACTCTGTGTTCTACGTAACAACGTACTCAGTACCTACTCATACCTACTATTATTCAGTAGGTATCTACTAGAGAGAGAGGTGGTTGGATGAATAGGTAGGTAGGTAATAATGATAATACAGTGCGCTAAAATACTCTTTTTTACACAAAGTATGATATACTAATACCAGACATGCATACTCATTTTTATGACCCAAAAATTGTATCTACTGTTTCTTGTTATTACGCTGGTATCCCCAAGTCAAACTCGCGATGTTTCTGAACGCAGCCACCATTTAATTTAGATTTATAATGTTTGTAGTCATACATTTCTTTTTCGAATCGAAACAATTCGAAATTGGTATGCGCCGTAAAAGGCGCAAAAAATACTTTATATAAAAGTCTAAATAAATGTACCTTTTTTTATAAGTTGGTATTATTTTTTTACACTCTCTGACAACAGATATACTCTATATCTTTTTTTTAAAGTTAGCAACCCTACTTCCGTCCGGACGTATGGGATAGACGCCTCACCTACCAAAAGGATTCGATGACAAAAGAAACATCACATAAATATCTTGATAGCGCTATTTAGTGAGTTCCAGTGCTGAAGAGTGAAGAGTCGACCTGCATAGGCGCTCCAATTAAATATAAGGTAAAATTCCGATTAGTTAAAACACATCTTGTTATTCATTCGTCTCGAAGATGAGGAGATAACAGCAGCATTTATATTATTGTTGACCCCGATAAACCCTGACGATAGCTCTGCTGTACCAATTAGGTGTTATTGAGTTTTGATAGCGTTGAATTTTATGATTAATACTTTGGAATCTTTTGGATAAGCATAAGGAAGAAAAATTTTGATTAAATAATGTAGAACCTCGTTAATGCGAACCTCGATAAGTTGAAAACCTCTAGATCTCGAAAAAATGTTTTGTTCCCTTCCCTTCAAACACCAAAACCTCCATTACTCGAAATCTCAACCCTCTTCTTTCTTGAACATATGAGTACATCAGCAGCAGTATCAAAGAGTTAGAGCAGTTAGTACTTACTCACTAGTTACTACCTACGACTAAACTTACCTATGTACTTTTAGGTATACCTAAGTAAATAGTAGGTATAGGCCAACTACACTTATTTACCGAGCAAAACTTCAGCTGATTAATATTATCTGGCGCGGTGTTAAAATTTTGCCATTATTAATAAATATTTGTTAGAATTTTGCCATTATTAATATCAGTTAGTCTCACAGCAATACAATACGATGACATTCTCAGCGGATCGATATTGTTAAGCTACATATACACCGGTCTCGCGTGGCAGAATAGGTGCCCTCTAGTAACCTTCTTGAGTACGTTCGTGCTTCCGAGGGCACGTTAAGCCGTTGTTTGAGGTCTTTGGGCGGCTTAAAAACTTCTGATGACTGAGGGGCACCAACTCTTCTGTTAATCCGCACTGATGCAAGTAAAGGTGCAGTCTGCTACAGTTTTTTTCATGGATATGGGATAGCTAATGGGCATGCATCACCCATGCTGTCCCAATACAATTGTGACAGTCTTTTAACAAGACTCAAATAAATCTGGGATGGTAAGACCAGTTTAGCAGAGGGTGTAAAGAACATTAGTTAGTTAGTTCGTTTGTTTTAGGTAAGTAACATGCAGTTGCGATGCCGACTGCAGTCTTTGCACGTCGCTCGTGTGTAAGGGCCCTAACGATATCCAGAGACAAGGGGAAGACGGACAGTAAAGCTTGTTTACGCGCTCTATCTGCGCCGATAACTGGCCGGTGACATCAGCGCTCGGTATAGCAATGAGAGCATCGAGATAGCTGGAATTAATAGCTTTTTGATGATTGGACGGAGACTAACGTTTTAGTTAGTAATAACTCTTGACAGAGTTCCAACACGCTGTTTCTCAGCCACACAATGTCCCATTGCTGGGCGCGGGTCTCCTCTCATAATGGGAGGGTAGGTCAAACGCTGGCCACGTGCTGATTGATTTACTCACAATGTCCCACTGCTGGGCGCTCTCATAATGGGAGGGGTTAGGCCTTAGTCCAACACGCTGGCCACGTGCTGATTGGTAGACTTCACATGCCTTCGAGAACATTAGGGAGAACTCAGGCATACAGGTCACCATCTTTTCTTTCACCTGTATAGCAAGCAAGTAACACGTAATTTGTTAAAACGCACATAACATAGAATAGTAATTGTTGCGTGTCATTTGGTTTTGAACCTGGCCGCTCGAGTGAGAGGCGAGTTCGATAGCCACTGGGCTGTCACCTCTGGATGTCTCAGTCATCCATTTTACAATAGACAACAGAACAGACAGTCATATTGACTTAAATGTGGCACTCGCTATAAGACTGAGCGCTACAGATTACACTAGTATTATAAAGACAAAAGTTTGACAGTGTTTTAGAATGTGTAACTTCTTAACATTCAAACGGCTGGACCAATTCTGATAATATTTATTTTGAAGGTAGCCGATACCGTGGATTGACATTAAGGATAAGTTTTATCCCGATAAAAAGTCAATTTCAATATTTGTTCGTTATATAAATTTTACGCGGGCGAAGCCGCGGGCAGCAGCTAGTTGCAAATATATTCTCTGAAGCAATGTTTTAATTACGTTACATTAATTACGATTGCGTTACGGTCCAAAGTGGTTTTGACTGGTTAAGATAGTAGGTAACATAAATATGTTACATAACCTACATAAAAGTTTTTATTTAGTTTAAGATAGGTTAGGGAGGTAGATATGTATAATAAATATTATATTTTTATTTACTTTTTACTTTGATGTTTCGTTCGTTCTACGTGTCGCCATCTGTAAACAAAAACAAAAGTTACCATCCATTAGATACGGTCTATCCTACAAAACCGAAATAGATCTAGTTTATGGGTTTCCCCGATCTCTAAAAAAACAACGTCGGAACGGTTCCCTAGGGGTCGCTCGCGTCGTTATATGTTATCGGCGAGATACTGGGGAAAATATTGTGGTTATGATAATGGTAGCTTTTTATAGACTCGCTGATAAAGATACCTTGAGTTTGTGGCCGTTCTGTAGAGATTGTAGTCTTAAGAGGGTATTTATTTGACGGAAATAATAGTTATTACTTTATTTAAAAGTGCTATATAATTTTTACCTTTTTCCTTGACAATTTGACAATTATTTTCAAATCGGATGACCTATTAATAAAATTAATACTTAATACATAGTATTAGATCATTATCTTGTTGGGTCATTGGTAGTAAATGTCTTCTTCTCTTCTGTCTTCCTGGTATCAACGACCGGGATTGACCACACCAACTTAACTTGTAAATGGATTTTTTTTTTCTGAATCCATTACCTACTGAACTTTGCAACTGCTATGCTATTCTGTTGAAAATATCTCTGGTAATGTTTTTTATCATTAAAATAACGAAGGTTACGTCCATGGGGACCAAACCTTATTTCAATTCTACAAACCGTAGATGTGATAGTAGATAAGAATTAAGGTTGACTTTCAACTAAATATAGGTTAAAACTAAAGGATTTTTGTAACCAATTTTGACTGGGTAACGTTCGGTAACATTGTAATTCGAAATCAGCCAATTTGATATTCGAAAATGGAATTAAAGAAGCGCGATCTAGGTGAAACAAAAAGTGAGACGATATTTGGCCATCGAACAACCTAATCTATCGATACCCACGCGGCCAAATATCGTCTCACTTTTTGTTTCACCTAAATCGCACTTCTTTAATTCCATTTTCGAATATAAAATGGGCTGATTTCGAATTAAAATTTTGCCAAACGTTGCCCAGTCAAAATTAGTTACAAAAATCCTTTAGTTTTAACCTTAATTAACTATCGACACACTGCGTAACTAACGCAGGTGGAGTGTAGGTGATACAAGATTTTCCGCGCATAGAAAATCGTATTTAAGTGGGTGGGTTCAGCCAATGGCGTACGCGGGGTCGCGACTCCCGTGACCCCGCCAATGACGGAGGGCACCGCCCTGACGTAATCGGTTATGTGGCACCGCTGAAAAAAACCCGCAAAGCCTTTTGGGAGAGTAGCTAGGTGGTTATGCGTGTATTTTCCTAAAAGGGTAGGTAGATGTGTAACGCATTTGGCCTCAGTCTTGCTACGTTGTCATGTATAACATGGACTTCATTGTTATTACATTTTGCGGGACAAACCTTACCTAATACTTAAATATACAGTAAACCTTGTATGTTTCTATCCTGACTGAGTGACATAGGCTATATAATATTACTAGGTGTAACCGATAGGTACTATTGTTATGTCTAATTAAACGCGAGCAAGCTGCGGGCGTCCACTAGTTCTGTAATAAAATAATAATTTTTTTTACAGAAAACAACGCATTTTGTTTTTCGACGGATCTATACCTAAGTATATGAAGTGTAAAAAGGTAGATACCTAAATATATCATGTGCGTTCGAAAAGTGGACTAAATTTTAGTTAATTTGTACCTTTTGTATTGTACCTACATTTGAACCTTTTGTTAAGTACGAGTAAGTATTGCGTTTGTAAGCTAGGTATATCACGTATTTAAACAGACTAATGCCAACCAAATGTGCAACTGAATTGCATTGAACACTGAATTCTATATCTATGATTCAATAAATAAGGTAACATATAAGTAACATCTAAGTATCTCTGTTTTACTTGATGAATCAATGAGTGTACTTATAATCAGTAGATATTCTTAAAAACAGTAGAAGCATCGAATGTGTACTAAAATGTGGGTTCTCATGAGTTCGAGATGTGTAAATAAGTATATCTGCGGGCTCAGGATCTGGGCGAAGCAGGCTGTAGGGCGATGGGGGGGAGGTCGGGCGGCGCCATATTGATTTTCAGATCGCGCAAGACGCGAGTGAATTTCTTCAGCAGACGACGGTTAGTTTCGTTGGGATTTGGGTTATAGGTTACGAGGTTTCGCGGTACGGGAAGGAATATAGTTAGGTACAACTTGCTAACTAGGTTACTTTTTAGGTAAGTACTTATATAAAAACCTGTTTGTTATAAAAACCTTCTTTTCACGGTTTTCATCTTCTTTTTACGTTTTTCATCTTCTTTTCACGGTTTTCATCTTCTTTTCACGTTTTTTATCTTCTTACCAACTTTTCACGTCTGCACCATGTGGTGCTGGTATTGTATACTCAGGGCACGGAATCAAACTTCGAGCTACCACTGAAAATTTAAGGATAGAAAACTGAATTAACTTTTCCTGACGTGAGAGTCAAACTCAAGACCTCTAGTTTAGCATTCGTACCAACACTAAAACGACGAGGAAGTTACTGTCAACGCAATCCTTTCACCGTCCAGAATGTACGAGAGCAATAGGGGTGTGCAATCTGTCTAGCTTTGCATTAGTACTCGTGGATTATTCCATAACCATATACCATCATCACAGCCTTTTCAGTGTCTCACTGTTGGGTACGGGTTTTCTCCATTGAGGTGTTTGGCTAGGTTACTCGCTTACCAGTGTTACGTTCCAACACACTAGCCATGCAAATTGGCTTCACATGCTTCGAGAACAGAATGAATTACTCTCAGGCATGCCTTGTGTTTCCTCACGATATCTTCCTTCCGTTACAGCAGATTATAATGCTCATAACTTAGAAAAGTTGGTGCAATGGTGCCTGACTCCATCTCTAGATGCCAAGCAACCACTTATCAAATCCAATTAATGCTCAATTTTTTTTCACTATGATAAGATGATGTTTGACAGCGTGAACGTTTTTCACATACATTGAAAATATTATAGAGAGCAAATTATTGTTAAATAATCTATATTATAAAAATGAATCGCAAAATGTGTTGGTAAGCGCATAACTCAACAACCCCTGGACCAATTTGGCCAATTCTTTTTTTAAAATTTTCGTTGAAGTTCAAGGATGGTTTTTACGGCGAGATAAATTTGAAAATTCATCCCCTAAGGGGGTAAAACGGGGGTGCAAAGTTAGTATAAAGCTTTGCCGTTTTAGAAGTTAGTGAATGTGTAACGCGAGCGAAGCTGCGGGCGTCCACTAGTCAAAAATAAAATTAATTAACTTATTACGTGCCCTCTGAAGCACCCCCTTAATTGAAATTTTGCCACTAGCGGTCACCTATCCACAAACCGTTACCGTTACAACAAGTTTGGATTGCTGGTGGCACGAACCTTAAATAACCGGTAAGATTTAACAGTGAATCTTCAACCACTGTCTGTATTTTCATCGCTTAAAAAATCATTTTCATTACATAGAGAAGCTAAACAAAAACATACGTGCTCATAGCTACATACGGCCTATTCAGTGGCGGGTCGAGATCAAAGCTTCAAAGAGCTTTTTTCATGTTTAAAAAGCTTTTTCACAAGCTCCGCTAATGAGGGCGGGGTAGTTCTGTAAGCGCGCGGTTGACGTCCCCTTGTATGTGTTACGCTCTTTGATCATGCTTCGTTATGTGGGATGTATTGGGTGGTACTGGAAGATGGGCAGCCATGTTTGTATAAGTACCACCGCCCGCCACGGTACCTAGTACCATTCATGCCGTGTAATAATTGTTTTTAAAGCAATTATGGTCCGGTTGGAAAGGTTTTTCCCGGTTACACTTCTTTAGAGGCGACCATCTTAGTCCTCAAGGGTAGCAGCACACCTGTGACTGACTTTGAACGAGACTCCTACTAACAAGTACTAACTGGGCTATTACTAACACCAACTAACAGGACTAACTATCACTAACAATTCCCAGTCCTCATACCTACTAACGAACTGACCAACTAATGTTCTAATTAACTCTCTCAACTAATTGGACTAACCATCCCAGTCCCTAATTGAGTCTTGTTCAGTCAGCCACAGTTGTCATGGGCGGCAGCGGATGGGTGGTGCTGCAAGCTCGTTTGCTATCTTGTATCCATAAAAAAAATGGTTTACTTGTACAGGCGACATGATTTTGGTCGCGTGGCTTGACATACAATACCTGGCATACAATGACATATAATATCAATGGCATACGACATATCAATGGCACATGGATAGGTAGAGGGCTTTCTGGAGTATTACCTGACGGCCTTTGCTATCGTAGGACAGTCTATATTTGTTGTACTATTATATTATTATTATGCATTCTGGGCCCATGGTATGGCAATAGGCTGACCATATAATGGCTCACGCTCACGCTATAACATGGTACCCAAACATAACTTGAATAAAGGGAGTACTCATACCTCTGCCATTCACCTTTAGGGAAAATACATGGGTGATGTTATATTATGTAATGTTTGAAAACTCGGGTTGGTCTTAGTCCACCATGCTGCTCCAATGATAGGTGGAGGAACTAGTGGCTAACCCAGTGTCGATAGTTCTCAAGCTGAACGATTTTTTTGTACCATTGAAAAAACAACCGAGACCGACGGTTTAACGTACACGGGTGCATCCATAAAATGTTTGCCACTAGCGGTCACCCATCCAGAAAAGGTTTTTTTTTTTTCAATTTATTTATCCCAAAAGGGTGTTACAGAATTTATTTTATCCAAAAATTGCCAAACTGTAGGCCATTTTGTCGCCAACAAAATTGCACCCGTCCTTTGATCGCGTACGAGCTATTGGACTTTGGACGTTTCAAACTCCCTCTTCTACATTGCATATCCTATATACATCCATCCAGTATTATTCTACCTTGTTATATAAATTAACCCCATGTCATGGAACTACGAATAATCCCACCCCTATATCAGCAAACAGGCTAGACTGAGCGCAGTTAATTAACGGGATAGTCGCAAACACGGCATGCTGCGTGACGTCACGCCTCCGCCGGTGACGATCAAATACGGGAAGGGTTGCTGCTACTGGCACTGCGGACTTAGGACAATGTTGTAGTGTTGATCACCAAAAACACCTGAAAAAAAGTCAGAAGTACCGACCCAAAAATTGTCTCTGACTTGTGTCAGAGGAAAAAAGGAAGGAACACAAAAAAAAATTATTATTGTTCAAATATTGCTAAACATTAGGTATAACATGCACCCAAGTCCCAAATTATAAGTAGGCTAGACAAAAACTTTGGTAGTATAGTATTTTCTAGCCTACTTTTTATGATCAAAAACTATTCTAAATTGCATATATATTTTATTTATATATTAATTGAAATAAAAATTCTTTACTGCCAGATTTATCAGATAATGTTTGACAACATTTCCATATAAACATTCATCATTCGAAGAGAATCTCTTTACTTTTCAGGGTTAATAGTATATGGGATATGTTTTCATCAAGTTTCATTGAAAATCTTTGAATCAATAAATTTTATGCTTCTAGTTCTGAAAATGACAATACTTTCATACAACCTTACATCCCCCTTTTCAACCGTTTACATCGGTTCGATACATTAAATCGGCTCAGTATTTTTGGCGTGAAAGCGAGACAGACAGACAGAACTCTGTCTGTCTGTCTTTCGCATTTATAATACCTATTAGTATGGATTACTATGTTCGTAAGTTCCTAGTCAGCTCGGTGCCAACGCTCAGTGCAGGCTAATTGAACGCGGCGTACCTACCGTGTACACACAGGTTATATTAATTACGGCGGTGTCCCCGCTGTAGCTCTTGATTAGCCGCCCCGCAACACGGGATGACATGTTTATGGCCACCGCTTCGCAGTCCTACATATTGGTTTTTCGCGAACATAAGCTATGTATGTACAGGAAAGTAACCAAATATGGAATAGTACCCCTAATTTTGTCGTATGTCCAACCGCAATACAGGTTAGATTCCGTATTTGGGGTACTATTCCATATTTGGTTACTTTCCTCTATTGTATACAGCTTTTAAACAAGAAATTAAATGTCACTTGCTATAATGGTGAAGGTGAACATCGTGAGGAAGCCTTCATAATATTCTCGGAGGCATGTGAAGTCTGCCAAACCGCAATTGGCCAGCGTGGTGGACTAAGGCATAATCCCTCCCATTCTGAGAGGAAACCCGTGCCCAATAGAAAGGGTTGTGATGATTGTATACGACTTAGGATCGTTGCTTGTTAAGTTTCTAATTAGGGTAATTTTCTTGATATTTACCTTGCTTTTGGAGGCCATGTTGAACGTTTGATGGTAGCTGTTGGCTTTACCTTTAATTAGCTACAAACTTCCGTTAGGTTAGGTTTATAAATGTTGTGTTAGCGTTTATTATCAATATTAGAGTTGATGAAGACCACAAGTTGGAACAGGTTGTGGAGTAGGTACTTCTGAAGCCCTGCCTGCATTCCTCCTCCTTATTCCATTATCTTCTAAACGGCCTCTTATGGGTAGAGTAGCAGCGCACTCTAGGGGAAAAAAATGAAAAATGATCTAAGTATGTCTATGGTCTAAGGTTATGGGTCAGTGGTGGCACTGTCTGTTGGTCAGACACCTTCCATCCATCCAGCCTTCTGAGGTTAACTGCTGGACATAGTCCTCTCCTAACATAGTCCTCTCCTAAACGACACCACTCCGACTGATATTTTGTATAATTTATTATTATCCAAATCCAAAATCTATGTGTATATCCCTTCTAATCATCTCCTAATAACTGCCTCAACAGCAGTAATGAGCCTTACTACTTATTATTATTAAAAAAATATATATTCGCAACATTAAAAACCAACAGCATAAAATCCCAGTTTCACCGTCCCCCGAGCTCACGTGCGATCAAACATCTGATGCGATTTTCTGCCACTTGACGAGTCGACAATTCGTATCGTCATCGAGAGCCAACTTACTCATACCTACCCCACTACCCTCTCGGACCCTCTAGCAGCAGCCGTGAGGTGATTCGAGGGTTCTACGTAAACTGGTGGGTTTTAATACGGGTTTTATACACTTATTGCCACCCCGTTCGATGGCATCCCGTCTATTTGTGGTTTAATGTTTGCGCTTCGAAGAGTATTAGTGTGATACGATTATTTATTTATCTGTACGCTGTTTAAGCTTGGGTTTAATGTGATGTGTTTGGATTAAAGCAGATTTTGCAGTGTGTTTGAGGATTTCATTTGTTGTATTGTAAAAGGCAACTGCCTGTATCCCTGTGCAACCCAATAGCGTCGCACAGTAGATCAGGTGTCTTCTCATAACTTGCTTACCATTCTATATAGTGGCCGTATTGTTGCACATTTAACCCGACTGTCGAATGTTTTTACGCTGCCCGAAGGCCTTACCGAGATCAGGGCGGCTTAACACTATCACACACACTATCTATTCTGTTTTTCTTTTGAAGCATTTAGATGAAAACTACTACGTCGATTTAAGGTTTGGAAATATCTCAAGAACTTACATTATCCAATTATTTTTTATAATACAGACGGACAAACAGACATACGGGCACCTGATGGTAAGTGGTCACCGTCGTCTATGGACACGTGCGACACCAGGGGTATCACAGGTGCGTTGCCTGCCTTGAAGGAAGCGTTTCACACTCTTTTTGAAGCGCTCCATGTTGTAGCTCAAAGGGAAAACCTCAGTCGGAAGCAATATCAAATATCCATTTACTCGCATCATTTAAACATATCCATGGTCTATATTTACGCCATTACCATATTGTGAAACGACTGGATCTAATGAGCCCCCAAAAGTCGCGGTTCCGAGCTATTCTGTGACAAAAACCGCGGAATGCCGGGGGCGGAACCACCTGTGTATTCCGCTTGTTCCGACACGCCATATTTGTGCCGATCGCGTACAGAGTGCTCCAACACGTTGAAATTGAATTGAAATAAAAATATATGTATTATAGATGCTATTTGTTTTTTAAGATAGCATCTTGATTTAGATTTAGGTACTTTTAATTTTTAAATGGGGACCTAATTTTGTACGGATTTAAATTTTTTTAAGTTTTTTAAGTAATTTAAGTTATCTACCTACTATACTAAAAATAAGTTAAATATTTTTTTTTTAAAAAGCTTTATATAACTTTTATTTTTATTTTCCTGCATAGTCATCGGAACCCAATTTGTGTGCCGAATTTCAGCTCGATAGCTTCAGTGGAAGTGGGTAAAATATTGATTGCAAGATTCCAGGACATACATACATACTACGAGTGAAGTTAAATAAAAGCTTTTAATTAATAAAACTAAGAAGGAAAATATTGCAAAGAAGATACCTACGAAACAAGTAGGTAGGTAGGTACGTCTGATGCTATCAGACGAACTTTTTTAAAAGTTGGTTTCCATCAACCTTTTGAAGTCCACTTTTGAACACAGGCCTCTTCGAAATGACACTTATCTGACGGGTCCTGTGCCTTCTGAATCCAGAGGTTTCCCGCCGTCTTCTTCAGTTCGTCTGTCCGCCGTGTCGAAGGGCAACCTGCACTCCTTTTTCCGGGTTGTGGTCTCCATTCGAGGATTCTTCTTCGTAAGTTGGTTGTCTGGTTGAAAAGTTGGTTTAGGCGAATCGAAATCTCAAAATTCACATTAACATTTATTGATTTTTAAACACATTGAAAGGTAGATCTTCATCATAAACAATCACAAACACATAATCAAAATGGTTGTAGATAACACATGCATTTACGAATCACGTATAATAACCGAGATAAGTAGTCATGAGGCCTAATAATTCATTGGCATTGGACGTATTCCAATAAAATAGTACGTTTCCACAACTGTTACTTAGACGTTATAAATTCTAGTAATCGTTAAGATTATTTATTACATGCAAGCATTGAAATTGCTCAAATTGTATATTTATCCATGAGCAAGATATTGGATTTCACGTAACTGCGTTTAGCTGAACGGCATATTCATTACGTATAATTGCATAGTAGGTAGGTACTTAGGTATCCTTTGCACTAGTGAGCTGCAGTAATAGCTACAGTATCTGGCCACAGAATAAAAATCCACAGAAAAGCTGACAGTTACACCTAGGTAAACAGAGTTATAATGGAATCGGTCGAAGACTTCTATCGCCAAAACCTGCATTTAAGCTCAAGTAAGTAAGTTTTTATGAAAAGCATAACAACTTGAACGTGAATGAATGATGATGAATCTTTGGTAGGATGATATTTTTTATACTGTCAAAAAGGAGGTTCCGTCGGGATACTAAATAAATGTTTGTATGAAAACTTTACTGCTTCAATGTACCTACATAACTAAGCAAAAGATAAAAAATATATTTTTTATCCCCACGGCTCGATATTTTAGAATCAGTAACAAATGCGCTACGGAGTTGTCGAGAAAAATGTATTGTACTTATGATTAGGTAAGAACTCAGTAATAAAATATAGGTATCTATCATGCAAGATAAACAATTTTGACACGTAGGTAGTAATTAGCCAAGTTAATAACTAAGATTGAAGGCCTGGCCATTTATTTATCGGAGACTATTCGTAAAACATGACTGACTTGTACAAAATATTTTATTTTACTTAATAAACTATTATCATAGAGGAATGACTGCCCGTGCAAAGCGCCTGGGTCAGAGTTAAAACAGAGAGTATTTTTTTATAGTTGCGTAAGTATTACTGCAATACACCTTCTGTCGTCTCGTAGTGCACGCTACATGGTAATTAGGTACATAGGAATGAATTTATCAAAATAATTAACTCTAGCACTTACAATTGCCTCTAGTAATGTTTTCATGAAATTATTTCTTAATACCTATGTTAATTATTATATATTAACTACATACGTTTTTTATTAATTACTTCTACGTTTCTATACTAGATCACGATGCCGAATTTCGTATTTCTCCTTCCGGCTGGGCATTATTTAATTTTTCTCTTCACCTATTAATAAATAGATACCGAAATTTATTTTTATTTTAAATCATTATATTTTTTATAGTACCATGCCTGCCAAGGTTTATTTACTTAACTGTAAGCTATACCACCAATTCGAATTGGAGCAGCGTGGTGGAGTATGTAGGTATACACCTCCTGCACCAGTGCCCAGCAGTGGGATGTCTATGCTATGGGTAGCAAGCAACCTATGGGATAACTGGTTCATATGTTATGTGTATGATGTTTCCCTCAGCCGATGTTTACACACAAGTAGTAGGTAACCAATATAAATTTTTCTTAACATGTTTTTTGCTTAGTTAAATTTTAATACTAAAATAATAAAACAAATATCCAAGCTGATAAAAAAAAATCCAAGTTATTTCTACAGACGTAAATAATTTCGCTCATCGATTTAATTTTAATTAATTTAGTCATGCAATTTTAACATCATACTGTACATGTAAATCGTGACTCCGTGGGAACCCGCGAGGCATCGCGTCGTTTCTCCCGATACTCCTATCCAGGAAATTGGTGTTTTTGTTCCACTCGGCTCTGGACCAGTTACACCCGGGGTACCACCTGGGACAATCATAACAATCTAATGAAGTAGACGTTGCAGGGATTTATGATTTTAGTACTTAGACTGTAAAATTATAAAATTTTCAGTTAGAGTTACCCACACAAGATAGAGAAATTATATTTTTTTTTTTAAAGAAGGAAATATCCCATATCAAATAGTTAGTAAAACAGCTCGCATCCGCATTGTAGCCCTTAAGCAAAGCACAAGTGCCTCTGCAAACATGCCAGATGCACTGCAAAGCTTATCGGCTTTGGCAGCCCCATCAGCACCCTGAATGCTTCATTACACTGAACGCGAAGGGCTCCAAACTTTCTTTGCTAATTTCTTTTCCACAAGCTGCTGGTATAAAAACTGGTGCAAAACGCTCTAAACAACGTAAGCTCGAACCGAACCGCTAGTAACGAACCGCTCGCAGCCGACATTCCAGAAATTCCGTATTTTTAAATCATTACAATGTAACAAGTGGTATTAAAGTTTCATCCACACCGACTGGATTTCTGGCGAGAATTCTTCACGGAAGTTTATCACGCCTTGATGACATAGGGTTCTTCAAAAAAGGCGTAAAAAGAGCTCCTTCTATAGGCGACGGTGACTACTTACCATCAGGTGGCCCATCAGATTGATCGTCAGGAATAGATCATCTATAAAAAAAAGTAATTAAATATTCGATTGGCGGGCCAAGAGATAGACTAAGTTTATTTTTATTGGGTTAGATTACCTGATTGTAGGCTATTATTACCGTGCTTATGATGCGTGTAAATTTTTACCACAGATTATATAGCTAGTAATTACAAACGTGTAGGAATGTCAACAATTATTTTTTCCGGTAGCAACCCCGCTTCCTGGTGTGTGATTTGTCGCGAAACGAGCGGCACCTGTTCCACCGTTCCCACGGGTTCGATTCCTACTGAGGTCACACGTGGTCCACGTGGACATGGGAAAAACAATATTGCATTAGTAAAATATTATATCTCTAATAATTAATATGAATAGACAGTCGTTACGTGTCTAGTGGTACGAGTAGCGTGACTGCGTAGCTAGAGGCTAGAGCTAGAATCCGTGGTTGTGCAAATTACTCGTATTAATGGGTTTTATTATAATTTGAAATATTAAGTCAAAGCTCGGAGTTTGGATCTATGCTCCGTATAAGTCAAAGGCTTTGACGTGGGGTTCTTAAAAAAGGCGTAAAAACAGACCTCATTCAGGGCCGGCGACGCATGACAACTCCTCTGGTGTTGCTTGAGTTCATAGGCGTCGGTGACTACTTATCATCAGGTAGCGAGCCCGTCAGATTTCTCGTCAGGAATAGCATAAGTCCTATTCTATAGATAGAACAAATGTATCGGTCAATCACGCAGACCATTTTCATCAAATCCTTAATAGTTAATAATTAGTGTAAGTGGTATACCCGTACCTACTAATAAAATAAAATAAATTAATTAAATTTAATTGAATTTGTAAACAGATTCTACCACCCACCACAAGCTTGCTTATGGCTCTTCCTGACTTTATCTTCGGTACTTTTAGTTACGAGTTTGTGGTATTAACGTGAATAATCTGAGTCATTTCAACTCACACCATAATAAATTTGAACAAGGTCGACTTTTCCGTACAGTCTACTGTTAAGATTGGTTTGAATTTATATTTGTACGAAATTTAAAGGATGGCATGTGGCCTTGATTTATGGCACCTGGAATTCCGGTCCGAGTTGTGGCTTGTGGGTGTAATTCGTTGGGGAAATTATTTTAGCGCTCATTAATTAAAGTTTTCATTTTGTGCAATTTCTATGATGTGGTACAGTTTTGCAATAAAATATACTGCAAAAACTGAACTATAGTTTCTCTGATGTACCTACCTACATAAAATTTGACACTAGGGAAGACTGATGTCGAAGTGCTTGAGATTAAGAATGCTTTCAGCATTAAGTTCTTCGTTTTGATTAAATTATCAATTTTAAAATAAGATAAAAATTTACTTTTGTAAATTTTTAAATTGTAAATTTTCCCTTTTGGGATGATAATTTTATTCCACTGCACAGTCAAGAACTACCTAATGGTGGATAACCTCATCAGGATTTATCTAATTGATGACTTGAGGATCTTCGAACAAGGTGCAAAAGTACAACACGAATAGGTAGGTAGGAGAGTATAGTACGATTATGATAATAATAATAATATAGATCGTTCGCTGACTCGTGCTTAGACGGGACCACTTAAAAATGCATTCGTTGAACCTCCAGACGTCAGACAAGAATGCTTGTAAATCAGCTGTTACCATTACAATGATAAAACTATATCGGAAGTCGGAAGACCGTGCCTTGATCTAAAGAGGCCATTCATAACAATATCTGACCAACCCCCATGCTGGGCACTTTTTACCACGACAATTACACACTGATCGACCACACTACTAATTGTCACTAATGTGTTCACACCCGTGTTATTTTTGAATTACCGTAAACGCATAACTTTAATGACCACTGTCCCTTTTGTACCCTTATAATGTTTTACAATTTTATCTTTCCATTCATCTACACAAACACAGATTAAATTGAACTCTATCACTTAGTTCGTAAGAACCAAGCTTATTAACGTGAGCGGTAAAAATGAATTTGTCAATATGATGTCTCAATGTCGATATTGACAGCTGCGCGCGGCCATTTTATTTGCGCGGCAATTTACGATGTCCAGTCCACCCACGGATGCGTTCAAATTTTTTGGCGTGTGCCGATCATTACAATGTCATTATGAAACCTTTTGTGGTTTCGAATCAAAGTCAATTTTTGGCTTGTCAAAGTTGTGATTTTTTGCGTTGTGCGGCGGGGCATAAAAGAAATTAAGTTAGTAAATTATAGTTTCCGTAGTAACGTTTTCATGCTTGTTGATTGATTATTGAATGGTATGGAAAAAAAGACAAAACCAAATAAAATGTTGGCCCGTAAACTCTATTTTCATAATACTATGCAATTTTATTATAATATAATATATTAAATGATATATCGAGTAAGTATTAAAGTAACTACGAGTAAGTATGTATTAAAGTAACTATCTACGAGCACATATTATGGACAAATCCTAGACAGACCAGACTCAAAATTATGCATAGCTAGAAGACAGGACATCACGCTAAACTTTTGACTATATTATGCACTATATCGATGATATTATGTCGATGCCAGAAAACTAGGAACAGCTAAAACTAGAGATAGAATGACCATTTTTAGTCAAATTAATTAGAATAAATAAAAAACTACAACTTAATTCCCTTTATCAGTTTAGTAGAGGCAGGTGGCAGGCATTTATAATAAATTAAGGTTAAACCGGTACAGCACATATAACATTTATAGATAAGGTGGGTATGACAAACACTAAAGTAGCGTTTTAAATATCAAACAACTATAAGTTTCTGGCAAAACCATTGTAAACATAGGAAACAAATACAATTTAATTTGAGTTTTAAAACAATCCTACATCGTCTAGTTTCATGGTTATAATTAAATGAAAATATTTGAGGTAAGTCAAACATACTAAACAACATCAGTATAGAACCCTTTTTTCTGTCAGTTGTTTAACTGAACCTCGACGTACCTACCTAATAATCTTTGCGAACGTAAGAGTGTTGCGCTCTAATTGTTATTTAATAATATGTATAATAATTTCCTTAAATATTATTTGATTATGATTGTACATAATTCAATAAACAAAACTTTAAATTAATCACTTAGGGCTTGTGAAATTTAGTTAAATTTAATTTTAATTTTAACTTTCATGTCATAACTATGTCATTGTTTTGGCAACATTGAATAACCAAATCGCCAACTCTGCCTTGAACAGTGAACCTTAATACCTATACGTACCTAATGTTTAACCGACATCGTAAATGTGTACTTTACGAGATAAGTGTTTTTCTTGTCCCGGTATTTGTCTTACTTATACCATAGTATAAAGAGTCTTCGCTTCGCTCTACCCTTATACTCTACTTATATATAGATAATAATTGTTTAGGTAAGTCACATATCTAACTTCTATAACATCATAAGTACTACCTAATGAAAGATACCTTAAATAAAATTAATCTAAGCTAAATCCAACAGAAGCCCTAATGTAAGTAAGAAATTCGTGTCTTTTGTTCGGTGTCTTCCGCCTCATATTGGCTTCGGATATAATTGTTGTGACTATAAAGTTGGATTTAGTTAAGGATATGGATTCTTGGAGTTCTTTAAATATTACTACCTACATATAAATGACATATAAACTAGAGCCTGAGACACAGCAAGTTCGAATACAAAGTCTCCTTTAGAACAAGTGGACCTATATCAAAATTATTAGAAAGGTACCTATTTTTATTTATTTCAGTACCATGTACAGACATAAATAACGGACCACATAAACTTTGATTTGTACCGAGTCTACAGAGCTATTTCAATGTAGACGAAGCTCAGATGGTACATTACATATCTGCAGAAACATGATTTTATGATTTTAGACCTTCGATCACGAATGAAAAAAATACACAGGCGTCACACACACAAACACACAAAATACACACACTTCACCTTGCATCACCAAACATAAAACAATTATATTATCTACCAAGTTTAAAAACAAATAATAAGAGCGTTATTTCAAAAACAGACAGACTTGCTGTGTCTATTGCGTGGTTAAACCTCACTTTATTCGCAATTAATTCATTTTTCAATCGATCTCAAGCACGGAAGAATCCGAATATGGAAAAGATGCGTGTTGACTCTACAACAATGGGAGTCGTACCCACGTACACCACATACCGCAATGGTATTAAAAGCGTAAGGCAATCCTCTTACTCCCGCGTCTTCCAACTGTATGGTTTCCCACAGAACTTGACTCGGGAAGTCGACTTACACATTTCTACAAAAATAATGCGGCGTGTCGAGTCATTTCATTTGTTAGTCATGTTAAGGCAAATTAAAATCTTAGGCCAGCCGATTCCTTTAATTAAGTTCGATGAAGTAACTTTTTTTTTAAATACAGGGCGATTTTTTAAAACTTTTATTTCAGAGGCGACTTTTTAAAACTAATATTATAAAGGCTACAAGTTTATGAGTGAATGTGTTTGTATGTTTGTTACTTCTTCACGCTAAAATGGTTCGACCAATTTTAATAAAATTTGGTATGGAGATAGCTGACATCCTGGATTAACATACAGGATACAGGTAGCGCGCGAGCTCACAATGACAGGTCACAGCTCGACTCACTGCAATGGTTATATTATAATTGACACCAATTCACAACACGCGTTTGTTGGTTGGTGGAGTATCTACCTCATGTAATGTATAAAATATCATTGCTAGAGAATAAAAGGAAAAGGCTTCTTGCGTAAGAAACATGGCGATAGTAGACCGAAGAAAGTGTACTAATTGCGAAAACTCCATAAGATAATAATAGACTTCGCCGCTCATTAACGACGGATACGAACTTTGAACTGCGCCATATTTTTCAAAAAGCCCCATTACGTACGAAACAAACGCCACAGTCAGACTAATGGCGGTATAACCTCAACCTTCCGTTTCCTTGCCGCAAAGACAACAGTTTTTAAATCAGAATACCATTCGAACCATTCTGATTTACGACGCTAGAATAAGGTTGATTTTACCGTGAATTTGTAACGAAAATGAGAAATGTGTGCGAGTTTACTTATTTATTAATAAATCAGTGGTATTTACATAAATCATGGGAAGGGAGCGTAGTGATTATTTGATTTTGAGTAACTAAATTAAGTCCGACTTTGGTTGGTACAGGTAAAAGCGGTGGCAGACTTCATATGCCTTCGAGAACATTAGAAGAACTCTCAGGCATGCAGGTTTCCTCACGATGTGTCCTTCACCGTTACAGCAAGTGACATTTAATTTCTTAAATCGCACAGAACTCAGAAAAGTCATTGGTGCGTGCCGCTGGGGTTTAAACCCGGACCGCTCGAGTGAGAGGCGAGTTCGATAGCCACTTGGCTGCCACCGCTATTGCTTTACACCGGGCACAAATTCAGACTCCGAGCTGTTACCGGGCGTTTCAAGCTCGGGCAACAACATGGGACATAACTAGTGAAAAGTAGGTGTGTACAAACCTCAGTCTACCCCTTCGCTGAAATACAGCCGTGATGTTATGTAACGTCAGTATAATTTGGTTAAAGTGATATTTGAACCCGGACCTCTCAAAGAGGCCAATGTTACACCACTTTTATGAGCCACATAAAAATTATCATATTTAATAACAAATCAGGTCCTTTTGGAATTTGATAGTGTGCTGAGGGGAAGTGAGGGCAATATAGATACCCGTTTGAGTGTCCGCCAGGTGACCATTAGCGTAAGGGGACACCGGGGACACCGGGGACACAGGGGACACCGGGGGCGCCACGTGCAACTTCCGTGACACCCGACACCTGTAAGGACCTCCTTTCCTTGGTCAGATCTTTTAACTCTTCATAATTATTGTAAGCGGGTACAAATGTCAGAGGCACGCAACAACATCAAGGATGGCTTTTCTAACGTGCGTGCTTTAACAACATCGTAAGGTGTTGAACAACCACCAATCCGTTTAAAAAATAGGCTCTGAAATTTTGGCTCCAATTGCAAATAATAAGAGGCATGCTTGTATGAAACATGTTTGTAGCAGTTAAATCTATAAATTGTCAAAAATACTTTAATATTTGAAAATAAGAGCTATTAAACTAACAATACAGTAAATTAATCCATACAAAATAAAAGAAATAGCTAAACTCTAACAGAAATGGCTATGTTCATTAAAATTCATTGGCTCTAAACATCTTTTCTTTGCCTCTTTTTATAAAAAGACAATTCGTAAGCAACTTCCTGCCATAATATTTCCATACTTTCAGATAAGTAACAAACTTTTATTTTGTCTTTGGTTTAATAAAAACATTGCAAATTGACTTTTAAATGTGTTACAATAAGGTTTAGTTATTTCAAAGGTGTATTTTAAAAATGCAATTCAAAAGTTGTCAAGGTGTTCCATATCGAATAATCGCAAATGTATGGGGGAGTGGTTGGAAAGTGTCAGTTTTATAACCACATTACAGGGGGCGTTAGTACGGGGTTGAAATCGAACGATTTATTTTTATTCATGACCTGTAAAATTATAATGTGTATGTGTGTGTGTATGGTAGTATGATATGATTTCTGTCTTATTTGAATTCTACTATTTTGACTATGCAGTTATAGGTAGGTAGACGAAATGACCATATCTACCTAAGAGTAGGCATCTACTATCTACACTACAAGAATCATTATAATTTTACGTTAACGAAATCACTAAATGTGATTTCGTCATACTTGGACGAAATGTCACATCACTTGGACGAAATCACTAAATGTGATTTCGTCATAATTCACAGATAAAACAAATAACAGTAGATAAACCGGATGCAAACGCTGATAATAATATTGTGGGTAACTATGGATGGAATGTAGTTGAATGTTCTATAGGTAGTAAGCAATAATAGTATAGTAATAGTATAGCAATAATGGTAGCATAAACCTAGATTAGTAGGTACACTAATTTAAAAAAAATTGCTCCGATTAAAAAAAAAACTCGTCTCCAGTACCTACATTGAGGAAAACGCATGCTCTATAGCCAGTAAATATGCCTTACAGCATTAAATCGCGTTTCATGCACAATATATCGCGCACACTCAATGTCGCGGAACGCATCGAATTTATTTCCCAATGCAATACCGGCCGGGCCATTTTAAAAATTACCCATTTTGAATTTGGAAAGAAATGCTCGACTGCATTCGCGTTCTATTTTCGTCCCCAACCGTATCCAATGGCTTATTTACGATTTACCACAAATACGCTAAATCGCGACCGTTTTAGCCATAAATTTGGTGTCAATTTTAAAAGAAAAAACTACAGATAGCACAGATAATAAAATAAAAAGTTAACTTTTCCCGCTTTTAGCCAAAGTTCGTTCGCAGCCTGTGACGCGATGGCGGTCGTTTTAAAAACGCTCGGAGGTTATTTTTCCAGAATACGAGGATGTCTGTGAGATAAGTTCGCATTAACGGCACTCCGGCCAGTATCTGAAGCTGAAACGGATCTGCTTCAGTTTAATGGGTGATATTTTTTGTTCATGGGTGGGGTTAAAGGTGACCAATGGCATCCCGACGGGCGGCTAACGGCGTCTTGCTCAGATAAAGAAGTTCAAGAATTTTCAGAGAGGGACGGAGAATTCTATTCTTGGCTGTACGTCTGTTTCCGTACTGTTGAAACGAAAAGTGCTTTGGCTGTATATCTTACATTGACAATCACAGCCGGCTTGAATGAAAAATATTACGTGAATAACCGAACTCGACGACTTCGACTTCCCTCAACTTTGGCTCTGGGATCTGTGCACAAATAAATTTACCATAACCACGGACTACACTTTGGTCTTTACGTTAGTAAAGACTTTTTATTTTTAAATTTAGTTTTTTGCCATAAAATTACCGGTGTCATCGCATGTACCACACACAGTTCACCAGACTGCACGTTAGTAAAATAAGCCCGGATCGCAAGCGCTGCGACCGGGCGACCCGGATATCGTCAGGATTTTACAGTCAGAAGCATTGCTATTAACAATGTAATACAAGTAGTAAAAAACCTAAAAATATATTATATTGATTAGGTACTTACTTTTTGCTAATGTAGGTATTATATTGGACCTATATTCTTCTCATTTTATTATTCTGCTTTTGTTTGAAGTAAGTACCTAATAAGTTAAAATTCATATTGTTCTTAACATAGAGAAGCCCGTATGTTACCTGCCTACTATTATGATACAAACATTATGATCTTAACATAAATTCACGGCTGTATTTTCGCGAAGGGATAGGCAGAGGTGTGTATACAATACACTACCGGTATGTTTAGGTGTCATGTATTCGATGGAAAATAATCATCCCTTCAAATTTTATTAAGAATTAATTATTAGGTATGTTTACAACCCAGAACTAATGAGAGACAACTAATAGAAACTGACACGTATACTTTAATAATCAATTACTTAACGAAAGTTTTAAAATGTTTGCTTAAAATAAAAGTCTCTACCAATTCCAGAATTATAGCCAAAATAATTTACACCACAAGCGATCCCTAGTGACTGCGTCATTAACAGGAATAATATGTTTATACGTTTCAGTTAAGTTACGCCTCTTCACATAACGCACCTCACTATATTACCGTCGAACAAATCACTCCGTCACCAAAATAAACAGAGAGCGAACAAAAAACTCATTCTATGCAATTAAAAAAGCCCACCGTTATTTAGATTTCCATAAATACTCCACGCGCATCTACCTTCCTTGAGATATATCTTCCTGGCGACTTTTTTCTTCAAGACTAGAGATGTACTGTCCTTTGTATCGATATTACGAAGTGTAGACATTGAACATCGCGAAGACGATATGAAACAAATTTATAATAAATATTATAAAAGCGAATACAAAAGCAAGACTGCAAGGGAAAAGCTTAAATAAATAATTTAATATTAATCACGGCATATCTGATGAAAGACATAATTAGACATATATAAGAACCTTTTTACTGCCGAATTATCAGAAAAACTTTCTGATATCAATCCAAAATGTTGATATAATTATCTAAATTTTGTCTCGGCGAGAATTTGCTTATTACTTGAGATAAGATCGATAACGAACTTAGTTATAATCCCTACCCTAATCCGATGCTTTACACCGCGCACATTGTATTTATTTGGTTTTCAAATCCTCGCGAGCTTCGTGTCAGCATAAATCGTGCAAGCGCTTCCGACAAATACGTACGTTTACTAATGACGTTTTGTTCTCTTCAACGGCGTTTTTTAATCTTTGTAGAAATAGATCGGGGAAAAAACTAATTTATATTTCGAATGATTTTCGAAAATGGAAACTTGTTCGAGATTTGAAAATCGAAAAGATGCTTTTTGTTCAGACATAGTGTCATATGATGACATTTTGTTATTTCTTTAATTGAATTATAACATTCATAAATTGAATTTTTTTATAAAGTATTTTTTTGAATACAGTCAGATAAACAGATATAACTTTAAATATCTGTAAATAGGTAGACTAAGCCATTTGGATTAGTAGGCAATACCAGGTACCTTGAAATACGTATATAAGTGATGAAACCGATTAAGTCACGATTGAAGTGATGCATGGATGGAATATAAGTATTATTCTAAAGACTACTCTATATTCTAAAGACTCGAAACTCGATTGGTTTTCGGATTACGGATTTGGTGATCGGATTAGGTATGTAGTAGTGCCAGTAGTAATATTTATTTATTTAATAGTTATTGTACCTAAGTACTACTTATATATACAAATAAAATGCAAATGGCAAACTTATTGCATAATGCATTCTCTACCAGCTAACCACTAAGCTAAATAAACAGACAATACAATACAAGGTACAGTAAAAATATCTGTAATACAACCTATTTACATGGGGACCTAGACATAACTGATGAAAAGTGGATGTTTACACACCTCTGCGTTCCCCTTCGAGAAAATGCAAGCGTGATTTTAAGTTATGTTAGGCATTTGAAATTAAAATAAATATTAGGTAATAATTGAAATTTAAAGATATCTTACATGGGTATACTTTTCAGGCACTTATTTTTTTAGGCATCAAAGATTTTTTTATGTTTTTAATTAGAATCCTTAGTCTATACTAATATTATAAAGAGGAAAGATTTGATTGTTTGTTTGTTTGTTTGCATCGAATAGGCTTCAAAACTACTGAACCGATTTGAAAAATTCTTTCACTGTTGGAAAGCTACACTATCCCCGGGTGACATAGGCTAAATTTTATTTTGAAAAAAAATAGGGTTCCGTAAGATATTTGGGTTTTTCGGACACAAGGTGTAAAAAATCAACCAGAAAAGTTACTTATTTCGCGTACGCTGCCTAAACTATAAAAGATAGAACCATAAAATGTTCTAATTAATTGTAGATCTTATAAATATCTATAAAAATGTCCGCGACACACTATACCTATCTATGTCGAGTGAGGCACAACAACCATTTTTTTATCTTGAATTTTTTTTGGACTACATTTACAGTTTATGTAGATAGTAATATTATTATTTTTTTTTTTTATTAATATTTTAAATGAAATTTGGTACACAGTCTAGAGCCTGACAAAGGACATAGACACTTTTTAATTGGAAAAAAATGTTGTAATGGGTTGAAAAGGGAGATGAAAGGTTGTATGAAAGTATTGTCATTTTCAGAACAAGAAGCATAAAACTTAAATTTTAGGCTGTTGAAAAGGTATAATCCTTACTAATCCTATCCTACTAATATTATAAAGGGGAAAGTTTGTAAGTATGTATGTATGTATGGATGGATGTGTGTTACTTTTTCACGTAAAAAGTACTGAATAGATTTTAATGAAACTTTACAATAATATAGCTTATACATCAGAATAACACACAGGCTAAAATGTATAAAGATATTGTATGAATTGTCCAAAATATGACGATAAGTGTCAAGTAGGTAAGTAGGAAAAAATCTACCATCTGCGAGCTATTCTGGCGTGCGCTGCCAAAACTACTGGACCGATTTCAAAAATTCTTTCACCATTAGAAAGCTGCATCTTCACTGAGTGTCATAGGCTATATAATATAACTAGGCGTAAACGAAACTATTGTTATAATCTATATATGTAAAATAAAGTCGTGTTAAATTTTTATTTTATTAGTAACCTGACGCAAATAGGGTTTATGTGTGTGTATTATAATTTTGATTTTTATATAAAATACCCGTGCGAAGCCGGGGCGGACCACTAGTAATATATAAATGGGTTGCATTCGATAATCGATATGAAGCGAATGCCTTTGGCTTAAGAAAAGTGCCTAACAAGTATTGTCTCAAGGTATGCGGGGTACCGGGTCGTCCGTCAAATCTCCTCTCCCTAAGGGCTGCGTATGATTAAAATTTGATTGATAGTCGATCTTTGTAATAATGCACTGAAACAAGTAATAAGGTCTTCTTTTCATAAAGCTTCTAAATCAGATCCTTCATATATCTATTGCACCACAATCCCATGCTATAGTTTTATGGCTCACATCAGGGTAAATTCTTTTGACATTTTAGTGTTCATTTATTTATTTAAAGCCATTATTTATTCATATAAAGCGAAAATCTTATGGTAATCTGCCTGGTATCCGCTACTTAACACAAATTATAGATTATTAAATAAAATATTATCAAATATTATCTTTGGATCTGCATAGGTACTTAACTTACCCTTTTTTTCTGACTAAGCAATGGATTGATTTGCATTAAGTAATTAATTGGTTAGCAACAAAACTCGTCCGTTAAATCTTTGTGGTTTGCTTATAATATACGTGTCTTCTGGACTGCAATACTAAGTATAGGTAATCTAGTTCAGCAAGATTTCATAACTGATCTAAATTCCAAAAAAAATCCTTAAAATTTCACCTAATGACAGACTTTGATGAGTATTCTACAAACTGGGCAGCAGGGGTGCCGCAACCAAATGAAACAATGATACTGTATAACTTCAGTTAATAACTAATTAAGGGTTAGGTTAAAGTTAAGCTTTTTCAATTCACACATGAAAAGGAAAAGAAAACGACTTAGAAACAGTCCAAATGGCTAAAATTATGCATGAAATATAGATATGTATACGATTAATTATAATACGGTGATGACGTATATTATAATACTGACATTTATGTACCTACCTTTAAAGATTGTACGCCCAGGCAGGGCCGACTGTATTCTGTCTTCAATCAATAAATTATCTGAATCTGAATCTGAAATCTGAACATGCTGGCCAATTTTTTTGCAGCGGAACTGTTTAGCAGGTACAAGATAACTGCATATTAGTTACTTTGTTAACCTTCTGATAGCCTTTCATTAATTTTAAGTTCTAACAATATTAAATACCGTAAACGGCCTTTACTACCGCACTTAATCGTTTAACAGTTTTGTGGATAAGCGACACGAAGCGATAACTTATGACCTTTATGGATCGCTGCCCTAAAACCAGTAACGTCTCGAGATCTCGATTATTCTCGAGTTCTCGAGTATTCTCGAGGTCGCGATAGAGGCCGTCCGTCAAATCTCCCCCGGGAGTGCCTATGATTAAAGTCCGCCGGCTGATTGATGGCCCATCTTTGTGGACGATCAACTGAATTTCCCTCTTTTTGGAAAAGCCGAGACGTGAATAAGCGAGGGATTGATAACGGACGGTTTAATGGAGATATAAATAGACCGCGAGATTGTAGTGATGGCCGTGTAAAGATAGGTCGTGTTGTAGCCTAGTGGAAGAATGGCAGAAGTGACTCGAGTGAGTTCGGGTTCAAATCCCAGCTTTATATGCGCTAAGATTTATGTGTTTTAAAAAATTAAACGCAACCTTGCGAGGTAACCTTCGGGCGGCTTGAGAACTTTCGACACTGGGCTGGCCACTAATCCCTCCACCAATCCGCATTGGAGCAGCATACTTCACAGTATGCTCTAGACCAGCCAGACTCAGCTGTGCCTGTGGGGGAGACCCGTGCCCAGCAGTGGGACATCTATGGGTTGCAGCAGCAGCAACTTGGCATCAGACTATTATGTAGGTAATAATGTTGATAAGTAGTAACAAATATAGCTATCGAAGAACTTAATTTTACAATAAGCAGGACCAATAAATATTATCTTACTATCAGGAATAGCAAAAATATTATAATACTTTAATTTTTGTGACATTCAGAATAAAATAAAATAAAAACGATCTAAAATCAAAGCGGTCGGCTTACCGAAGGTCAGTTCTGTTTGTGTCCGCGCGGTGCCACCTGCTTCCAAATTTGAATAATAATACGATGACACTGCACCGCAGCCGTCCGAACATGCGACGGAATAATTATTTGCACACAAAAGCTGACCAGTCCAGCCGGACAATTACGTGTTTTCTTAACGGACCCATTCTGTCTAAGGGGATATTCAAATTTTAGGGTCGCGCGATTTTAAATATATAATCATTATTTTACTTTTTTTTTCTAATGCCCTTTTCTCACGGGTCAAGCGGTGACCTTTGCCGGACAATGCGCGATAGATCATAAGTCCGCGTTCAGAATTTATAATTAATGTCTCTGGTTCGATCCTGGCCATTGTGAGAATTCGCGGATAATGGCGCCGCGGATCTTTGTCACGATTTATGTGCATACGTGAATAGTTGCACTTACTTTGGAAAGTGGAATTTCTTGAATATTGATGAATAGTGACGAGAATGGTTGGTTTCGGCGGGGTCGGTAGCGATAGTCTTGAGAACCGAACTGCATTCGGGACGTTTTGTCATCGTCCAGTCATTAATCTTTGCATATGGTGTGACCTTTGCGTATTTGACGCTGTCACGATTTATTTTTTACTTCATTTTATTTCTACCGAGTTCTAATTCTCATATTCTTATAAGTGTACTAGTGGATGCCCGCAGCTTCGCTCGCGTAGAATTAGACCCATTAACGACGTCTACCCGTCTAACGACTTCAAAAACGGCAAAGTTTCATACTATATTTGCACCCCCGTTTTACCCCCTTAGGGGGTGAATTTTCAAAAATCCTTTCTTAGTGCTCCCCTACGTTATAAAAGGAACCCCTGTGCAAAATTTCAAGTCTCTAGCCCTTATAGTTTAGGCCCTGCGTTGATATGTCAGTCAGTCAGTCAGTCAGTCAGTCAGTCAGTCAGTCAGTCAGTCAGTCAGTCAGTCAGTCACCTTCTCCTTTTATATATATAGATATCTCATCTCTCTTATCAAACAAGGTAATAATCTACATATTTTCAGAATACATAATATTATGTTTTGGTGAAGTAAAAAAAAATTGGAGCCGCTGAAAAATAATTGACTTTCAAAGTGAGCGGTAGACGAAATAAATTTAAGAACCTCTCTATACCTACTGTACGTGGTACCATTTTCTGATGCTATGAAGTAAAGAAGCCACCAGAAGAAGACGTTCGTTATCATTAATCATCAAATATTGTGAATTTAACCTTTTATTATTACTTATTATTTTGGATCAAATCTACTTTCAAGCTGTTTTCGAATACACCGTGGTCGTAGAACATACAGTTACCATCAAATAAGTATTATATACACACTGTTTTAAATACTTATTCTTGGTTTAGTTTAGGAAATTTTGCTGTCTATTCCTGTGTAGACACTAATTTAACGATTTTCATATCTTTGTTTAACTGCCGCGTTGGTTGGATTTATTATTCAATTTCTACTCGTACTTTAACACTCTATACTTTGTGGTCTCACGCAGACGGAACTATCATAAATCTTTGATTGACAAAAATGTTTTCCCACTAATCGTATTCTTTACAGATCAACCGCAAATCACACATGCCAACATCTCAAATGTATCATACTCGTACTTGAAGAGAATAAATTACATATTGATCACAAGTGGACCGCTCGCACAATGTGTCGCGTGCTCATCTCGTGTTATTGAGATGGTAATGAGACACGCGACGCATCGTCGCGGTGCAAGTGGAACAAACCAGTTTGGAGGAATTTTTGAAAGAGTTGAATTTACTTACCTATACTACATGTCTATTTGCTTTTAACCCCCGACGCAAAAAGAGAGGGGTCTTGTAAGTTACCGTTACATACCAGTTAGGTCTCTCTGTGGTATCGTAGCTCCCAAACGGATGAACCGATTTTCGTTTAGTATTTTTTGTGTCATAGATAATTTTATCCTAAGTGTTCTTAGCCATGTTTCATGAAAATGTGTTCAGCCGTTTGAAGATCATCAGCTCTTTTCTGGTAGATGGGGATCTTCGTTTAGTTTTTTTTTATGTCATAGATAATTTAATCCCGAGTGTTCTTAGCCATGTTTCATGAAAATCTGTTCAGACGTTTGAAGATCATCAGCTCATTTCTAGTTGATGAGGGGGTCTGACTATCTTCCATATGTCCTATCGATTCGTAATTTGGTACCGTATTACTTCATTGATATTGAACGAACATGGTAAGGTAAACATGACTTTAAGTATGACATGTTATGTCGGGAGGTTTTTCAAATTTTAACATAATGTTTTAAGCGGTGACAGCCCAGTGGATATAACTTCGCCAAGGGTCAAATCTAAGTTGCACGTACGTTGCATGACTTTGCATCTTAAGTGCACTGTAAGAAATTAAAATGTCACCTGCTTTAACGGTGATGCACAAAATCGTGATGGAAAATCATGAGAGTTCTCCATAATATTCTCGAAGGTATGTGAAGTCTGCCAATCCGCAATTGACCAGCGTGGTGGACTGAATTCACTACTAGAGGCGACCCGCGTGCCCAACAGTGGGACAAAGAAAGGGTTGTTGTGTTGGTGATGGTGGTAGTAAAGGTGAAAGAAGTTTCTAGGAGTTCAGTAACCATAATGGAGGAGTTCAATAACTCATAATGGACAGAAATACGGGTGCCTAACCTTAAGATTGACATACAATAATTACCTACCACTAAGCCCTAATAAGAAATTAAACGTTACTATTATGTGGACTATGGCCTACCCTCTCCCATTCGGAGAGGAGACCCGAGCCCCACAGATAAAGAAAGGATTGTGGTGATGGTATGTAGTCTAAGTAGAATTTCGAAAACAACCAAAGCAGGGTCTTACTTGGATCCGTGAATATCCCTTAAATCAGAAGTGGTCACATCGTATCGCGGTGATAAACTGGCGCATGGATAAATAGATGAGCGCATAAATAAGCCGTTTAACATATAGCCGGGAAGAAAAACGATTGAGCGATAAAACTTTACGAGACTGCGGAAAGGGGTAGGGGATGGAAACAAACGCGAACTGTTTCCATTGCCTTTCCAGCTGGATTGACGTGGAAATTGAAGTAGAAAAAGTTTGCGAAGGTAGGCAGCGTAGGAACAACATAAAAAAAATGCAATTATAACACGCTGCGACCCATAGACGTCCCACTGCTGTGCACGGGTCTCCCCCACAGACACAGCCGCGGGAGGTCTACAGCATACTCCACCACGCTGCTCCAATGCGGATTGGTGGAGGGGTTAATGGCCAACCCAGTGTCGAATGTTCTCAAGTCACCCGAAGGTCTTCAACAAGGCTTAACGACTGTTTCCACCTTTGAAAACAACCGGGACTGACGGCTTAACGTGCCCTCTGAAACACGGTAGCGTCCATGAAATTTTACCACTAGCGGTCACCACAAACCGACCGCGCCGGTCGTTGCTTACGTAACTCTTTCGATCACATTGAATCGACGCGAACCATTCGGCTATGGCCGCTACAATTAAAACACAATGCTACTCAACTTTGACGCGGCCAGAAGGCGGTTCCCATGGTGCGTGATTTTGCGGACGGACGCGGATACGCGCGGACGACGCGTCGTACACACCGTGGGATGATGTCATCGGTAAGAGCTCAGCCAAGTTCGTATCGTCACAGTATAAATTAATACCATTCGTAGAAATGGTATTAATTTATACTTATACTGTATGCACATTATATAGATATGTACTATATCATTCCTCTGTGGAATCGATGCGTCCATTCTGCTGTCCGTGATAATATGCAGAGTCACAGACCATGGGAAGCTGCTGGCGCAACGCTGCGCTGGTTTTCGTGTGTTCATTTCTATCGTATAATTCGATGGGATGTCTACGGTCTACGAACCTCTCCTGCACCTAGGTATTCCTATAGGTAGGTACATTGGAGGTTCAAGAAATTGACTTTGAATATCACATAAGTAGCTTAAAGTAACTACGTATAAATAAATATATTTTTAAGTTTAATGTCTGGTCTCAAACCAGAATTATTTTTTTAGTTTAATAAGTGTCTGGTCTCAAACCAGATTCCTAAACAAGTTATCAACAATAACACCTAACAGTAACTCAAGACTGTAAACAAACCGACTCAACATACAACAATGGACAAGCACCCCTCAGCGCAAGGGTTACATTACATTACAAGTGATCCCGCACTCCTAATATATCCCAACTTCACGCCCGAGGATTTACGCTAACCCGTCACTGCGACACTAGCCGCTATCGCTGCGGCAGTTTGTTTTTATGGGTTATGAAGAGGCCATGCCTTAGGTTCTTCAAGTGCAACAAAGCGTCTTCATCGAGACCGACGATATGTTGGCGACTCCTCAGGTATCGCTGTGCATAGAGCATAGGCATCGGTGTATAATTTAAATGGCCCAACTAAGGTTCGTAAGGTTGATACCTACCTAGGTATAGGTAGCTTATCTGTAATCTATACCTAGGTAACCTAGCTTGTATGTATACTCATGTAGAAAATCCTATTTATATCAAGTGATACCCGTTGGCCAATACGCAATTGATGGGTCGTGGGTTCGAATCCCGCTCAGGACATATTCGTGTGACGAACACTTGTATTTGTTCTGTGTCTGGATGTTAATATTATCTATGTTAAGTACATATGTATTTAAAAATATCTATATGTGTATGTGTATGTATGTACATATATCTATGTATGTCCCTGACACCCATATTACAGGCTCGCGTCTATTTTGGAGTAGATGGCCGTGTGTGAGAATGTCTAATGCTCTAAACCTCCCGCAGCAGTGTCTGTGGGGGAGACCCGTGCCCAGCAGTGGGACGTCTATGGGTCGCAGCGACTGCTAGTGGCAACATTTCATGGGCAGCCGTGCTTCTTGGGACGTTAAGCCGTAGATCCCGGCCTATTCAATGGTGAAAACAATCGTTAAATATTCGACAGTGAGTTGGCCACTAACCCCTCCACCATCCGTTGTAGAATATGCTCTAAACCTCTCGCAGATTAGTTTTTTTATAGCTCAAGCAGATAAGTAAATATCTGTTTTTGTATTAGATCGCTAACCTAACTTTGAAAAGCGCATATAAAATTCCTAATAAGGACGCACAAGTAGGAAGCCAAAATCCGCTGCTAATAATCTTATGTTTTGTCCTACTTTGTTCGCTGTAATCTTGCGCAACATGTTCCAATTTTAAAAAAAAGTTTCAATAAACAATATTTTGCTTCCGATAAAAAAAAATTGTCGTCCGCACTAAAGACGGGTGCCCACTGTCCAAGAGAATTTACAGTGCAATTTTATTTATGGGGAAATTATACGGCGGCCGTGAGAATCGAGCCGCAGGGTCTGGATCGCCCCATGGACAGGATTATAGGGGAAACGGGATTATTTTTAGAGATTTGCGGATATTTCAATATTGGACCCCATTTTTTCCAAATATTAAAAGGCTGTAAGTACTTACTGTTAGAAGCTGCTACGAGTAGACCAGTTAGAATTCGACCGACTCGAGTGAGTCCGGTTTCAAATCCCAGCGTTACGCAATAACTTTTCTATGTAATTTTTTTTAATGTTCATATTCCAATTATAAAGGGCTTTTTCGTACAAACTTTTCTTCGTTAAGACATAGGTAGGTACATACATATTATTTCGTATGTTAAGAGTTAAGTGCGCTTTAAGAGAATTATTGCTTATGACTGCCAATTCGTACCTACTTAGCTTGTTGTCAAATTAATATAGCAAAAATAAACGCTGCATCGTTGGTCTAGAGGTCGCAGGCGCGACTGTTAGAGGCTGCTAGAGCTCTTGGTTTCAAGGATCGATCAACCACTTGGATTTTTCGAATTTGAAATGCCCAGTAGCAGCTCGGAGTCTGGATTTGGGCCAGGTGTATAGAATAGGCTCACCACACCACATGGAACCTAATGACCTAAATATAACTGGTGAGAATGGGTGTTCTATAATGTGTATCTATCCCTTAGGCGACATACTGTCGTGATACTAATGTTAAGTTAAATTAAAATGAAATGTGATTGTGCAGCAAGGTAACCTCACCTACTATAAAATTATAAAATACTAGTGGACGCTTTCTAATGGTGAAATAATTTTTGAAATCGTTCCAGTAGTTTTTGTGTGAGAACATTACAAACAAATGTTTCCTCTTTATAATATTAGTATAGAAGAATAATATAAAAGATCCAATTCAAATTCGTTTAACACAAAATGGCCATAGACAAATTCTTCATAATCTGTGACGACATTCCAGCAGGCTGGGCCTCAATGTAAATATTAATCTCGTAAATTTCGTCAACAGTCCCTCTCTGCCCTCTTTGATGGATCGGGGTATGATATTGACGCAATATTTGCCCTAATATCTCATTTTACTAAAAGTTTCCATTTTGTTATTATAGAGAATATTATTTAGGTACAGGCGTAAAAACTTAGTATTACACTAGTGTTGTTATTTGGTCTAACCTTGACCACAAGCTTAAATTTTACTGCTAATGGCACCCTTTGACTCTTTGACCCTTTGACTTTGTTTCGTGTTTACAAAGCGTGGAAAATTGATTGAAATTCTATAATATTTACTATTTACATTGATATCTTAGTCATTACCCGACCGAACATAGATTACAGAACCTACCGACAGAGCTCGTACCAAGTTCACTGCTTTTTTAAAAAGATGACGTGTACGTTACATTAAATTTCTGAAGTAAAATAAAAAAAATAAGATACTTACAATTTTTTTTTACTACAATTTTTGTTATTTCATGTTGACAATTTATAGTTTAAAAAAAAATGTTACCCATACACTTATTTCTGGGGCGTGAGACGAATAGAGCTTGTTAGTGGTCAGTTATGGTTTTAGGGTTCTGTAGCCAAAGGTTCCCATCAACATGTGATGTGAGACATCGAAGCAGTTAAAAGTAGAATTTTTATCAACATTGCATTTAAGGTACTGACGCTTTTTTACGCTGTAATTTTGCGTAATAAGTATTATTATTATTAAGTATAATATATTTTACTGCACGTTTTCGAATTTTTATTTTAGACAAAAGAGAAAAGTTGTAAAATTATGTGATTCATACTAATTATAATTGTAATTGTATCTATTAAAATAGTGACACGGAACTATCAATGTGCTTATTTCGGTAAGATTCAAGAGAGCTTGGCTCGTTTTTTCTTGTCTTCAAAAAAATATACGCAAATTTGTATTACAGTAGTAAGAAAACATTTTTTGTTAACTACTTTTTTGCACAGATTAAATATTTATGGCAGAATAACGTTTTTTACGACGTCAACTCCTATTATTATTGTTGGGGTGTGAGATGTTCTCGAATATTCAAAAGTGGAGCTAGTTAGCGGTCACTTTTGTTACTGTTTTTGTAAGTTTAGTTGTACAAAAGGTAGGTTTGTACAAAGCTTGCCGTGAGTGGCTGAGGCGGTCTGGTAGCATGTTTTTATATTCTTTGTACAAACAGATTAAATATTTAGAATTGCATTCGTCTTACTTTTTCTCCTAATTTGTAGAGAGTAAAAACTTAATTATCTACTAGGTACCTACTAGGTCTCTACCTATGTCCGTTATCCGTTTTGTATGGTTACCGTCACCAATAATGTTACTTGTTTTGTGATTCAACACCATGTAACATTATAGATAATATATAACAATATACCAATTCAGGGTATAATTTTATATAACTAAGTATATAACATTATACCCTGAATGTAAAATTAAGTTCATTAGTCGTCTGTAACTAATTAACATACCTACGAGAAAAGTCTTATATGTCTTAGTTGTTAAAATTAAACATATAATTATTAATGTTTTGGCCAAGCAAGCCTTTTATTAGTTACTCACCGTATATTATAATATAATTAATTAAATACATTAATTGCTTAGCGATGCAGCGAAACGCAGTCGTTTTGGGCACCTACCACGGGGACAACTGTTATACATTTGTTTTAGTTATAATTATAGTTCTAGTTTTAATTATTGTTTTAATTGCCCTTGATTATATAATTTATAATAAGAAATAAATTTTAAACTTTTTCAAGTACTTTAAAACAACTATTTTATTAATTAGTTATGCGGTTAGTTAACAACATAAGTGCATAAGATCAATAATCTTATTATAATTATCACGAACCCTATGTGCCAGTAGTATAATAGCTACACGTGCATTTTACGTGAATTTCACGTGCTTGTAACAACGTGCACGTGAAAGTTAGTGTCGAGAAGGTATGTGTAGAATACCTACAACATATTATTACCTATAACTATTCTATGTTAATTTTATATAAAACCGGTAACATTTCTGACATAATAAATATTCGGGCCACGGAATAGTATTTCGCTGTGCCCCAATATTTATTCCAGGAGTTCCACAAAGGGGCCGATAAGATCGGACAAGTCCCATTTTCTAAGCAAAACAAGCCAGCATAAGACGGCACACACGACCGCAGTAAAGGTGCATGGGCATCTATTGTCCGGCACTGAGCAACATCAATGGCACCAAATATAATTGCCTTTGCCCCTCTTCCCATTCTTATTTAAAATTGTAACAAAAAAAAAGAAAAAATAAAGTTGTGATCGCATTCAAAACACATGTCACTTTCCGTATCGATTTATCGCGACGCGAATCGAAATGTCCATTGTAGATTTGCGTTTTTGAACGAAATTTTACCGTGAACTTGGCGACAGTTCCCATGACGTCCGAATTTATTTTTTGAATAATTGCCACGATTTCTGGACGACATGTCGCTTTGTTGTTTTCGGAAGTGAGACGGATTAATTTCGTTTCCGTCCGGAAATTATTGGGTAGGTAAATGTCGATTCCAAATTTGAATGTTTGAATTGAATTTCGAATTAAAATTTCTGGCATGACTCTATGACAGCGTGATTTTAGAAGTTATTTCTGTAACAAAATTTCATGATACGAATTAACTCGTAAAGAACAAACATAAAAGCACCTCTAGGGTTCAATAGGACCCCTAGGGTTCAATAGAAAATATGTTTATATTTCCGGGATAGTTGATAATATTATAAAAATATATACTTACATACCTACTTATATTTTTTTACTACTACCACAGAATAATAGTACAAGCTACTACATACTTACCAACTCGCTCAATCAAAAACTTGAAGAAATTATTGCATTTTATACAGCTACAATTAATTGATTAATATTAAATATAATAGGTATGGTTTATATTAAATTCACAGTCACCATTCTAATTTTAAATTGATAACTTCTTTGAAATGTATATACGGCTATGCAGTAACATTTTGATTAACCCGCAAACTACGCTGGTGGGTGCAAACGACCCCTGTTTAGCAGTAAATAATCCGGCAGTCGATGACTGGTCCTGATTACCGCGTAACAAAAGTCTAGATGTGGCTGATAACCCGGGCGGTAGTCGCATTACACCCCCGGGCGGTCGTAGGGTTGAATTATTTACCCAAAATATTCGAAAATTAATTTTAAAAGTTTTAAATTATACCCACCATTTAAATATAAGGGTTTTCATGTTACATATGTCTTAACTTTAATTACTTGACTTCACTTTAGTTAGAACTTTCCTCACATTTTTTAACCCTTTGAGGATTGAATATACAAAAACGCTGTTTTTTTATTGGAAAACACATTTTGATGTATTTTTTGTCTTAAGTTCAGGACAAAAACACCCATGGTATAAACCTGGAACGCTTCTTGAAAAATTAAAATTAGCTACAGTTATTTAACTTTACAAAATACAGTAAAATGGAGAATAACACAGTGAAAAGGAGTCTCAGGGATTCAGTGCATTATTGTATAAAATTTCATTAAAAACCAGTTCGGTAGTTTTTGATACCATCGCGCACATAGGGACAGATAGACAGACAATAAATTTGATTTTATTTTTATTTTTTCATAATGATTATTACACATAATAATAAATCCCTGTCAACCGCACAGGTGAACCACAATCCCCAAGTTATTATAAATTACTGTGAAATAAGTTACCTACTTACTTGTATTACCTACAGGAATATAATTATGTAACTACCAACCCTAATTGTCACAAAGAGTGGTTGCAGTGGAACCCACGCAATGAGTGACATAATAACTGACGGACTGATCACAGATAAGCTATTAATTTGGCTCAAGTATCCTCATACCAAAATTATTCTCATTTTACCAACACGCAATTGCGCTTTCTCTTTATTTTGTAAACCTTAACAAGATGGAAATAAGGTTAAAGATCGCATACTGACTTATTTAAGTGAAATATACATTAAGGTTAGAGAAAAGAAATTGATATGGAACGGTATTGTATAAGAATACAATGGTTATATTGTTTTGGTGGTATTTTAGCGTTCGAATGAATATGTTCCCTGATCAAGGAACTTTATTGTTACCTTGGCCCTTGAGGGCTGTGTGTGATTGATTAACAAGAGATTGTGGTTGACTTCATATGCTAATTTCTTGCTTTACAGAGCGTTTATAGTCCAACAATAGAATATGTGCATTGAAGAATCATAATTTTGAGTCCTGTAATACTTCAGTATTTTGTTTGTGTATTTATTTATTTATACAACTTTATTGACACCTCTAAAGATATACCTACAATGGGCAGACTCAATGCCTTAAGGCATTTTCTGCCAGTCAAACACTGGTTGCGTGGGGAAAAATTGCAGTAGGTAGAAAAAGAAAGACTACAATATGAGTATCTCTAACGTACCTACTTATTTCAGCAGTTCAGTTGATAATGCCATGCTTGTTGATTATTGCCCGAAACCCGAAATGCCAATAGGCATTAAATCCGCCCATTGTAACATCTTTTTTTTTGGTGTAACAAGAAAGTATTGAAATAAATAAATAAATATTAAATTGGTACAAAATTAGTATAGAATCATTAAAACCAATGATTTCACAACAACATACTAATTACCGAGCATTTAAGAAACAGCGCAACATTAACACAATAACCGTATCATTTGAGGTCGAGCCTTATTGCAGAGTAATTGCTGGTTCAGACCCGCCTGTGCTTCATATCGTAATTAAAATGCACTCGATGTGTGATACCGCACTTCTATTCATGATTAGGATAATAAGAGGGTTTGTTTGTTTGTGACTTCTAATGTCTTTATTGTCGCCTAACATTACAATGGAGGTCTCGTCTCTCCGCAACGATTTAATATGATGCCGTTATGAAGCCTCTTATTGTCAATCTGTTTAAGATGCTATGGTTACAAGTGGATGGGTTGTTATATTTTAATTAAAATTGCAAGAACGGCGAGCCATCATTAATTGGCAGAAAAAAAAAATTAATTAAGTATGTGAAAAATCAGCGATATGTGAATATTCATTGTATGAATAAAGTATTTTTATAATTATCTTCTATGCTTAAGGAGATGTAACTAAAACTATTTACAATTAATTATTTTATTAATTTAATATTTTGGTTATTCTGACAAAACATAGGTTATCCAATTCGTAACCATGTCCAAAATTTTTGTAATTGTGTAATTTGCTTACCTAATACAATCTGTGAATCTCGCTGCGACCCATAGACGTCCCACTGCTGGGCACGGGTCTCCCCCACAGACACTGCTGCGGGAGGTCTAGAGCATACTCCACCACGCTGCTCCAATGAATCTATGACTGCTTAATTATTGAGCCAATTGACAAGTTCTTATTTATTTTAAACCGCAATCACTCACGTATCGGATGGCTCATTTATTACCGCAAGAGGGGCTTACTTCGGAAATATGGTGCCGATAAAATTGAGTTAACACCTCGAGACAGGTCGATAATCTTTCACTGGAACGGTCGGAAAAAAGTCGAAAACGACGACCGTTCACCACTTACGGGAACCATAAAAACGGAAGAAGCGTTATTCGTTGAAAAACTGAGGCAAAAAGCATCGTAAATTTGTCAAGACGCCCCGCCCGGACACCGCGCTGGTGTGGTTTTTGCGATAAATTCGTCAGTTTGCCACTTCGTGTGTCCCAAAATTGAAACTCTGGGCACCTCTGGGCACCGGCGGCGTGACTCCACCGCCCATCACATCTGAGCTCAACTGCCAATTGCCGCGTTGCCATAGAATCCTAACAAAATGCTTACATCAAATCTCATAAAGACAGTAGAAAAGTACCTTTAGTTCATAACTTTATGATAATACAAGCGTATATTGCCCGTACAAATATACAATATACCCAAATCACAGCTCATTCTTTACCGTCTGTTAATACATAATAACAGACGGTAAAGAACCAGGAATATCACAATTTTCATTCAAGTTAAAATGATGTTTTGTATGTACCTATTTAATGTAAATTGAAATAAAAAATATGTGTGACAAACAGTTTTCTGGTATGTAGAATAAAATCAAACCTTAAGAGATATCAGTCGACCGTCACTTTTGAAGAATAGGTTTTTACCAAAAATATTGCCGTCGCGCTGAGCCCCTTAGCGTGCGATAGAGAGAAGTGCAGTCTCGAACTGATTTTACCTACGTAAAATTAAGAAAATCGTCCTTTCGTAATCCCCTGTTTCCTCCTCGAAATCTAGACCGATTTCAATATTTCTTTCAGTTAAAATGTAGAACAGGGTCTAAGCTATGCCCGTACGTTTTGCTTTTTTGGGATATGTTAGTAATTACCAGTTTGCTTGATGTTTGAAAATGTATGTAAAAAAAGTCGATTTTTTTGATTTTAAATGATTTTTTTTCTCTTCTATTAATCAAATTATGAAAAAAAACAAAACGTACAGTCATGGCAGAGGTACGTATAAATCGTATGGTATTTTTTTCTCTTCTGTAACTTCTTTATCCTAGGAGGAAACAGGGGACTACGTTTGTATGGAAAAAGTGTCGACTTGTTCGCTTGTGATATCCTCTTAAGATTACTTAAGACATAAGACCTCTAGGTCACCCAACAATAATTACCAATTAAAATTAATCAATAAATTAAAAAGAATGGCTTAGTACAGTTTTTCGTATTCTTAGATTTTTCCTTGTCAATATCAGTAGGTGAATTACAAAGATAGGTATTAGGTACATGTTATGGTAGGTACTAAGTACTGGTATGATAAATCTAAAATATTAATATCAGCCTCTTACTAACAATCAGTCTATAATTTTTCCTTTTTGATTGTTGTAAAGATTTTTTTTTAAATAATTTAAGTTAATAATATTTTTATCAAATAGGTATAACACGAAATCTGTTATATGGTTTGTGGTTTAATATCCATAATAGATAAAAAAAGTACTTGCGCACGATTCGCGAGCCCTTTGGTAAGGGATAAAGGGATTGAGATCAACATAATACAAAGGTGGGTCGTTTTGATCCCCGCACGCGTTGTCGGGTTAACGGATGCAAGGGTTGGATTCTGGAAGCTGGGCACTGAGATTGAGATGCATGCCGCGGCACGTGTACCTAGTAAACAAGTTTTATGTAATTTAAAAGTCAAAATCCATACTAATATTATAAATGCGAAAGTAACTCTGTCTGTCTGTCTGTGTCGCTTTCACGCCAAAACTACAGAACCGATTTAAATGAAATTTGGTACACAGATAGTCTAGAGCCTGAGAAAGGACATAGGCTACTTTTTATTTGGAAAAAAGTGTTTTAAGGGGTTGAAAAGGGGGTTGAAAGGTTCTATGAATGTTTGTGATTTTCAGAACTTGAAGCATAAAATTTATATTATAGGCTGTTGATTAGATATAAATAAATATGGCATTCAAAGTTTGTAAAAATTTTGTAAGGGTGTAAAATAAACGTATAGGTATTATTTTGTCTAATTCCACGCGAGCGAAGCTGCGGCCGTCCACTATATTATAAAGCCAGTTATAACTCATTGCTGTTGAATTATTTTCACAACTGAGATGGCCGGAACTGAAGCGTGTTTCACCACGCTGAACCAGTGCGATTTATGTAATATATTTTTTAAATAACTTACAAAGAGTATCTCCAAATATTTAATAAAATAATAAATAATTAATATATTGATTGTATCCGCCTATTCCGTTTCGATCGATATATCCGCATTTTCGTTTCGACACAACATCGACGAGAATATTAATAAGCTACCTACATCGGTATTGAAATAAATCCAATTTTGAAACAAGTCCTATTTTGAATTGTAAGCAAGTCTCTTTCAGTATATTTCTCAACCACATTAATGAAACACATTGATTATAAGTCATTAACATGCAATATCATTAGCACACAATTGTTTCAATTGCCATTCTAAGAAACTCAATGTCGAACCTTGTCGTTCTTGTGTCGCGTCGTCGGTAGGCATGTTTAATAGTACATACTATCTTTCCTTGCGGCTCCGCCCGCTTACCGAATTACCGCTTTCAGTACCTATGGGATAGTTTAAAATAGAATAAACTAGTGGACCTCCCCCAGCTTCGCTCGCGTGGAATTAGATTAGACATAACAATAGTTTCGTTTACACCTAGTAATATTATATAGCCTATGTCACACAGTGAAGAATCAGCTTTCTAATGGTGAAAGAATTTTTGAAATCGGTTCAGTAGTTTTTGTGTGAAAACAATAATATTATTAGTATACAATACAATACAATACAATATAATTTATTGCACCAGAATAAGAACAGAAAAGAAAACAATAAAGAAAAAGAAGTTTTTCAAAAGGCTGTAATTAACGAACAATTATTTCAAAGTTTTGTACACTTTGTCACCATGCATTTTCATCAAAATCACATCAATCCATCATTCCATTGAGTAGGAGAAGATGGACAAACATACAAACACACTTTCTCTTATAAATTAAGTAAGGATTCAACTTAGGTAAGTATAAAAGGATTAAAGTATTCATTCTATTTGTTTTATTTATCGAATTCAGTTCGATGCGTCTTATAATATAGAACCCTAAAGAGTAAACTTTTACAATAAATCTGTTAACTTTCTTTCTCTAAAAAACATAGCGACCTCCCAGCAGTTTGCGCCAAGGAAATTGGATTTATGCAGCTTCAATTTCTTTGGTTAGTGTAACCACGGTAATACTATTATATTGTGATGTAACGGTGTAACTCACTAAATAACCGATGACACATACCACGATCTTAAATCCTGGATCATTCTGGTACCTATCCCGGAATTCCTTTGGGTACAGCTGCTAAATCCAATACATAAGGGTTCACCCTTTACATTAAAAGAGATATTATGGCGGCGATAGGTCTATGGATATATCTTTATTCTTTACATATTACATTACAATTTGAACATAGGTACCTATTAAAAAACTACATTATAACTATTACCATAAACACGCTTTCATCTGAACTTGCTTTACGAGTTCGCAGCCTCCAGAATCCAACCCTTAGATGTTAACCCGTCAACGCGTGCGGGGATCAATAGACCCCACCTTTGTATCTGTTGATCTCAACTCAAACCCTTATCCCGTTCCAAAGGGTTTACGAATCGTGCGCAAGGATTCTGTATACCACGTGCTCATTGTCCCGATAAAGAATTAAACCCTCTTATCTCTGCAGACGTAAATACCGCTTTGTGTAAATTTGTATTTAAGTGTGTTTTGGCTGTTTGTAAACGTATTTGTTGATTTTAATTCAGGATTTGATTTACCGTGTAATTTTCATTCGTACATTCATTATATTTAGTGATTGTTATGTAAAAATACTAATACAAATTCTAATGATGAATACAATGTACCTACTTATTGGTGTGGTTTTAATTTTCATCTATACTAATATTTTAAAGAGGAAAGATTTGTTTGTAATGTTTTCACACAAAAACTACTGGACCTATTTCAAAAATTCTTTCACCATTAGAAAGCTGCATCTTCACTGAGTGACATAGGCTATATAATATTAGTACTAGATGTAAACGAAACTATTGTTATGTCTAATTCGACGCGAGCGAAGCTCGGGCGTCCACTAGGATTAGATAAATTGAAAGGTCTATTTCCCGCTACAGTCGCCCAAGGTAAGTCCCGAAGACCCGTAACTTCCCAGAACACCACATGGACAGGACCGTGGGACCACACATGTGGCTTGAATAAAACTGCCATATATAAGCAAATCCGTAAACCTGATTCCTTTCTTCATCAATATTCACAATATTAGACGAAGCCCCTTTTTTACGAGTTATTTTTTTCATTCAGGACGAGTAACGACTTTTTTCTTTGGCCGAAAAGACGATAGTGACCCCTGACCCCCAGTTCGGGGTTCTATGAGCAGGCAACGGTTGAATCTAGTTTTGGTGAAAAAAGCGTGTCTGTATTTTGTTCACAAAGGTGTATGAATAGATCGCGTTGTTACGGCAGGATGACTTAAGGGGACGTTTGGTCTTTTGAGGTACCTAACTGAATGTGTGGAGGAGCAAGTTTTATTACGCCTTTGGAGCAGCCGATAGCCGTTTGATGTATAACTACTTGTACTATTATTCTGTGGTATAACGGATAAGTTCAGATGTTCAATACCTATTAAAAGTTGTTATACACCTATACACCCTAATTCGAATCGAAACTTTCAAGAATGAAATAGTAGATGTTCAACTGTATATTATTTTTCCTATTTAGGTATAGGTAGAAAATTCTTATTTGCTAGATTATTATTTATTTACATAAGAGTAGGTACTTGTAGTAAAGTGGCATTCAATTCAACTGCTCAACTATAATCTTTCGAAGATTGATCGTTCCTATTGGTATCCGAAAAGTACTACCTATTTGAGTAAGTAGTTCAGTACGTTGTTACAAACAACTCAATCAATATCAGATTTTATCATTAATAACGCCCTGGTTATCAGTGATCTATTTGTAACCGTTAATCTGTTTACCAAAACAAAATAAAAAACATTTTCTTTACAAAACACGCGATGGCATAATCTCTTCTTCGAGCAAAAAATTTCGCTTTTTAATTTTTTTGCTCAGACATCCCTCAAGGACACACAATAGCCCTCACGTTCCCGTTAAGTAACCCAATTTTTACACCATAAATAATATGAAGGAAAAAAAAAACTTTAAAGTAACGGACTATTTTTTCAAGTCCAAGTCGAAAACGTATGAATTAATTTGCGTTACGCCCTAATGCTTACACACAAAGAGTGTATTGAGAGCGAAAATTAGCCCACATTCACGTCGTTTTTTGGTCTTTTTTGTGACGTTTTTGCAATTTTTTACATTATGACGTTTTTTCAACATCCTTTTTCATTCTAATATTTTGTGACAATATTGACAGATCCAGCCCGCTCCTTGGAGATGGAGGATTTGTAAATAATCCCATTGAAAATTAATATCTCGCGGAAGAAGTTTCCGACGGCTGATTGGCGCCATTGTCACAACTTTTTTGCCTCAAACAAGGGCGCTCTGATTTCGTAAACAAACCGAATTACGCTTTTAACTTTCGCCTTTGAGTAAGGTAATAAATTTTGGTTTTTAGCTTATTTATCTGTAGCATTAGCTATATAGCTTATTACTGTTTCAATTTTGAAAACAAGTAGAAGTTTGTGATTTCCAACAGTCTTAAGTTTTGGACATGGAAATGTTCGTTGTGTGCGAAGAACCTATACTTCTTTGGAGGTAGGTATTAAACTAAAAAGTATGCAGATCTACATCTACATAGTTGTGAGTGTAGTTTTACTTTTCTACATACCTACTTTCCGTTTGGTTTTTGGCTTCCCTTGCGTTACTTCATGATTATTACTATTATAATCATATTTTTTTTGGTACGTGATCGACTAATTATTGTGTCTTTTTTAGAGAATAAACAGAGTTTTTTTAATAAGTCCATAAATCTCAAATTATTAAATCAATAAGGTCGTAACTCACAACCTCTTCATCTGTGTCGTGCAATTTATTAAAAAAACAATAGACATTTCATAAATTCTAATAAGTATTTTATTCTATAATTAAATTGCGTTATTATCACATATACATAGTCTATACATTACAGCCTAGAATAAGAGTAGGGAGTCGGCATGGCCTTTTTAAATATTACAGGCTGCTCTCAAAATTTAAAACGATGTAGTTTTACATAAAAGAAAAATAAATATTTATTTTTTTAAATACGAACCAATAATTTGCAGGTTTACAAATATATACAGATATCAGAACAATAGGGTCTCTTTTTTACAAATAAAAAAACGTAAGTGTTCTCGCGACACAGCATCTGGAGCAGTTTAAGGGTTAATCGGGTTAACTGCAACCCTACACGTGCTACGAGATGAGGGTTAAGAAGAATACCATGAGGTGGCATATTAACAGTACGTAAAGATTACAAAACGGTGAGGTGATTTATGAAATAAACCCATTCAGATAATGTGACATAAATCACAAAAATAGGTAGGTACGTAATGCAATGTTTACACCTAGTAATGTTATATAGCCTATGTCACTCAGTGAATTTGCAGCTTTCTAATGGTGAAAGAATTTTTGAAATCGGGCCATTTTTGTGTGAAAACAAACAAATCTTTCCTCTTTATAATACCCATTAGTATAGACAGAATTTTTTAACGTGGTTTAAAACTAATTTACAAGTGTTATTAACAATGTTCAGTCCTACCAACATACTAGATAACATGAGTAAAATAGGATAAAATCTTTGATCGGGTGCACAGTGGTGACGAAAGCACTCGCTCTGTAGTCAATTAAGTGATCAGCCAGGGTTTCAGCACAATTGGCCGCCTTCGCACAAAGCAACGGTGGCGCCGCGCCGCGCTCTCATTCAGAACCACTGAGCGCACAGTTTTATTAGACTGATCGCTGATTAGGGTGACGTTTTGTAAGCGTTCGCAAAGATTAAAGATTTTGTTGGGAAGCGTTGGAGTGGATGTAGATGGAGTCGGTGGATTCTGTTATTAAAATACGATTAGCAGTAGGTAGGATAGGCATAATTTGGTCTTAGTGCTATTGTACACCTTATTGTGGCTTTGTTAGTTAGTTCGTTAGTATGTACCTTCCTATAGCGTCCATAGCCCAATGGCTAGCGTCAATTCAATGTGATTGACAGAGTTAAGCAACGGGCGCGGTCGGTTTGTGGATGGGTGACCGTTGGTGGCAAAATTTCATGGGCACTACCGTGCTTCAGAGTGCATTTTAAGCCGTTGGTCCCAATGGTTTTCAATGGTGAAAACAATCGTTAATCCTTGTCGAGTACCTTCGGGTGGCTTGAGAACATTCGGCGCTGTGATGGCCACTAACCTCTCTACCAATCCACAATGGAGCAGCGTGGTGGAGTATGGGTTGCAGCTTAGCTTTTTTATGTACCTTTCTACTACATCTACATAAATTTAGTGAGTAATAGGTACGAGTAAATACGAGAATAATTTCATGAGTATTTTAACTTCAATCTCATACAAACTACACTTGTAAGTACATATCTATTTTATCCTCCAAGATCTTCGAACGTCGCGTTCACATAGCTATTTTCATCCGCCTATTAAATAATCCCTTAGACACGAAATCTGATTTTCATACCAATTTTCCCTGTTCATCGGGACTCGTATCGAACTCATCGCTGCTGGGGCGTTCGTGCGTGAAATCTCATCGTGCGTGTTGATGCGCGACCAACGGTTGCGCGCCTCTGACCGACCGGGGATTATCGAGCGCCATTTTGTTTTACATTTTTGGCGGTAGATTTTCCGGAGTAATCCTATTTTTGTCCTTTGATAGTGAGCTCGCTAACAGTGCAGAGCTATGAAAAGGTACCTTCCTATCTCGCTGCGACCCATAGACGTCCCACTGCTGGGCACGGGTCTCCCCCACGTACACAGCTGCGGGAGGTCTAGAGCATACTCCACCACGCTGCTGCGGTTGGTTTGCGGATTGGTGGACTACCTACCTACCTACCTACCTACCTACCTACCTACCTACCTACCTACCTACCTACCTACCTACCTACCTACCTACCTACCTACTTATTAAAATTTGAAATCACTAGTACACCAACAAACCTAAAATATCATTACCATTCCATTAAGCGATTAATTATATCAAGAAAGGCCTTGTTACAACAGTTCCGATTTAAATTACTAGAAGTGGTTAAAGCCCAGAGGTTATTTTGGCCATCCGAGGACTAAAGTATAACTTCCAGGTACAAGTGATAAAAATAAACCAACCCTGGAACCTTGGGTTGGTTTATTTATTCCTACCTATTATAAAACTTGGGTCGTCTTTTTAAAATCAAATCGCCAACAATTTTGTCTGTGATTTAAACTTTCATTAAAAGCCTGATGCCGTGGATTGGTGGTGCAGATGACCACTTAGCTGGAAACTGTTGGATTCAGTGGGCACATGATTGGTTGGAGTGGCGTCGATTGAGAGAGGTCTAAGCCCAGCAATGAACTTTGTAAGGGCTCACAGAGATTGATCCATCGAAAATAAAAAGGAAAAGATGTAGGTAATCTAGATTCCAACATACTCGTAAGTATGTATAACTTATATCTGTACATACTGGGGATGACATCGGGAAGCTGTTAAGATAACGAGCATGTCCTCTTGCTCTTTAACTGCGTGACAGATAACCTCCGACACCCGCTATCGGGGAAAATAGGTTACAGCGATGGACGATTCTGTACGACTTACGTAACGGGGGTTGCCATGTTTTCTTGATTTCGTTGTAAACGTGAATTATTTATGAGTACAGCAAGAGCACCACCATCCACCCAGTGACAAATATTGAATAAAATCTATGATTGAACAAGACTCAAAACATGACAACTTGAACCTATGAGTTGAGAAAAAGTAAGAATAGGTCCAAAAAATAATAATTTGTAATAATTTGCGAACCGGATAAAAAATCGCCTGTGACGGATGATTTTAATAAGAGAAAGAATTGACAAGTTGTTTCTACAGATAACAAAAACGTCAATGTAATGTCACAATGCAGATAAATACTGCGATCAAGTTAATGCTTCCAACATGAGTGTATTTTTTTATTTTTGACGTATATAACTTTATAGATCCACATTAAGATTACATAAAAAATAAGTCCAAATGGTGAATTTTTAATTACGCACTATGCATTCTCTACTAGCCAATCAACATTATAGCCAGAAATACACTAATATCAGCTTATTATTACAAGAAAATAGCCTTAATTAGTAACGGATGCTAATTTTTAAAATTGATTATTATCAGTCGGTCAGGTTAGTCAATCAGGTCAGTATGAAATGGATATAAAAAGAGGACTTCATTTTTGAAAAATGTATAGGAAAAATTTTTTACTATCACTTTATAAAATGAAATGCTTTATTCTAAGCTACGAGTAAGACCAAACAACTTAATCTCTGCAAAAGAGCCTTTGATAAAATGAATCGGATAAATATCTTGTAATTTTTTCCATAAGTACCATTTTAGCTAAGGATCGGTGACATACTAAGCAATGTCAATTGATCATCATATATTTGGAGCACAAAGACCCAATTACATCTAAATCAGTATAAAGACAGAGTTACAACCACTAACCACAAAACTGGAGTGACATTATTATCCCGTTAACACTAAAACATTTAGCACAAAGGGAATTCGCTTAACGCATTTAGAGCCAGTTGGAAACGCTTAGGGGTACTAAATCAGTCAATTCCCATCACTATTTAAACAAGATCAGCTTCAGGAAGACCACAAAACGACGTCTGACGCGTCAACCCTAAATCACTCGATCGCGTTCTTGTATGTTTGTTTGTGTGCTTTGTGCGGAGATAATTTAAGATCACATTGGGTTTTGTTGCAATCAGTAATTTTATTCTGGAATTGCGTCGTATGCGTTGTAGGTAGAGGTAGTTATGGGTATACCTCGCTGCGACCCATAGACGTCCCACTGTTGGGCACGGGTCTCCTCTCAGAATGGGAGGGATTAGGCCTTAGTCCACCACGCTGGCCAAGTGCGGTTTGGCAGACATCACATACCTTCGAGAACGTTATGATGAACTCTCAGGCATGCAGATTTCCTCACGATGTGTCCTTCACCGTTATAGCAAGTGACATTTAATTTCTTAAAACGCACATAACTTAGAAAAGTCATTGGTGCGTGCCACTGGGGTTTGAACCCGGACCGCTCGAGTGAGAGGCGAGTTCGATAGCCGCTGGGCTGTCACCGCTTATATGGGTATACCTACTAGGTATTTTTTTATATAAGATAGCAAACGAGCTTGCAGTACCACCCATCCGCTACTGTCTGTGGCAACTGTGACAAACTTGAAAAACATTTTGTTCTTGATAACGAATTCACGCATTAGAATATAGTCCTCATTCATGGACTGTTAGTCACAGTTATTATTAGTTGGTGTTAGTTATAATATAGATAGGTACCAACTTAGTAATTCTTAATAAGAATCCCGTTCTAAGTCTTTCATAGATGCGTTGCTTACTTGTTTCCCTGGACTTTAGGACTAAAGTCGTCGTAAAAAAGTTTCGCACCCAAGGCGTGAGTGACAGATGAGTGTTTAAAAATTTAGTTTTTTAGTATATTGTATTAAAAAGGAATTATTGCTATCCATCCCCCTGGTCCGTCCTCTCAGGGGGACAGATAGTTAAATAGACGATACACCCGACGGGTTCATTTCATACGGCACAAATTATGGGTCGTAAATTTGAAATGTACCAACTTATGAATTTTAGTCCTCTCATTTGAATATCAAACTTTATGCACGATTTATAACTTGACATCTCTGCTTCTTTTGTTGTAGAAGTGACATCTTTAGCAAAGATTCGGTTATTACTTATGATATTCGAAGTAGGTATCGAATCTTTACCTATGCTTTTTCACGAGGGGGTGCGGTGGAAGAGAGGGTATGTAACATTCTTACTCACTATAACTCATTTTGCAAGAATTTTCGTTACATGGTTATGACTTTTTTGTTTGTCTGAGGGTTATGGAATGAAAAATATGTTCTTGCACACTGCTTGTGAGTACCTATCACAGATATTTTTCTATATGTACAGGAAAGGAGAGGAACCAAATATGGAGTAGTGTCTAATATGGAATTTTGTCGTAGGTATGTCCAACCTATTAGATTGCGTATTTGGGGTACCATTTGGTTACGTTATTTATTTATATTCATATACACTAGCATACTGACCTTCTGATCTAGGTATCATTAATATTTCATTTTATTAAATCAGTCACTAAATCAGGTAGGTACGTAACTAAATTTTTATTATTATTTATTTATTTGATCATGCATTAAGTCATTCATTAAATTCAGACGTTATTATTTGCATCTATGCTCTGTTTTTTCAGGCTTGTCCAATTTAGTAAGCAATCTTAGATAGTGTTTTTTTGTCGTAATTTGTGATTAAAAAATAAGATAGATACAAAATGAAAAGTATTACAGAATACATAGTCATTATATGCCCGTTTCGCTGCGACCCATAGACGTCCCACTACTGGGCACGGGTCTCCCCCACAGACGCAGCTGCGGGAGGTCTAGAGCATACTCCACCACGCTGCTCCAATGCGGATTGGTGGAGGGGTTAGTGGCCAACCCAGTGTCGAATGTTCTCAAGCCACCCGAAGGTCTTCGACAAGGCTTAACGACTGTTTCCACCATTGAAAACAACCGGGACCGACGGCTTTACGTGCCCTCCGAAGCACGGTAGCGTCCATGAAATTTTGCCACTAGCGGTCACCCATCCACAAACCGACCGCGCCCGTCGTTGCTTAACTCATTCGATCACATTAAATCGACCTGAGCCTTTGGGCTATGGACGCTGCATATGCCCGTTTAATGACTATGTAAAGTGTTAATTTGACAGGCCCGTTGGCGCAATCGGTAGTGACCCTGCCTGTTATGCCAGGGGTCGTGGGTTCGAATCCCATTCAGGACAAACATTCGTGTGACGAACACTTGTGTTTGTTCTGTGTCTGGATGTTAATATTATCTATTTAATTATGTATTTAAAAATATCTACGTGTGTATATCAGTCTCTGACACCCATATCACAGGCTCGCGCCTACTTTGGGGTTAAATGGCCGTGTGAGAATGTCCAAGATATTTATAACAAAAAACGTAAAAACTTATTGGTATTTACTAAGTATTAGACCCTTTCTTATAAACAAATATTATGTTAACCAAATAAGACAACTCAGGAAAAACGGACTCTACACTTATATTAAGTACTAAGATATGCGTGTATTGCGTTCAACACACTGCCCCGGAAGTCTAATTTACCGCTTCGACAGGAAGTTGGAATAAAAGTCCAGCCGAGATAGGTACTCGTAGGTACCTGCACCCAATTACTCGCCGACCCGGGTGGCGGGGGACCTGCGCGGGGGACAGACAGACAGACGATCGATGGTAGGAGATACGAGTAAGTGCGGGTGGAGGAGAAAGTTCTGGAAGACAGGTAAGAAACTACAAGTTTTGTGTCGCTGCGGATGTTTTGGGACGAAGTTTTGGGTTCGAATCCAACATTTTTAGTATGCATAAAGGTATTTCTTGCTGATGTTTTCCTTCAGTGTTTGACAATTGACATTTAATTGTTTTAAAACATAACATCACGATTCACGACTGCATTTGTCGGAAGGGATAGGCTGGTGTTTAATACACCCTGTTATATTTAGGTCTAATGTGATAGGTAGATACCTAATTAGGTGGAGAGGATATCCATAGCATCCATAGGGCCATAACTACAATAACAACATACACAATTTACAGGGCAAATTGTTAAAAAAGTTATTTGTTTAAAATTAAAACGCAATTATACCTACGCCAACTGAGTATTTTTTAAATTTCAATTCTTTTAATCTAAGTTTCAATTGATATAAACCACACAACCTAAAAACTGTAACTTTCTTTTGCTAGAAATTGGAATATTTGAACTTTCACGCAAGACTTGATGAGCGACATTGCTCATTATTAATCAACACACAAATAAGCCCCCGCCGGGAATCGAACCCGCAGCGTAAGTACGCCGATGCGCCACCCTGCTCTTTATAGTAGCTGAAAATTATTTATAAGGCGGGTGGGCGGGGCGCGACCTCTGACCCGCCCAGCGCGCGAGCTTTGCGAGCTTCTGAAAGCTCGCGACGTGTCGGATGGAAATAGTAACGAGTGTAGTTATTCGAACTTTTTGGACCAAGCTTAAAGATTGTAAGAAGAATGAAAAATAGTTACCTAAGTATACGTTTATGTTCCTACTACTAGTATACATTGAAAGCTCGCAATGTGTCAGATGGAAATAGTAACGGGTGTAGTTATTCGAGCTTAGACTCTAGGTAGAATGAAAATTAGTTACTTAAGTATACGTTTATGTTCCTACTACACATTTTACATACCCAACATAACATTACCTATGCCTATTCCCCGAAGGCTAGGCAGAAATTGTAATGTGTGTAATACACTTATTATAGACTAGTGGACGGACGTGGAATTAGAACAATAGTTTTGTTTACACCTAGTAATTATAGCCTATGTCACTCAGTGAAGATGCAGCTTTCTAATGGTGAAAGAATTTTTGAAATCATAGGTATAGTATATTAGGCATAGGTATAGTATAATATTATGTTACCTACTAGGTGTACCTAAACGAAACTATTGTTATTTCTAATTCCACGGAAGCGAAGCTGCGGGCGTCCACTAGTGTTTGATAAAATGAAAATAAAGCTATACACAGCAACCGAACCTACATGATACGGTTGCGGCTAATTTCGGACGCAAGGCTAGAAGCGCGACCCCTGAGCTGAGAGCCAGATGTAAAAACCGCCAAGTCTGTAATTTGTAGAGTGGAATGGTATTTCCGGAGACAACGCCCAACTTGGTTTAGAATAGAAACGAATATCTCCGTCGTTTCCACTCGTTTGTCTCGATGTCCTGGGTTCGGACTCCGGGTCGGGCAAAATTTTATTAAGTTTTTCTTCTTTCTCTTTTTTGCATTCCCAGTATTATCTAGGTTAGGACAGATAGATTAGAGAGATTAGAGAGCACGTTAAGCCGTCGGTCCTGGTTGTTTTAAATGATGATAACAATCATTAAGCCTTGTCGAAGACCTTCGGGTGGCTTGAGAACATTCGACACTGGCCACTATCCCCTCCGCCAATCCGCAATGGAGCAGCGTGGTGGAGTATGGTATAAGCTAATTAAAAATTTGTCTGTGAGGAGACCCGTGTCCAGCAGTGGGATTTTTAATGTAGCCTAATCTCAGTAAGGTGACTTTATTATTACCTGTATCTAAGTAGATAAAATGAAATAGAAAATTTAAAGTAGGTAGGTGCCTAATGGGAATTTAAATAATGTAATACCGTTATGGTTTCACAGCTAGACAAAGGACTGTATGCACTGAGTTAAATAAACATGCATAACAAAAATGGCCTCTGTTCAACAGCGACAATTGGTTTTGAGGCCTCGGAATTCAGTTTTTGCCTAGGTCAAGTGAGTCAGCAGTATTCACCTAGATACCTCTAGTGAAATTGAACAGCAAACCAACATATTTTACCGTAACTAATTTAAAAAACTGTAAAAATTCAACGCAACATTCCAAAATCAAATTGCCCAATACCGGCAAAGATTTCGGCCAACGCGTGTTCGCGTCAGTCGTCAGGAGTGAAATTTAACAGCAAACCAACATATTTTCTCCATAATTAATTTAAAAATCTGTAAAAACAAAATCGAACGCAACATTCCAAACTCAAATTGCCCAATGCCGGCAACGATTTCGGCCAACGCGTGTCCGCGTCAGTCGCCGTCGTCAGGTCGTCACGCACGCGCACGCGGCGCGGCGTCACGCGGCGTCAGCGCTGACGCGCAGTTGACGCGCAATTGACGCGGCGCTGCGCGGGAGTGGCCCACGCCCCGCCCCGCCCCGCCCTATCTAGATCGATCTAGATCTCGCTGCGTCGTTCTAATATTGGTATATTGTTATTGGTTTCCAGCGATGAGATAGATAGATATGTTAGTTTTTAGACATGGGTACGTAGGGAATTATGTTTTGTTTGACGTTAGATATTAAGTATCGTCGTTGTTACTTATTGTTTTGATAATAGTACTCGTAGGCCTATTTGTGCCGTTTGTGCGTGAATCTTTAGCTAGTATAAATTTCTCGATGTTAAGTTTCATTTTTAAATAAATTTATATTAATTTGCCTGCATATGTATTTTTATTTTACTAGGTACCTACCTAAATACTACCTACTAAGTAGTATTAGTAGTAGATACCTACTACTTAGTACCTACTTAGGTTATTTAGTCTACCTTTGTATTAAAAGTTACAACTCACATTTCCTACTGTAAACCAACAATGTTTGTAGCATAGGGTGCTCTACTGCTTCTCATCAATTATCATCAATCAGTTTAATACTTAGGTAGGTACAAATCACAGCTTCAGGTTAAAAAAAAAATTTAAGCAATGTACTTACCTAAGTAGGTTAATTGCTTAATTTTTTTTACCTACCTAGGTATTTAGGTAATATGTAATTCACCTAAATATACCTACATACCTAATTACCTTCTTACCCAGCCCACTAACCGAATAGAAAACCCAAAAGGCCTGCTCGGCCTATCTACCTACCTACCTACCTTTAAAACAATACATAGGTAATTAGGTACCAAATTACCTAAAACATTTTAATCTTTAACCCTTATCTATCTTTACCTATTTTACCTATTGAAAATATTAAACACAGTCCCCAACAAAATTTCGCTGATAGATATCTACCAAATACAAATCAAATCTAAACCGGTAATACCGTTTAATTAACCCCGCCTTTAATTACAGGCGAAACAAACAAAAACTCGGCAAGAGCCGCATTCAGCCGAGCACAATGGACGGGCAGCCGGCAGGTGGCGCGGGCATCTGTCTTGCCATGCTAATGTACCGCGCCCGCGGAGCTTCTGAAACTTGATACTAAGTAGGATTTTCAGGTACCGAGTGGAAAATAGGCGGTCTCTGAAGAATTTTCCGTAATTTTTTTTTCGTTTTCCAATGTTTTTCATGTATTTTTTTTATGAAAGTTTGATTTAAGTAAGTTTAAGTGTGTGCTATCATATCAATCTAATTTGATAAAGGAGTCGAAAGAACGGTATTATCTGTGGTTTTATTTTATAAATTAAAAGCAACGATAGAGACAACATTATCTAACACAAAACCAAAAAATGTTACAAAACTAACATATAGAAACTCGCAAACAAAAGCATTGCAAACGAAATCGCGGGCGGCGCGTCGCGGCTTTTCTTACCGACGGTACCGCTGAAAGATTTTCCCCCCAGGGGCGAGGGGGGCTCGCGGTCGAGGTGGCGGGGCCTTCGCTCCCTGCCCCCGGGCCACCGGGCCAATGGCGGCGCGCCGCGGCCTGCCCGACCCGAGCTCAGTCGCGACTGAGCCGCGACCCTTGACACACGCGCGGGCCCGCGGTCTCTCACCCCGCGCCCGTCACCGGCATCATCACGCACGGAGCGCTAGTGTACGGCGGGGTCGGCGGGCCGGGGCTGTGCCCGCCGCGGGGCCCCGACCTGCCGCCGCTGGAGCTGGGCTTCCGCGGCGGCTGGCGCGAGGACGAGCTGCTGCCCTCCACCCCCGCCAGCCAGGCCGCGTCGACGCAGTCCGGCTCCTCCGCCACGGACAAGGGGCAGAACGTCGAGTGCGTCGTCTGCGGAGACAAGTCGTCAGGGAAACACTACGGCCAGTTCACGTGCGAGGGTACGTAGTGAAAGTGCGGTGTAAAGGTCGAAGTGCTGTGCCTGTTGTGTGCGAGCAAGTGCGCCGTAATCCGGTATTATGTTACTTGTACACTGTCATTACACGAAATGCAACGTCTTCGTCGTAAACAATTTGAGTCAACTTTAGATACGATCACGCGAATGTTGGATGGAAAATGAATGTTTTAACATTAAAGATAACGATGCTGCGGTTTGGTCAGTTCATATAAAAATTTGACAGATACGTTTTAAATTGAAACTTAGCTCACAGAATAATAGTACAAGTACTTAGCTACGCGAAATTGCAAAAAAAAAGCAGGCAGGTACCTAGGTAACGTAGGTAACTTACTAGTAGGCAGGTAGGCAGGTACATTAATTAATACCTACGTAGGTATCTACTTAATTAGTTAAAATAATCCATCACTCAAAATTCGGGTTTGCAAGTGTCAATAAAATATCTCAAATTAGGTACTCTATGATAAAGTTTAATGGTTAAAGTTTGATGATGTACAAATTATATTATAGGTAGTATCAGGTAGGGACTAGGTCACACATATGATGAATATGCCTTTGGAGAGTCGGTTACCGAATTAAATCCAGTGGTAGGTAGTTAATTTGTGTCTATTAATTAAACGTATCCACAATTTTATTAACTATTAGTGGGGCATTGAACCAAGGAGGATATTATTAGCGAAAGATGACAATTAGGTAGGTACCTGTACCTACTACCGGTACCTACTATCTCTATCTGTTTGAATATACAATTTCATAACTAAGTTTAACTTTTCAACCAAAATTACTTCAATATTTATCTAAACAACACTGCATTAATACACAACCAAGTAACACCTTACATCAGTTAACATTTGATAAATTGCACAGGTAATAAATTCAGAAGCAATCACGGAAGAACAATAGTAGGCAAACAGCCGCCTTTGACCCCAAAAATATCAATTAACATTAACATGAGAGTGGGTACCTACTTTGTAATCAAAATGCAATAAGACAAAGTTTCCACAAAGTGCCTGCTTTTGGAGATAAGGGGTGCGACTTTTATGCAAATTAAGCAATCCCAGAAATCGCGCTTTTGACTTATTATTACGTTATGTCGCGGTTTGAAATAATTGGGTTGTTTTACTTATTATGACTTTATCTGAATTATGATGAAACCACGTCGGAGAACTTAAGGTAGGTACCTATAGAGGTTTATATTTTAATTTATAAAACTTCACTGTACTTCATTCATATTTTTTAGGTTCATAACGAAATCCTTATACCATTATTATTGAATTAAATCCGTTCGATACAATTCGGGAAACTCCTCAACGACATTGTTTGTTCGTAGTATTTTTTTACCAAAAAAAATAACGTCTTGTAGGTACTTACATGATGTTACATTTGTACAACTACTTGTACTTTGTAGGTAGGTACCACCAACTTAGCTTTTGCTATTACTTTGTTAATAAACGTTTTTTTAAACGGTTTTTTGTGATTTTTGATTGGCCAAGAAATAAGATTGCTTTGAAATAATAACGCGTAACTAGACTGATTTGAAATGATAGCTGTAGGTACATAGTAAGGTATAATTTGATGTCAATTATGAAGAACTTAGACACATTCGTAGATACTTAGCATTTTCTTCAAATTTTGTTAAATATTGAAAACTTTGGCTATGTGGTTAAATTATCAAAATTTTGCGATAAGACTTTTTTCAGTTATAAAAATGAATTTTAACCTTTCGCATTTTGAGCAAAAGCATCAGTTGGTATCAAGCAGTGTAATTTGCCATTTAATTCTATGTTTTTTATATCGAAAGTAGAGTCAGTAGGTACAAAGTGAAATAGAAATAAACAGTAACGCGTCGCCGAATATCGTCTATTTTCAGTTAAGGTTCTTTAGTTGTTTTAATTTTTAAAAAACACGGACTTTTTTTAACTTCTGTTGCGCCAGGGGTCGTGGGTTCGAATCCCACTCAGGACAAATATTCGTGTGATGAATACTTGTACATATTTGTTCTGTGTCTGGATGTTAATAACTAGGTATTATCTATTATGTATTTAAAAATATCTATGTATGTATATTAGTCTCTGACACCCATATTATAGGCTCGCGTCTACTTTGGGTTCAGATGGCCGTGTGTGAGAATGTCCAAGATATTTATATTTACTATTTACTTACGGTGTATGGACATTATTGCGTAGATTCAAGATTTTCAAAATTTCTTTTATTTTGTGTAAAGCTATAATATAGTAGGTACAACTGTTAATATTAGAAGGAAACTCGTATTAACCCCAATTACTAAGCGCCCATCCCGAGCTAGGTAAAGCGTCTAACTACAGAAATAGGAACGAAGAGAATTCTTACAAAACCGTTTGAGCCCTTGCTGTGATCGAATCCACAAGTATGTCACACACATACTGCCAGAGCAGAGGTTAAGCTTGTTGGGCTTCAAATCTCCACATCAGTATGTTAAGTATATTTTTCTATCACATGGAAGATGCGCAAACTCAACTTGATGTAAAGTCGCCTAATAACTTCAATGAGAATGTTACTTGATGTCTCTGAGTGAAGAACGTCACTTTAAGTACAGTCCACTGCACTGTAACTATCACGGTAATCTATACTAATATTTAATATATATAATACTAGTGGACGCCCGCAGCTTCGCTCGCGTAGAATTACGTCTGCCCGCGTTCGGGTTGCCCACTTGACTTCAAAAACGGCAAAGTTTCATACTAACTTTGCACCCCCGTTTTACCCCCTTAGGGGGTGAATTTTCAAAAATCCTTTTTTAGTGCTCCCCTACGTTATAAAAGGAACCCCTGTGCAAAGGACGATGGACAAAAATGTATGGAACCTGGTACCGGCTCCAATCGAAATGTATGATACACCGTTGAAAAGGTATTTTAGTGTAGAATAACAATAACAAAAGCGCCAGTCCCAGTTTGCTGTCCGATCGGAGTAATCACTCCTTGAAAATTATTAATATTTCCTAATAAAGTATTTCAATTAGGTCAATTTCTTCTCCATTTCGCCATAGTATTCATGTTTATTTTTTATTACGAGGTTAAATAATAAGCGGTGACAGACCAGTGGCTATCTAACTCTAACTAACTAAGGACACATCGTGAGGAAACCTGCATGCCTGAGGCGTCTTCATATCGTTCTCTATAAGACTAAGGCATGTGAAGTCTGCCAATTCGCACTTGGCCAGCGTGGTGGACTAAGGCCTAATCCCTCGCATTCTGAAAGGAGACCCGTCCTCAACACACAATAAAGAAAGGGTTGTGGTGATTTGGTAAAATAAAACATTGAATTTTGACTATCATTTTATTTATTTCTTATACAATACTTTTCTTATGTATTATTAGACTAGCTAGACACAAAGATTTCACTAACTAATCTTCGTGGCTAGCGAACCCTAAGTACCAAACAATAGGTGGTAGAGCCTATAGGGAACCAAATAGGTTTTATATGAAAGCTAATTGGTTCCATATAGAGTTCGCCCGGGGCAGTACCACCGCCCGCCACGGTACCTAGTACCATTTCTGCCGTGTAATAATTGTTTTTAAGCAATTATATCCGGTTAGAAAGGTGTGGTTTCCGGTTACACTTCTTTAGAGGCGACCATCTTAGTCCTCAAGGGTAGCAACACATCTGTGACTGACTTAGAACGAGACTCCTACTAACAAGTACTAACTGGACTATTACTAACACCAACTAATAGGACTAACTATCAGTAACAATCCCCAGTCCTCATAATTAGGTACTAACGAACTGACCAACTGATATTCTAGTTAACTCTCTCAACTAATTGGACTAACCATCCCAGTCCCTAATTGAGTGTTGTTCAAAGTCAGTCACAGTTGTCATGGGCGGATGTGTGGTGCTGCAAGCTCGTTTGCTATCTGGTATCCGTAAAAAAAAATAGAAATTATGTGAGCACAGGAACCTACCGTGCGTCATCCTGTTAAACATGTATGAACACATACATAAGTATGAACTATAGTTTCATTTGTATTTAATAATATTCATAGTTGATGTTACCCACGTGTGATTTAAGTCGGAAATAGGCCGACTAGTTTCGATCTATTACGATCATCATCATCATCATCAGGAGTGAACGCGCTCAATTAAATAATACATAACAAAAGTATTGTATAAGAAATAAACAAAATTCAATGTTTTATTTAACCACATCACCACAAACATTTCTTTGTCCCAGTGTTGAGCACGGGTCTCCTTTCAGAATGCGAGGAATTAGGCCTTTGTCCACCACGCTGGCCAAGTGCGAATTGGAAATAGGATATTTTCAAGCTTAAAATCTACGCAAAAGTACCTAATCACAATCGGTTAAAGTAAACTGGAGATATGAATCTTTACAGGTGAGTTATTCTATTTCGAGCTAAAAATCCAGTATCTTCTGAAGCGTATATTTCAAAACGGACAGCTATTTCGGAAATGCCGTCATATTACTTTTTTATACACTTGAGAAGAGCTATCAAATGGTGCGTGATTCATCTTGATTGGACATGGGTACCAAAATGGCCGTCCTCCTTTCAAGTTTCTAGCCCTTATAGTTTAGGCCCTGCGTTGATATGTCAGTCAGTCAGTCAGTCAGTCAGTCAGTCAGTCAGTCAGTCAGTCACCTTCTCCTTTTATATATATAGATACTGTTTCATATCTATACTAATATTACAAAGAGAAAAGATGTGTTTGTTATGTTTTCACACAAAAACTACTGGACCGATTTCAAAAATTCTTTCACCATTAGAAAGCTGCATCTTCCTTCACCGAGTGACATAGGCTATATAATATTACTAGGTGTAAACGAAACTTTTGTTATGTCTAATTCCGTGCGAGCGAAGCTGCGGGCGTCCACTAGTAGAATTATAAAAACGGGCTCTTTTAGGTCACTACGATTTTCCTCCAGCCACGTCTAAGCACTAACATCTCGTTAGTTAATACCTACGTAACGTAATTACAGCTTTCGATAGCCTCAGCGATAAAAAATGAATGAAAACCTGGGAAACCGCCGCCTTTTACTGTTGTTGCCTCTCGTTAAATTATTAACTGTTATCTGGATATTATTTTGCTTTTATCTGGCGGCACTAACTCAAAATAATACACTTTTCCTTTCATGCAATGGATAAAAGTTATAAAAGACATGGATAAGACTGACATAAATAGCGTTGTAGATCTGGAATTTATTCATTTTGATGTAGACTAGTAAAATATATTATGGACTGTATATTAATATACATATATATTTCTCTTGTACATGTGTATGACAGTGAACTCCTCCTAAACGGCTGGATAGATGTCGATGAATTTTTGGGGGTGTGTTCAAGGGGATTCGAGAATGGTTTAGATTCTTTAGATTCACAATTTGGTCCACTGGAAAATATTTTTTAAACACTATTTTAGTATTTTTATTTTTAACCGTCGTTCATTGACGTGAAGCTTCGCGTCACTTTGACATTTCATATGGCAGAACAACGTTTGCGGGGTCAGCTAGTAAATTTATCAATATGTATACAATTCCTAGTAGTTACTTTATTTTATTGTATAGATACGTTTTACCCCGTAGTTCCTTCTAAGTTTACAGTTATAAGTATTTAGATACCGTGATTGACCGAGCGTGTAGTCCCGGGTTCTATTCCGTCCGGGCTGGGCTTATACGTCAACAATACAGTTTTGTACATCCATCTACGTTTGATTTTTAGTCGTTGATGCGAAACAGTGGTTGCAAGGGCGCACGAGTGAAGGTCACTTCGGGGTTAACCCGTGAGAGTTCAAGGCAGGTATTTAGGACCGCTGCTCGATGTAATGAGTTGGCACGATGAGTTATGTCACGGTTGTCACGCGATGGTTAGCCAAACTGCTTACTGTAGAATTGTTTGTAGATACCTACCTACTGTTTTATTATGATTGAATTTTTTTTTATTTGAAATCTTACGCATGACAATGTGCAATTTACTTAAAAATAGGTAGGTAAGTATAAATAATGTATAGATATTGTATTTTGATATGTATAATAAAAATACAATTTATTCAAAAAGATACATTAAGATGCTTAGAGATTCCGCTAGCATCCTATATTAAGTATATTATGTAGGTACATTGTGAACATAGCTTTTATTAGATAACTTAGATTAGGCTTAAAAATTATATTATTATTATTTATTTATTTTAATAATATACTTTCGTAATTTAATACTATACATGTTTCTCTGAATTTTTTTTAAGCATTTTTGTGCAATTTTTTATCTAAACATAGATACTACTATACCAAATATTTTCGTCTATAAGTTGATAGGTAATTTAGCACATCCATCGGACGGGTTACTGTTTGGGTTAAAAATACTCATTCCTTCTTAATTTCTTATCGGACATTCATTATTAGTTACAAATTAATTCTATAGAATTTATATTACTTATTAATTATAATGCGGTGACATCTTTGAGTCATTGATCGCTGGTCAAAATAATTATTTTGAAGCATTCAGTTTCCGGTACTGTGAAGTGTTGGGAAACGGTGTGCAAATAATATCGATAGTTACATTAATAATCGATATTTTAATGTTGTCACTAATATTGTCTAAAATTAAAAAAAGAATAATTAAACCTGGGAAACCGCCGCCTTTTACTGTTGTTGCTTCTCGTTAAATTATTAACTGTTATCTGGATATTATTTGCTTTTATCTGGCGGCACTCACTTATACATTAATATCGATAATTTAATACTGTCACTAATATTGTCTAAAATTAAAAGAAGAATTAAATTAAAATTAAGGATCAAAACCTTTAACTAAAGTAATAAATTAAATTTAAACACTACGTAGAATATAGAAAATAAATTTATTAGACCCTCTTTAATTTTTTTAAGCTAATTTCTTCCACCACCCTACTGAAACCTGTCATAATCCGAATAAAATCCAAATATAAGTAGGTAAATAAGTCATAATTCAAAGGAACCGCTATTTATTCAAGACCTACTTGCATTATCTAATGTAGGTAGGTAATTACCTCGGTATCGATACTTTTCATCGATTAATATTTAAATGCAATAGCGCGCAATATCGAGTTAGGTTATCATTCGGTTACCGTTCTGGCGCCAGCGGGGTCACGACCGGTCTCAGTCCGAATATCTCGGAAATTATTCGATAAACAAACATACATGGCTACGCCTCATACATATACATAAATTAGAGTAGCTTTTATTACAATCACCTAAGTGTACAGCCATTTCATTCCAAAAATATGGTTTTTATGATAATTTTAGTGACTTGTCGAATAACGATCGATGCTTAGGATATAGGGTATTGATTTTTGGATTTTATGTAAAATTATAATATAAAAGGTTATTTTAGGTTTTAAAATATAAGTATTATTTAATATTATAATTATGATAAATAATAATATAGATACATATGTATGTATATATTATTTTAAATAGTAATAATATCAATTATACATAACAATTAATAATTAATTATATGTATTTAAAAACCAAAAAAAAAACACCCTTGTAATGCTATTGACAGTTTACATTCGAACGTTATACAACTACCAAGTTAACATATTAGGTGCCTATGATATGTCATAAAAAATATTAATATGTATGTATTACAATATGTATACATACGCATCGGTGAGTCATTAGGAAAATCGTGCGTCGATTTATTCGTATTAAGACGATGCGGCGTATAGAAACCAATACATTTGTATGTTAATATCGATATAAACATACTTACAGACTGACAGATCATATGTTTACACATGTTATAGAGGATTAAGGGCTTAAAAAGTGTCGGACATTAAGTAATTTCTTTCCGTAGAAATCAGCTGGGCATCGCGTCACTTTGTGTTGGTACATATAGCCAACTAGCGGACGCCTGCAGCTTCGCTCGCGTAGAATTAGACCCATTAACGACGTCTGCCCGCGTTCGGGTTGCCCACTTGACTTCAAAAACGGCAAAGTTTCATACTAACTTTGTACTATATTTGTTGTTTTAGCCCCTTAGGGGGTGAAAATCGAAATCGTTTTCGAAAATCCTTTCTTACTGCTCCCCTACGTTATAAAAGGAACCCCTGTGTTCAAAATTTCAAGTTTCTAACCCTTATAGTTTAGTCCCTGCGTTGATATGTCAGTCAGTCAGTCAGTCACCTTCTCCTTTTATATATATAGATATGGATAAATCAATATTCTAAATACAAAATATTATTAATATCAATAGAAGGAGACATGGTCTTTCTTGCCGTGTTCTTCTCATCATCAACATTGTGAACCGCCGGCGCAACGCAGATAAAAAATTTAATGACGTTCATTTAGCGTGTACAAATCGCGACGTCGAAAACTGTTCGTTACGTCAAGGTGTAGGCTCTTGATTACCAAAGAGTATTTACGGGTTAAAACGGTGACGTTTTAGTGGTGGCGGTTTAGTGGTGGCGGTTCAGTGGTTTGGAACCCCACGGTTATTTTGTACACCACGCGACTTACTCCGCAGAACGATAGGAGAATCTCGAGAATTTAGACAAACGTATTGGATAAAATCTGTTGTTTGACTTACCATATAATATGAGTAAATAAATAATGAAAATGAACACATCTGGATCTGGTTATTGATTAAGGTAAGATACAATTCAACATAGTACGTAGCGTAGCTAACATTTTATACAGACTGAGTAACTCATCAAGATGTTACTTCCATTTTTTAATCCGCTTCAATTGCAAATACTACATAACTTAGAAATATCGGACAATATCGTTATTTTATTCCATTTATTGACATTGACATTGTTTGGTACTTACGGTTTATTTTGAATTTTTAACTCATGTGACCAATAAGAAATAGTCTGATTCCCAAATTCCCACTGAAAAAGCTACCATTAGGTACGATAATAAGACTGAATGGGTGAAGCGCATTGCCGTCGCAACATAAAGTGGTATTTCGATGTCGACAAATCCACTTTAGTAACACTTGGACCTCCCGCTGCTCCAGATGCGACCCTGTCGAAGTGATCTCGCAGGACTCGATGATGTAAACTGTAGTTAAACTTTACTGCTGTTACATAGACAGGGTCCCTAACGAAGCGCTCTTTTGACTTAAATGCTCGCGTCCGCGCCACAATGCTGATCGTATTTGACACCTGTGTTTAGTGATGTTAAGTTAAGATGTGTATCGATAAGTTAATCGAAATAAATAGTTTTATGATCAAATAAACTTATAGATATATATGACGAAGTAAACAAGTCATTAATATTTCATATTCCACAAATGTATAAATTTAAAAACTTTATAAACAATAATTAAAATTATACCATTGAAATCATTTTAGTAGGTATGGATGGATGTTGTTCATTTGCATGTTACGAGTATGTAGGATGTCTAATAAATCCAGTAGGTACATAAGTATTTTAATGTTTTTTTTTTTTTATTTTATTAATTTCTTCGGTGTAGGGGACTATTCATGACTCTGTGTATATCAGTGAGTTTTAATCAGCGCCAGGAGCAGTGCACTGGATTCTAAGACTTTCATTATTTCAAGAATATCCGTTTTCTATTTTAAGTATATGATAATGGTGGGCTTCCTACTTCCGTATTCGTAATTAAAAAAATTGTGTTTTTGATATCGAGTGTCGCGTCGCCAGGGCAGCACTATCGCCGGTATAACCGGTCAGTTTATGGTATGTTTTGTACCGCGATACCGTGGCAGTTAACCCTATCTTTACGACCGCCTCTAAACATAAGTGTCTCTCCGAACTTATTTATTTTTATCTCATTCCACTTTTTAAATTGAATCCACCTTCGGCGCGTGTGTGGCTCTCTTTCCTGCTACTAAAACTGTCAATAAAAATTTCGAATCGCATGAATCATGCGACCTTTTAATGAAAATTCGAGCCTCTTTAATACATTATTTATGTGAATCGGAGTACAACACTGCTCAATAAGGCAAACACTAGCGCGGGGCGTTAGCTGTCATTTTTTAAATTTAGAACCGCTTTAATGCCGTATCTCGTACTTGCTACACGATTGTCTCGTCGTAAACACATTTATTTACGATTTTTTTATCTATACTATACATGAAAGCTTTTCCATTTTAAATGGCTATGAAAACTAAAATTGTTATTGTGCGAAGGCAGTTTATTGTCTTTAGTGATTTTATTTACACCCCATAGGTCTTATCCAAAATGACCGGACTTTAGACATTGTTATAAGCTTTTCTCATGAATAAGTGCATATAGTTTTAGCAGTAAATGCAGTTTTAACGGTATTTAACAGAAGATAATAATACGATGCAGTGATCATAAAGTTTTAACGGCTAACTTGTTATACAACGGGTTGCAGTCGGTTGTTCTTAGTAATACACTTTAAAGCCAACTCGATATTTCATAAAAATACCCAATTATATAACCTACCTACTTATATAACACTAGTGGACGCCCGCAGCTTCGCTCGCGTAGAATTAGACCCATTAACGACGTCTGCCCGCGTTCGGGTTGCCCACTTGACTTCAAAAACGGCAAAGTTTCATACTAACATTGCACCCCCGTTTTACCCTCTTAGGGGTGAATTTTCAAAAATCCTTTCTTAGTGATCCCCTACGTTATAAAAGGAACCCCTGTGCAAAATTTCAAGTTTCTAACCCTTATAGTTTAGGTAGGCCCTGCGTTGGTATGTCACTCAGTCAGTCAGTCAGTCAGCTTCTCCTTTTATATATATAGATAGATGTATGTGTCTATATATTATTGGTTTGTACAGACTCCAGACAGGACCTAGGTCATTAAGGAGCGATCCGTCGGAGTCATTAGAGCGAGTAATATTTCATTAAGTCCTTCTTTTGTAAATTCATGCCTTAATGAAATGATTAAGGGAAGTTATCTTCCAACTACAGATACCTATTAAATCCATTTCCATCCATTATATACGCTTGCAGGTAAATGGTACTTAGTGTTGTGTACCTAAGTGTTTATTTTGAATTTTAAAAATATTATTGCTTAAATTCCACACTTGGAAAAAATATATTGTTCTTCTAATGTTGAAAAACAACTTTAATGTGCAATGCGACAGTTTTTATGTTTAGTTTGATATATATGTATATAGGCGCATGGTAAAGATCAGATACCCCATTCAATGGCCGGGAACACATATCCTATGTGTTTTCCAGTAGGCGTGGATAAAGAGGGTGTGAATATTAAAAATCAATAACGTAACGTTACAATCACAATATTATAAATGGTATTAATAACGACACTCCACCGAACACGTGATGTGCACGCTTGATGCGACCTGATTCCTCGATTTGGTTCTTCATCAGCCGTATCGCTAACCAATCTGCCCACCAGCGTCCGGGGTTGTGTCAGAGCGGCGACAGTGTCATCTTTCTTGCATCAAAAGCGACATTGACAACCGCTTTATTTAATACTGCCAGTCTCATCAAATGAGGCGCCGACACGGCCAGACTGACAATCGCACGTCCTCGTGCGTATGCTCAAGCTCCCGTTGGAATTCCGATTAATCTGGAAATACAAATTACAGCTGAGACTACCGTATACGCTCGTCCATCACTGACATTTTCATCAGTCACATCATCATCATAGAAACAATCTCCCTCCGCTTTTACTACATAAACCGGCTCTACAACAACACATTACTGTAAAACCACACAGGTCTCCTTAACCCAGCCTCCAGCCTCTCATAGACTGACGAACAGTCGAAGTGACTTGGTCCGGAACCTCGACCCGCATAGGCCAGCTCCTTAGATCCAAACACCTGCTGTCGTTTCCAACATTCCCTCCAGCCTCTCATAGACTGACGAACAGTCGAAGTGACTTGGTCCGGAACCTCGACCCGCATAGGCCAGCCCCTTAGATCCAAACACTTGCTGTCGTTTCCAACATTCCCTCCAGCCTCTCATAGACTGACGAACAGTCGAAGTGACTTGGTCCGGAACCTCGACCCGCATAGGCCAGCCCCTTAGATCCAAACACTTGCTGTCGTTTCCGATAAATTAACTGCAGAACACCTCTGTGCTTCCATTCTTGTTATGTCCAGTAAAAGCGAAATCGAGATTAAATCTTAATACAATGTCATTCACCACAGATGTAGTACTTACTCAAATTTGTGCCATGTCGGTTGCGGAGGCCGTGAGGGTTGCAGAACTGGCACACCTAGTGTGTGAACTTGCCACAGATATGGTATCACTATCACCGTCAGGTACCCCCTCATTCCCCTGACTATGGATCGCCGACTCGGCCTCCTCAACCTCCTCATCGTTATAACTTAAAGAAGTAGTTATTTCGTAGCCCCCGGGTACTGCACGCAAATTTTCATAGCACAACATTTTATTTACCCACACCCGTGAGATAGACCAAATCATTACACGCAGTACCCGAAAACTTCTTAGCAAAGCTATGACTCGCTAAGGAACAGACAGATCAACTATCAAAGAGAAAAGAAACGGGCTCACCGGATGATAAGTTTTGTAAAAATGTTGCTAATAAAGTCTCCATATTCTGTAAGTAGGTAGGACTCTGTGGGTTTTCTTGTACCCCTCAACGCTCATTCTCCTCTATTCTTTACCCTCCAGATCTCACTTCTGATATAGGCGCATGGTAAAGATCAGATACCCCATTCAATGGCCGGGAACACATATCCTATGTGTTTTCCAGTAGGCGTGGATAAAGAGGGTGTGAATATTAAAAATCAATAACGTAACGTTACAATCACAATATTATAAATGGTATTAATAACGACACTCCACCGAACACGTGATGTGCACGCTTGATGCGACCTGATTCCTCGATTTGGTTCTTCATCAGCCGTATCGCTAACCAATCTGCCCACCAGCGTCCGGGGTTGTGTCAGAGCGGCGACAGTGTCATCTTTCTTGCATCAAAAGCGACATTGACAACCGCTTTATTTAATACTGCCAGTCTCATCAAATGAGGCGCCGACATGTATAAGAAGTTTTTTGGACTTAATAGGTACTCAAGATGTTAGTTATAAATATCTTGAAAAGTGTTTCTTGCTTCGTCTTTAGTTACTTTTTATGTAGGGTAAATAGTAACATAATAATATGTGTTAAAGTTATAAAATAAATATAATTTTACTTTTTATTTGTTTTGAATTTATATGAATCTCAGACAGCCAAATTCCATGCTTAAATATATATTTAAAATTTAAGATCGAAGATAAGTGACAGTTTTTGATTAGCAATAGCTAAATTTATTGATCAAATAATTATTTTATACATATATAACTTTATTATTTTTATTCATCTTTATTTAAGTGTCCAAATAATAGATATTATAAATCCTATTCAAAATGTTTCCCGCCGGTTTAAGAAACCCATTTAATATTTCTGTATGGGATGAGAAATTCGTCCTATGTACGATAATTATAGGTAGATCTGGCACAAATACCGGGCTATCGGATGCTAATGAATTTCAGCCTTTAGCCAGCCGTGATTGATGACCACGTGGTCATTACTATACGGCCGGATTGATTCGATTCTAATTCAATTTTAAAACTCATTTCTAACGCCTTTTAATTCACGTACGCTATCGAATTTATAACAAATTATAACCGGTTAATTAGTGCGTTGACCTCGGCGTTAATTTTTTTCATTCGTCTTTTATTTTCGTCGTTCCATTCGATTTTTAAAAACCTTAGAAATATTCACCACTAATATGCCACTATGCGTCTGTTTTATGATCATCATTGTACCCTTGCAATTTTTTTTTCAGAGTTATGCTTATTATCAAGTTAGTTTTATTTCCTTAAGCGCTTATCGCTTGCATGTGATAATGCGCACTAAGGGTTCTCTCAAAAACCTAACTTTTAAACCTACCTATATCATTGCGTGTCATGTTATTTGATTGCACGTCTGTATAAGATAATATGATATGATATCTATATACTTTGGGATCTGTGGATAGAATCCACAGCAAAAAAATTGACCTCAAGGTTGTAAATACCAGGTCATAAAATCCGAAAAAAAAAACAACTAAAAAAAACTAAATATAGTATCGAGAAGCAGTACTTCAAACTTCAAACTATTTATGACATTTTAATATTTCACAAAGTATTGACCAGGGGATCCTGTCCCCATATTTAAAGATCGAACGTTAGTTAGAAATGGCGGCAAACGAGAATTTATGGGCGAGCCGTACGATATTTATCAATTACGTTACATCGGAAGTAAAATATAGAGTTGGCTAAGTATATCTACTTTCACGGGATTTTCGTGTAATAACTTCTAATCTAAGTTTGATGGTGATATAAATATATGTATTGTAAAAACATTTCCTGATAAGTGTAAATGCACTTTCATCTATTTTTTATTCATATTTATCAAAGAAATAGTTGAATTATTAGCTAGTAAGGTAAGAACAATAGCGTGCAAAAAAATTTTGCACTAATTTAGCTAATTTAAGAATAAATTACCTAAATTACTATTAATTAAGTAACATAAAATTGTATTTATTTGTTGTGAATATGAGAATAGTCGGATCGGGAGGAGTGGCGACGATTGAGGGAGGCCTATGTCCAGCAGTGGACCCAGAAAGGCTGATGGATGGATGGATGGATGAGAATAAATAAATAAATAAATAAATTAGTTCTCACAATTTGGAATCGAGTCGTACCTAGGTACCTAGGTATCTTGGTTTGGTGACAAATTTGAAATTCCTTTTAAATATGATTATTCCTCATAGAAATAAATAATCAATTGATATCTATAAATTACAACACTGCCCTAACTCGTAATTTCCAACATAAACAAGGTATGTAGTCTACTATTCCAGTATTCCAGTTGTTAGATTGATAACATTTTATTAGAACAGGGCTTTTTTATGGATTAAGATAGCAAACGAGTTTGCAGCACACCACCCATCAACTGTGACTGACTTTAAACAAAACAAAACTCAAATAGAGACTGGGATGGTTAGTTCAGTTGGCTGAGAGAGTTAATTAGAACATTAGCTGGTCAGTTCGTTAGCGGTATGGGGACTGGGGACTGTAAGTAATAGTTAGTCCTGTTAGTTGGTGCTAGTAATAGTCCAGTTAGTAATTGTTTGTAAGTAGTAGTAGTAGTTGCCACCCTTGAAGACTAAGATGGTCGCCTCTAAAGAAGTTTAACCGGAAACCACACCATTCCAAACCGGAGCACAAACAAAAATTGCCAAGGCCAGCAGACACAATTTCACACTCCGAGCTAGTTACTATGGATTTCAAGAAAAACTCAATTGTGCTTAGCTCGACCCGGGAATAGAACCCAGGACCTCTTGTTTAGTCGCGCTTGCAACCACTAGGCCATAGAGGCAATAATAAATATCTAGGTAAATTACAGTTTAAATTATACCCAGTTTAACTTTTATGCTTATTTGCTGTAATCCTCCAAGTGACCGTATGTAGGTACTAAGAACATACTGGTCACTTGGAGGATAATAAAACATACCTACCTTCACTTGTATTTTGATACCTACAAAGTGATACAAGTGATAAAGTGGTAAAGTGATTTGATACTCATGTCATATAATTGTAATTAAGATATTATAACTTTACGGCCGATCTAAGTACCATAGATTGGTTTATTTATCCTCTAACCTCGTCCTAAATCGTTGGTTACAATGTTACTAATAAGAAGTCTTATTTAAGTAAGTACTAGTGGACGCCCGCAGCTTCGCTCGCGTGGAATTAGACATAACAATAGTAATATTATATAGCCTATGTTACTCAGTGCAGATGCAGCTTTCTAACTTCTAATTTTTGAAATTGGTCCAGTAGTTTATGTGTGAAAACATTACAAACACATATTTTCTCTTTGTAGTATTAGTATAGATATGAAACAGTAGGTTACGTAACGTAATAGTTATTAATATTATTCAGCTTTTACGCCTGCAATTGCTGATTACAATTAGCTGACCCGAAAGTAGGCGCGAGCCTGTACTTTGGGTGTCAGAGACTGATATACATACATAGATATTTTTAAATACAAACTTAAATAGATAATAATAACATTCAGACACAGAACAAATACAAAGTGTTCGTCACACGAATATTTGTCCTGAGTGGGATTCGAACCCACGACCCCTGACGCAACAGGCACAATCAATACCGATTGCGCCAACGCGCCCGTCGTATTAAATCTATACATATATATAAAAGGAGAAGCTGACTGACTAACTGACGGACTGAGTGACTGACTGACTGACTGACTGACTGACTGACTGACATATCAACGCAGGGCCTAAACTATAAGGGTTAGAAACTTGAAATTTTGCACAGGGGTTCTTTCTATAACGTAGGGGAGTACTAAGAAAAGATTTCTGAAAATTCACCCCCTAGGGGGGTAAAACGGGGGTGCACAGTCAGTATGAAACTTTGCCGTTTTTGAAATTAGTAAATGTCTAATTCCACGCGAGCGAAGCTGCGGGCGTCCACTAGTTAGAGTATATTTTTACTTTCACCACTTTTTACCTAATTTCCAAGCTGCACTTTCCAGGCAGCTTAATCTCTCCCCCATCCCCCATTGTTCGATTTACCTCAAACCCGCGATGTCAATGCACTCGTTATCATCGCGGAATACAATTTGCAAGAGTTGATATTCCCAACGATAGCGGTAATTGGGAGGCTGGCGCGCTATTTTCGCTGCAGGCCGGTTTCAGAGAAAGCGGGCGAGCGGGCGAACGCCGCGATTTAGGTTTTACTTTTCTTGACCTGTAAAAATATAAGCTTATAGTGATACAGCAGTGTCAGAATTCGGCTTCTCTATCGAAGTGGTCTTTATTCAAATCCTCAAGAGTCTGGGTCTTTATGGATGAATTCCCCTCGGAAAATAATTCCGTTCAAATCCCACGCGGCACTTTTCTAAATTATGCGCGTATTACGAGTAAACTTAACATATCATTAGCTGTGACTGTGAATGAAAACAATTAAGGAAAACCGCCAGACACCGGGTGCCCTGTTAGACTGACAAAAGTGATAGTGAGAAAAATCATTGTCAACCACGCTCGCACCACTCGCGTCATCCTAAACATATTCCCCTTAACATACTCGGAATACATCCCTCATTCAGTTACTTCTTAAATGTATAAATCTCTATGGATTGATGTGGATGAACAAATATGAATGAATTTCTCGCTGATCTAGTGATCACAAGACTCGCAAGGGTCGGGTAAGGAATTATTGAGTTTTGTTGCTTGGAGTTTATTTTTATGGCCAGTGTACAAGATCACATAACTGATGAAATGTGGAGCGGTGTAATACGCTTCGGCGAAATATATACGTAATGTCACGTTTATGAATGAATTGAACAGCGTCACAGCGCCCCGTGTGTATCCAGCCTACGGCTGCTTATCTGCTACGTGCGGCTTCTGCTAACGGTATCGAAATGTGGAAACATGCGCCTTCTATTGTACCCTCGCGATATTTTCACTTGTTAGTTCGCGCTGCAAGTGAATTCTGATATTTCGCGGCACGGAATATTGTCACGGTACTATGTATTCGAGCGCTAGTGTTTTCTTTTTCTTACCTCCACTGGATACTTCTTTTGATGTGAAAAGTTAATGTTAAATTAAAATTTAGATTTGTTTTGTTTATAAATGTATTAATACTGACTTAACGGTTACCAACTACATGTAACCTGTATAACCTGTATAACAAAATTAATGAATTGACAACCGATTGACCGGTAGTGACCCTGCCTGTTACGCCAGGGGTCGTGGGTTCGAATCCCACTCAGAACAAACATTTGTGTGACGAACGCTTGTGCTTTTCTGTGTCTGGGTGTTGTTATTATTATCTATTTAAGTACCTAAGTAAAACTATACATGTATGTATATCAGTCTCCGACACAACCATAGTACCTACCTGCGGGCTCGCGCCTACTTTGGCCGTATGTGAGAATGTACATGATATTTATTAATAAAACAAAAGAGAAATATTCCTGTAAATGTTACAAATCAGTGTTTTTAACTTCTTTTTTTTTAATTTTAAATTAGCGTTTTTAATAAACTTAATTTATTTTATAATATCCCACCCGAGATATACCTAAACAAATATAATATAACTATCCCGTTAGTAACAATTTTTATCAAACTTCTATAAAGTTAGGGACGTTTTTCTAATTTTGATAAACCGACGGCAATTATTATGTTAAATGTAGGTATACTATAGCGATTTTTTGTGTATGTTGAATATGTTAAATGTATATAGATAGCGATTTTTTGTCAACATACTCGTGGTGCCACACGATCCGCATTCCACTAGGCGTATAAATTTAAAAAGAATTTGTACTAATTCGACCCGTTTGACCTTTGTTTCTGAACAGTCAGAAAGGTGTGTACAAGTGACATATTCAAACAAGACACGGCAGCGATCTTCCATAATCATATTCATAATAAAGCCATTACATAGCATTAGGAAGTCGAATTAATGTCGAACGAACACGCAAGTGTTATGGTCGTCAAACTATGAACACTTTCTATGATATTTGAATACATATTTAAAGTTATAACTTCTGGAGTCGTCTGTGGCGCCTGTACGTATGAAAAGTATCTATCGATGAGGACACAGTCTCACTATTGCATTGCGATATAGAACGAGTAGGTACCTTAGGATAGGTGTGAAACCTACCTATTGCCACAGAATACATACCTAATAGTACAACTATTGCTGGAAATTGTATATATTGTACGTAGGTAAATCTGCTCAATTTTCAGTGCTTAGGTACTGTTGAAAATTGATCAGGTTGTTTGAAATCAGTCAGAAGTGGGTCGAAATCGGACGATGTTTCTGGAACTTGTCCAAAAAGACGATAAAATCGGTAATTTAGTGATAAATAAGCTGCCTACGATAGGTATTACATGGCAAGTCTCTCTTCTAAAGGAAATATCTGCCTATCTGATATATTATCTATATTTTATCTTCTTATTCCTACTTTGAATAAATATCTTTTGAGCTAAACTTGTTCAAAACTTTTTTAGGTTACAATTTACAAAATCTTCCACTCGTAGACCATTTTTTTATGTTGCGTGATTCAGTATATTAATAAGTATAATACACCAAAATAGTAACTAACTAACTAACTAAAACAGGTACAATTCAAATAAATGTAATTACATTTCACAAAGGACACCTACTTCGTGCAATGTTTTAATACTCATACATTCATAATTGTTACATTGTCAAGCATTTTATTACGCCTTAATCTTTGGCCTTAATGGATAATATTCCTATTCGTCGTTCCATTGTTGTATAAATATTATTTCCACCAATTAAACAACATCAAGCGATTTAAGTCTTTATGACCGCGAAATCCTTTGTTTTCTGATAAAAAAATGTATGTAGTTATTGTGAGATTTCATTGAAATGCCTACATTTTGCAGCGATACTGGCGATACGGAAGAATGATTAACAGATATCTACTAAAATAAACTTAAATTATTAAAGTAAGTTTAAACAAACCGTGTCCTACACGAAACTTATTGCATTTATACTAATATTATAAAGAGGAAAGATTTGTTTGTAATGTTTTCACACAAAAACTACTGGAGCGATTTTAAAAATTCTGTCACCATTAGAAAGCTGCATCTTCAGTGAGTGACAAAGGCTATATAATATTACTAGGTGTAAACGAAACTATTGTTGTCGCGCGTAGCGAAGTTATGTGCGATTTAAGAAATTAAATATAACTTGCTATAACGGTGAAGGACACATCGTGAGGAAACCTGCATGCCTGAGAGTTCATAATAATGTTCTCGAAGCCATGGGAAGTCTGCCTCCCATTCTGAGAGGAGACCCGTGCCCAACAGTGGGACAAAGAAATCTAATCTTCCTATATATTTTTTATTTCTAATCTTTCTTTCTAAATTAATTTCAGTTAATCTAAGATTGACATTGCTATTTCCACTCTGTCATAAGCGCAGTCTTATATTTTTTACGTAAGGTTGTATAGTCTGTATTTCGACTTTTTTATTTATCCACTGGATGCTTCCATACAAATCGTCGAATTAGTAACGAGTAGCGAGCAGCCATTGATGTATGAGATTATGCAAATACAATTAAATTACTTTAAGGCAATAACAAGTGTTGAAACGAGCTGAGTGAATCATTATAGTTTTATATGAATCGGATAAGAATTTGTTATCTATGAATGGTTATTATCGTTTCAGTTATATTTAACTACTATTGTACCACAGGTTGGTCGTGATTCGCGTCACGTGCCAACATTCTATAATTCGTGGTCTTACTTAGTAGGTACGGAACCGTACGTACCTACCTACCTACTCATTAATTTAGCAACCACTTGTTATTGTTTCGCTGCGTCCCATAGACGTCAGAGCATACTCCACCACGCTGCTCCAACGCGGATTGGTGGCGGGGTTAGTGGCCAACCCAGTGTCGAATGTTCTCAAGCCACCCGAAGGTCTTCGACAAGGCTTAACGACTGTTTCCAGCATTGAAAACAACCGGGACGGCTTTACGTGCCCTCCGAAGCACGGTAGCGCCTATGAAATTTTTGCTACTAGCGGTCACCCATCCACAAACCGTCGTTGCTTAACACTTTCGATCACATTGAATCGACGCGAGCCACTGGGCTATGGACGCTACACGTTAATATAGGCCCCAGGCGTTTTGTTTGCACTGTTTACTTTACTGTTTAGTGTGGTACCACAGAATAATAGTACAAGTAGTGGTACTAAGTTAGAATACAAGTTTTTTAATAAGGCTGGTCGCTGAGATATTATGTATTATCTACTTTAAAGTGTTAGTTTTAGTTGCTTCTAACATTTTCTAACAATTTTTATATGCTGTTCTACAACGTTATAGTTATCGGCTGTAAAATTGTAAAATAATTGCCAAAAATAAAAGTTTATTGTTATTATTAAGCTTACCTAAATACATATAACAAGCGGTATTTGTTCATTCTTTGGGATATTGGACCTGGTCTGAACTAGATAGATTTAATTTAAAAGCTCTTAGTAACCGTGGCAGCGCTCGTCATAAATTTTCTATAAGTTATTAAAAACATTTTTTATTATAATTATAAATGTTTATAGTATTTAGTTTATTATTATTTAGGTACCTATATAAGTTTCTGCAAAAACAAGTAGTAATTAAGTTATTTAACGAAAACAACTGATGTAGTGTTTGTCTGCAGGTTGCAAGTCGTTCTTCAAGCGGTCAGTGCGGCGCAACCTGACGTACTCGTGCCGCGGCAACCGCAACTGCCCCATCGACCAGCACCACCGCAACCAGTGCCAGTACTGCCGGCTGAGGAAATGTCTCAAGATGGGCATGAGGAGAGAAGGTAAGCGTTTTTTTTTCGCCGGTCACGGTGTAAAGGCTGATATGGCCATTAAGAAAAAAATATTGTAAATCCAATTTTATTTTTTTTAGAATACGCTGATAATAGCCAGTAAAGATTTTTTTTTTGTAAGTGCAACTTAATATGCGTCCAGATTGCTTTATAGGACGTTATAGAACTTATAGATTATGACCGTTACCACATCATAGCAATACAACTTTGTATTTTGTTTGCTATTTATTTAATATCGATAATAATTTATTTTGTTATTAAATAAAAAAAAATAGTAAACTTCTTATACACAGCCTCCTATATTACCTAATACCTGCAACAGCAAACAATTTTAATTAATTTTTAATTGATTATTAAACAACAGGTATACTCAAATAGTTTTTGACAAATTCTTTGTCGAATACTGACATAATTTTTGGACTCATACCTACTTTGTTCCATTAGTTTACAATTTGTTATAACATTTTTCAAATATATATCTAGTTAAAATATATATTATCTTGTATTTAACTAACACCTGAGTTTAAACAGCCTAGTTGACTAACTGGCCGGTTAATGATACTAACATCCTGTGTAAGACATTTGCAACTCGTGTTATTAAAATTTTCTTTTTTGTTCACCGGTACTTTACGTTACTCTGTAAGTACTATGTAATATGTTTACTGTTAATGACTAATCCCACCGCTGCTGGTAAACGACGAGCGTTCAATTTTCTAGTGTGTAAAATATTGGGAATCTGTACACCATTAGTGTATGAATCTGCAAAGAATATATGTATTTGCTTCTTCGAAAAAAGATATTAAATGATTGCGCTTGCCACTCCAGCCACTGTCAGTTAATTACTTAAGTAAATTAGCATTTATTAACTAAAAAAAGAATAATATTATAATAGCTCTCAAACAATGACTCCAAAATTTTTAGACCATAAATATTTTCTCTGGCCCATATCGAAGGGCCCATAACTATAATTTAAATTAAGAAACGCCTGTTTTGTAAGCTAATTTGATACATCCTTAAATAATAACTCAAAGTGCACAAATAATGAAACGGTATTTTTAGTTTCACGTGTTACAAATTTTGAAATGTTGTCCAATATCACATTACGATGACGACGAAACAAGATAAGTGATATCATAACAAATTCGCAAAGGAATGGAATACTACCTAATTTCCATTAATTATTAAGTTTACACAAAAAAGGCCGCTTCAAAGACGATGATTGTCACAAGTATAATTAGTTAAATCATTAATCTTATAGCGCCATTAGTCGGACGAGAGCCCAAGGGCACACTCTAAATAACTGTTGACGCTAATACAATGTTATGAGCTATAATAGGTTATTATTACGGAATTATTACTGCTGGTTATTGTTTTAAAGACAGCACGTTGATTAATGATAATAATGACTGGATACCGAATTAGCTTCCAGTAAAGATCAGGAATCGACGACAAATTGAATTCCTTAGATAATAGAATTAACGAGGTTCGTGAATGGGACGAGTTTCATTGAATATAGATGACCCGTGTAGGGTTGTCAGTTACTTTTTTGGGATGTCGTGTGGAAAAAGAAGCATAGGTATTTGTAAATGGAAAACTAAAGTAAAAGCACGTTCAATTTTACGAAAATTATTACACGGTATTAAAATTTTCTAACACTGCTTTATTAAGACAGTGTTATAGCTTGAAAGCAACGGACCAATATTTCAGGTACCTACGTCTTACATCATTTATGTATCAGTTGACGGGCCCGTTGGCGCAATCGGTAGTGACCCTGTCTGTTGCGCCAGGGGTCGTGGGTTCAAATCCCACTCCAAATATTCGTGTGACGAACACTTGTATTTGTTCTGTGTCTGGATGTCAATATTATCTATTTATGTATGTATTTAAAAATATCTATGTATGTATATCAGTCTCTGACACCCATAACACAGGCTCGCGCCTACTTTGGGATCAGATGGCCGTGTCTGATAATGTCCAAGATATTTATAAAAAATTTATCAGTATTATCATTATTTCAGTCATAGTGTTGATATGCAGAATTAGTGCAATTTTTTTTTTAGATTTTTATCGACAGCCCTAATTGAAACAGTCGAGGTTGCCCATCCGTTAGCATCATTAGTTAAGTCACTTTTCGTATAATGTCACTTTTCCGGCGCCAGACACTTATAATATGTTGCGCAACATGGTCACGAATCCGAAGCTCAGTAAATAATGTTTTACCTCTATTTTAACTGTTGCTTAATACTAGTTTTTGCAGTGTAATTTAACTACTTTAAGTATCTGTTTTCTACATTTTTATCAAATCTCAGTGGACCCATCGAAGTTTATATAGAAGAGCTATTAACGGGATAAAAGGCAATCAATTACATAAAAGTATCCTATTTTGTATTACCAAATATTGCCCATGGACAGGGAGTAGGTACATAATTAGGTACATATATAAAAAATAAATATCATTTACCGTACCTACAGATGAATTTTTTAAGTATTATTAGATATAAGTATTATTAAGATATTAAGTTATGAGTATTAACACAGAGAACCTTCTGACTTTCATAGACAACTCTGGGATCTTTACATAAAATATCAGCTTACCAACAGCTGATTCTAAATATAAATAAATCTTTGTTAACCCAAATGAAATGACTCAACCCAAAACACTCGTAGATAAGAGTAAAGAGCAGGTCATAAGGGAAGGAAGGTTCGGGGCCACACAAGGTTACCCGCTGCTTATTCATTACCATTCTTCCTGAAGTCAACGTATTTTTGCTCTACTACGGTTTTTTATCACTGGAAAATGACGCATTCCGACCTAAGACTAGATCAGTGCATAACCTAATTCCTGCTTTAACTTGTGACGGACTAAAACCTACAATATTAAGTAGATGAATATTTAAAACTAGTGGACGCCCGCAGCTAATCTCGGGGAATTAGATATAACAATAGTATCGTTTACACCTAGTAATATTTTATAGCCTATGTCACTCAGTGAAGATGCAGCTTTCTAATGGTGAAATAATTTTATGAAATCGGTCCAGTAGTTTTTTTGTGAAAACATTACAAACAAATCTTTCCCCTTTATAATATTAGTATAGATAGATGGTTTCTTGCACTTACTTTGCAAGAATGAATAGTTGCAGGGGGATGCTCCTACACCCCCACCAATCCGCAATGGAGCAGCGTGGTGGAGTATGCTCTAGTCCCGATACTGTGTCTGTGGGGAGACCCGTGCCTAACAGTGGGACGTCCATGGGTGGTATAATCGTAATTGCTTTAAATGTATTTGTTTACATAGTATAAAACAAAAACATAGTACCATTGCGCTTGTATTTCCTCAAAGGATAAGGCAGAGGTGCTGAGAAGAGAGAGAGAGAGAATAGTTTAAACTAATAAATAAAGTAGTCAAAGCGTTGTCACTTAACATTATGTTCGTGTAAGTCTTCTTCTAACTAAATTCCTGTCTAATCGAAATATAGATCATTTCAAAATTTTCTCCTCTTCAAATAGCATCATTAGGTCCCAACCCTCACCTCGCTGATAATCCGGTGACATCGCCGGAAAGGACGGTAACCCGTTGCTCTTAACCCTTAAGCACCCATAACGCGACCCCAACCCCTGTTGTCCAACAAACGATTTGTTTGCTGTCAACAAGACAAAAGTAAAGGTGCAGTCTCCGCACACCTTTACTCTTTAAGATTAACTGTTAATAGAAAAGGAAAAAAGCGTGGCTCTTCGTCGCACAATCGTCTTAGACATCAATACAGTAGATCTTCGAGATTAGGAGCATCGTCGCCTTTTGTACAGTTTTTTTCTCGTACATTGTTTAGATGTGTTTTCTAAAACGTTTTAGCGGTTGAAAGGGTCCATTGAGAGGTGTGAGCTTCGGGCTACCTTAAGCCTTTGATAGTCCGGCGATGTTACAGATACGCTTTTGTGTTACAAAGCAGTCGGTGATAATGGTCAGCACTTTTATCTTCGTTTCATCACGTTTACCTTCAATTGTTGCTAACGCTAACTTTAAATAGCAATCGATGGTTCTTTGTTAGCGGTTTAAGGAACATTTTAATGTTTCGCAATTCGCTGCGAGGGACTCGTTAAATGTTTTAAGTGTCTTTGATTGCACTTTCGATTGTAACTACATCTATGATAATAGTCGACGACAATGTCTTATTGCGCTGTGTATTATGTCAGTGACCTCGGATGTGTGTCAGGTTTGAACCCCAATCAAAAATTTATTTGGAAGAACTCGTTTTTCAGGAAACGCTCATGAAATTCGAATGCATAACCAGGCTAGCTTTGGATTTTGTAATGTACTTAGAATGTTTCGGATTATACCTATTCCACTGCGTCAAAGTCAATTTAAAAAAAATGCGGTTTTAGAAAGAGTAGAATCAGTAAATGGAAAATTGCTGATTCTAATGTAAACCGGACTCGAATTTATTGGAAATCCGTATTGTCTAATGATTTAATTGATGCAAAACTACTTATTTGTACCTACAATAACTTTTTTTTTTGATGACAATGACTTTTTTTTTCGAAACGATTCCGTGATAACTTTAAACGGCACAGACCTGACGATACTTATAATACTTATATTCTGTGATATCAAATCACTTCTTCCTTTACCGCCTCCTATCTCCTATAATAGCTAATACATTTTGTGTTAAAATCCTATGTCTACAAGCCATACGAAAGAATTATGTGAGCAACGTCGGGCGCGGTCGGTATGTGCTATTGGCAACATTTCATGAGTCGCCTCGGAGGTTACGTTAACCCGTCAGCTTCATTTATAAAACAATCATTTGAGCATTGTCGAAGACCTTCGGGGTGCTTGAGAACATTCGACACTGGGTTGGCCACCATACCGCATTGGAGCAGCGTGGTGGAGTATGTTATATGCTTCTATGTCTCTGTGACTGGGCGAGTCCAGCCCGTGCCCAACTGTGGGCCTATAGGTTGCGTTTACTATAATAGCACAATTAATTAACATCGTCTGCACATTCAATTATCTTGTGTGAAAGCAACAGAACAGAATAGATATCGTACGTTAAACAAAGCTTGCATCTATTGATTAATTAAGCACATTAGTGGAACCAGTTAGTTAAATAAGTGAATAAAGTATAGCACAATGCCCCGGGTTCGTCCGTCGGTTAACAATAAAGGCTTTGTTCAACACATCAATCACGGGGTACATTGTTCGGAATATCTTAATAACTTTTTGTGCTGGACCGGTCATTTAGAAAGATTTTTCGGTATCACTCAATTCTTCTCCCCGCTAGGAATATTAATGAAACATTTTTTTAGTAGGTAAATAAAATGGGATTTTTTTATTTTAATTGAGGTAGGTACATACCTACGCGTATCTACTTGATAAGTCCGTTATTATGTTGCCATTGAACTAATTTAAATGCATACAAAGTAAATTTATTGGTATAATATTTTTTTATATTTTATACTTTTTGTGTGCAATTGAAAATAACGGATAACAGAGCAACATTACGAATGGTTGTGATGATTGCAAGATCCAGGGTTTGATCTCCGGGTAGGAAAAAGTATTACCTATTGGGTTTTGAAATTCCCAGTAGCAGCTCGGAGAGAAGCTCAGAATACGTAGGACTGGGATCTACCTAACTATTGAAAAGGGCGTATCAAAAACCTCTAGGTACCTACAGGGAATTACGGGCGTGATGAATGTTATTTAATGTAATGTTTATACATATTATCCTCTTTGTGATAATTAGGAATGGAAAACGAAATTTAAATAATGCATTTCTACAGAGCGTACCTATTCTTAAAAAAAAAAACAAGACAAAACCTCAACTGTCTTCATCATGACTAGCGGGAAATCCATTCAGACCTATTCCAAATCCAAAATCTTAGAATGAATCGGCTACTGTGTACCCTGAGAATTTCTCGAGTTCTCGAGAGATTTTCATTTAACAAAACAAGCGAGCTCACTCTGTTTCCGCGGTCATATCGACAAGGAAACAACGCTGTGTCCGAATTGTCAGGCCGAATAACCGTTCTGTCTTCATAAAAGCTTAATCCTAGCGAAAAATCCGCCCAGTCTTGTAAGGACAAACCGTGTTCAATGCGGTGCATTGTCGAGCCCACAACGCCTGTCAAAAACGTCAACTCTATTCCCAGGGGTCGCAAATTATGGCAATGTTTGCTTCAGTTATTATTTAAGTAAAACGCCTTCCTTGCGCCTCTCTAACAACGGCGTGTCAAAGGGATTACCGATGCGCTTTAAGGAGGGTGTCAATTTGCGTAAACCAGGTGCGGTCAACTGACCGTAAGGGAATTAGGATTGACCAGTACATTCGTGAGAAAGTTTATGGTTTTACCGTATCATGGTTATCGTAATGATTATGATGGTGGCGTCCATTGATGTGATCGAAGAGTTAAGCAACGAAGGGCGCGGTTGGCTTGTGGATGGGTGACCGCTAAATTTCATGGGCGCCACTTAGCTTCGGAGGACACGTTAAGCCGTCGGTCCCGGTTCAATGGTAAAAACAATCGTTGCCTTGAAGACCTTCGGGTGGCTTGAAAACATTCGATGCTGCCCCTCCTCCAATCCGCATTGAAGCAGCGTGGTGGACTATGCTCGAGACCTCCCACAGGGTCTGTCTGTGGGGGTGAGCCCACGTAACTTAGAAAAGTCATTGGTGCGTGCCGCTTAGATTTGAACCCGGACCGCTCGAGTGAGAAGCGAGTTCGATAGCCACTGGGCTGTCACCGCTGTTAATAATGTTCAGACGAGATTAATTCAACGTCTTAATCGCTTCAACTATCTGCTGGATAGCATTACCGAAATAACACCGGTATGCCTTCAGTGCTGCGTCAGAGATATTATCGTTTCTAGTGAGCATAATAACTGTGACATGTTTGGTACGACGCTTCAGAGCCGCTTAATGGTCCACATTCTGGGAAACCTCGCTAGCCGTGGCGATACCATCGTATAAGTACGTGCGGCGTTCCCACGGCAGCGCGAAAGACGAAAGAACCGTACCAGGCCGTACATTAGTCAGCTGAGCAACCCTCGCCGGCCGTCGGTCAAGCGCTGTGTCCGAGCGAAAACATTAATTAAAAAGAAACAACAAACGAACCGGTCCGCGGACTCAGGGGTCCGTAAGCTAATTATATTTCCGCACGTTTGTTCGATTTGCATGAGAATTCGGGTACGACAATAGTTTGCGTTGCACTAATCCACCGAAGGGTAAGCTCAGGTACCCGACCGTTTCGAAGCCGAGAAACATGATAGTTTTCACCGTAAACATTAACTTACACTAATTTGTGTACGCCGATGTAATATCGAATTACACAAGGCGATGAAAGGTAATTACTGGGATCTTTATGAAAGTTGGGCTTCGTAATTATGAAGTGATTCGAATGCAATGATGTTATCTCTTTGAATTAATTAATTGACGAAAAGAAATCTCGTGCATTGGTCACTATCAGTTATGGTAAAGTTTGTTAATCAAGACTTGTAATCTGTAGCAATACTGATACTAATCTTTACCAAATACTGTAGACGGCACGCGACAAATTGTTTTCGTTTCCAAATAAATGTTGAGGTATACTTTACCTAAGTGATAGAAATCTTCATACAAAAAACGTCTCTTTACGAAAAAATAAGTACTTATCACACAGAATCTTAAACACCACCACCTCAATACTTTCAATGGCCCACTGTTGGGAACAAGTCATCATTCGAAACGGAACGCTGGCCAAGTGCAAATTGGCAGACTTCACATGAATGTGAATCCTCACAATATTTTCCCTACGTTTGCGCGTACCTACTAGGATTTGAACTCGGTTCTACCAAGAGAGGCCAAACAGCCACTGGACTATGACTCTCACTCGCTCTCAAACTCGTAAACTCAAGCGAAACATACAAAACGAAGCCGAGTGTAAAATCATTTGTGTGGGATTAAAAAAGAAGCTAGCGAGCGTGAGGTACCTACACACCACTATCAATCACCTCGTGATTTATATCCTCAGATGATGTATCGGCCAGGACTCGCCCGACCATCCCATCGGTAAAAGTATTCGATAATTAACTTTTTAAATTTGACTGACGCCTTCATCTGCGGAAAAAAAATGTACGTACCGAATTGCGATTCAAATTAGGAATGATATTTGGTATTATTTGAGCCTTTTGCGATTTGTACGGACATGTGAATAACATTGTTTCCTCTCTGGCTTTATCATCTTTCGAACCATAACCATCACGCATGTAACTGGCGAAGACCTAAGCAGAGGCGTGTAGAACACACACTTTTCACCAGCTATGTATTAGTCCCATGTTAGGTGGTGAGCCAATTGCCATGGATGCCATCGAGCACAAATCCAGATTGTTCTAGTTTCTAGTGGAAATTTTTAATATTAGAAAAACCTAATAATACCTACTTTGCCCGACCCGAAGATACAACCCAGGACCTCTAGCTTAACAGTCGTGCTTATGACCACTAACGAGACAGCAATTCCATCCTTAGCCTAATTTAATTCTTCAAAATCACCTTTCAATGTGTCTATTTGAAAAATATCGTCAACGCTCTCCCAATAATGAAAGTCGCGTCGCGAACAAAAACCACAGAACGAGTACAAATCGATATCGCCGACAAAATAACCATTCATCACGAGCAACGCGGCGTGACATTATATAGCACGTCAAAATATTCACCTACAGGGGGTTACCTCAATTGCCGTTCCACTTGCCAGGCGGGGAATCGAAGGTGGACCCCCGCTGCGCGGCCGGCGTGCGCCTAACGAACTATAGAGGTGATTTATCGGAGCGTTCTCCACTTCGATTCTAATTCCTTCACGACCTGCCATGAGAGCGTTACCACGATTTGATTACGGTTAGCTTTCATTTCGGTTGGAATCTTCAGACAAATTGAGCCGATTTAGGTTTAAAAAAGATTAAAGCTACCATGTATACCATTTTTAGCGTGTCTCCCCAATCTTAATGGTCTTAAAACATCAGGAACGCAGCCGCTGACCACGCGCTATCTCGAATTAAGCATGAGTAAACAGTTATGATAGAATTTCCTGGCGGTGAAATTTTCTCAGGCTCACCCGCTCAAAGAGCGTATAATCTCGAATACTTGAGAGTAATACACAGTTTGTATGTATATTGGTTACTACGCTAGTAGTCCCAGCAAACCTGTTTTGCTGGTCGTGGCCTCTGTACCGTGCCATACTATAAATTATATTCGTATGCAGCCTTAGTTTCACTTTACATTTTAAAGTGATCATTTCAATGTTGATATACTGGGATGTTACGACTAAATCTGACCGGTATTAGACTGTACACGAATAAATATTGAATTTCACGAGGACCCTAATTCTACTGATCGGACGTAAGCTGTCGATGAGTCGTTCAGGTAAGAAGGATAAAAAGTTAAACGTCTCAAAATAAACATTGCTTTAGTTAGCTGACGGCTTAATAAAGCCAGCATTAACAGTCCATAATGATAACTAAGATTGAGAATAAAAAACAATCTCGGTCCGACCTGTCGCTTGAAATTCATCTAGCGTCCGCATCTCTATATGTCAGCCTGTCTGTCCGTCATTACACGTGAATCATCCTCGGTATCGTGCGGGAGAATTTCGTGAGGTCACAGTTTACTATAGCGGTTTAGGCGCCCTGCGGTCGTTCGTCCGAACGAGACGAGGCTATCAGTTTCCTCTGGTGTTCGAGCAGGACGAAAGCTTGTTCCGTCTAACTCCGACCGTTTCGTGACCCCGCAGCTAATCACATATCTGCAAGCGTATTATGATTATCGCAAGCCTTCGTTCCTCGTACGTTGTTGTGGTCAGTGACTTGTTGCATTGCCTTATTTCTCCCAGCGAAATTATTGCACGATTCCCATACGAACGATTCGAGCTCGGAAATATCTAATGCGGTGAAATTGTTTATGTTGTACAAATCCACGTGTTCGAAAATAGAAAACAATTTATTCGACAATAGAAAAGTTTTATACTCGTATATATTGTTTATGCGAGGATTGAGTTACAGGTCATTAATTCATCATTGTCTCCGACGGTTAGCTTAGCAATGTTTATATCGGTAGGCTAGTTGATTGGTGTAACGAAACGCCATAACTGTTGCCGGCCCTGGCATAAATCTTCGACGACGGTTAATAAGGCGATAATTACAAAAACCCGAGTGGACTTAATGCGGCACCGACTGGAATGCATTTGATGGCACGCGCCTTCCAATCGCTTTATTATACCAATCTTTAGCATATTTCGTAAGAATGTTGTCTCGGACGATAAATTTAATTACACGATCTGGTACTGTTTTGATTCCGCGTCCAGTTTCATCACCAACGGCGACTTAGCCTACGAGGTGGGCGGTTCTGTTCTATTATTTACATTAGCTTTCTACAGATCCGCCCGATCGTTCGGTGGCGTGCCTTATGGATCTGACAAATCGTTTGAATATTCGCATTAATTATCACGCAGCGATGAATTTTTATTAGGCGTCTCAATACAATGTTTATTATTTCTAACGCCTTCGGCATTCTAGAATGCGGTCCCGCCTCCGGCGCCACCACAGGTTTTGGCATCGGCTCATCTCCATTTCTCTCGCGACAAAGTTCTCACATCTTATCTGACGTTTAGCGCTAAGATGTATGAAGATTTATATCGCCGAATGCCGCACTTACCGTTCTCGGAAGACTTATCGTCCGGCCGGTATCAATAACCCGATCGAGCGCCCTATCCGTCATTGCCTCACCGAATTTCGAAACCACACTTTCTACATTAGTCTCGACAAACGAATCTCTAATCTTTGTATTAGTAACTATATTTCTTGTTGTCGTAAAACCCGAGAATTCTCTAATGATATCACAACACGACCGTTAGAGCAACAAAAGGTGGATGGTCGTCCATTTGTCGATGTTGTGGTATTGGGCGACAGGGAGTCGCGTGCGGACTCGTGTTTGAAAAATGGCCGACATAAATAACGGATTATCAACTCGTATCGAGACGTAACGAGATAGCGGCCACACTACAACTAAAATAAATAGGCGAACGGTAAATGAAGCTGTGTTGCACACGGATTTAAAACTCCAGGATTAAGCCCGGGATATACTGGCTCCTCCCGCGGCGTAGTTCCGGGAACTAAACAATGGACGTAACTATCGACTAGATAGAGATACTGGGTACGAGATAGTAGAGCTATTGTTTTGGGTGTGCTTATGTAGTCAATAAACGTTTAGATTTTTTTTTAAATTGTACAATAACCTTCATTTTATTCTCTTCAATGTGAAACAAAAATAACAACATCGTTTTAAAATGTAAAAAACATGCTTTTGTGTTTTTTTTTAAATTATTGCATAGTCATCGGTACTTGATAAGTGTGCAAAGTTTCAAATTAATCCGACGTTTTGAAGTAAGCGAAAATCCGTTACATACATACATACCTACATACAGACATACATACCAAGGCGTGTTAAAAACATTAGATCACAGTTACTTTGTTCGTTCCCGTCACCGAACAGTGTAGCACCGGCCTAACCGCGCGGTGCCCATACGTCTTACGAATCTTGTAATGGCTGTAATGACTTGATAGTTAGAAACTCCGCAGATGTCGTCGTTAATGGTTGAATTTATTGCTCACTTGTTTTTTTGACCGTCCGTTGTTTAGTTCGTCGTTACACTGAAATCTCAATTAAGGAGAACTGGCTGGAACGCGGTTATGATCTATGTTTAGCTTTGTTGATGTTTATTTTTTTCAGTTGCCTGTCTGTTAAAACAGCTTAAACAGTAGTTTGATGGTGGTAGAGTCTGTGTACGGTTCGCCCGGGGCAGTTCCGTCCAGTTCTACGGTCTATGTATATAAAACGCGAGCAGCAGCTAATATATACTATATAATACTAGCTGACCCCGCAAACGTTGTTCTGCCATATGAAATGTCAAAGTGACGCGAGACTTCATGAAAATGATAATTTATACAAAAATACTAAAATAATTTTTAAAAAACATTTTCCAGTGGACCAAATTGTGAATCTAAACCATCCTGGAATTCCATTTGAACACACACAAAAAATTTAATCAACGTCTATCCAGCCGTTTAGGAGTAGTTCACTGTCTGTCATACACACGTACACAAGAAATATATATATATAGGTATTAAGATTAGTAGTAAGAGGAAACATTTGTTTGTAATGTTTTCACACAAAAACTGCCTACTGGACCGATTTCACTGAGTTAAATATTAACATATATAATATTACTAAGTGTAAACGAAACTATAGTTATGTTTAATTCCACGCGAGCGAAGCTGCGGACGTCCACTCGAAATAAATAAAATAGTTACTACTAGAATTGGTCATCCCTAGATCGAAACCAGTGCGCATTATTGACCGAAGCGTGTAACTTAAATTTTATTTATGTCAGTCCACACCTGACTGCGCAAGGGACATGTTTAATGTGAACACATATAGCAGACACCTTACGACTATTAATTGGTCATCCCTAGATCGAAACCAGTGCGCATTATTGACCGAAGCGTGTAACTTAAATTTTATTTATGTCAGTCCACACGTGACTGCGCAAGGGACATGTTTAATGTGAACACATCCACCTTACGACTAGAACTAGACACTAAATTACTAGTTGCGAACAGCTTATGTCCTATTCTGTGAGCCATAATTTTTATAGATCTCTTCCACTAACTCAATTACCTGCATCAATCAAATCAGTCGTATAAGTACGCTAATTGATTCAAAACACGTGCATTAAACATGGTGCAATTGCTTTTGCCGCTGTTTGCTACAATGTATCGAATAGCGGTGACAGCCCAGTGGCTATCGAACTCGACTCACTCGAGCGGTCCGGGTTCAAACCCAAGCGGCACGCACCAATGACTTTTCTAAGTAATGTGCGATTTAAGAAATTAAATGTCACTTGCTATAATGGTGAAGGGCACATCTTGAGAGTTCATCATAATGTTCTCGAAGGCATGTGAAGTCTGCTATCTGCACTTGGCCAGCGTGGTGGACTAAGGTCTATACCATCCCTTTCTAAGAGACCTAAATAAAAATAATTGGATAAAAATAATAATTGCTAGAAATACCAAGATATAGAATAGGGCTGGGCTGGTTATATTTGAAATTTGCATGTAGTAAAAATTGTTATTCTTTTGCCCATAAACTATTTCTCCTTAAAAGAAAACTCTAATTAGGTACCTTCTGAGTGTGTTCCTGCGCCAAGAAGGACAAACAGACATAGGTACCTGCTTTTACATTTAAAAATATTCGTATTTTACATTTCGTAACTTTGCATTTAAAATATTCGTAATAGTTACTCGTGGTGAAGTTAGATCAATCAATGACACTGAACATTCTAATGTAGACTGACGGTCAGAATTTAGACCAGGTTTATAATTGTCGAAGCATGCAGATTGGCTTGCATGGCAGAACCTAGATCGCGCCTCAGCAAACCCTATAATTACAGCGACGTGATTTATGGGCGAAACTTAATAAAATTATAGTATCCGAGAATTACTAAGTAATAAGTAGCAAAGAGTGGCGAGTGGCAGACTTCTTTAAGGGAAGATCCCGATACAATATCTGTATACCTCTGAATTAACTATTCTATGAATACTTACAATTAATCCCTTTTAATACTCACGGAGCAATTATTTCATGGTAAAGAAAATAATCGCAAATCATCCAAAAGCGAAGTCTGCCAAATCAACCAAGAGGTTGGGCCAACGTGGTGGTCATTTATTTAGGTACCTATTGTACTTATTGTGAAAACGGTGAGCTTTGACCTTACTCTTACCTCTTCGGGGATATACAGCGTTTCACGACATACTTACATCCTACTTTGTGACATAGTTACCTAACTTATTTCTAAAAAGTCCAATTTTGTATTACCTAAGCCTAAGTCAAAGTCAAATAATTAATTTCGCTATGAGGTGATTGGACACGCTTAACAAAAGTCTAGGTAACTACAAACTACTCAAAGAAAAAAGATATAATGCTATTCTATATACATACATAATTATAATAGGTAATATGCGGTATTCCATTTTTAGATACGATTGTTGCTACATTTTTAAAGTAGGTAGGTACAACAAAATAGTTTAAAATTAAATGCAGATAAACTGGCAACTCGAACGAGTATTTATACTATGGAATAGAACTCCGTATTATACAAAGCGTATCATACGTGAAATTGTTAATGTTCACAAACGGAGTTTCAAGGAGTCCCACAAGGCGGCAGTTTGGAACCCGGTGTTGAAAATGCAAATACGTATTGTAAAATTTTGTTTCCTCTCAAGTAACTAAGCATTGAGATAACTTGAGCAGTAAACATGAAATAGTTTACATTTTAATTGCCTTCTTCTGAACGGAAAATTTTTACTTGTTTTTTTTCTGATTTGTGAGAACTATTTCACACGAACATATAGAGGCAGTCACAAATTAAAACCTCATAAATATTTAGTTAATCTCATCATAAAGGTATATTTACTTATTTAACACAGCCTTTCTTCTTACAGCCTTAAGCATTTAATAAAATGGGACGCAATGGGAATAATGTTAGTATTTTATTAAAGGTTTTCTGAGGTTCTGTACATACCGCGGTATCGACAGATCTTTGACACGACTGATAGTTCTCTATTCTCTGGTCAATCTATGTCAAGAGCGAACTTAATGATGACAACCGCTAAAAACACTCTATTATAAAAGCCTACAAGGTTCAAATTCATACGCTTATACCACCATATTTCAAAATATTTGAACTTTTAATATAAACTCTATATTATGACAATAAAGCCCTAATTTCTTTGCGCGTGCGAGATTAATAAATCTGAACACTCAAATGCAGACGTGTTTGGAATAAAAACAATGTGACACAATAATAGTGTACGTAAATGGGTAGATTAGTTAGTTAATCCACGTATCTAGGCTACTCATGCTCTGGTTTTAGCTAACGTCATAGTTGAATGCTATCCTTAATAACTTAATACTACACTTAAGTCTGATTTGTTTTAATAATTTACCAGTTTGCATGGAACAATCCGAGTGACATAATTTCTAAATAATGTTTATTTGTATTGACTAATAACCGATGGGTAAGGAAAATCCTCGAGTGGAGACCACGACCCTAATAACGGACTATTGCCCACCCTCCAACCAGGTGGACCGATCACCTGAAGAAGTCAGAGAGGATCAGGAAGTCAGAAGACACAGGATCGGATGGAGTTGCGTCGATTGATGGAGGCCTATGTCGAGCCACCACCACAAACAACCCTTTTCTCACTGTTGGGCTCGGGTTTCCTCTCTAAATGGGAGGGATAAGGCCTAAGTCCACCTCGCAAGCCAAGAGCGGACTGGTAAACTAGACATTCCTTGGAGAACTTTATGGAGGCATGCAAGTTTCGTTACGATGTTATTCTTCACTGTCACAGCAGGTGACTCGATTTCTTAAATCGCACATACAGAAGTCATTGCTCCGCTTGGACCCGCATGGATTTGAACCCACTCCCTGTGAGAGGCGAGTTCGAAAGTTAGGCTGTGCAAGGTAAAGCATTTAGTTAGCTTGTTTTAAGTACTAAGTGATGAATTAAAGAATTTATCTGTTGATGATAAAATAACTTTGTTGTAAATAAGTACATGGTATTACTGTTCGAAATTATTCTTTATAAAACGGCAAAATAATAAAAGCTACTAAATGCTCTGAGCTGTCAACGCAGATTGACATTTAATACACATGAGTGATGTAACAATGTAACTTTCAATAATAAAATAGGAAAGTAGACAGTCATCCAAACATAGACAAAATATTTGTATATTTATCAAATTTCAATAAAATATAGATTTAACCCTATCGGACTCAAGTTGACTCAACTTTCATAAAATAAATAACTGTGACCTTAACTAAAATGTCAATAATTCAATATTATACATTTGAATACTCTATCAAAGGCCCACCGAAGTCAAACCCCTGATTGGGTGCATAAAATATAATACTGAGCTAATATAATTTAAAATATAAACAGCGTTAATTTTTACTTAATCCGTTAAAGTATGCGCGGGCGCCGAAAATTTTAATACGAAGAGAATTACGAGAGAAATCCCAAATGAGACGTAGTCACATGCAAATGACCCTTAATGGCTCTAGTCGGTAAGCGTGTAGCAGCTACCCGAAATAATTTACATTAATTAACATCTGATTCCGTCAATTACGTCACAATGGCCAACATTGATCTTGCCGTCAAAAAAATGCTTGTATGCATTTTTGGGTTAACATAATATCGATCATCTATCATCGATAAATTTTTAATCAAAAAATAAACCCTTCTAGTAATTTTAATTCGAAACAATGTACAATAAATGTTGTAATTTTTAGAAGTTGTAACTCTGCCACATTAAATTTATATTTTTGTTGAAAAATTTGTTTTTTTTCTGACATCACAAAGTTTATAATCAAAAAGTTGGTCGCGTAACTCAAATATAATTGAGATAAAATTACTAATATTTAGATGAGTCATTGGGTTATTGGTCTGTTAGTTTAATACGTATCATCTATATATATAAAAGAAAGTCGTGTTAGTTACACCATTTATAACTCAAGAATGGCCGAACCGATTTGGCTGAAAATTTGTCGGGAGGTACCTTAGAACCGGGGGACTGCTATAGGATACTTTTTATACCGCTCCGTTTTATTTTATTTTTTAGTGACAGTTGATACTTTGACAATTTGAAATTTTTGAAGTCGACCAGTTGATGTGTTTGTTTTACAGAGTACATTTTAAATGTTTGTTTCGAGTTTCTAATAACTTATTGTGTCGATATTATCATCAACAATACCATGCCGCGACCAAGACAATCAATTCTTTTCCGACAAAGCCGTAATCCACCTAGGATTCGAAACATTGCGAATCAAGGGCACGTGAAGAGCGCCGCGTTAGTATAGCGACTTCGTGCTTCTCAATCACACACAAGAGCAAAACGAGGCAGCCACTGAAACGGCTAGGTTGGCAATGCGAAATCGTGGATCAAAGCTCAGAGATCAAGAACTAGATAATTTTAGAAGAACAAGAAGAAATTTATCAAGTACTGATTTGAATCGAGCAGCGTTTCAATACGATTTCAGAACTGATTACTGTCCGCCACCTGAACCATTACATTCATTGTTTCTTGGCGAAACACCAGAATCACGACATTTTCTAGCAAACATTCGAAAATATAATAGTTGTTTCCAAATGACTTGATTTGGGGTAGTCATTAAGGAAGAACGAGGATTTAATCCGACATTATAGGTATGTATTAATTTATTAAATTTTTGTAACTACTTACAAAGAATAAAGTAGAACATTAACATACTATAATTATTACTATGTTACTATGCACTTATGCAAATTTAAAAAAAAATATTTATAAATCAGTAATACTGACTTTGCTTTTGATTTTGTAGATAAAAGGACAGACAGATTTACCATTGAATCGGATCATTACAACCTCTCGAAGATGCACAAAATATTTTTTTACAATTATACTGCATGGGCAACATGATCGACGTCAAGAGATTCAGCAATGAAAAGAGCAATAAACAAGATCTGCAGCAAATACTTCATGAACTTCATGCGTTGGTCAGGTTGTTCAAGAGTGCTTTGGAGCGCATGACAAATGAGGACTACAAAGTGGTGATCAGAGCGGATAAACAACCATCTGGAAAACACGAACGCACATTTAACGCTCCAGATTAAGTCAAATTAATAATTTATTAACATTAATTTAAGATCATCTGCATTATTTGATCTTGCGTATGAAAATAAAACGAGAAATGTAGTCTATCACAAGGTACCTAATATATAAATAAATGGTCAATAAAGAATCATTAAAATAATTAATTTGTTTTATTTATATTATGTACTATGCTAATAAAAATAAAATCAAAAATATACTCATTTATTTCCTGCGCGGAACAAAGTTCGCGGGGTTAGCTAGTAGATAATAAAATAATTGTAATTAAATAGGTACGTCAATAGCAACCTAATCTCTTAATATTCTTTGACTGTCTTCGCAATAATTGGTTAAGATTTGGCTTCAGTGTTTTGTCTGGCTTCTTATCATCCATTCTGTTTTAGTTAATCATGTTATGTAGGTATTACTGCCAGTATGTTTCGTTTTATTCATTGTGGCAAAGTACTCTTTTTCATTTATCGTACTGAAGTTATCACATTCTTTCTCTGTCTTCTTTACTTTGCTTTCGACTTCGCAAATAGTATATTTACCCATCGGAAGCCATTCCTCCTTCGGAATGCTTACTTGTCCCAAAAACTCATAAAGCGGCTGATTGAACTCCAAGTACGTGTAGATTACACGAACTGTCGTTCAAACACATTAATAAAAGCCCGCTCTTATCTCGTCAAAAGCGTAGATATTATAAAAAGGCTCGACAAAAACTGTCATAATTAGTTTCTAAACGGCTCCAAACAATCGCTTTGTCCGAGAGCGCCCTTCGGTACCCGATAGTGACGTATCTGAGATGTATCGACAGATACTGTAATGCTATTAGTGAGGTGTCGACGTCGACGCGGCCGTGGGAGCAACTCTGACCCACATACACCAAGCGGCTAATCATCCATGCAATTACCTACTCTAATTCAGCCGGAATTATACCGATGTAACACTTAATAATTGAATTGTTGATGTAACCCGCAATTCGTTGGTCGGACACGATGTTTCGAATATCGAATGCACGGTCTTACACATACGATGTTGGCGGTGAGTCACTTTCCATGTTATTGTAAGTCGATATGCGAATTGGTACGATTATGTACATTTTTATGGTAATTTTAGTAATTCAGTGTTTTACAACACTCTTTATTTGAAGTCGTAATTAATAAATCTGACATTTTGAAAGCTATTTACATATGTACCTACAAATATTATTTTCTGAGTGCCGATGAAAGATTATAGGCTATTTGTAGGTCCTACATTCCTACAGTTGCTTCCTTATTCATAACAAATTATTAAAGTATTTTGTCACTTTCCTTTCGAATTCTAAATTGAGTGAATTAAGAAGACAACACCCTCTATGGTTAAAATAGGTTTATTTTATTGTTATGAATAAGGAAGATAGTGTTATCAAAATAATGTGTGAAGTCTGCTAGGTCACAATGAACCACATTACCTATGGTCTAAGACTAACATATCTATCTTATGGAGAAAATCTTCCAATAGTAGGTACCTAGACTATGCTAGTAATGGATTGTGCATGTTGTGATGTAATGATGAGTTATATAAATCACATTTATTTAACCAACGTTAGTTAATTATGAAGAAGATAAACAATAGGTACCGAATGGCTCTCAAAGCTAAATTTTGTTGAAATGTAAAGTCACAAAGTCATCGCCCGCGAGCAGTCAAGCTTGTACTTGTGCAAGCCCTTACACTTGACACTCAAAAAAAGAATGAACCTGCTAACGCTTTTTTATCTGTCCTTTTTCTCCTTTATACGAGTAAACGTTAAAAAAAACATGAGCGCGCGTGCGCCAGAATTCGCGCCGGCGCGCCACGGCCGAGCATTCTCGCGCCAAAAAACGTGCACGCTTGAAATACCTGACGCGCTGCACATTTCTGAACGTAAGCATTTCCGAACCGACGCGACTGCTAGCGACGATCTACTGTTTTCACCACCATTCGTCCCGGTGAAATCGAACACTTGTTCTGTCACGACTTAAAAATTAAACCAAATCTTGTTCGCTGGCTGACTGACTTTCCGCCATTTTAAGATTTATTTTTTAAATTATGCGTAACTTCTCTGAGTCTTCCTCAAGGAATTAATGTAAATAGGTATCTACATTAGTAGGAGCAGTTTCTTCTACGGCTTCTGCCGTAGAAGGTACCTTTTAATTCCTAAGTTCTCCTCACGTTGATAATTATTTTTGACTAGTAGACGCTTAGCTATTATAATGAGGAAACATTTGTTTGTAATGGTTTCACACAAAAACTACTGGACCGATATCAAACATTCTTTCACCATTAGAAAGCTGCATCTTCACTGTGTGACATAGGTTATATAATATTACAATATGTTAACGAATAATACAATATGTTTCTCCTTTTAATGATATATTTTAGTAATTTTTTTCTTTTTTTTTTAGGTTTATTTTTAAGGTTTTTTTTAGTTTTAAGTTCATTAGTTATGTCAATTGTTAATGTTAACGAAACTATTGTTATGTCTAATTCAACGCGAGCGAAGCTGCGGGCGTCCACTAGTTATTTATGTAACTAGACCAGAGGCAGACAGTTTATTAAAATGGATGGGTTAACAAGAAATCGATTAACGTTTGTCAGTTACATGTGTGATTATCTCGGCCGCATACCTATCAGATAAATACCTCGACAGCACAATGCGAATATAAATTATTATTGCACAAGTTAAATCATAGATTATTATATAAATTTTGGAGACGTGAATGTTTTTGACGATTATTATCGAATTTGTCGAGTTAAATCGATTAACTTGGTATAGTTATTTATTATTATTACTTAAATGTATTTGCTTTATAATATTTTATATTAATTAAAGGTATTACTTTGAACAGACATTGCACGGCCTTAGTGAATATTATGGAGAAGTTTCAGGTATTCAATTTACCAGGGTGCTTCCCCAACTGTTACATCAGATTGAAATAGTTTCTAATTCTAAATGTTCTTTTTCTCATACTAGAAAGTGCCATTTGGCTATTTCTATCTAAAGGCCCTTACCTACGAAGGAACTGAAGATTTAATACTCTTGGTTAAATGATTATAAACCCTTTACTAGTAACCTTACATAGTAGGTATAATGTATATGTTACTATTCATCTCATATTAGGTAAGCACACAATACTCACACACGCACACTCACATAATTATATATGCACACATTACCCTCTTCACAAACACACTTTCGCACACTCTTCACTCCTCACACACAAATGTAATATTAAATTGTTTAAAATGTTTCTCACCAAATTGTTACTCATAGTAATTGTACTATTAATCTGTGCTGATAGTTAAACGTCAGTTTAGAGTGTACCGACATGAGAGTTTCGAAAACCGTCCCGCGGGAGGGCGCTGGTGAACTGTACCACAGGTTTTTGCTAAAACCTACCTCAGTCACCAGGCTCACACAAAGTAAGGCCTGATGAATACTTGTACCTACATAAAATAAGACTACTTTTGTGAGAGCAAATAAATAAAATCATTATCTTATCTTTATCAAATAAAATTTAACACCGAACTTTATAAGATATCGATATTCTAACTGGGCTAACACAGTTTCGCATAGCAATAAGTAGGTGACGGACAGTTGGAAGTGTTGGATTGGAACGGAACAATTTAAAACGCATTTATTTCATACGATCTCTCCCATCGTAACTGCACCCATCACGAGATGTCAGACAGTTGATAGATTTTAACCTGTGTTGCTCGAAGCAGTTTTGGAAGCAATTGAAAAATTTAGTTATTCGGTGTGGTACTATAAACGCTTAAACACACACACACACACACTTACCCTACTATCTATAACACTTTTCAACTAGTAGTGTTCATAAAGTTGGATGATTATAACAATGTAAGAAGATGAAGCGTAATACAGCTCGCGACAATCGTAGATACACCTATCTATAAAATAACCTCGGTTTTTTCGGACTGAGTATTTAGTATACAATCGTAGTGTATTTTTGTCTTAATTAGTCATTTAGTTGTACACAAAATGAAAAGGGTTACAGAATAAAATTAAATAGTCAACTTACACAAAAAATATTTTTTGTTTCATATTAATTATTTATTTAAACTAATATTAACCGAGTTAAGCAACGACGGGAGTTATTGGTTTGAGAAAATGTGAACATTTCATGGGCGCTTTCGTACTTTGGGGGTTGAGGTGGTTGAGGGGAGGTTGTTTCAAGTAGGTAATAAAATTTATTTAGTTCCTATTTATTCAATTTATTAATACACTCGTCAAGATGAAGACCTTCGGATGGCTTAACATTCGACACTGGGCTGGCCACTAACCCCTCCACCTATCCGCATTGGTTTGAGCAGCTTGGTCTTAGTTGAGTATGCTCCAGACCTCCCGCAACTGTGGCTGTGGGAAGACCCATGCCCAACTGTGGGACGTCTATTCGATGTAGCTAAGAGGATGATATTAATCAATTTATATCCTAGGCATGTGTTTAATTATATCCCAACCTAACCTTTATTAAGTAAAATCGTGATGATCCCAATAATGATATTTTCAGTCAGGACCCTTGCCCTATTTCGGCCACAAAACAGTCATAATCTTACATTTCATAACCAAATAATCCACAAATAGTTTCCGATTTCAGCCTCCATCGTGACACTTAGAACAGCTATAAAGCGGGCCATTAGAACAGCGATGTTACGACACGACAGCTCGTACTAATTACGGTCTAGCCGTCAATGGCATGAGCGTGGCGCTTGTAAAATACACAACATCAGCGAAAATGATACGCATGCGTATTAATTATTTTATACTAGTATACGCTCGCAGCTTCGCTCGCGTGGAATAAGACATACTCGTAATAATAGATTCTTCTTAACTTTAACTCTACAAATTTGTAATAAATCCGTAAATGTGTTATCCTCTATGTTTATTGTTACTTATGGGTAACATTTTTACAAACTTTGAATGCCATATTTATTTATATTATAAATTTTATGCTTCTAGTTCTGAAAATGACAATACTTTCATACAATCTTTCATCACCCTTTTCAACCCTTTACAACACTTTTTTCCAATTAAAAAGTAGCCTATGTCCTTTCTCAGGTTCTAGACTATCTGTGTGCCAAATTTCATTTAAATCGGTTCAGTTGTTTTGGCGTGAAAGCGAGACAGACAGACAGACAAACAGAGTAACTTTCGCATTTATAATATTAGTATGGATAGTGCAACTATCTCTGCTACTTGCTAACTAACTCACGTCAAAATTACGCAACAATCTATAATCTAAGCGAGCGTCGATAACAATTTTAATGAAATTAGTCTGTAAGTGCACCGGGCGAGGTAGGTAGATACGAGTAGGTCCAAAATGTCTTGTTACATAGTAGGCAGATTGACATTTATACATCTCAAAATGTAACATTTTATGCACTTTACAGTGTACGTGTAACACTTATCTACCTATTTTATAAAGAAACTAGCTGACCCTGCAAACGTGTCATATGAAATGTCAAAGTGACGCGGCTCATCATGAAAATGACTTCACGTCAATGAACGGTTAAAAATAATAATACTAAAATCATGTTTAAAAAGCATTTCCAGCGGACAAAATTGTGAATCTAAACCATTCTCGAATCCCCTTGAACACACACAAAAAATTTCATCAACATCCGTCCAGCCGTTTAGGAGGAGTTCAGTGACAAGAAATATATACAGGGTTATTGGTAATTCGACGTATTCCCGTTAGGAGGTGATAGGGGTGACTATTTGTGATAATTTTAGCCCCCATATGCATTATGCAAAAGTGAACCATTTTCGAGTTATCAAGCTTTTCAGCTTTTTTCAAAATAAGTCAGAAATGCAACATCAATAATTTATTTAAAAAAAAGTATTAATTAAAATCAATTTTTTTGTTCTGATTTATAAAAACGATTAAACAGTGGTTATTTATCAACATTAAAACTACAATTATCGGTCCAACTTTAAAAATGCGAGACGATTAACGATATTACTTCAATATTTTTTGAGATTTTTGTCCACTAAAATGCCTTAAAAACAAAAAAAACTTATATCATACTTGGCTTGCAGATTATTTTAAAAACATAACCGTTTTCTTAGCTTTCCAACAAGGCATAATAACTATGAACTTATTTTAAAAAAACGGAGAAAAACCGATCACAAAGCAAGCAGGCGGAAATATGTATTCGAACTAAACTTATGGTCTTTCTTTAAAATTTCAAAAAAAGTAATTAAAAACAATGCCCAATGTAAATAAAACAAAAAATGTAAACATAAAATTAAATTTAGAACCAGTAAAAGTTTAGTAATAATAACAATTAATAATAAGTAACAATTAAGACATTTTGTAATTTAGCCTAATTAAAGTTCTTTCTCGAAGGGACTTCCCCTATTGCCTATGCAGTCTCATTCTTTTTCTGAGGTGTAACTTAACTACCGAAGTGTTAAAATTATTTCGAATCACATTTGCAGGACATCCGTCTTGCTAGTATATTATCAAGTTTTGCCTTACAGCTAAAGGCACGTCTTCAAGCATTTCATTTGTTAAAAAAATTCGTAAGCGAGCAACATTGGTTCATCGATAAATTCTTGCAACATATTGCACATAATGCAGAATAATTTGACTACTTCGGTAGTTAACTTACAAATCAGAAAAATATTGAGACTTTGCGTAGGTACGCAATAGGGGAAGTCACTTGGAGCAAGAACTTTAATTAGGCTAAATTACAAAATGTCGTAATTGTTACTTATTATTAATTGTTCTTATTACTAAACTTTTACTGGTTCTAAATTTAATTTTATATTTATATTTTTTGTTTTATTTACATTGGGCATTGTTTTTAATTACTTTTTTGAAATTTTAAAGAAAGACCATAAGTTTAGTTCGAATACAAATTTCCGCCTGCTTGCTTTGTGATCGGTTTTTCTCCGTTTTTTTAAGATAAGTTCATAGTTATTATGCCTTGTTGGAAAGCTAAGAAAACGGTTATGTTTTTAAAATAATCTGCAAGCCAAGTTTGATATAAGTTTTTTTTGTTTTTAAGGCATTTTAGTGGACAAAAATCTCAAAAAATATTGAAGTAATATCGTTAATCGTCTCGCATTTTTAAAGTTGGACCGATAATTGTAGTTTTAATGTTGATAAATAACCATTGTTTAATTGGTTTTATAAATCAGAAGAAAAAAATTGATTTTAATTGATACTTTTTTTTAAATAAATTTTTGATGTTGCATTTCTGACCTATTTTGAAAAAATCTGAAAAGCTTGATAACTCGAAAATGGTTCACTTTTGCATTATGCATATGGGGGTTAAAATTATCACAAATAGTCACCCCTATCACCTCCTAATGGGAATACGTCGAATTACCAATAACCCTGTATATTAAGATAGGAAACTCTTATTCTCATCTCTCGTAATAGATACCTATATCAGAAAACTATGCATATATGTATTAAGCTTTATTTTAGGAATTATATCTCTTTGTTGCAGCCGTGCAACGAGGTCGCGTGCCGCCCACGCAGCCGGCCGGCCTGGCCATCCCCGGCCAGTTCGCGCTCGCCAACGGCGACCCCGCCGCCGGCCTCAACTCCCACCCCTACCTCTCCTCCTACATCTCCCTCCTGCTGCGCGCCGAGCCCTACCCCACCTCCCGCTACGGCCAGTGCGTCCAGCCCACCAACGTGATGGGCATCGACAACATCTGCGAGCTAGCAGCGCGCCTCCTCTTCTCCGCGGTGGAGTGGGCGCGGAACATCCCCTTCTTCCCCGACCTCCAAGTGACGGACCAGGTCGCGCTCCTCCGGCTCGTCTGGTCCGAACTGTTCGTCCTCAACGCCTCCCAGTGCTCCATGCCGCTCCACGTGGCGCCGCTGCTCGCCGCCGCCGGCCTGCACGCCTCCCCCATGGCGGCCGACCGCGTCGTCGCCTTCATGGATCACATTAGGATCTTCCAGGAGCAAGTGGAGAAGCTCAAGGCGCTCCACGTGGACTCGGCGGAGTACTCCTGTCTGAAGGCCATCGTCCTCTTCACGACAGGTAAAATTTTGGACAGTCTTTTCGGAGAGGCGAGGCTGCTGCTCTATAGGGTGGCGGGCGCCGGCAGCGCGGTGACTAACTACGGGGAGCTGGTCGTTTTGGTACGGACGCATTTGGACGCGTATTCGGAGGCCACGAGAGCCCCGCAGCCGGCGCCTCCGCCCTCGGCAGCCTCGTCCGGGTACTACTCCACACTGGACGCTTCGCTCGGCGTCAACTCCTCTCTGTCGTACGGCAGCTTTCTATCTCCCTCCCGCTTGCCGCCCAACTACACGAGCAGCCCCAGGGCTCCAGAGGCGAGCACGTCCTTCAAGCTATGGGACGGCGGGAAGAACCTCAAGCCCGACCAGGGGGGTTGACGCCGACCGAAAGGGTGACGGGAATCGTGGGTCGGGTGATGGCGGACGCTTTGCCGCTTGGCAATTGGCTCGCGTATTCTTTCGTTGGCGGTAAACCGAGGAGCTGTCAGGAGAAGCTTTGTACATGGGGGTAATAACTCGCGCTCCCCGCGCCGCGCCGAGGAGCGGGCGACTTATTGTTCTCGATTCGGAATCGATTCAGTGCTAACGATTATACGTGAAAAGTAAATCTTATTGTTAGGCGAACGCACCGTATTCTCGAATAGACGGACGTCTCGTCGCGTACGTTAAGTTTAAGTCATTAATTTATTTTGTTAACGTGTAAATAGTTATTTATTTTAATTTATTAATACACACGCGTAAATTTATTACTGGATTCCTTTTGTTTCATTTAGTTTCAATCAGAATATATCTACCCTTAGTATAAGTTTTATTAGCCTGTTATTACTCATAAAGGCAAACGCGACGTGGATTGATGCAAGTTTAGCGCGGAAATGGCTGACGTAAGTAATACTAAATTTTATAATCCAATGAGGCACCCATAAGGAAATACCATCTCCCGTGTAATAACTTTCGAAATGGAAAGATCGTATTTAAATATCTGGCGTTCGCGGCGCGTGGTGGTTGGTCGCTTTCGTGCTATAAATTTCACGTGTTGCTAATACGTGCGGAATATTAAGCAGATTAGAAGTGTGTTGGAAGTAACAAATGCGTGTGAACTGCGAGTTGCGAGTTGCGAGTTGCAACTGAGCCGGTCCGATATAGGAATTTGTACTCATAGGTGTTTTATACCCTGCGCTTTGCATACTGGGTGCCTGGGAATTATAAAATGAAACGTAATGTTGAAAATTATTATAATTAAATATGTATTTACCAGATAATAATATTACCTACCTACGTGTAGTGATCACCGAATGGCTGGATTGCGCATAAATCATATAAGATATACCTATTTGAATAATGCGAAATTATTGGCTCTTTCACTCATAAAACACAATCTTACAAATCATACTTGGTTTGACCAATGAAGCTGAAATGTACCTAGCAGATAAAGAGACGTTAGCAAAAAAATTTTTGCGTCAGGCAATTCTACTAACTAATAAGCTAAAATTTGGTATGTATATAAACTTTTTTTTTTAAATACAGATTATAGAAATTAAATAAAAATAGGTAGGTACCCATAAAGGGTATAATTAATAATGCAGTAGGTACGTAGAAACTGTCGCAAAGCACACGTGTGTAGATAGGACATGTTTATAATACGTGACCTATGTATCGTAATAGTCGTATCGTAGGTACTTCGTAGCATTCGTTTATTATCTTACCCCATCGCTGACAGACAGCTCAAAACTTTGAACCAGCTTTTAGTGTAACCGTCATCAGAACCACCAACTTTCCAGTGAAATGCTAAGTTCATAGTGGGAACGAGGCAGCGGGGGTCCTTATCAGTAGCAGCTGATAATCGGCAACTTCGCGATAATGTCGCACCGCGCCTAACTTCAGGTTGGCTTCCGACTTGACGTCACACCCTCGCAGCACGTAGCCACTTCACATGTAGAACTAGGGAAGATGCGAGTTGTGTATATGGTGGTAGAATATGCGTAGACGTAATATCTGGCAGGGAAGTCTGATTTAGGACCGTTTTATACGCGTAATATCCAATGGCCATTTCATTCTTACCCTCCAAATGATTTTCCTTCTTATTAGCGAAAGCACAGAATACATAATAGTGCGAAAGAACATCTTTCTTCTGTTCAGAAGGTTTTTTTGTTGAATTTGGTTTGCCATAATAATGATTAAATATTAAACGGATTGGCAACTGATATTAGTGGCTTAAAACTTTAAAAACCTGTTCTGTCGTCTCTGATGTCCTTTACAATGGCATCGCGTCACCGTGTCAGTCAAATAATAACTTAATTATAACTTTTTTAAATCGAAGAAGAGTTCCCAACCTCACAATTTAAGTAGTCATCCAACTACACGAGACTTGTCGTCTAGTCTATCGAGTTGAAAGTTGCAGAGTTGATGGAGGGACGAGACATCTCCTTTGCAGTGTTACTCAAAGTCAATTCGACAACCTGATAGTGCCGATACGAAGATACTTAAATATTTTTTAATCACATCTTTTATGTTCGTATTTAAATCTAAAAAATTTAATTTTAATTTACAACTAGGTTGCTTTCTTGATGAATTACCTCTGTGTTATTATTATTTTAGCTAAATATAATATATGTTAGTTGAGTAAATGGAAAAAAATCCCATCTATACTTCTACTCTCGGCTACTGCTCACCACTCACCACAGCCACACACAATTACACCCCTTCAACACAACTCGGTAGCTTAGACCCATAGTGGTACCTAGAGTAATATTACTATGTTATTGATTAGTTTTAGGTGGATAATCTATTTGAGTAAATGGATAAATTCATATCTACAACATTAAATCGTCTCAAATAGGCCTCTACGTGTTGGACCTGTGTCCTCGTGCAAGCCTTAAATCTCCGGGACCAATAACACCTGGACCTGGGAGAAGAGATACAATACTCTACCTTAATGATACTTTCCTGTTACCAAATAAGGTTGCTCAGAAAAATAAAAGAATTTAGTGACTGGTAAAGAAAAAAAAACTTGTTTGAGGTTTAAAACGATTTAAATTTGGAATAGACATAAAATTAATATATTAACTCATTTTAACAGCTTTAAAAAAATATCCAATATAAATTTACTAAATTAAGGTTATTTTCTATATCTATCAAAAATTACTTATTAATTAAAGTGATGTGACTTAAATATCGTGGAGTTTCTTAAAAAGGCTATTTTTAATAACGTTATTGGGTTAAGAATTTTTCAGCACAATTTTATTATAAAATAACGTAAGATAAATTAAATTAAATTTTCAAGTAACGCCACTAAATATTACTGTATGTATGTAATATGAATCAAAGACGCTAAAACCCTCTTAATGGATACTAACAACTATCTAAAATGCTCTCAACGTTAAATAATAAACTAAGATTAGACAAATCGAAATACAGCGTTTTAAATGTCACTATGAAAGGCTCACTAATACTCGGATTCATAAAAGGAGTTAGTGATACATTCATAAACATATTTCTGGACCAGTGTAAGCTGACCTATCTCAGTCGCTGTTTGTGGAAATGTCTGGGCAACTGAAATGCGCGAAAATTCAGGTTAGGTTTTAGTCAGGCTTTGGAGTAGGCTTTAAGATCAATCTATAAAAAGTTTGTACGATATAGAATCCCAGGGGTATCTCCATTTAATTTTCTGGGAAATTCCATATTAGCCGTGCATTTAGCTAGTTTAAACATCACGGTTCTTAGGATATCCCAGGGGCGTGAGCTGTGTAATAATTTAAAAAACCTTTGAGTCTCGTAGCAAATCTTCATCCATTCTTGTATGAAGTCCCTTCCGTGAACTCTAAAGTAGGCTGGTTATTATGACTTTCTAACAGCTAGACATTATATTTAGTGTAACGACGAAAGTGTCCAGAAAAACTCAAGAAAAAGGCTTCCAAAACCAAAAACTGATTTTTCATTCGTAACACTCAGGTTTACAGATGAGAGGTCTTCTTACACTGGTCTAGCGTTATGCGCCGGAGGGTACTATGAATATGCAATGCCAATAAATGTAGTTTTATCCACGCTCACCAACTTTCTCCTCCGCAGACTCGATGTAGGTACGGCAACAATATTGCGCAATAACTCACACATAATGACGAGAAGACTACCGCGGTCCCATAAGCCTTGCGAAGCTATGTCGCCCGCTGTACCAGCTCTATGCAGGATGGGTTATCATTGATTGGTAGTTAATGGAACTATCAAACGACGGTAACAATGTCTGAAATGTTTATGCGGTGGGGACATAAAATTGTTACCTATCATATTATTATGGCTTGAGTGCTGTTTTATGCACAGACTAATAGGTACTCGTATATTGGATACAACCGGGAGATAGTTTAAATTAAAAAACCTAATAACTAAATTAAAAAACCTAATAACTACTTATGCAATATTGTGATCATTATAATTGTCATTAGCTTGAACTGAAGAGGAAAAGTCACCATCATAAAAAAAACCTTAACTTCTGAACTGGCGTTCCTAAAACTTATAAGTAGGTATAATAAAATCATGGATCTAACAAATCACCAGTTATGTTTAGATCCCATCTATAAGTGGTAAACTGTACCTACACGGGACACAAATCCAAAACTCCGAGACTTTGTCCGACCTGGGCAACGAACCCATTACCTCATGCTTAGCAGTGACGCTTAGCTCGTCATAACATCGTTGATGATGTATTTATCACATTCCGATTATAAGCAATTACCAACTACAATAAATTTTCACAACAACAACATTTTAAACAAATATTCACTAATAAAATACTGCCTGTTTAACTTTTTACTGTAGTTGAATATTTTCAATAATTTGTTTATCATTATGGCCAGTTGATCTTTTTGTAATTTTTTTAAAAACTATAAATAACTCGGATATTCGCACAGAATCCTCAACTAAAAATTCACTAATTATGAGTCGTGAGGCAGAGACAAATGTATCCGCTTTCACAGCTAATATAGCGTCGTTAAAACACCAGAGACAAGATGTGTCAAACCATTTGTTTTGCGTCAGCTGTAGATTAAAAAATGTACGTTGATTGTGATGTATGCGATGCGATGTCAGTTCTGGTTATAAAGGTGGTTTTGGTTTATTATGAGAGGTTTCATTAATTTTTTGATCAATAGAATTTGGCTTGACTAGTTTTTTGAAAAAGTTTCTCAAAAGTTAATTATGACATTGGGTCCTGGTCTCGCGCATGTTTACCAGACAGATATTATGTTGTTACAGGGAATTTTAGTGTAGGGGTTTTATAATAATTCTGCAAAATTGTAAGAACATTATTTCGTGTTTTACAATTATAATAATCCCTGTCATCCCTAAAATCAATTAATACTGTAATACACAGAATTTGTCTGACATAAGTTCGAACATCGTACATTTTTCTCTACTACGAGCCCGCCTTTTGCACATCAAACGTTACAATGCACAATATTGTACGCATATCCGAACGCAACAGGCGTGACTCAGCGTAAGTCGCATCGTAATTTACCCATACACGGCGCATTGTTTGCATGAAATAAACGAAGAATTAATTTAATTTCAACCTTATCCTTCAAAGAATATGATCTAGTCACTATAGTGACGTACATTGTCCATTCTTCATGTCGCATTTCAATAGGCGGCCAAGCGATGAGCTTTATTGAACCTCTTAGGCTGTGACGCAATGGGATTCTGCAGGATGTCCATGGGAACTTCTGTGAGGTCCTACAATAATGTTCACAATGTTGGTACGATTGGTACAGAATAAAAATAAAATCAAAGTCGCCTCAATAAAATGGTACCATATCTTTCCATTTACCAGTGTGACACTCGGCGTCAAGCTTAGTATGGTAATTTTTACCTGTGAATGAGCTAATAAAGTTTATATTGTTAGTAAAATCGGATATGAGCAATGAAGATTTAGTTTTATTGCTTAACAATGACATTACAGTAAACATTGCCGGTATAAGCTTAAGCTGTTGTTAGTAATAAAACAGAAATAATACAATAATAAAACTAGGTATAAAACCATAATTTAGCTTTATTTTATATCTTCATCGAAAATTCATGTTTCAAGTTTATGTCAAAACTTTTTTTAATCAATTTTTTTTTTCTATATATAATATTTAAAAAATGAATGGTGCGTTATTAATTTTATAACTTTTAAAGGTAGACAAGGTGAAATTTCGGGGCATGAATTTCATCCATTGTTTACTACTGCTTTCATCTGTCAAGTTCAAACGTAGGTACATTGACGCAATAAGAAGTTAGGTAATTAGGTACCTACTTCTGTTATTTTGTAGGAAGCTCTTTCTTTACATCTTTTCTTACCTATTATGGTGAATATCGTTGATAGAAGAATAGAAGATAGTGGCTCAAAGGTCATACTGTACTACCTATACCTATGTGGGTCTTGAATGTTAAATCTCAGCCCTTCATCATTAATAGCTAATTTAATTTTGAGAATGATCGCAAATTTCCCGCAAACCATATGTACTCGTAATATCGATTAGGATAAAGATTAAGTTAGTTACAGAGTCATTTTCATTGTTTGTACTAGCACATTCATACTGAGCATCATGTTAGTTGTCCTAATGTCCTCTCATCGCGAGAGCTTCGTTCCTCCTTACAATTTGAATCCCATATGGCCTCGGGCGATCCTTCAGGCTAGAAGTCGGAGTTGCCCAATGTCTACTATCTCCTTCCACCTCCCTGAAAACTGTGTGTGCGAGTGAGAGGCGCGAGCATGTGGTTCCCGTAACGGTACAGAGATCGTGACGGCGAGCCGCGGGGCGAGTCACGATTTTGAAAAAGTGTCGGACGACCGGGAACCGCCGTCCTGCGTTCCGAGGTTCGTGGCCGGCGCGAGTTGAGAGGCAAAAGCGGTTCTTGCCTTCCCAAACTAAAATATATACTGCTTTTGGTTGAAATACTCTGTCTTTTCTGTGATAGCGCAGTGGCTTTTCGGCTATATATAGAGTCCGTGCCACATAATTTGTCTGTGAGTTTATTAAGAGTTATGGAGTGAGCATGACTTATGTAACGGATAAGGCTAATAACAGGAGGAAACCAACATGCTGATGAGTTTATAATGTTTTTGAAGGTAATAGAAGTAGCGTGTAGTCTTTCAAATTGCACATGACCTTTAAGTTTGACTATGGCTTAACTACAACCCATAATTGTCCCATTGTTGGACACAGGTCTTCTTCACACACACAGCTGCAATCTAGAGCATTCTCCACCACGCTGCTCAAATGCGGGTTGGTGGAGGGGTTAGTTGCCAACGCAGTATTGAACGCTGTCAAGCCACCCGAAGGTCTTCAACAAGTCTCAAAGATTTACAATTGAAAACAACCGGGACCGATGGCTCAACACAGGCACCCATGAAATTTTGCCACTCACGGTCACCCATCTACAAACCGACTATTGACTATGGCTTAAACTCATCATTCTCATCATCTCTCATTACAAGAGACCCTTGCGTGTTGTTTATTTGATAGTTGATGGTTATGTTATGATGGATAGAACCAAGGATTATCACCACATAGGTTTTCGCGGAAAACCGTTGGATTCAGAGGGTACAGGATCGGGAGGACTGGCGACGATTGAGAGGGGCCTATGTCCATCAGTGTTCCCAAAAAGGCTAATGGATGATAGATAAGGTTTTCGTGGTACAAAACCTCTGCAATCTTATATCTTAAGGCTGTGTGCAGTTGCAGCCTTAAGACGCGAATGCACCTTAGTGCTGTACCCACACTGTTTTATAAACTTCCTTGCTGTACAATGTACACGATTTATATTTTTGGCATTCCAATGAAGAATGTGCCTACCTTCATCATAACCCTTTTACTACCCCACTGCGAAACTGTCTCCTTTCGCAGAAAGAGGGTTAACGACTTAAAATAGTCACAGATCATAGAACTCTTATGAGTCTTGTTCAAGGTCTGTCACAGGTTGTCATGGGGTTCATGGGCGCATTCGCGATGCATGCTCGTTTGATGTTATATATAAAAACACTTTAGAGTTCATTGCTTGATAGGGTAAAATAAGGTTATCAGATAAAAAATCATTGTGGCGTACCTAGGAATTGAACCCAAATCTATCGAGATCTAATTTTAAACACCACCATTACTGCAATTTTTAGCTAGATGTACCAAGATATCATATTATATCTTAACTCTTAGTTCTGCAGATGTTCAACGGCGTGACAAGTCGTTTCGTAGCAAAAACTACAATAACTTGAGATTAAATTCGCGCATTGTGTCGAAAACTTATTCTGGACTTAACATGGCCACCAGGCACCAATCAACGACTATTGTGGGTTGATTACTTGCAAATATTCTAACGGATTGCGCTTTTACGATTTTCTATGCTGTTCCAATTTTGGTCTTTACTGGACAAACGAAAATCCGAAAAAATGATTATCAACTTTGGTTGGATTGGACAACTTCTGTAAATGTTCAATTCAAATGTTACTACCGTTTTAAATGTTTAATACATGCTACATACTACAACCCATAGACATGCCACTGTTGTTGGGCACGGGGCTCCCCCACAGACACAGCGCAAATTTTGAAAAACTCATTATTAAATAGTATTAAAATGAAATTTTTATTTACCTACGAGTATTTCATTTCTTTTTTTAAATGAATATAATTGTAATTTACATCCATAACGTCCAAATAAAAATATAGTTCATCCTTCCATCACCTGAAGTTATTTTTTACTTTTAGTAAAATGCTCGCGGGTTTTGAATACTAAGTTAATAATAAGAAGATAATACACCAAACTGTGGTATAAAGTCAAAAAATCGCACGAACGGGAAATACCAAAATGCTCGTAGCAAGAGAAAACCCTCGTCAAAATGGGGTCAAATTTTCTTCTAAATGGTAGATGACTTTTAGTTTTTACGATAGAAACAAAATGAATCAAACAATGTGTCAGCTACACGCAAGAACATATTTCGGACAAATTGAATTTTCTTGGCAAATCATCTTTCGGTCTTCATTTGGGTCGAGTGGTTCCGTCAATGCCAAAAGCCACACTATAATATAAACATACTTACTAGAGTCGTAGTAGTAGAGCAATCTTAGGGTATGCGAATTTTGTTTTGAAATAGGAATCATTACTTTTTTTATAATCTTTTTATAGAATAGTTATTTACAAACCTCTGCTTTTAATAAAAAAAAACGTATAAATAACTTGGAAAGTTTAGAAAGAAAACTGTTTGCATAAAGAATTTATGACACGTGTTCGATAGGTACCCTCTTCTCTTCCTTGGCGCCAAATGAAGCAATAAACAATATTGACTTCGAAGACAACACATGAGGTGTCAAAATTGCGCAGATGTGGCCCCCGGGTCACATGTTGCATTGTTGTAATAATAAAAAAGGAACAAATATAGACAAAATTGAAATTCCGATTGGAAACGCCACCCTCGTCACTACGGCGTGTCAAATGAAACCAAATATCAAAGTCATGTCCTATTGTAAAATATGTTTTATTTACAAGAGAAACAATGCAATTTTCAATGACGCTCAGCGCAAGGAACTCTGGATACGTAATCAGAAAAAGATCGTAAATAGGGTTGTTAACAAGCGTTTACAGACCCTATCGCGTGGGCTTATAGAAGCTTTTGAAATGAATGGCTTGCAAAACCCTAAGCGGTTGATGTGGTAATATTAATCAGTGTGATAAGTGTTGGGTGTAGGGGTTACCGATAGTCTTGTTCGGGATTACGTTTGTCCGTTTGTCTGTTTATCAGATGACGCCACGAGGGTTACACGTGCTCGATCCTTGTCAGTTGACAGACTGCAAAGATAATTTGCATTTCGAATTGTAACTTTTGGGATTCAGAAGTTTCGTTGGTTGGTTGGTGTTTTATTACGCAGGTATTTTTTTCGTACAGTCCTAAATTGAGTGTGGATCAACTTTTTTTCTACTCAGTTTTCCTGACTATCTATTAGAACATAGATCGGAAAGCTGATCAATTTAACAAAAAATTAAGAAATATTAGTATCTAACTTCATACAACCTCATTGGTAATAATTTAATTAAATAATTTTATTATTTAGTTTTAAATAAGCTGATTGTGAATGCTAACGTGTTCGTGTTCGTAAATTTTTTTTTCATCTTATTAGTAAACAGTAAACTTATGTTTTCGACGGTTTTGACTTAAAAAATTATAAAAACCCTGAACAATTATTATGGTACTGGATATAATTGAATCCAATTCCCATGTTTTGAAGAAAATACAAGAAATACAATAAAAATAATGTCCTACTTAATTTCTAATACAATTTATGCACCATTGACGCCTACTCCCATACCGCCCACTTTAGGTCAAGAGCAAGTGATAATTATAATTAGACCCTTTGTTACTTATCTGTGTCTGCGTATTTAAGACCTAGGAGTTCACCGCTATCCCTCAGGTCGTGATTTGTGATCTACCGTTACCACAAATTACATTGAATTTCAAACCCTATTGTGAATGTGTTAATGATCATTTTGATTTAAGTGGGATGTTCCCATATTCACTTGCAAGCACTTGCAAGTTCATGTCTATAAAATAAACCGTTCATGTATCTCCTCACGATATTGAGTTATGGAGTTTATCCTTTCAGCAAAATATTTACTGATATACCTAATTGGTAACTATTACAGGTACTACATGGACCATACAATATGATTGATACAGTTATTATTTGTAGATTATTATTATATTTTATTATTAAATATAGGAATATTGTAAAAATACTAAAAAAATATTGTAGTGAAATACCGACACAGTATTTGATTAGCAGTATGTAACTGAATCTAAGACCAGATTAAATTTTAAAGCCTTTTAAATTAAGAAGTAGTAAAAAAGAAGCAGATCGACCACTCAACCATGACAAACGTATACTGACACGTACGTAATAGGTACGTAATTCAATTAAATTGATTCCACAAAGTAATTTGAACAAACAGTCAAAAGTCCAACAGCGGTATTCCCATTTGCATAACTTCCCGCGTGGGCGGAGTCGGTAGTTGGCAGTTAACATCGAGTTTAAAAACACAGTTAACTGCCAGTAACATTTGGATGTCATAAATTAACGCTTAAAATTTAGGTAGCTACCAGTTTTATTTTAATCTAAATAGACACATTATAAGTACCTAATATAATTTTATGATTATTTGTTTAGAATTTTTATGAAATCTATTGATCCATCTAGTACTATTGCTGGACATATATGCACACAGGCATTTCCTAAAAGACCCCACTACGAATGATCCTGTGCGTTCTGTGCCGTCTTCTTCATGTCGTCTCTATTAATCGTCACTTCAATGTTAAGTATAGGTAAGTAATACTTTGAGTATAACACAAAAATACTTACAATTTTGGTTATTTTTGTTTTTTTTTTTCGAATCTTGCTTCCGATTTCAAAAACAGTTCCCTCCAAATTGATCTTAAATTTGGAACTTAATTTAAAAGAGCTCTCAGCACTAAGCGTTTTTTCCTCCTTTTTTTTCCTTCTTTTCCTCACTGGTTTTACTCGTGTCGCTTATGAGCGACGATGGCCACATATGATAAAATTCATCTATGAATAAAACTTCGATGAATTATCAGGCATCGTCTTTTGGTGTAAAGGAGATATTCTTAATATATAAAGTTAATTATTAATTACCCTTAATTATTTTTCGTATGCAAACTATCCAGTTCTCTCACCACATAATCGGGTAAGGGTTAAGATGAGGCGCCGTGCCACCATAAACAACATCTGTGGCCGCGTGGCCGGGTCAACCACCCTCGGGGTGCTACTTTTAATTTGTGTTACGTTTTCATTTGATATTCTAATGCGATTCAACTATCTAATAAAAACCATACTTTTCATTGTTCTATAGTATGGAAGTTTAATGTAACGTTTTTATGTTATAATGGACTAAGTATGACTTAAAACACTAAAAAGTGTTACTGCAAAAATTAGCATCCGACACACATTTGCACATAACCGATCAAAAATTCAGATTGTTTTTAAATATTTTTTTTAAATTTTGCATTGTCATCGGTCCTTGATAAGCGTGCACAGTTTCATATTAATCCGATGTTTTGAAGTAGGCGAAAATCACGTTATATATTCCGCTACATACATACATTAATAGCATACAATAAAAGCGTGTTAAAATTGTGATGATGGTGTACCTACATAATACTTCGGCAAGAAAACGATTGACGTGTTTGTCTAAAACTTAACTTTCAAATGACTAATAATATCTTCCTACAAATTCATACCTCGAGTAGACCATATTGGTTTTACTTTGGTACTACTTTCAAATTTTGAACCATATTATTTCTAAAGCTATCCAATTGTACCACTTTCTACGCTTGGTACTTTCATATCATAAGAACCAATTTGGAGCAACATCGCACAAGTTACAACAATGGCCGATAAACCATTGGGCACTGTATCGCCGTCACGCTCCCATACTGCGACCGATTGTTTTTAATGTATATTTTAATAAAAAATATATTATTGTATTACATTAAATTCGATGAGGTGTGAGAACGCGGGCAAATATCCACAAAACTGCTCCATAAAATCGTTTTTATGCTGTAATATCGATTATTTCAATTCGATATGATTTTGGTACTCTTAAGTTACTTACTGAAAAATAATATAGGCAATATTTTATAAATAACGCATTTTTCTCACTTAGGTAGTTTTTTAACATAGAAAAAAATGGAAACAAATGTTCATACCACCAAAGAACAAGAGACTTCATTTTAGGTACACAATTTTGTACCCAGACACAGCACATATTATTTCAAGAACAATCGATATCTAGATCTTCATTTCAGAACGCTACCGTTTTAAATTAAAATTCAGAAAGCTTCTTCTTCATTTTAGAACGATATTTAGACTGAAAAGTTTTAGGCAAACATTATGTAACGAGTAGTGTCAATAATCGCCAAACGTAACATTCCAAATCCCCGCAGTCAGTCGCAATCCCCAAAAACATCCAACTCGTCATAGGTAGCGTCTCAATGCCATTGCACGGCGACAATACATGTCTGTCTTCTACCTTCATCCAGACATCCAGACATCCAGACTAGAGGGCCATTCATTGCGTTATCTGCGAAACTTTGTACATACTGCACGTGATTTACTAACCGCTCTGTGAGTAGTTCTGTATCCTCTCACACAGAACATTTTAGAGAGTTTTGAATGGTTTTATGAATGTGATAAATAGCTATTCCATAAGAACACCTCTAAAATATTTTAGAGGTATGAATTTTTATTTAATTTACTGATTTATAAAAATGTCCATGGTACATACAATTTGTATACATGTAATCTTCTTTGGTGGGGTCAATAATTTTTTTTTTATGTTTCTTACAATAATACACCTAAAATAATTGAATTAATCAGAGAGTTACTGATAATTTTTCGTCAGTAAATTTTATTTTTTATCTATGAATATTATACAAATATGTATGCATGCAGTCCTATAACTTAATATAAATCTCGGAACGCGCGGTAGTTAGCTTTAGTTCTTTACCTAATAATAATAATAAATAATTTATTTCTAACATTGTTGTTACCATATTGTGTGAGTAGATGCAGCTTATAAATAATGTAAGCACAATAATTTTTAAAACTGACCTTCGATTTTATAAAAGCCCTCTTATGAATTGTCTTTGTTACAAGTGCGCGCGTGTCCATACATATTATAACTACATCTAGCGATTCATGCAGTCTTCAAATAAATCTAGGTATACCAGCGATCATACGTTTATATCCGACCCGATCAAAATGCTATATGGAAATATATCTATACTTCTATACTAATATTTTATAGAGAAAACATTTGTTTGTAATGTCTTCACACAAAAACTAATGGACCGATTTCAAACATTCTTTCATCATTAGAAAGCTGCATCTTCACTGAGACATAGGCTATACAATATTACTAGGTGTGAACGAAACTATTATTATGTCTAATTTCACGCGAGCGAAGTTGCAGTTCCACTAGTAGGTTTCCCGAAACCAATAGATATTATTAACGGTTTACTTAAAATGCCCATCAAAATTTTTAACCTTGGAAAATATGCATGAAGCTTTCATTAATATCTTATCTTATGGGTCAGGAAGTAAGGGGGTAGTTTGGGGGTTGACTTACGATGGAAGACCAGTCAGTGTTTACACGGGTCGCGCGTTTAGCTGACCCCTTGATTTCTGAACACCTCAAACTATTATTTTATGCTAATGAATAAACTATGAATAGGAAATTGGTTGTAAACGGTGTTCCAGTGGGATTTGCGCTTAGTCGCCGCTTAAATTGTTTGTTTATAGAGCTGATATCAGGGATTGATTAGTCAGTTTGCAGACAAACAAACTACAAGTATCTAACTACAGATTAAATACTATATATAGCTAACATAGTAGTTAGATGCTTTTACTGAATTGATTATGTAATTAATTTTATGCGTCAATGACAGTAATTGTAGTTAATATTTAATCACATGCGTACCGTGCTCAGGGAGGCACGTTAATAAAATACGTACGTTAGTAAAATAGACTAAACTTAGTCGCTGCGACCCATAGACGTCCCACTGCTGGGCACGGGTCTCCCCTACATACACTTCTGCAGGAGGTCTAGAGCAAACTCCACCACGCTGCTCCAATGCGGATTGGTATAGGGGTTGGTGGCCAACCCAGTGTCGAATTTAAACTTAATATTTCAGAGATATTTTTTAGGTAGCTTAGTAAATCTACCAGGTTCAGAACGAAGCAAAGTACCAACATACTTATTATTTACTTTACTAAATGTTTTGTATGTTGTCATCATTCACTTCGCAATTCTTTAGATTTTTTGCAGAGATTGTTGTTGAGTTGTTGAGAAAGAATGAGGAGGTTTGACTGCGAATTTATTTCTTATTCGGTGACGCCGTAAAGGTCTGTATGACCGCAAAAGTCCGTTCGAAAAACGAATTTATTATAGATAGAGAAACTGGGATAAAGATAAATTTTCATTTAAAGTTCGCTTGGAACTATTAAGTATGCGCGCTTAGTACCGTGTACTATCCTAAAACTCCACCGCCAACACTGGACAACAATAAGCACAAATCAAGCAGATATTCAATCTCGGTGAACATTAGAATATCGCCGATAGCGGCTTAGCGACATTACACCCTTGTCTTGTGGCGGATATCGAGTAGAACAACTGGATGAGACAGCGACGCTTTAATCGTCAATTTTAAAAGGAGTGTGTGAAACATTTGCTCTGCTTAGCGGCCATTTTGAACACTTTTCGAAACATCTTCCTACTAGCTATAATAAAAATAGTGTCTGGATTTTAATTATCTATAATAAGTATGTATTTATAAAATATCTATGTATGTATATAAGTCTCTGACACCCATAAAACAGGCTATGCTTATTTCGTGGTCAGATGGCCGTGTGTGAAGATGACCATGTGAAACCGGGGCCTGTCGCTTGTATAAAATACTCGTAAATAGGATGTTTAAACTTTTCCTTAAAAAAATATATTGACGTCACTCACGTTCATATTATTATGTCATATCCAGTGCTCCTAACTCCGTCTTAACGATTTGTAAAGGGATACGGAAGGGATAGGTAAGGGCCTGGGGAACAAATTAAGGGATCCTAATGGTTATCGGGATCTCGGCTTAAACTGGCCTTACGAGGCTCGGGATGAATTTTAATGCTTCACACTCGTGTTATCATGAATATGTGCGCCGGTAATTGTGCTCTGTTAGTGGATGCAAATGGGTTTAAGGGGATGATCTTTGAATTTCGAATTCGATATCGTGAAATTACTCGAAGTTTCCAACGACTGTACAAACTAAAGAAGAAACGAAGTATTAAGGCGATACGAAGTTCGCGGGAACAGCTAGTTCCTAACTAAGTAGTTCCTAAGTAAGGTAGTAAGTAAAAGATTTTAGTCATTCCAGAAATTAATTATTGTCTGACATCCATACCTATTGAATCAACTAGTTTTAGTTAGTTTCGGTTTATATTACCTACCTAGTAGCGCATATTACTAAATAGTTACTTCGTAGCGCGGAGTATCGTCAAAAACAATTGATGTGTAATTTTTCACCATCGTCAAATTACTGGGTGGAGGAGTTAGTTAAAATTAATTGAATATTATCTACGTTAAAATTCAAATTCCAACATTATTGATTCGAATATCAATATGAATATGTTAATAATTATCAGTATGGCTATGGCTGCCCCGCGGCGTATAATTTTAGCGAGCTGTCTCGAGGTGCGCTAAATCATAATAAATTAGCTGTTTCCTAAGCAATTTCTATTCTACGCCGTGACATTCATCTTCGGAAGTCTTACTTGCATGCGGTAATTATTCAAATTGCTTTCTTATCAAGCTCAAGCAGTTTTCTACCCTCCCCTCAAAATGACACTGTCGTTTTCACACACAATCACCTTTATTTTCTACGAGCTAAGGTTGAGAATCGCCTGGTGAGAGAATTGTTTGTATTGTAAGTTAGGTTTTCTCGACAGGACAGCACGCGGCGGTAATTAAGTAGTTTTTCTTAGGAATTTTAAAATGTGTAATGTATTTTAATTGAAGACAGGCATTACGAGTTATACTAGTGATATATGGTTGAGTTTTTATGCAGTCCTACGACGCCATTTTCATAGCACTGTCAATTTTCTGTGGGAGATAGCTATTCAGTGTTGTTATATTAAGAGTAAAAATCTATAGTAAAATATCGGTTAGTAAATATGACGTCGGCTCATTCATAACCTGGAGAAATACACGTGAGTTCTTTTAATATATTGTTACGATTGCTAATGAATTTCGAATGAAAATACATAATAGTATTTATTTAATTAAATCATTTAAATCGCAACCAAAATACATTACACGTAATCGCATCAAAGTGTCATATTATTAAGACATATACTTATTATAAAATGTTTATAATGATCAGGACCATTTATATTTATAATCGCTACAAATCACTGGCCGAAGCCCGCGGGCTGCAATGGTGCTTCGCCACACTCTCGACGAGAGTTCTCAAGAAGCGCTAGTTTTGGTCCGAAGTATGAAGTACGAGTGAATATTAATATTAGTCTTTTAAAATTAATCTCATAATACTCGCTAGTAGTTACGTTGTTATTTTTAGGCAATGTAATAAATACGTGGTGATGGTAAGCATATTACGATTCACCGGGTCACACAAATCTTTGATCTCTCCGAAATCTCATAGAGTTCCAAATTGGAAATTTCAAGTAAAAAAAAACTGGTTGTCTGTAAAGTCGGTTTACGGACGATACCTAGATTTACGTGATAACGTCATAATCATTATTTTATACAATACAAAAAAGGAGAATTCAAAATACAAAGATAACAGACAAGTCTATATTATTATATTTATTTTTACAGTTCCCTATTTCGGAGCCATGGACCCGCCAAATGTTGTCGTGTGTAAAATTAATTTATTGAAAATAATTTCTCTGCAGAAAACCACTCATTTAATTATTTTTTTTTTAATATTTTTCTGCGAATCAGTATATTTTTCTCTTTTTATGCTGGAATGTACAAAAGTCCCGCCCAAAAAAACAACTTTTTAATATGCGCTGTCGATGTTCATCAATTTATAAGACGTTATCACGTCAAAAATCTCTAACACTTCACCCGATTGTTTTAATTACTTACCTTACACAACATATAGTGTGACTCTATTGCAATACTAATTCCATAATTTTGGGAATTTCGGTAAACAAATCCAATAGATATTTTGCCCGTACCGGAATCGAACCGAAGACTTTGTTCATCAGTCACGATTAACCCAATGAAGCAAACTTTTATTTAAAATAGACCCGCAATAATCACGAATGTTCGCGATCATTCTTTTAATAAGTCCGTATATTTTTAAACAGTAGTGTAGTGACCCCTAATGGCCAGGAGCGTAGATATCGATCTAATCCATCGATGCACGTTTATCGAGCGAGTCGTGTATCGATACTGCTTATCGATACGCCATTTGTCACGATTCTGTGTTTCCAGTTGATGTAATATATTAGTTTACAAACAATGTTTCTGGTTGTTTTTGTCTATGACAATGATGTATCTAGTTGTCAGCGAGAGATATTATTTTATTTTTATTTTTGTATTTGCCTCGATAAAGTAAAATTTAGAACGTTTTTTAAAAGCTTTTTTTTTAACTTCACTCGTATGTATCGAGCTGAAATTTGGAACGCATATTTGGTTCCGATGACAATACACGAAAATAAAAAAATATTATTATATTATAAAAAGCTTTTTTTTTTAATTTTTTTAATAATTTATTAGTATTGAAATGGATTACAGCAAGCTAGCTACAACCTCTAAACATCCCACGGCTGGGCACGGGGCACCCTCGCAGATACAGCTACGGGAGTCTAGATCACACCAGGTTGCTCCAATGCGGATTGGTAGCGGGTTTAGTAGCCAACCCAGTGTTGAATTCTTAAGCCTTGTCGAAGACTTTCAGGTGGCTTGAGAAGGTGGCTACCGTGCTTTGGAGGGCCCGCTAAGCCGTCGGTCTCGGTTGTTTTCAATGCTAAAAACAATCGTCAAGCCTTGTTGAAGACCTTCGGGTGGCTCGAGAACATTCGACACTGGGTTGGCCACTAACCCCTCCACCAATCCGCATTGGAGCAGCGTGGTGGAGTATGCTTTAGACCTCCCGCAGCTGCGTCTGTGGGGGAGACCCGTGCCCAGCAGTGGGGCGTCAATGAGTTGTATAATACAAGTATTAGGTCATATTTTCAATAGAGAGAGATAAATACAAGGTCTCTCAACAAACTCTGTGACTAAGATGATTGCTCTGAATGTACTGAAGAATTTGTGATATTAAAATATTTTGGACCAAAGTGAAACAGGTACCTACACAGGTAAGTAGATAGCTACTTACATACAACAAAATGATTGTGTGGAACATTAAAAAGGAAAACTAACAAGGTTGAATGAATGAGTCAATTAAGCAAGATCTGGGTGTTAGTCATTCATATTCTGTGGTCATATTAATATTCAGAGCCTGTTTTATTATGCCATTTTTATTATGAGACCTTCGAATACTGCAATGCTGTTTTGCTGGTATTGCTGCAGCATCCTATCAGCTGCCTAATATTCCATACTAGTGGACGCCCGCAGCTTCGCTCGCGTGGAATTAGACATAACAATAGTTTCGTTTACATCTAGAAATATCATATAGCCTATGTCACTCAGTAAAGATGCAGCTTTCTAATGGTGAAAGAATTTTTTAAATCGATCCAGTAATTTTGTGTGTAAACATTACAAACAAATCTTTCCTCCTTATAATATTATATTCCTATTAGTGTATAGGAAAGTAACCAAATATGGAATAGTACCCCAAATATGGAATCTAATCTGTATTGCGGTAGGACATACCTACGACAAAATTCCATATTAGGGGTACTATTCCATATTTGGTTAGGACTTTCCTGTAGTGTCTTGCAGCCTTATTGGGAGGTTCTACCACCTTGGCTCACTATCAATCAACGCTCAGGTTCCGACCGCTAAATCACTGTCTCCCATATTCGTCCACGGTTTCCCTGCCGTCTGCCACGGACGAAGACAAATACGCGGCCATTCAATGGCAGCCTCGCTTCTCCTCGCGGTGGCTTCTTTAATTTATACCTTAATCGCTTAGTTAGGGCCTTTTATGTGAATGTTGGTATGACGCCCTCCGCGGCAGGATTAAATAAGTCTCCTTATAGCTTCTAATAATGTTAATTGTAATGAATGTTCATCTCGGAATGTATATATTGCATCCGGATGAATTTAAGGACATCGCCATCCAAAAAGTCCTAGATTACTTCAAAGCCATTGGACTGGATGGCGAACTTTAATGGGCTGGGCACAAACGATCAGCTATGGTCGACGTGCCTAGGAGCCGTAAAGCTCAAGCCCCAACTACACGAATAAAAAAAAATATAGCTTCTAATCTATGCGTTCCTAGTATCGATATTACCTACCTGCCTACTTATAAACTAAACACTTTGTTCTAACACATGTTCTTTTTGACCATCTCTGCTTGGTTACAGGTACCGATAGTAGTTTTTTTTTAATTGCAGAAATTGCTATATATATTGTGTATAACACGCGTACTTGTTGCGTAGAACCTTGTAGAACCAAGAGCATTTTTAAAACCCTTTTATTAGTTTTGTATGTATGTAACCATTATGTAACGGAAGTCGGATTAATTTTAAAATTTGCACACTTATCAAGGACTGATGAAAATGCAATAATTTAAAAAAAAATAGAATATTTTAGTTTAGTTTTTTAAAAATGCATGTTTTTTTAATAATTCATTGAGTTATAGATAGTGAATTTTTTTTATCACCTAATCTTAGAGTAACTTAAATTTGAATTAAACAATCACACTAATATATTTTTCTAATTTTTTTTAAAGGTTAAGTCAAGTAATTCTATATAGTGTTGTGCAAGTCAGCACAACACTAGGTATATGTAATAAAGTCCAATCGAATTGTCCGTACGTAACACGTGCTAGCCTCCAATCGATACAAGCTAATAAATAACACGACCCATTCCTCTCATTGTTTAATCAACGCATCATCTATAAGCCAGCATAAAACAAAAGGCGTGACCCGTAGTATCCGTCATAAATCCACATTAAAGAATTAGACAGCACGCCCCGAACTCAGTCTCAATTATAATACTGCCAATTACAAAAGCTATCAACACAACGCGTGTGGATACACCTGATCAACCAGCTCAACATACCGGGTTAATGTAGGTTCACACGTGAACCCAGAGGTGAGAGCGATTCACCGGCGGCAAGGCCGAGATAGCGGTGCAAGGTGAACTTAACCTTAATGCAACGTTATAGAGCAAAGATTCTAATGCAGACTTTAAGAGTACAATTAAGAAAGTATCCGATAAGGCTCGAGCGAGAAGTTAGGAAACAGGACCTTATGAGAGGGGGTTAGAGGTCGTTTTGTGGTTTAGGACGATACCCAACCGGTTGGGTCGTTCGCGAACTTTTACCTATAAATTTATGTCGGCTAGCTGGCACGGCTGCCTAGGAACTGTGTGGGGTACCTATGGCTGCGATAGGTGGCGAGGCGATCCCGCATCTGTTGTGTTGGAAAACACGGTATTATTGTAGAACCAGACGGTTATAGCAAAGTGGTAAAGATATCGAGAGGTCAGGTTACAATGCCCAGCACACCGATCTTGCCAAATTATTAGTTTATTATGCGTTTTTTTTTATCTAACACCTAAAACTGCATAGCTAAGTTCCAAGTCAGTTCAAAATTTGTAACACGTGAAACTAAAAATACCGTTACTTTATTATTGCACCCTGAGTTCAAAAATAATAACGAAAAAATGCATTACATCATTGCTACGGCAGAATGTATTAGTTTTTCTTTGCCACCATGTTAAATGTTTTAAATTGATGTCAGTGATTAAAAAGTCAAATGATACAAATGTCATTCTACGAACAGATTAGAGTTTGACAAGCAAGTGACAAAGAGTTATAAGCGTATTCAGCCATACCATTGATGATGTTTATAAACCTGAAAATTGAAGTAAAAACTTCAGCCATAGTATAAGAAGGAGCAAGAGCGGAACGACTTCTTTAAACTATGCTTCTGTTTTTTGAATAATCAAAAACACCTTTGTTTTTCATTCGCATTTAATAATAAAGTATGAATAAATTAATAATATGAGTATGTTAGAAAAAATTTAATATTGTCAATTGCGCTGGTTGCTCTCTTATTTTCTTAGGATTACACATCATATAGCTGGACAACCAAGGTTACTAAGCAGTAGTAGATGCGGTTCGTCCCAAAACGTCCATTTCCCAAAGTAGTTGTGCCGTGTAGAAATTATTAATATATTTTAAAGTGAATGAATGCTTACATAAAAATTAGCGGTTTATATTTTTAGCACAAATTTGTTTATTTGTTTATTTGTTTATTTGTTTAAGGTTCACCAACGCAGGATACACATAACATTTCTAAAATTAAATATAAACATCATAAAATCGTGTTCCTGTAATTATAGGTGAACACGTCAAGCAACATATTAATAATTAAGCACTACTCTTATTTAAAACAATAATACAATAAAATGAACTAAAATAAACTAAAAATATTTAAAGATAAAATTAAGTTACAATTTACAATAAAAATTTCCTAATATAAAATTACCTAATATTAAAAATTATTCATTAATTAATTAATAGAAATAAGTATGTATTAAAATTAAAAATGTCAATAATTATGTTCACTACAATATTTCATATGTCAGTTTACCTAGTTTTTTCTTAAATCGTGTCATGGAATCTCCAAAAATGTCAATATTTTCTTTATTACTAATGAGACTATTATAATTTCTAGATAGCCTATTAATTGGCGAGTTAAGGCCTAGATTTGTATGAGCCAGATTTGGATGGAATGGTCTATATGTGCCCAGCCGAAGTGTTCTAGTCGGCATATGAAAATTTATTTTATTCAAAAGCTGCGGGCAATCTATCACCCCATTAACAATTTTATATAAGAATATGAGGTCGTGGATTTTCCTACGATTCTCTAACGTCATCATCTTGAAATATTTTATCCTGTTAGTATAGCTGTCGAGAAATCTGATATGTTGGCGAAAACATAAAATCTTAAGGAACTTTTTTTGTATTTTTTCAACACGGTTAATGTATTTTTTGTAGTGCGGATTCCAAGCAACAGAACAATACTCAAGGGAACATCTCACAAGCGCATTATAAAGCAGAATTATTGTTTCGGCTTGCTTAAATTCCTTAGTGTTTCTTAAGACAAAACCGAGCATTTTAAAGGCTTTGGAAGTTATAGTATTTATATGCTGGTCAAATCTCAACCTGCTATCCAAGATTATTCCAAGATCTCGTATCTGCTGGACTTGCTTAAGAGGGGTGTCACCTATTTTATAGACTACATCCTTACAATTATTTTGTCTTTTCCTGGAAAATCTCATGTGATAACATTTCTCAGCATTTAAGGTCATGAGATTACAGTTGCACCATCGGGCCAAACTGTCTAAATCCTCCTGAAGTTTTCTAGCATCACTTGGACTATTAACACGTCTTGCAATTTTTAAATCGTCTGCAAATAAATAGCATTCTGAATTATGAATTACGTTAGGGATGTCATTTATAAATAAATTAAATAAAATGGGACCCAAATGTGAGCCTTGTGGTACGCCAGTTGTCATTGAATAAGAGAAAGAGCTGAAACCATTCACTGCCACAATTGCTGATCTGTCACTAAGGTATGAACTGAACCACTTAAGGAGGCTATTACCAATTCCCGCTGAGGCTAGTTTTTCAGTTAGAACTGAATGATTTACTCGATCGAACGCCTTGCTAAAATCTGTATAAATTACGTCCACAGAAGATCTAGAGTCTAACGTTTTAGAGACGCTGTCAACAAGAGAAACAAGGTTAGTAGCAGTAGACTTATTAGCTAAGAAACCATGCTGATGTATTGATATGCTATTTCTTAGGTGCCATGTTAGTTGTTGGCAAACTAATTTCTCAAATACTTTGCCTAATGTTGGCAAGATAGAGATTGGCCTATAGTTATTTACTATTTGTCTGTCTCCAGATTTATAGATTGGAACTATACGTGCTTGTTTCCACCGAGTAGGGAAGACACCTAGAGACAAGGACTTATTAAATAGAATTTCTAAGGGATACGACAATGTTTCAGCACATCTCACAATAAAAACTGGTGGAATATTGTCACAGCCCGCTCCCTTAAATGTGTCTAAGCCCTTGAATACTTTAATAATATCTGCACGGCAAATTTTGCAGGTCAAGACACTGTTACTACTATAGTTAACTTCACTAGTTCGCGTGGGCTGTCCATTATTAGTATAGTTCTTGAAAATAGAGGCGAAATTAGAAGCAAATAAGTCACAAATTGATTTTCCATTTGAAGCTATTTTATCGTCTAGGTACATCACACTAGGGTATCCATTTTTATTCTTGTTCTTTATTTTAACGTGCGACCAAAAAATCTTTGGATTGCGCTTTAAAGATGCCTCGAGTCTTGTCGTGTAACTCTTATAACAATTGTTTTGAAGTATGCAACAACGATCTCTTAACAACTCAAAAGTTATTTTATCTAGGGGATTGCCGTATTTTTTTACTCTAACATGCCAAGTATATTTTTCTTTTATAAGTCGAATAAGGTCTTTGGTAAACCAAGGAGGATACTTTTTATATTTTGATTTTGACATAGGCACATGAAGACGAATAAGCTCATCCACCTTCGCATAGAAAACCTCTACCATTTCATCAACAGATAAATTACCAGCAAATTTGTCACTCCAATTAATTTTATCAAGTTCATCAACAATTGCAATATAATCGGCTTTAAAAAAGTTCAGCCGAGCAGAAATTGGAGTTGACACTTTTTCTCCCGCAACATTAATGGAAAATTCTAATGGTGGATGGAATTTATCAATGACACTTAATATATTAGGAGCACTCGACATATTGTCAATGGATACGTTGCTTAAGACTAGATCAAGCGTTTTTGACTTACTGTTAACAACATTATTCCATTGCTTAAGGTCATGCAAGTTTATAAAGTCGAGTAACATGTTGCATGGAAGTGAATTTATAGAAGTCGAGCAACTCTCATTCCATGTTATTCCACTTAAGTTAAAATCCCCCAAAATTAACTTGTATTTAGCATCATCTAGTGAATTATTCGCATTAGTTATGAAATGATCCAATATTTGAGTTTTAACAGGTGGTGGTAAGTAAACTGCACATATCAGAAGTCGTTCTTTTTTTCTGTTGGCAAAGATATCTAAACCCACCCATAAATCTTCGCAATCACTTTCTAAATTCTTGAACTGCCTAGAGTTGAAACTTTTATTAACAGCTATAAGAACACCACCTCCACCCCTGTTACTGTGAAAGCCAGATGAATAGCGATCCCGCCTATAGACAACGTATCTATCGTCAAAGAGTTCCGTGCTGAGGACACCATCATGAAGCCATGTCTCTGTGAGTACAATAACATCATAGTCATTTATGCATACATTAAGATAAAAGTCAGTTATTTTTGTATTAAGGCCCCTTACATTCTGGTAATATATATTAAGTGACGGTACATTACAGGAATTATTACTAGAAATTATCATTACACGTAGAAATATAAGATATAAAATTAAATTGAATAGAATCGAACTAAGTACAAGAGGATTAGTGTGACTATATAGTTAATTTGTCAATTTATTTAATTTTTCTAAGCTATTTACTTGGATACGCTGTGAGAAGTCAGTTTTTCGCATAAATATCTGGCCCGCGCGAACCCACACGTATTTATAATTAAGTTCTTTTGCCTTCTTTCTGGATGCTGCGTGGATACTTTTGTTCGATGGTGAAAGATGTTCCACAACATAAACTGGAGTATGTTGTTCGTTAGATACCCCTAGATGTCCAGAGTGTAGTTTTTCTTTTGAATGGGTTTTGTTGAATTTGATACAAGCAGCCAAAATTGAATCTCTCATTCGTTGTGAATTAAGTTTAACAACGATCGACCTCGGACGTGTTGATTTCGGGTCTCGTTTTGCAACACGGGTGCAGTTTATAATATCCTTTTCAAGTAAATCAAATTTTACCGTCGAGCAGAGCTGCTTTATAATTGAAATTAAATTTTCTCCTTTTTTCTCAGGAACACACTGTATTTCCAAATTATTTGAACGGGACTGCTGTTGTATTTCATTAATTTCTTGACTAAGCTTAGTTATGTTTATGCGCAGATCTTGACTTTCATTTTCTAATCGTTTAATTGTGTCGTCTTTGTCTTTAATTTCTTGTCGTAACTGATCCAATTGTGAATTCAGTCTTGCTATGCAGCCCTTAAATTCATGAATTTCAGATGAAAATTGTTTTATATTTGTGTTAACTGGACTCATAACACTATCAATAGATTTTTTTATGGCAGAGCTGATTTCCTCCCGTATGATACTCCTAATGTCATTTATATGTACGTAACTATCAAGATCGCGCTCGTTCTTATTTTCACGGCGGTCTTTCGTCCGTTTAGTAACATTATCAAAGGGTGATATCGAGTTCGTCTCAACATCAAACGCTCGGCGTACTGGGGTATTTGTGTTATCGCTACGAGGCACCTTATTCCGACAGGAGAGGCAAGTCCATGAATTTGATTGTTGATTTGTGAGCAGGCTGAAAGTAGACTCTGTAATGCCGGCGCATATGAGGTCATAGTTAAGTTTACATTTGCAACATTTCATGTGATGTGTCTCGTTAACAGGAGTATTACAACCCGGGCATAAATCATCTTTTCCCATATTCGATTATGTTCTATAATTAAGTTACAAGAGTTTTTTTCTTTTTAAATAAAAATAAAAATAAAAAAAATATATATATAAAAAAAAAAATAATCAGAAGTTGGTTGGGATTCGATCTCTCTCCATTCAGCTGTAATTTCCGTGTATGCAAATTATGCCACGAGAGTTCTAACTGGAGCGACGAAAGTTAATAACTGCTCGTAGCGATCAGCGATAAATAACACATAAATGAGTCATTCTCTCGATTCGAACGCTGTCGCTTCGTTGTGCACTTAACCGTCACTTGTAAACACATAATTTTGCAAACGTTTATTTATTCACAACACTACACTTTTCAGTAACATTTCACTGTCAAAATATTGTTTCACTTATTAACTATAAAACTGTTTACTTTTTATACAACTTAACACTATTTAAACCATTGCTTATGAATTTAATTTGCAGAGATACAGAGTGTGCGTCTTATCTATTCCGCGGGGCGCGGGGTAACCGTACAAATACTACGTAACGCGTCTAGGTACCTACCTACCAACAATTACGGGTATGTCGCGAGCATTTCAGAATTATTCGTTTATAGTTACACAAGCTTCGCAACCTTTAAGTCCATTTATGGTCTGTGAAATTTTAGCCACGGTAAGTCTAGAGAGCTTTACTGTCGTCCAATTAAGAGGAATCTTTGAGATGCCGCGAAGCCACGGTACAAATTTCTAGCGAATTTCACTTTGTTGTCCTTGACTGAAAATATGTTAAACATAATCTATACTAATATTATAAAGAGGAAAGATGTGTTTGTAATGTTTTCACACAAAAACTACTGGACCGATTTCAAAAATTTTACCAATAGAAAGCTGCATCTTTACGAAGCGACATAGGCTATATAATACAAGGTGTAAACGAAACTATTATTATGTCTAATTCCACGCGAGCGTCCAACTATCAAATAAGGAAAGAAATAGTACTTTTTCTACTAGTTGTATCAGTTGAACTACTAATACCATTCTTTTGAATAACTGAAAAATCTCGATCAAGTTAGCCAAATCTTTACTTATTAATTGTATACAGCTTAATTTAAATAAGAATGACGAATGAACGACCAATAAACACAACACCATCCGACTCTCTCTTCCCGAAGATACATATATTTTCTTCCGTAAACACTCGCACAACTGATTTATATCTTTTTATATTCCTTATGGATGTGGTGTGAAAACGCACTTGGAACTAAAAGCTTATTTTTTATGCACCCCGACCCAAAACGTGTCGTAGATACAACGCGGTTTATTTTGGCGAAGTGTTCACTATATTTATTGTTTAGGGGTCAGCTAAAATACAGCCACCACCAACTTGATGTAATGAAACCAATGATGAATGGGTCCGGGAAAGCAAAAAAACACGTTCCAAAGTTTATACGATTGATTTCTGATAATCCTGATTTATTACAAAAAAATTGACAGAAAATGTCAGAAAAGTAAATTAGATCCTAAAACCTATTAACAGAGTCAATTATAAAGTAGCTAATAAAATGTTATGAGAATCATCAAATAAAGTTTCCACTGGCGTTGATCTTAATCTGTCGCTGTTTATAAGCAAAATAAATCATTACCAATATGATTAACATAAAATCGCTGAATAATTAATATGTTGACTGCTAAATTAATCAATAACCGACCGGATATTATTATAAAGTTATTTCTCATAAATAATTAAGATTCTGATTAAAATATCATTAGCAATTTTAACACCTCTGATGCCACGCGACAAATATAAGCTGAGCCGTTTTATGAACTATTTTGTAACAACAGATTTTTCTACTGTGGTTGGTTTCTAATGGATATAACGTAAAAAGTAATGTGCTAATCAATGAGTTGCGTGCCTTATAAAATATCGTGTAATCGGATTTCATAGCTTGTTTATACAAATGCGTAGATTTACGTCCGTGGTCGCACGTAAAAGATCTGGAGATAGGTGGCGCGGTCAATGATGAGTTTATTAATATCATTAATATGCCAATACACATCTAAATATTTAAACCATGCAGTAAATTATACCACACGCAGGCGCTTAAAATACCGTTAGAGCTGTAAGAAATTCCAAAGAAGCATATCGTTTAAACTATAAAGAAAACTTACCGCTTTGCTAACAAATAATGGAATAAGTAGCAGTCATCGAGACTTAATTTTTATTGTCGGTTGGTTTTATTTGGTACGAGAGCCTGGGGCATACTGAAAATCAACGTTCTTTATTACCGACATATTGAATAAATAAACAACGCTACGAATGTAGAGTATCTACGTAAATAATTTCTATTCCACGCTTACGAATTTGATAGCAAATCTTAATTAATTAGCATGAGGCATAGAGGAGTTAATTCACATGTTTATGCATATAATCTTCATATTATTATAATGCAAATCTACTACATAATTATACTGTACTATCACAGAGGAATAGAGTATCTATAATGTGCTACTTTTTAATTTATTCACTGCTGTTTTTGCCGCCGTTCATATTTCATAATTAGATCCCTACACCAAGAACAGAAATATTCTTACCAACTAGGGTCTCAAACTGTGTTGATTCTTTATACATTTAAAACAGCAAACGACCATGCATTCACCAGAACACCACCCATCCGCTGCCGCCCGTGTCAAACTTCGAACAAGACGAAAGTGACGGGATTTAGTCCAGCAGGCCGAATTTGGAATTTTACCGGTACGACTAAATATTCGTATTCATTCAGGAAACATTTTCGTATGCGAGTTTCATAACGAGTTAATTGTAGGCTTAGGAAAAGTAAAAGTTAAACATAAACACAGCGAAATAAATCTATTACACAAGTTAAATCGCCGAAATTAGAATTCGAGTGATACGGACCACTCGTTAGATAACTCGAGCGAGTGAATTTAAAAAATAGACAACATGAAATTCGTCGACGCTTTGGTGATTTTCGTATTTGCGATTCAAAAATAACAGGTCCAATCAACCAAAGGATGATAATAGAATCAGAAGTCTAAAGCACTAGAAGTTCAAGGACTGTTAGTGACAAATTAGACTTGATTATTTGCCGGGGCTACATTATCGGGTTTCGGCGAATATTCGCACTATCGCGATAAATGTGGCCTAGTAATTCGTCGAATCGCAATGTATTGTCGAGCGAACACGGATGCATCGCGCATTAAAAGGATTTGCCGCGACATAATTGCCTACACTTCTGTGATATTTGTATCGCGACGACGCAACACGAATAGATTCAGATTCATTTATTTTTGATTATATAGTATTTAGTATACGCTTAAGAGGATATGAGTCGACACTTTTTCCATACAAACGTAGTCCCCTGTTTCCTCCTAGGATAAAGAAGTTACAGAATAAAAAAAAATACCATACGATTTATACGTACCTCTGCCATGCCTGTACGTTTTGTTTTTTTTTTCATAATTTGCTTAATAGAAGAGAAAAAAATCTTTTAAAATCAAAAAAATCGACTTTTTTTACATACATTTTCAAACATCAAGCAAACTGGTAATTACTAACATATCCCAAAAAAGCAAAACGTACGGGCATAGCTTAGACCCTGTTCTACATTTTAACTGAAAGAAATATTGAAATCGGTCTAGATTTCGAGGAGGAAACAGGGGATTACGAAAGGACGATTTTCTTAATTTTACTTAGGTAAAATCAGTTCGAGACTGCACTTCTCTCTATCGCACGCTAAGGGGTAAGGTTGGGGGCTTGGGGGTCAGCGCGACGGCAATATTTTTGGTAAAAACCTATTCTTCAAAAGTGACGGTCGACTGGTGTCCTCTTAATGAACGTCATAACATTATTTTTTATCTACCACCGGTTCACTAAGTTGATGCTACCGAGAAGAACACGGCAAGAAACTCGGTAGTTACTCTTTTCAAAATTTACAATTTTTATAATTTGATCAAGGTACATTATTTGTCCTGTATTTTCTTTTCCGTTTTTTTTTTAAATTTAAATACTCTGGTGGGCCGTGTCCGATACAGCCGCCCCCGCCCCGGTCGCCCCGACATGAATAAGGAATGCCGGCGGCCGCCATTTGTCTGCATCTTACAAATGTGCGATTTAAGAGCTTTTCATCCAACCCCTGGAAACCCGCCTTTAAAGGAAATGAGCCTGTTTCGGGAGTCGTCCTTTTATTAACTCCCTTATTATATTTACATTTTTCTGCTGAAGTATGAAAGTGGATGTAGCCAAGGAAGGATGTATGGTACGAGTATGTTTGGATCGCTTAAATCAGTTGTCAGTCAGATCAGTTAAATCTCTGCCTATCCCAGTGGAAAACAGTCATGTATGTATTTATGTATGATCTGTAGGTACGTTACTGCTCAACATTTTATGTACCTACCTAGCTACCGTTATTAAAATTTCCAGCTAGTGTTCTTTGTAACACACGGAAAGATAAAATCTTGGACTTTGTATGACATAAGAGTTTTAAAAAATGTATTCAAAATAATACATTATGTTGCGTATGTATTAAAAGGATATTTGTATTAATTTATAAATGAATAGAGCTTTCTAAAGAATTCATTCCTATTCCAAAGTATTAATTTAGATATGTGAAGTGAATTGAATAGGTATAATTTCAGAACGTGTTTTAAGACGTTTAATGTGGTTTAATTTCTATATTATTTACATCATTCAAATGTTCCCGATCTTTATCATTACATACATACACTTAAACTTAATAACTGTTTTATAATATCCATATTTCTGTCGTCTAACTACAAACCCGGGTAATTAACCTACATGTTTTAAAACCTCAACATTTTCTTGAAATATTGTTATAACTCTGTTACCAAGTTTAAAATACATACAGGAATTTTTTTATCGCATAGCGCAAATTTCACCCAACAATTTTTGAATCATGAATCCTAGCGAACTCAGAATTTTCAAATCGCACCGTAAAAGAAAAAATGATTAATACATTCCTACCCCACCAAAAGCCATCACAGCCACAATCCGTACCCTAAACAAGAGGAAACTATTTCCATCGTACAAAAAATGTTTCCGACCAAAGATTTATCGTCGTATCCGAACATTCGGATAAAACGCGTGAAATGACGTGTTGCCTCCGAAGCCCCCCTCTAAGACAGATTTTTTATTGCTCAATTAGGTCAATGAATTCGACGATTTTGGGCTCATTTGCATCGCATGTAATTGGCCAAGTTATGGTTTTTTCGGATTAGGGAACAAGGCTTTTATTACGTTTATCGTGTTTCATTAAAAGGATGTCTTTATCCATAGAATGTTGAACGCTTAAAACCGCAAGAGCGCACGAAATGTGTTTTGTTTCAAGTCAGCCTTTGAAGGCTAGATTGAATGTTGACGCTTCATTACACAAACTTGTCCTACCTACCAAATACATAGTATAAAGAAGTCGCTCCTTCTTTATACTATGCCAAATACCTATCCTAATCTGTTCGTGACGGAACACTGACTTCATCTGCAATATGATAAAAAAATTATTTAAGTATTTTAAAAGCTTTTATTTAACTTCACTCGTATGTATGTATGTCCTGGAATCTTGCAATCAATATTTCACCCACTTCTACTGAAGCTATCGACCTGAAATTTGGCACACATATTTGGTTCCGATGACAATGCACGAAAATAAAAATAAAGTTATGAAAAGCTTTTTTTTAAAAAACTTTTTTTAATAATTCAATTTATTAATACATTTTTTTTATAATTTTTACTGAAGATTTAAACATATATTTCCAAACATGATTAGTATACTTTAGTAATAAGTACATACAGTGTCATACAGTGGTATTGTATGAAGAGACCGTGTGTCTGTAAGTAGGTACCTATTCCGACTCACGTCTCTCCTCGTCAGTCAGCTCAATTCATCGTGCGTGGTCACTATAATAATAAAAAGGCCCACCAATAGACATTCGCGTCACGTTCGTTCCCGCTTGTCGCCGCACCTATTGCTGAAATTGATATACATTAGCCATTTACAACAACCTTGACGGCCGACCTGACCTCTAACACCGCGCCGTAAAGTCCTCTTTAGCACGCAGCCAGTTCAAACCATGTTTGCCAGCATATTGATGGACCAGCCACTATTGATCTCCGCGATATAGCCAGATTCACTTTCATCGTACAACTTCGGACCGACAAGAAGGGTCGCATTAAGCTGGTAATGGGCAAGCTTTTTGCTTCTTGACCGTGGTGTTTTATTTCTTAGCGTCTCTGAACGCCTGGTACCAATTGCCGGGGAAATATTATTAAGTATGAAAGCGGGGGATGTCCGAGTTGATGAAATAAAAAAGAGAGATGTGTTCTTAAGTGCTGGGATATGCAGTGACGGGCGAGGCAGTTTTTTTTTATAATAAATATCATGGACATCCTTACACACGGCCATCTGACCCCAAACTAGGCAGAGCGTGTACTATGGATGTAGAGACTGATATAGGTACATACATAGATATTTTTTAATACATATTTAGATATTAATATCAAGACACAAAACAAACACAACGAATGTTTGTCCTGAGATTTGAACCCACGACCCCTGTCGAAGAAGGCAGGGTCTCTACCGATTGCGCCACTGGGCTGTTGTTCTCAAGTTGTTCGCATTTGAGACGAATGTATACACTGTAGAAATTATAATGTGCGGTGACAATGTACTTGTAAAGGCCACTAAGGACCAGCAGAAAAAAAGTAAAAACATTTTGGTGTTTGATTCATAAATTATTTTAGTTAAGATTTATATTGCGTAGTCCGTGATACTGCTTGCACAACACTGTCCTAATACATTACATTATGTACCTGCCTAATTATATTAAAGTTAAATAGCTGCTCGCATCGTTCTCAACTCAATACAGAGGTGTAATAAGTTAAGTAGTTGTAATTCAATAAATTAAAAGCTTTATCAAAAGATTGAGTCGGTCCATGCTCGTTTTTATCTTACTATAAACTTATAATTAATTATGTTAATCAATTTTAACGATTACTTAAGATGTTCGAGTCTCTTTTACTTATTATATAAATTTGTGTCTCTACAAGTACAATGCCTGCATCGCCTGCAACGTACTCTACTGCCGATATACTGGTTATGGTTTAAATTTTCTAGGATTTAGTAACGGAATTGATTTAACTTGTGCTGTAAAATCGATAATATTTGGAATCGAAATACTGTAGGGATTATTAATTTTATTACACGTGCGGGATGAAATGAGATGCTGCGTTTCTGCATCGGTAATTTTTTCAGTCGCTCCCGTTCTTCGCGAGTTTATATCAAAGATACTTAATTGGGTATTTGAATAAATTTTTTTTATGTGATAAATGAAAAGATCATATATAAGTTTTATAACAAAACTATTTTTTTTTCTTTTTTTCTCGCAATAATTCAAAAGTTATTTCAAAATAAAAATTCAATTCAATAATTTTTGAATCCAGTACCGAAGACACGCCGACAACTCCCGAACAAACCCGAGCGCGTGTGACGTCATAATGTTAGTTTTCATTGTTAAATATTTAAAGGATGATGGACAAAAATGTATGGAACCTGGTACCGGTGCGTGATTCATCTTGATTGGACATGGGGTACCAAAATGGCCATCCTCCTTTATATAACATTTTGACGTTACAAACATGGTGACCAATCATGGCGCGTTTATAGTCACGTGATTTTTATTCAAATTTCATCAATTTTTAATTGTTTATAATTAATTGAAAAAAAACATTTTTAAGTTTTTTGCATATAATATCAATATTATTAATAATATAGTATTAAAATACATTAAAAAAATCAATATTTTTTTTTTCAAATACCCAACTACTTATGTACTTTTCATACATTTCGATTACACGAAAAAAAGGATACTGCATGTTAGCGCAATTCATGTCACCACCTATATACCCTTAATTAAAAAATAACTCTCATTTTTCACTAGTCTGACTCGTTTTTAGAATAATCAGTCGAATTATGTCTACTCGGCGACCATTAGTTCAAGTCAAAAGCCGCTTCTATAATTTCCATGTCGAACGTGACTGACTTATGAATGTCACGTCAACAGCGGCAGAGCGAAGTTTAGAGTGCATAGACAAACACGCCAATTCCGATCTGTTTGTACCGCATGCATCTATGTAAATTTTCTTCCGTAATCGCATCTTTTATTGGCACGATTATACGAGTATCGATAAACGGTAAGTAGAAATAATGTTCGTGCGGCGACCGACGGGGAAAATTCATGATCACGAACATGTTCCGGATATCCCGTGAATTTCACAGTAGTCTGGGAGTGACTGGGAAATATAAGATTTCATGGGAAGGTCGATTTGTTACCTGTAATTTTTTGGGATTGTAACAATACGTAGGTAGACCCATAGACATCCTACTGCTGGGCACGTCTAGTGGCGAGAGGTCTAGAAGAAACTCCATCAGGCTGCTCCAATGCGGTTTGGTGGAGAGGTTAGTTGTCAACCCAGTGTCGATCTATTAATACCTACATAATTGTTTGATAAATGGTTTTCAAAATTGTTAAGTTGGCTATGCTGCAATGCAACCCATTCGTGCTCAACTGGAGGGCTCGTAGCGAAACTCGTATTTCTTATCTTCATCTGTTACGTTTAATAACATTTAAATAAAGAATAGGAAATCACTGGTATTTTTCGTAGGTTGTGTAGGTATACGTGTTTTTGTGCTTAGTGCTTGTTTGATGTTTCGGTGAACATTAATAAGATTCGTTTAAATATTTTTTTACGATGTTACCTGCCTGGGTTGAATTTTGTGTGTCTCGCTTACATTTTTTAGTTATCTCTAGTAGCATGTCACAACGAACAAACTTCAAAGATTTTGGATATTAAAGAGCTAAGGCACCGACCATATAACAGTGTTTATAAGTTTGTCATTGTAATGATCGTCTTAATCGCTGCGACCCATAGACGTCCCACTGCTGGGCACGGGTCTCTCCCACAGACGCAGCTGCGGAGGGTCTAGGGCATACTCCACCACGCTGCTCCAATGCGGATTGGTGGAAGAGGTGGAGGGATCGTCGTAATGTATCCCTGTAAACTTTGAATTAACGTTCTTAATATTTCTTTCAAATAACTTAACTTAATAGGCATGCGTTTTTCGGTTAGCGGACTTGAGGCATGCCATGATGCCACTGTAACAACACTGCATTGCGAATACCGTATCTTAGGATCGTCGATACTTTATCAACACCAACGCAATACTGTCAATACCTACCATTAATATTTCCTTGATACTTTATCGTAGATGTTGCAGTTAACATACATACATACAGCAAAAGTCCATTCGAAAAATAAACCTATTCGGTGACGCCGTAAAGGTCTGTATGACAATACAACAATTTTCCATTAAAAAAAAAGCGGTAACAAGTATTGGTAGTATGAATACATAATATTACTAAAAAGTTACTGAAATGCCTCATTCATATTCGATGTTCCTAAACAAAATACATGCGTGTTTGTTTGTGTGAAACGTTGAAGTTGTAAAACTGATATTCTGATGTCCGGAACCTTTTAATTGTTTTTTGTTTTAATGTTCTTTGCATGCTTGCATGTCAGATTATTTCTCCATTGGTTGGCGGTGGTTACTTTCGGTGGTGGTAAACCATAAATGTCACCATACTAACCATTTTTCTGTCGAGACTTTCACCCAAAGTAACCAGGTACCGCGCCCCGCACCAAACTAACTGCCAGCAGTCACCACACTGACACCATCCTGCTAACCATGTCATGTAAGTATATATTCCTTACTAACCGTCTTCTCACTAAAATCTTGTTAACATTTTATAGTACCTAATAACTGTCGTGTCTAATTTATAGATAAGGTATAAGTTTTCACTATACATATTATTTTTATGAAGCGTGTTTATGTTTTATACACCTGGCAATTTATCAACTACAAAGTGGTAAAAACGGACAGACAGACAGACAAGTTCCTTTATTGTACACCAAAATGATAAAGATACTACATACAACCAGTACATACAAAATAAGAAAATATTAGAGTTGTAGTACAAATGGCGAACTTATCACTAAAAAATTAAAAACTTCAAAGTTGAGGCACTTTTGTACGTATTGAATAAGTACCTGAACTTTGAACAACCTTTGAACCTTTGAAGATCTTGTAAAATCTTTTCAAATGACCAATGAATAATATCACTTTTATATTTTCTCGAAGGGGTAGACAGAGGTGTGTCTACTCCCACTTTTCACCAGATATGTTTTGAATAGGTCATCCCATGTAATAGTTAGTCAGTCTCTAGCCGTATTAGTAGCCTCTATTTAATTAGTACGGGTATACCACTTACACTAATTACAAAATTTAAAATAGAATTGCAAAATATCATAATATCACCATTGAATAATCTAAGTAGGTACGTCACCTAAATTAATAAAAGTATCACAAATCAATAAAAACGAAATATGTTCAAAAGAATCTTATCATAATTCATTCATAAAAAAAGTAAAAAAATAAAAGTTAACAAAACCCAATTATAATTTACCCTGCCCGGGAATTCAACACAAAACTAAAGATCTTATAAATACGTGAGTTTTAATCTACGTTGTATCTTGTAATAGGTACCTACTTTAATAAGTTCTTACTTACTTACCTACCTATATTACACATTTCTGCTTTGAGTAGTTTAAATTGTCTTATACATTTCTGCTTTGAGTATGTAGTTTAATTGTCTAAAACGATTTTAGTCTGCCCTGCGACCAACAGTACACAAACCTAGGCCCCTAGCAAAACAATCCACCTTTACTAGGGTAAGTTGACCCTATGACTGCCGACGGTGGGTCGCGCCGACCCCACCAGGGTAAGGCTAATAAGTGAAACAGAGATTTATGAGTGCACAGATATGCAAATAGAAATTTGCGGTCCCCCGATGATAAAAAGACTGAGGTCCCGACGGGATCCTGTTTGTCCAACTGTCGGGGATGACGACTTATAATAATTGCGTCGGAATATTTATAAGCCTCATATTTGAAGAGTTCGAATCTCTGTTCAGTTAGTCTATAGTATGTTATTAATTTATTGAATAATTAAAAATTACTCTAAAAATTTACAGAACAAAAATCTTTCCGGGTGCTAAAATGCGGGTTCAATGCAATTACATATTTAATTCGGTTGACCAAAGTTATCGAAAGGCCCAATTACATTATTTGTTTTTTTGGAGTACTTTTATAGTCTGTGTAACTCTTAGTAAATGAAACTGCATACAAATGAGTTGAGTTGAGTTGATTTTAATGTAAACATTACATATATACTTAGGTTTATAGAATTAAATATTTTGCATGCCTAAAATATGTCGCAATGGCTTGTGGGCATAACTGCCCACACCCCCGTCCTATAAATAAAAATGCCTAAAATAGGTAAGAATAAGCGTGCCTACTTTTGACCTACATTTGTAACAACTAATTTACTTACCTTACCTTATTCTGCAAATAAATTGAATTTGAATTTGAAATAAATATAACCGATAGTAACTTATAAACAACCAACACCAATTCATTAAAAATACAATGTTCTTACCTTGTTGTAATGAATTAAGTTTCATCATAACGGTCTTACAAGCCCAAGAGCAAAAGTACAAGCCTCAGATAACTTGGGAGGGTTAGCTCTAATTCGTAAAACTTGTTAAGCAGATTCAGTTATCTCGTTGGATACGGGAATCGCTAATTATTCGCACCGGGGGTGACGTGCGGGTAAAAAGATTACGTATAATTCTTTGTTTGCATGCTAATTGTGCCGTCTTGAGGGCGGAGACTTATGTGGCGCGCGAATCATTGGATTATTCGATTAACATTTTGTTATATGCCAATCCAAGGTTTTAAAATTAAAAAATAATAAATATGTATAATAGCGTCGTAATAGGAACAACCAGCTACTGGATTTGACATTGTTATTCGCGTTATTTTTCACTAGAATTTCAACCTCGAATATTAATTAGTTTACTGAATTATAATTAGGTTAGTGAACCGCGACGTATAGTGCGTTTTAGAGATTCGGTTTAATTTATAATAATTATTTTCAATTCTAAAATTGAGTGATATCTAAGGATAAAATAAATTGCATAGATATGCAAAAACTGTTTTAGTAGACAAAGAAAATAAGCAAGCAATAAAAATATCGATGTGTTCTTTTTCAAACAAATGTTTTTTTTTATAAAGTTAAATTGACGTATAAAACACGTCAGTGTTTCACATCAAAGCCAGCAGACCGTGAGCCGAGCCGTTTGAACCAGTGTTTGCTCATTAATAGGAGCATCGCTCCGCAAACGGTGCCACTGCCTGTTTGCGATACTGAGGTATGCCAGGATCTGTAGTTAGACAAATATTAGCCTTTAACCCGTAAGCGGAACACTACAGGCACGGGTCTGCACTACTGAAAGCCTAGGGCTTACTTCAACACCCTGCTCAAGTACGGGTTAATGTAGGCTATTACTTTTGGGTTAAGTGTATCTTAACGGACTGAAAGACCAGATTCAACTTAAAAAAAAATTGAGTAGGTACCTACTACTTTGCTTTACGTCACTCTTCTTCGTTAGGTTATTCAATTATTAATTATTAATTTAATTAAATAGTGCCATCTTTCCAACCATCCATTTATGATTATACTAATCCAATACTTAGTGCTGTTGAAGGGTTAACTAAAAGTTACAATGAAACCTTTCGTGCATTTTATGGTCATTACTTCCGCGATTCCAGTGAGCATAATTAGTTGTCATTACCTCTTGTAGACATGAAAAATATATTATCTGAGATGCCATTCAAGATACCCATTGTTATCAGTTGCAGGCGTAATGATTACATTACGTACCAGTACCAAGGTACCTATTAAGGTACCTTGGCCCCGTAGGCTAGATCAAACCGAACAAGTCTCGAACTGAATCTGATTCATTAATTGGCAAGTTACACGGCATGCCTGAGAGAAAACAAGGTTTCTACCTGTTTAGGCGGAGTATAACAGGAATTCTTTACAGTTGGGAAACTGAGTAAACGCAATTTGCCATTTGGTTTTATCCCTCGAAGTTGATATCAAATTGTAAGATCTAACATGCGTTTAATTTAAGTGTAAAACGACAGTATTAATTTATTTATAATGTTCATAATTAATCGCAGTTGTAAATTGAAAAGATTTGAGACGTTCATATACATAAAGTAACGACAATTAGCGGAATTTTAAAAATGTTTATCAGTATTAGTGTATTCAGCCAGTGTATTCAGTCTAAAAATGTTTATCAGAATTATTAGTGTAGCCAGAGTATTCAGTCTAAAAATGTTTATCAGTAGGTACTATTAGTGTAGCCAGAGTATTCAGTCTAAAAATGTTTATCAGTAGGTACTATTAGTGTAGCCAGAGTATTCAGTCTAAAAATGTTTATCAGTACTATTAGTGTAGCCAGAGTGTTCAGTCTAAAAATGTTTATTAGTATTACTGTATTCAGCCAGTGTATTCAGTCTATTTATTCAAGCAATAAACCTAAACATCTATGTATACCTAGATGGTGGATGTTCACATGCCGTCTCTGATTTCACCCTTCGCGACAGATTGTTAATACTGACCGGTGAGACCTAACGAGCGGCACATGAATATGCAACGCCCGATACAAGAATTAATTAATTTTGTTGACACCCGTCCCCTGCGATCAGAGATGGACAGTAGCAGTTGCTGACGAACGAATTTATTTGTCATCATCAGTACAGCAATTTGTATTTTTCACTTTAAAAGTCATACGTTTAATTACACTTGTCTTTTTAAGTAAAATGTCGTTCATGTATATTATATACCTACCTGCCTAAGGTGTTTTTGTACAAATTTATTATTACATAGACTTCAAAGTGAGTTACGCAATTAACCTGCTCTTGCGGTTTGGGTGGTTGCATTTCGTGCGTTTTTTGTGGTATTGTTTAGAGTGGTTGGCAACTCTAACTGGAGGTGGCCACCACCGACCTGGATACATAGCGTGTGAGGCACTAGCTTGAAATGTGCATAACTACATACATATTTAATAGAATCGGCTTCTTTTCTATCATTAAGATTTTGACGCACATCTTTCTAGAGTACCTAACAACGTTGAACATAATAATATCCTGTCCAATGGATTTAAGAAAATATTATTATGTTTTAGTAGACTGTCTTTTAGCTACTTTGTAAAAAATCTACATTTAAAGTCGTCTCTTCACTACACATAATATCTGCTAATAAGAAGTTGGCAAAAATATGACTTATGTAAAAATTTATTTGAACCAAAATAAAATAACAGAAACAACACAACACAACAAAAACAGCAAAATAATATACAAAGGCGTCGGCGTCGTCGTCGTTTGCGTAAGCATTCAGCAGCACCATCTGTCCAGCACAAATAAATCGTCCCATTTAAAAGTTAATTTGCGTTTCACACATTTTAATACATCGCACGCAAAATTACAAGGTTGGTTTTTATTTGTAATATACAATCAAAGGAAAAAAGAAAGTAGCAATTTATTTTCATTTTGTACAAAAGGACAAATCCGTCCGTGCGCAGTTTAGGGTTACTTGATCATTACTTAGCGGCGACCATTGTTCATACGAATTTCCGCGTTATTTAATCTGTGGCTTTACTTGTGTTTTGGGTATATATTACGAATCCCCTAGTTCCTGATTTGATGATCTAATAGCAGTGTTCGGGTGGCAATATTAAATGTAATTACAGCTTAGAACGCACGAAGCTTTTCAAATTGTGATCATTGATTACCGGTCGGGCGTAGGGGTGTCACCTCGACTTTTTGACCGAATTGACGTGTGTGCAGATGCGATTATCTTCACCCCTAAATATTCGAGAGATTATTTTACATTTTCTAACGATACATTTAATTTTGTCGTAAGTAAAGAAATAACCCAAAATATATTTAACTAAATTATTTTAATCTATATTGTCAATTTTTTTTTTCATTTTGAATCAATTCTGGCGTGTCGGGCATGGAGCAAGCGACCCTGTCGTTTGAATTTGATAAGAGTACGTTTTGATTTACGAAATTTAGTGCACCTGAACACTAGAATGGGATTATTCCTTGTGCTAATGAGAACTTTTCCGACCCCCTATTATTTAGACTGAATAAATAAAACAAAATCCCCTATAAGTGTATGGTAGATAAAATAGTTTTTTTAATGAATAACACAATGAGAGTAATAATGATTTTAAAAAAAAAATACAGGCGTGATGATGTGTATGTATTATGGATACTCGTATAATTAATTAATAATCATACGGATACAAACTAGTAAAACTTGTAAAACTTTTTCAAACCTACATTTATTTATAAAGATACAAATATAATCAAAAATCAAAATCATTCACTACAACGTGTTAACGCAGTTTCCCGTTTGAGATCAGATTGCGGTCCGGGACCGCAGAGGGGTCGCATGGTCCCCGCGCAATTGAGGGTTAGATTGTGGTATAACTTGACGCATAGGGAGATAAGTGAGTTATGTCCGTTTTTAATTTCACTGTTTTTTTACTATTTTAATATAAAATAGAATAAATTATTTTGAAATGTCTAAATTGTACTTATCTGTTAAAAGCAGTGTTTGCTTATACTTAAAAAATTTGGACCTGCAGCAAACTATTGAGGAAGAAAGAACTTTTTCTTTCTTCCTTACCATTTAAGTTACCCCAGGTGAAGCATTGATTCATACAATTTACTTTCTTATTTTAAAAATTTGTTAGCCTATTATATAGTTTTATTATTTGAAGGAAAGGGGTTTGGGCCATAAAGCCCACAAGCCACTGCGATCTAAAAATATCTATTGTAGCTAGCTAATATTAAATAACTAAGTCCCAT